>OY757258.1:7003258-8203258 GCA_963584085.1 Pyrausta aurata | reverse complement strand
CATAAATTAATATTTTGTGTGTTCAGACACTTTTTTGTAAATTGACTAAATGGTACTACAAAAAGAACCTCATTTTTTTTGAAGTCGGTTAAAAACTGTCAAACACTACTCTATATGAAAAAAAAAACAAGAGTGAAGGTGATACTTAGGTAACAGTCAGTAAATTGGTGCAACTGAGTCTGAGACTGTCATCATTTTTTATTTATTTAATGTAAAAAAACTAACGAGTACAGAAAAATGAAACAACGTAAGATGTTAAAAACCAAGAGGCCAATATTAGCATTGTTCTGATTTATATGCAGTAAAGTCATGCACTGCAGTACATCCATGTTGTTAAAGTGAGTAATGTATATTGCCTGTCAGGCTTATTTATAGACCTAGAGGCTCAAAGCACCAGATTTTGGCTAACATACTCGTATGTATATTTCTGATTTACGGCAGCAAAAGTTTGAATTAAATTCTGTCAACAAACATGAATATTTATTTTTATTGGATTTATGCACTGGGCGATAACGGACCGATACACTGATTATTACTATGACTGTTAAAAGCTCAGCGACAGTTTTTTTTCGCGCAACAAAACAATGTTTAAAAACCTGGAACCTTATTTTTAGGGTTCCGTAGCCGAATGGCAAAAAACGGAACCCTTATAGTTTCGTCAAGTCTGTCTGTCTGTCTGTCTGTCTGTCCGTCCGTATGTCACAGCCACTTTATTCTGAAACTATTAGCATCACACCGCTGAAACTTGGTAGGTAGGTGTATCCTCTTTACAGATTTCAGGTACAAAAAAATTGAAAAAATGATATTATAGGGGTCATACATGAAACTAAAACAAAAAAAAAATTTTACTCAAACCTATACGTGTGGGGTGTCTATGGAAAGGTCTTTCAAAATGACATTGAGGTTCCTAAAACCATTTTTTCTAAAAGTCTAACGTTTGAGATATAGACGCTTCCAAAGTGGTAAAATGGGCGTCCCCCCCATCTAACTTTTGAACTAAGGAAGTGAAATTTTTGAAAAAAATATATGATGTAGATCTCAACATAAACTTTCAACAAAAATTGGTTTGAGCGAAATCGAACTAGCAGTTTTTGAGATATAGTACATTTTTATCATTCGCAAATATAACTTTGTCTTTCATACAAATACTATGAAAAACAAAGTTATATTTGCGGTCAACAAAATATTGAGGTATTTTGGCTAAGTGGAAGTAAGAATCCCTAATTCAGTTAAAGTTGGCACGGAACCCTCAGTGCGCGAGTCCGACTCGCACTTGGCCGGTTTTTATAAACTTTTGTGCACTGCAGCCAGGTGAACTGAACGCCAATTCTGTACCAGCCATACCACAAACATATTGGAAATTTCTCATTGTACCTACTTCTTAAGTTATGAGAGTCGGAGTATGTAACACTTTATAGCAACATTCTTAAATCTGAGCTGTTTATCTTTATTTACTTGAGGCTGGGTTTTGATGGCCGGTTTAAAGACCACCAGATACAAGTAACTTTTTGGCAGGGATCATTGCTTATTATTACACAGTTTTTAGTATCTGCTTACCACTACTATTATTCAAAATATATGCATTTACAATATCAGTACAAGAAACGATCAAAAGATCATACAACGAGCTTTTAAAAGGGTTAACATAACAAATACTACATAAAAAAATATTGGTTATTTCTTCAAGCTTGAATTTTTTATCGAATAATACTCGAGAAACTCATGAATTTGTTTCGTTCAAATTGTTTGTTTTCAACCAGTGTTTGTAAGGTCAAGATTTATTAACCTTGCTAAGATAAACAACTTAAACAGAGTTGTTGTGTAACATTTACTATAAGAATCGGTTAAACAAAGTTATTTCAGGATAATAAAGCTATTACGTAAATGCAAAATATTAACAACATAAAATCATTAAGCTGGTGCTATATTTAAAAAAAACTTGAATAAATAGAAAACAGTATTACTATTAATAATAGATTTTTAAATGAAAAACAATTGTAATCCACACGGCAGTGGTAAAAAAAGAAAAAAGAAAACTTAATTTTGAACTGATATTTAGGGGAACAATGAGGCAAGTAATTCAAAATTAGAGCTTTTGGTTACCCCATAAACTCTTATTAATCGAAAGTAATTCACAAATTTCACAAAATACAAATCAAGTTTAAATTCATTACCATATAACGTAGAATGTAATGTATCTAAATGTGCGCTGAAAGTTTAAAACAGATAGTGACGGGTCTTAAAAAGTTTTTGAATTTATTATGAATTGACTCCTAAGTTTCTAAGCTTCTTAGTAGCCTAAGTCTGTAATTAGTTCTGCAAATGCCTAATATTTGTTTATCTCATTAACGGTTTTAGCAAACACTACAGTATAGTATCGTTAAATAATGTTTCAATAAGCTTGGTTATGTACTAAGAACCCGGCGCTGGTAACATAACGCTCAATATATCTACTGAAGACAATTATTTCCATTTTTAACAAAAATATCCTTAAACTCTCTCAATGCTTATAGGTGCAATAATGCAGGTAGCATTCAAATAAATTAATACATGTCCAAATCAGTTTCCCCTTTTAATAAATATAGTTCCACAATAGACACACAAATAGCAGTTAAATTTATAAATGTTAACAACCCTATACATACGAGTATAATGCGTAGGACAGTGCTAATATGGTGTTGCCGCGCTTAATCCTTTTTTAAATACTTACCCGAATCCTTGAACCGGAATTTAAACACAGCTGGAAGGCGTGCGATTATAAACCTTCTATCCGGATTTTACGTAAAAAAAACACTATCGGAAAGCAATTAATTCCAGAATTGGCCGGCTGGGCTGCGGCGGGTAGGGCCGTGAAACCGTCGACAAACGGTGCACGTCATTTAATTCCGCCGATCTCATGTTTGTGCCGAGCCATCATATTTAAATTGAATTTCGTAGTACGTACGAACGCAAACAAAAGAGGATTATTACGCCGCTCTCAATGCAACTGAGCGAGTTTTAATGCTCATCTTTAAAATTTTAAATTGTCAACAGCTATTTTAATAACTTGACGTCACGGTTGTATTGAGAGGGATGATCGATTCGAAATTCATCTTTTTAGGACAGTAATTACTTGCAGACTTGATTGAAGCGTTGACCAATTTTTGAATTTTTTATTGAAACTCAACTATAGGTATCTATCATTTTAAAAATTCAGATTGCTTTCAGATTTACAAAAGATTGTAATTACGATCTACAAAAAAGTGTAAAAATATTGAACATTGCATGATTAGAATACAACTGGAATCTATGAATCTTAATTAGAGCGTGGTAGGAATTTCAATACATTTTTTAGTTTGAATTTACGCCTTTGTTCTTATACAGAGGTTAACTAAGGGTTATCTGTTTGAACCTAGGATGACAATGGGCGCTGAATGCGTGTTTTCACTCATTGTCACAGCGAGTGATTTTCAAAAAACGTTGCGTTTATTAGCGGGTAAGGGTGGGTTGCACTAACTAGAAAGTCTCTCAATAAGTTTGAATATTAAGATATTAGTACCTAGTATAATAATGCCTTTGCTGAATTATTAAATGTGGTTTTGTTGTTGAATAATTGCGATGATCTTAAAGATGACACTGAAGGAACTTCGACATTTTTAAAAGGCCCCCGCCTTTTATAATCCGTAGAAAAATATAGACGATGCTGATGATGATGATTGATGCTAATATTTTAATACCTATCAGAGTAACTTTTTGGGAAACGGCTGGTTATAACTTAAAAGTAACTGTTACAGTTACTTATAAGAATTAAGATTAACATTTAAGGCTATCTTAGATACAGTGAAAAGTTAAAGCTGTAGTTAACAAATATTGTAGAGGTAACTTGGTTAACTCAACTAATAATTAATTGTCCTTACCCCAGCGGTTGAATATTTACGATCGTGCGTTATTGGAAGAAAAATACCTTAACCAATGGTCAATATAGAGCCAATTTCGTGATCGGTATTTAACACAAGTAATAGTTAAAAACCAGTTGAGTTAACTATCGATCACGCAACCGGGCCTTTTCGCGTATCACTGAGTATACGTATCCGCACCGAGCGGTAACGAGCCGCGAGCAAATATCTCATTCGCGAGTGCCTACAATGCTGCGTTTGCATCCGTTGTGCCGTAATTAGCTATTCAAACAGGAAACGTTACCTTTTTTTCTGAAAAATCATTTCATATCAAGCTTTACTTAAGTTTTGTTGCTACCATATAAAACTAGGATGCGGATCCTATAACCTCGATAGTACATGATGTTGTTTTATTATTTTATTATCAGGTGATTGCCGAACACTGCTGTGTACAGTAACATGTTTGTAAAGCTACTCTACTAGCGAGATATAAACGCACTGAGCTTGGGATTCTGTACACTGTTCTAGAATATACACTAGCGGCATCGCCTCTGATATTAATAAAGCCGTCTTCCAAGACTGCTCCTTGAAACGCTTACTAATAAATATTTAGGTAGCTTTTATGGGCTTTTAAAGCGAAATTAATGACGTGCATGGTGTTCGTGCCTTCTAAAACTTCTAATGCAGTAAAATTTATACTATCTATAAAAACTACTAAATAATATAAGTATCTTATACTCATAAATGAAACTGTTTAACACGTTCCGGGACACTATTCCAGATACAATACATGTTTTATTGTTTTCACGCCTGTAGGCATTCACCGTCCCGGAACGTGTTAATATAACAAATTAAAGGATACGTGATACCTAGTCAAAAATGTGATAATGAATGCTTTGTAACAGACTTTTATTTCATAGTTAACAGAAAAGCCGTAAGAGCACCAGTTATAGTGACTTTAATGATAGTATGATATTTGTAAACCAAAACAATAAATATCTGGCCCTGAGACACAAGGAGCCGTCATCATTCAACCCGTAATTGGGAAGCGGCTCAATTATTATGCATAACTTTACAAGAGCCATCGTCGGCCAATAGTGCCCTATTAATAGTCTAGAATTGATTTCAAATTACTCCGCCTCGCCTACAATTATCGGGGCATCCGTCTGTTGTCTAAGATTTATTGCATCAATTATTCAGTTTCAAGAAAAATCTTCAATATTGCCACTGGAATTGAGATACGTTTGTAATTTGTTGTTTTGTTCCTTGTTGTGGTAACAGGACGACCACAGCATAGAGGATAAGGAAAATTTTTGTAATGAAGAAGGTTAGTTACTTTAAAAGGTATTTTTTATGTCATATAATTGTTTTTGATAAAAACAGCATTCAGTTAATGCCAGATTGAGCAAGAATTAATATAATTCATATAATAATATTGAGAGATAATAATTTATCAATTAATGAATCTCGCAATAGATTCGAAGATATTTAGTTTGCAGTTTGGACCAACTGAAGTGGCAATATTTGCTATCAATCTTATATAGTGAGTCAATATTAAGCGTCCTTTATTGAAATAATTTCCACTGAGACATAGTCAATATCAGTACGGTAGATTTATTTGTATTTGCCCTGGGCACGCATCTACTTGCTTACCTAATGGAATATGCTTGTACCGACAGGAGAGGCATGATTACAAGACTTCCGATAAAATCAAAGGAGGGAGAGGGACTTATGTGATTTTGTAATCTCAATTTGTTACGCTTGCAAACACTTGCAACGACCATTTACTTCTATTCCGGTCGGCGTAGTACCACGAACATGATTTATTTCTACTTTTATCTTCACGAATTCCATAAACTGAGGGGAAACAATTTAAAAAGCTATGAATACGCAAACAAAGGCGAAAGAATTAGTTTCCGCTTTGTAAGTGTCCCCGCTTAGATTTTAATATTTATAAAATCCTGTTGAGGAGCGAAGTTGAAGGAAGTGTGTCTCAGTTTTTTGCGTGCCCCAAAGTTGGCGTTTTCATAACTCTTTCTTTGTACGGGAAGTTAAAAAGTTTTTCGCTGACACAACAACCCTTTACTTCGGCGACGTCAGATGGGATGTTAGCGATTTAGGACTTCCGTTGAAAAATATAATTGCTCACGGGTTCGGAGGGGTTTTTAACTTCGTCATTTCAATTCCGTTTGGAAGTTAGGTCAACGATTTAGGAACGAAAAGAGTTATGAATTTTAAGTAGCTGGATAAGACAAATGGCTTCTATGGAATAAGAAAAGAGAATTGAAGTGTTTTTTTATGTTTTCTCTGGTGATTAACTCGTATTTATTTATTTTATCATATTCCTAAAATAACTCTGTGAATTCATGAACCTTTGAATTCGTACCAACTGTAATTTTTCCGTTAAATAATGTGTAAATGTTTTAAGATTTTTTATTATTTATAATGTATTTTTACTTGGGTCAAAATTAATTAATTACTTACGATGACTAGGTATAGTAAAACATGCATGTACGAGTTAATGATCTTCATGTTTTATAATTTGACAACTCATGCAAGAATATTACGTTAGTTTAACTTAAGGCTTACCAAATATTATTATTATAAAAGGATGTTACAACAATCCAATACGTAATGCATATTTGTGAATACAGCCCTGCTTCTTGGAGTAAACTTAGCGGCAATCTACAAACAAAATGATATTTGGGCCTGTGTATGATGCCGTTATCTGCTCTGAACTCGGGAGTGTGATAAAGTGACATCTTTAAAGACGTTTCCAACAAAATACTTGAATGTGGATTCCATGGAGCTAAGAATAAGGTGGATATCATATATGAATATTAGCGTATTATGCATTTTTTTAGGTACCAACGAAAGAATTAGGAATAGTGTTATCGGTTTCCTTTAAAGTATAACCGTTGTTTATTACCTAAAAAATCTGGAGACGAAAAATAGGAGATTTTAGAAATTCATAGTAATGAAAAATATACTGACCATTGATTAAAAATTACTTTTTTATGGATAAAAAATATAAATGTGGCTGTTTATATCCTTGCACACTCGTAGGTTTACAAAATTGTTATGTTTTAAAACTTTGAAAATATTATGTAATATACAGAGTCGAATAAGAAAATAAACTAATAGTACGAAATAGTGTTAAAATTATTACACATGTTTAAAAGAACAATTTCAGTACATGCATGAGAATAGTTATCTGTTTCAATGTTCTTAAGATTAATGGAACCTTAACACGAGTTAAGTTTGTTCAAGTATGAAATACTACTAAGTTCTACGCATTAACTATTGAAGAAACAATAGTAAGCGCCTGATATTATTACAGTATTCGTAAAATTAATTAACAAATCCTGTAACGCTTGAAATCGTGCTTACTCGGGCTAAAATCAATTATGTTTAGATTTTGTGGCAACTCTAAAAGCTTACAAATAGTTAATATAATACATTAGCCTATGAATACTTAACCTATCTTAGTGAACAATACTCTCATACTAACCATTATTCGAAATTTTAGATTACAAATAGTTTTACACAAATCACACAAGCACGAGTGAATACGCTTCTGAAAGGCTAGTCATTCTTCTATAGCCCAAGTCTGGCCTCGCCTGAACCAATCTGGGCATCAATTCCGCTAATTGAGTCGTCACTGAGTTGTACATCAGTTGTACTACGTGAGTACAATTAATATATTTCGCTATTCTGACAGCAGCGTGTCACCTTTCAATGCTGCTGACTTTAAGCACACGATGTGTTACAATAGCACTACTGAATGAAACTGTAGTCCAACAGTAGATGCCGAAAATACGTGAATCGGGGGGCTGGATGAAACATACCAAACCCATTCCAAATATAATATCGCCGACAAATAGTAGTAGGTAGGTATAGATTTGTGGTTAAATAAAGTTGACAGAATAAGTGGGATACACTATAATTATTTTTCAATAGCTATAATACATCGGATAAATGAAGTACCATAAAATACGTCTTTTAGGGTTCCGTAGCCGAATGGCAAAAACAGAACCCTTATAGTTACGTTTATATAAGATTTTACATCTTACAGATTGCACATCACTAAAATGGTATGGTTTTTGAATGATTAGGTTAAAGTCATTACTATGACGATGATGTGTGACATTGTAGGTAGACCACATCCACATTCGTTCATCTTTAATCCCTCGGTCTTTACAGCTCCCGCTTGTATTGTCCCGAGTTTCGGCACTTCGCAACAAACTTCGTGTTTGCCTCGCGCTCAGCAAATTGTTATTCATAGCCGCGCCAAGTACCGGCCCTCGAAAGAGTGCTCGTCTTATCTCCCGGTTAATATCATCTAGAGTTGTAAGGAAATTATTTTTCCCTCACCCGCTTTGTTTCTAAGTAGTTAGAGTTCGCTACCCGACCGGCTTTGCTTTTGTTTCGCTTGTAGTTTAGCGCGTGACGTTTTAGAGTGCTTGGACGATAAATCTGGGTTGTTGTTACTTAAACTAAGTCGAAACGGTTTATATTTTTCGTCTTTCTATTAAGCATTTAAATAAAGTAATGGTTTTATTAAAAGTCACTTAATATTTTACGTCACACCCATGATGTAAAGATAATGGATATAAAAAGCTACATTGAAAAAAAGTTGTAAATAATATTAATATTAAGACGAATCTGGAACCTGGAAAGAGTTACCATAGTACCTCTGGTAATCTTCAGCACAGGAGTCATACCTAAACACTTACTCCAAAGCTTAAAATCAATTAATCTCCCCGAAAATAGCTTCATTACCATGCCGAAAGCTGCAATACTGAACACATACCGGATAGTTAGACGTTTCCTTCAAGATGACCCTACTCTCACATCATAGTTACCAACATTAACTTCAAAACTTTTTATGGATCTGTTACTTGGCAAAGCCCGTACCTGCAAAAAAAATTACCAGCTCCAAGCTGAGATAGAAAAAATTTAAATGAAAATAATAATAATATAACTCTTTATTGTACAGCACAAAGTAAATTACAGTTTTTAAGCTCAAGGTAAATGGACAACTAAGGCCTTATCGCTAAAAGCGATCTCTATAAATATTAATATTGTATTAACTTGAACTAGATACTGTTAGTTATCTAATGGCTCTTTAAAATAATTTAATTAATTTAACGCTCAGGGATCGATAGACCGCCGGCGGTTGCGTAAGCAAAATAATGTTTAAAGAATGTTGATAAACACATCCGTAAGGGATTAATGTGCGTACATACGTAGGTACAAACATAAGTACTATTACTTATGTATGTACCTACGTATGTACGTATGTGGCTATCCACATGCTAATAAAATATATTTTTTGATTTTTTTCTGTACAATATTACGGTTTCCATTAATTTGAGAACAACCTCTGCCGCAATTCTCTAAAATGAAGGAAAGTTTCAATTTAGTCAAACTGAGGAAAATCGAATTTTATTACCGCCAACAGTTTATTAAAGCGTTAAAACTTAGTTATTGAACAATTAGATTAATTATATTAAAACCACTTTGCGTCTGAAGGATAAGTTATTATTTCAACTTTTGCACAGACTTGAAACATTTACATCAAAATTCAAAGAAAAATAAGGACGGCAATAGTTTTGGTAGTTCCACGATCGTAAGATTGATAACGGACATGCGCAATCCGTAGCGCTATCTCTGAATGAACTTAGAGCTGTTCTGTTACTGTAAAATAGTTCTTGGGACGTGTTGTTACAGTGCACAATTATTGTTTTGTAGTTTTATTGTGTGCAGCAACGCATCAGCATGCCTGAAGAATGCATCTTCGACGAATGACCCTCACACATGCGCCGGGCGCACACCCGCAAAAATACGAACAGCAAAGTTGTCGTGTATGTGTGTAGATACATTTGTGTGTATATAAATTTTCGTTGAAGCAAGATAGGGCAAAAGAGGAAAAGCTCGTACTAAAAGCGGGTAAACGCCGGTTGGGCGACGAGACTTGTCAGTAGACTGTTGATCGCACGGAGGGGTGGTTGTGTCTCCCTGCTCGATTTTGGCGGTAAATTTCACGATCTCCGATCTTGTGACCACGTGTTATATTAACAATAATAAATGACAAACTACTATGGAAAGTTGTGTCATGAACTTTAAAAACACTTGTGACAGTATGAGCTCGTTAGGTTTGATGAAAAAAGTTTTTACGAACTTATGATCCTGCTGTGCCACTTGCATTTTCGATGGTATAAGAAAGTAAGTTAAACTTTTCAAATTGTTATGAAGTATTCTAGTAACAGTATTATTTATGCTGATTAGCATCATTTATTAAGTTATTAAACCGAAACGGATTATTTATTAAAAAAAAGTTTTTGTTTACTTGTCTTTGAATAAAATTTATTGTATTTTTGGTACACAGTAATACAAGTTATTTAAATTGTCTGCATTTATCATATTTGTCTATAATAAATTAATATTTGTTGATTACAATTGTCTATATTTTATGATAAAAAGTTTGAATCTTTCAAACCTCGAATGAAATGTTTACGGCCTGTTTCACAACGTGCTAATAAATAACCAGAAATGTAATCTGTCCCTTACTTCATACGATATTATATTTCATATTTGAACTATTCGTTGGTTAGTGCTTATTTATCAATTGTGGAATAGATCTTTACGTTCATATTTCAAATATGATTTAGTCAACAATAAGTAAACCTACTATTTCCTATCTATATTTAGAATGAATTATTAGGAAATATGATTTAAGTTTAATAAAGGAATAATTTTAGCAAAAACTTCCCCAATATATTTCCACTAAAAGTAAAGCACCTACATACTACAATTACCAGCCGCTCGTAACGTGCTGCTACGCCGTAGCATTTGCTACGATTATCGTAGCAACACCCGTTGTACTTGCTATTGCCTTGCTATTTACTTAGCTTTGCACAATAACTTTGTACTTACACATTGTGTGCTACTTACTACATTCTTAGGATCATGTTATGTGTGTAAATATAATCACAATTTTATACTATTAACAAATAGTTTACGTACTAATAAGTAAGTACCTTATTGGGTATTGGTTTGCCGTCATTTCATCCCCGAAATAATTCAGTTTTATACTCTGTTGAAAGAACCTATAACTCACTTTAATGGAACAAGTATCTTTATAGCTTGTCACTGAATTTAAAAGCCTATGGAACTGTAAATTTATTAATTGATGGAATAGATGTGCACCGAAATTCATAAACATGTTGGCGGTAAACTAAAAGGTTCTTAAGTTAAATAGGTTTTAGTTAAATAGGTTAGGTAAACTTTTTATTGTAAACTTTTTTTAATATACTAGTGCCATCAAACAGATTATACCTGTCAATCAAACAGCTTTAGCTTTGGCCTCACACCACACAGTAAAAAAAAACAAATGAAAAAATAGCATCAATTCAATAGGAAATAAAATAAAATGATTAAAATTGTTTTGGCGATAAAACTGGCGCATTTGATTTCGTTTTATGACTTTTACGAACCATCAACGTTGGTGGAGAGTCGTTTAATTAAATTATCACCCCGCGTTTTAAATGGATATGTGTTTTGATGTTTGTTCAAATGGTATGTGTAGCGGAAACGTGTGTGTAGGTATTATTTGAATCAATATTTTAGTTTGGATAACATTTAACGCATACTAAACTATTTATTCGAAATGTTCTACTTACTGAGTAGATCGATCCAAATCACAAAAAAAGATTAGAATTAAAGCAAAACAGACTAGGAAAATTAAGCGATCGAATGCTATGTACACACGACAGCACATTAGGCTTTACATTTTCGTTGAAAACTAACCCTTATTATAACCGCATAAGATGCCGCAGTGTTTACCTTGACGTGCTGTTGTCTGCATCGCCAATACACATTTTATACGTTTAATGACTGTTTTGAATAATATTGATCATTTGGAGGATTTAGAGTTACCCTTAGGTAATAAAAAAAACTACTTCTAGTAAAAACTAATAAAACACTGCAGCTTTATTATGTTAACTCAATTATCACATTAAAAAAAAAACCCGTCGCAAATAAAACAACGCCTGAATAGATTTTTATGAAACATAGTTAAGAATACTCCGGATAAAATTATCTATGCCACAAAAAACTTAATAAAAAATCGGATCATCCGTTTGGGAGCTACAATACCACAGACAGACATCTTAAACTAATAACACCTCTTTGCTTCTGCGTCGGGGACTACAAATAAACAAGTAGATACCATTACTTCCAAACTATTCTCTATTCCAAATATCTTCATTACACCACGAAGTTCATAACCAAAGAAACATGACAACTCCAGAAACTAATATAACAAACGCGTATTTATACAGCGATATTATGAAATCTGTAACTAACAATTGACTGTCTTGCGTTGATATACGAGTTGCGAGATATTATTATGATATTTATTTGACATCTGCCGGGTGCGGTCTCACGTCTTCCAACGAAATATGAGATTTTGCGGTGTCTATTTATTACTCCGTACACGTAGAACTTAGTTATTGCCTCACTACAAAAAGGGTGCGTTATGTTATACCGGCTTAATGTGACTTTGTTGTACGGTGTTGTTAACTTATCAGGTTTTTGATGTTATACCTAGCCTTGTTTTATTCGCAAAGTCAAGATTACAAATAAAGTCAAAACTAACCTAAGACACTGCACATTGCATGTGTAATGTGCATGGGGCATATCATGAATCAATATTTTTGTTTATAGTATTTCATAAACAAACTGAGTTACCTAACGCTGATTTCATCTTAAGTACCTTAAAATGTTACAATATATTGTATTTTTTGCAGTTGTTGTTTATCTTTGGTCTCAATTTTATGTTCTAGCACAGAATATAATATAATAGTACTGGTTCTAGTTAGCGTTATCTGTCATTTCGTGAATATTTTTAAGCCTTTTAAGTGTAAGACATTGTGTTTCGTAAATTTTCGTACATTTACTGATTTTGTTTTGATATTAACGACTTATATTTTCACACGCCTTTCGCGTGGCTTACGACACCAAAAAGGATTACTTTGCATGTTTGAATGCAGTTGCAGTCACCGCACTATGCGGTTGTGAAACGCGATGCAATTCTAACTCTGCATCTTCATTGGTACTGTACAATATTCCATTTCAATCATGCCGATCTCCTCCGCTAATGATCTAAGCGCGGATACCGAGAATTATAATTTACCGTTCTGTAACTTATTGAAATCACTACAAAATAACTAAGTTTAGCCTAGGTACAACGTAATGCTACATTTCCTACTACACCGGTAATTTTTCGTCCATTTTTTATGTGGAGTTAAAAACACGAAATCTGGGTCGAATAGGTCCGCTAAAAAACAGAAGTTCTATTGATATAAATTTCACTTGTGAATGTGACGCTGGCCGAGTGGTATAGGCATACGCCCGTATTGCGTAAGACATGGGGTTCAATTCCTCGTTTGTCACAGAGTCACAGTTGCTGTTTACAAGTGAAAGGACACGGTCGACCCGCCATACATTGCTTGCCCCAAAAGTAAAAATCCATGCGTCACGACCAAAACTAATTTTATGGGTTCCTTTCTTCGCGTTTTTAAATAATATAAAGTAATATAAGCCGTAAATAGCGGGGTTTTTACATAAAACGAAATAAAATGTGTGGGGTCAATCTCTTGCACAGGTCTTTCTAGATCATAGCGCCATCTGTGTCGAAAACCCGCAATCTAGGTCACCAAAACTAAAACATAGAAAACTGCCCCGCCAGGGTGTGTAACGCGTGAAAATTACGATGACGCAAACAATAGCCAACGAAAAGAAGTTCCTTGTCACAGTTTTTTTTTTCAAGTTTTAGGAAGAGGTTGGTAGGTTTAAAGGTTAGTACCCATGGGAGGCAAACGTCATCTTCCTTCTTAAAATAGCGATTGCGAGCGCTTACTTATTTAACTAATTGTCAGTTCTATGACACAATATGCCATTTCGTTAAGCGGTCGTCAGTTTGCTTATAAGTGCTCGAAACCGCTATTTTCTGCCAAACACAACAATATTGGGGACAGGAAATTGTATTTAATCGTTGTCCTATTTTTTTTGTAGATTTATATGCCGCTAGATAAAAGCAAAGTAAATTAACAATATTGTATTAAAAATTCAATATATTTTTTGCAAAATGATATAGTCAAGTCTCTTAATGCTTTTCTTTAATCAAACATAAAACGACTCTGGGGCAATATACGACCGTTTCCTTTATATCATTAAGTTTGTTTAGTGACAAAACAGTATAAAAACAAAAATAACTGAAGTTCTATTAATTACGTTGTTTAGCAAATCTTTTATTTACTTGAAGTATTTAAAGGTATTTTTTTTTAATATTATGTTAAATATTATAGCAGAGACAGCTCTCTGCTATGACATTTTACATAGTATTTTAAAAAATACGCTAAATCAAAAACAAACCAATCATTAGACCATACAACTACATCAGCATGTAGTTTGATGGCATAACGATTGGTTTGTTACTTATATTATAGAGATAGTTAAGAATGTAACTGATCGGCGATAACCTATTGTAATAATTATGTACATATTTATGTATTCACAACTATCAAAAGCCTTCAAGAAGATATGACACGTAGATCTTGTCAAACAACTACATTATTCATGCAACGAACTGTAGTTCTTCAAAACACAGTGCACCTCAGATGCAAGTGTATTTTTACAAGCTATATTTATCGCGTATGATTTCCAAATCTTATTACACTGCATGCTTGAATGCAGGTTACGTGCAACCAGAATGCGATGTCACCCTAACTCGCGCCGCGGTGTCACCTGCATTTCGTGCATTTGAAATTCGTTTGCACAATGAATGCATTGTTCCCGAAGCCAAACAAAGGAACAAAGAATGGCTCCTGATTACTCGAGGTCTGATTTAGTTTGCTTATTTAGAGATTTAATTAAAGTTAGGACCACTGTTTCGCTACATTTCGGTTAATTACGCTTGAATGAACACGAGACACGCGTTGAATGATGATGTCATTTTAAATAACTAATCCGAGATAATAGAGTTTGTTTGTATAAACCTTTAGAATCAGTGTTAATATTTGAGGGTCAGTTTTATTACCATTTAAAGCTAAAATTTAATATCGCCAAAAGAGCTTAAAAATAAAGCCCCTTTGAACGGTTTTTTAATAAAATAAATATCTCTTTTTTTATAGAGAACGGCCATATTTAATCCGGATGAAAAAAATATAACTCGACGTAACCGTACAAGCATATTTGTATTAGAACAATTCGTTCGTAAAATTAACAAAATTAGCAATTCCATCAGCACAGAATTGCAGCACAACTAAATTCTAATAACAACAAACTGAATTCCAACTTATATTTTCTAAGAAATAAGTTTGACAGTCAAGAGTGTAGAGAAAACGTCTCGATACTTTCTTAGAAAGACTCGCAATCAGCCGGACGAAGTTAGAGTTGGCGGAGCGTAGAATCTAGAATTGCTCGGAACAGTTTTAAAACTGTAGCCACCTGTTTTACTGAGAGGTGGAACTTTAAAAATATTCACGTATCTCACTCTATTAAGGGGTTTGACATTCCAACTGAATCCGATTCGAATTGCATTTCTTGAAAACTTTATAAAAGTGACGATTTGTAGACTCTGGCTCCGTTCTATTTTAAAAACTTAGTTTGGTTGAGCGGTCCTAACTTCGCGGTTAACTTCTTAACGGACGGCCTAATTTGAAACGTCTTTTGAATTTCAAGTCGGCAACAAAAAGTGTTGTAATCCTCTGGGATGCTTTAACGTGCTTACATCTTGTTTTATTTATGAAACAATAACTAAGCCCACTTTGGTAGATGGATGTTTGTCGATAATAAGTATTTGGTCTACTTATGAGACTTCATCGTTTCGAACACAAATTTAACTTTTGTAAAAATATATCGTATCAACGGACTACGAAAATCCTGTCAAATGTTATACAAAATTACGTTTAGTCACGGTTAAAGTAACGGGGCCATTAAATTATGAATTCAAAGTGCCCAATAATGATGTAAGTAAACGGCCATTCGAATTCTCGTAAAGCTGATTCAGGCAAATCACACTCAATACACTCCCAGTAAGTACCGCATCAGTCATCGTATGAAACCAATTTCACTTTAGAGAGGACGCCGATTTGAATTTAAAATGAGCTTCAGTTCGCGACAATCAACAGTTGCAGCGCGGGAGAATGTATTTTGACTGGACTTATTTTGTCGTAGTAATTGAATTACAAGAAAGTTTAAATATACTGATTATATAAATAAATATAAAGTAAGCGCTTGCTTTAATGGAAACTAAAGTACAAAAAATATTTTATTATTAGAAGTCTACAAGTCTAATAAATATTGAAAATAGAAACAATTATTAAAATTGATTGCATCAAAAAATATTTTGCAGGTTCACCTACTTATTTAATATAGTAGATTTGTGTGCATGGTGGTTACTACTATACTACAGGACTTTTAGTACACATTGACTCAGGTGTGAGGTTTGTTACTAAAACAGACAGAGGACAGACCGTCCGACCGTCCGCAAAATTATTCAGTACACACAATAGCTTTTGAAACGATTTTCGATCTATAAACGGTCAATTTGAGAACCCGACCGTAATCGTTCGTGAGTGACAAACTCGTATTCAAAAATGGTTTAAAACTCATGTTCATATTTTTACTCTATTTATTAACTTTAAATAATTCAAGCGTAAATTACGATGTACGAACAAAATTAATTATTACCTATAAAATATTTATACTCTCGTTAGTTAAATAGGTTTCAGTTCTTGATTGAATTTAATTAAAAATATTGGACTCGAATTTTTAATTATCACATAATTATGCTTAACAAAACCACAGCAACAATCACAAAAATTGCTGAAAACGGCCTACTTGCTATATCTTACCCGCGCAGCCATACATCAAACTATTTCAAAAATATATAAACATATTTATAGAATAATTACTTAGCCCCGAGTTTGCTAACCCGGCAAGTGGCCTTAACGGTCAGCGTAATCAAACTTCCAACTCCGGAGTTCGTCCATACGTCCATATGTGGCAATTTAATTCGAATATAGCAGACATTATGTCCAATTTAATCCCGCTGCGAATTCGGTCCAGTAGTGGTTGAGACCGACAATGCTAACTCCGAAGTTTGTAACTTACCCCCTTCTCTCGGGGGACAAGCGTCCAGGCAGTGTGTGGTGGAAATTCGGGATTCCAATTTAGCCCTATTTATGCAACACCTTTGCTCTTAAACTCACAAGCTAGCAGCCACGCTGGCTGCCACAACGTATACTATGTGCTAGATTAGGGTAACAAGAATTTTCAAGATAGGAAACTAAGCAAAATTTAGCGGTAGCAACACTTTTTCGTTGATAAAAGAATCCTAATTTTGTAACCCTGTTTTCTTTGGAATCATATATTATTTACAAGTTTACACCATTTTGATAAGCAGAAGGAACAGTTCCTGACATAAAAACTAAATATGACAGGAAAGTATTTTACGATGTATTTTTTTTACCAACAAGCATCAACCCTAAGTATCTTTTGTGCTTTATTATTAAGCCGTTTTATTTTATTATCTTATTGTCTTCAGACTCGTAACTACGAGTACCTTTGCATGAACAAAAACAAATTACTACGCTTATGTTTTAGTTATATCACAGGTAATATGTCACACGACAATCTCGGTCGGCGCAATGTGCACCTGCAACTGCGCTCCTCTTGTCCGCACTCACAATTTAGCAATGCTGTTTTACGCCACTATCTCGATATCTAGCATTTTCATCGCTAAAAAACATAGGAAGCTAATGGTTTTATTCATTTGAAGCGTTGAATAAGACCATACAACAACAATAACTAGAGCACAAGATTTAAAGATTTAGATGACACTAGTTTTGAAATAAATAATAAGCTAACAGATTAACGGAATGTTTCTCATTGTTTAAAAACTTTTTCTTAGCGCTGTCTGCCAGATATTTTCATTCGGAATGTAATTCTATAAATTTTAATTATCCGTTAGTAGATGCTTATCTGTCGACACTTAGATGCCTAATCTTAAAATTACAGTGAGATAAATTGGCAGTGCATTTCGTCAAATTATCTATAGTAATATTATAAAGCTGAAGAGTTTGTTTGTTTGAACGCGCTTTTTTTATGTATTACCGTATAAAAAGAATACAAACGTATACTTAACTTAATAACTTAACTTAGGAAGTACAGAAATGATTTAGAAAAAAATGTTGTTTAGCTTATTTATTAGGGATGGCTTTAGATGGTTACTTATAAAACATCACGCTGCGATGGTAGGAAGAAGCAAACTCAAAACGCGCGGATGCAGTCGTAGGAGACAGTTCTTTTTCTTCTTGAGGTACCATCTCCTACTGGAGGTCGGCTATCATTAAGGCTATCTTTATCTTGGACACAGCGGCTCGGAACAGGGATGTCGTGCTTAGGTTAAACCACGTTCGGAGATTCTTAAGCCACGAAGTTCGCCTTCTTTCAGGTGGTCGCTTTCCCTGGATTTTCCCTTGCATAATGACAGTTGACAGGAGACAGTTAGTGTGCTAATAAAAAAAAGACGCCAGTAAAAGCAACTTCACTCGTCATTGTGCACCTGCAACTGCGCTCCTCTTGTCCGCAACTGGAACACACTCGCGTCTTTTCACTGCAATTGTGTTGCACACCATTGTCTAGTTTCATTTATTCCCCACAACGCGACAGCTTTCCCTTTCTTGCCCATTCGTAAACGAATATTAGTCCCCTTTTGTTGTTTTCGCAGACATATTAATGTTTTGTCTGCGGTTGTTAAGGGCATGTATTCAGCAAGGTTGGCATCAACTAATGTGAGGTAATTAGTATTGCTTTAGATTTAAAACAAAAAGCTCTTGAAATTTAACATTAAAATATTATACGCCTTAATTTACATGTAAATGCAAATAAGCCGAGTGTCGTTAATAGCAACTCAGATTATAATGATAAATCATTCTTTATCTTATAGGTTTAAGGTTAAATCACATCTATCCACCCATAACGGGACATCACCGTATCAACTCAAGGCGTTCAGTATTCTTCTTCTTCTTCTCAGTTTCTACTTTGTACGAAACTCCATACTTCACCGCACATCCAATAACTTCGTAGCGTCACTACCTCCGATCGAGATCAATTCGGAGCAACTGGGCGAGTCGCCCGATGGTTGTCAACTATCCATCCACTCTGTCAAAAGAAGAACTGTCATAAGTTGTATGAGTTAATCCGAGGCGAGGCGTTTTCTATCCGGTGCCGATCCCATGCGTTGCTGATCCACGTGCTTATTAGGGTTCTTTTCTTTACTCACGCATAAATTATAGGGTCGCTTATAATAGTTGAAACTGATCTAACATATGCAATAGGAGTAAATAGCTACACTAATAAAATGTACGTATTTGGAACATAAAAATGTAAAAGCCTCTACACCCCATTGAAGTTCATATTTTCCCGCAAAACATACGCTTCAAATTCCGCAAGTATGTTTTTGTGCACTGTGTGAGTGTGTCACTGAAACACTATTGATAAATTCAGGCTTGACCGGGGCGAGCCATCTATCATCCCGATACTGGGTGACAGATCAAACCGATGGTTTTTACATGTGTACCCTGTGTGCTGTCTCTTTGCATTCATTGGCCCTCTGACTTTTTGTGCAAATATTTGATATCGGAGCTTTACTGATACACATAAAAAACTTATTTGATTATATTGTCAACTGAAAAACATTTTGCTATGAGAACTTACTTCGAAAAAGTATTAAAAATGTTATTAAGATTTTTTAATATTGTATTAAATAAATGATTACAATACAACAAACTGAATTAATATACTGTGTTTTCACTTCATGCCCTAATTAATGCAAAATAATTGTAAAAAACACCAAATTTCAGTATTTTAAGAAATTTTATACTTGACCATGTGAGTTTCGGTTTCGGTTTCGGTTTCGGCCGAAACTGAAGCCACGGCCGAACATTCGGTTTCGGTTTCGGTTTCGGCCGGAAAACCAGTTTCGGTCGGACACTAATTATGACATGGTTACACGATATATCATTGCACTATTTAAAACGGGCCTTAAATTAAATATTTGATTATTGATATAATACAGGGTTAGTTAAATATTTACGAAATCCACTGACGACTGACACTACATCACATGTGGTCATAAGACCACACGTTTTGTTACAATTTATGGATTTTATATAATCTATGTTATTCATATGATGTTCTGAATTTGAGCTCATAACGAAAATAAGCGAATCGAATAAAGAATAGGATAAGTGAAAGAAATAAGCGTTAATTTAAATTCACAAAATATTTTTTTATTTTTGTACGAAATTCACTATCGTTTGTCTACATTTTGAATCAAGAGCTTTGCGATGCAATTAATTGATGCTGCATTCTATAAATTCTGAGCTTTTACTTTAAAGTTCCTCATTCCGCTCTCGAATGAATACTTATTTCTATTTAAAATAAGCTACGAAAATACGTTTAGTGCATTTACTTTAACCATGAGTTGCTTTTATTTATTATATTTAATTACATTTTCTATCAAAATTTTGCTATAGTATTTCAGCTACCTATAGCTGAAAATATGTTTGACCTATAGTCAGATGATTGATGTAGCTTAAAAAGGTTTCCACACTAAATGTTGATATCTTTCAGTCCCAACCCTTTTGTGAGTGACCCGTCCATGAAGAATCGCCGTATCTTTTGCTCTCGTTAATTATGTCAACATAGTTAATGAGGATCAAATCGCCATTAGCAAAGTAAATGAGCCCAGTTAAGTTTGAGCACAAAACATGCAAGTAAAAACATGCCCATCATTTTACCGACCACGACAAAGATGAAAGCAAATGTTATGGTTTCGCAGTCTATGCATGTAATTGTAAGTAGGTCAATATTATGTTGTATTACGTGTGTTCCACATCTCCACCATCCCCTGTATCTCCTTAACGGCAACGGTTGTAAATCATGATTTTTTGTAACTAATGTCCTATTACTGTTTTAAGTGAAATTTTGTTTTTATGCAAAAGCATAAAAACAAAATTTCGAATAATCAAAAGATTATTCGACCACCCTTTTCTCTTACACCACTATCTTAGCCTGAATGACAAAGATGACCAGATTCTAAATTACAAAAACATAATACCCTACAGAGTAGGGTCTCAAATGATTTGTGCGAACATTCGCATCATACGATACGTAACCCTAAAGTCCTTAGTAGGCTTCTACTATGTCAATGCATCCTTTTTGGAGCTACTACGAAGCACAATACGGCTCAACTATGCGTGCTGTGTCAATCAACTAATCAAGTTTCAATCGGCTCCGGAACTTTGCCTAGCAGTGACTGTATTTCAAAATTTAGATTATCCGACAGACGAGAGTATACTATACCATTTTGGTCCACAGTATCGTTCTGGCGTGTGCTTAGATTTTGTTGGTCTTATCGTGACACCGAACAATATCAACGTGATTGATGGGCAGTCGGCATTGCTCCCAAAAGGCGGAGACTTTTTGCGCATGTGGTAAGCGTAAAACATAAACCATATTGCCCGTGGGAAGAGTTGTGAAGCAACAGACGTCTTATTTGTCAGTCACTAGAACATATCCTTGATAAATAGCCCGTTTTTGTAGAAAATTTTGTACTGGTTAATTTTGGCATTGCTTTATAATGTTTATGTATATTAAATTGGGCTTGATTTGCCTGAGCTGACTCGCGTTTGAATTACAAAATTACAAAATGAATATTTTTATTACTACTAGGCCTAGGCCACATTATCGCTTACCATCAGGTGAGATTGTGTGTGAAAAAAAATACAAAGAAATCGGTATAACGGCTACATGAAAAGCAAGCAAGGTTGGTCAATATTAGCTTATCGTCAGCCGTTGCTATGGCCGAACGAGCTTGCCCAGTTTAGTTCAAATAGATTGCGTATTGAGCTGAAACGTGACAAGTTAAATAAAATTTTTGCTTGAAATCTTAACTATTAGTAAACTGTAAAAAACGATAAAAGGAGAGTAAAATACCAAATACTGCACCTGTGCACTTGACTAATCTCATTATAATTCTATTTACTGAACTGTTTAGAAAAGCTCTAAAGAATAAATATTAGTAAAAGAAGTGAAACATTGATCCTGTTAACAAGGAATAGTAAATAGGGGTGAAACGTCCCCGCTATCGGACACATAATATTGACACAATTACCAAAAGATTGCCTTTATGCGGGCAGGGAGTTATCACAGTTAAAATAGATACGTAAGTTTATTTAAGATAAAGATACAAGTAAGATAAATTTAGTTAGATGATTACATTCAAGAATTAATGAAGGAGGTACTTAGGAAGTCACTGCCGCCTTACTACCACCTTGAGAAACAAAATCGCCTGCGCCTTGCTTTTGTTTGAAGTGACGTGTGTTTTTGTGTCGTGTGTGCAAGCTATTATCTTTTGAATGTAGTAAAGCGGCAGAGACCTCAACCGTGCACATCATATCTTCACTGTATCAAGTTTCTTATTTGGCATTTACCAAATATGTTATCACGTAAACCATCAAGCAATTTGTCCTTTTTCGTAGAACTACTGCCACACAATGCGCATTCATAGTGCGGGAGGGAGTACAATCGCAAATATGGCTAACGTTTCATTATTCATGTTCTCCACGAATGGCCGATGTGTTAATGCATTGTTGCGACTAGATTGAGTATCCATACGTATATGTATCGCGTTATAAATGCAATCATTTGTTGAAAGATTAGATTTTAGATTTGTGACCAAATATTTTTTTGTAGTGATGTGCTCGTTGTACCTTTTTCACAATAAATAGCATTGAACAAGAAAAGTTAAAAAAATGTACTTTGAAAAATTTTAGTTTGTTTGTTACAAGTTTTTTTTTTTGTATAAATGCGACCAAAGAAAAAATATTTTTATGGGCTAAGGTTGCACTTACGTAAAAAAATGTATATAAAAATATTATGTAGATAATGGACATTTTGTCAAGTTAAGTTTTACGAAAATAACTTTTTTATTCGCCCATAGAGTTGAAATATGATTGAATCTTCCATACCCTACCTTTGTAATTGGAGATCCTGAGGGGAAAACCTGAACAAACTCTATAGTACTGCTTAGGGAATATTCCGACCTTTAGGTCTGTATGTTTTTGTAAGTGCAATTTCAGTAAAATCTCTATGATTTCTTTGGATGAACTTGTTATGGGAAAATGTTTAAGAATTTAAAAGATTTTAATGTTTTGTAAAACAACCAAAATTTGATGATATCAAAATGGAATTTAAAAAAAGACTACTGTAAAGATTGAATATACTTGTAAGTTAAATAAGAAATAGTTTCGCCTTTGAAGTAAAGATGGTTATTTATTAAGAAAAATAGTGCAAAATGAAAGTATACTAGCAAAGCAGTCGATGTAATTTTAAACAACGGAAATGCTTCTCTAGGGATATTATGTTTCAAGACTTATAGCTTTCTAGCTGGTTACTACATTATCGGGAGATAGCTTGTTGGCTTTTGTGTTTATACATTCCTTTAACTAAATATAAAAAATGCTTTGGTCAATAATAGTTGATTAATTTGTTCTGCATATACTCGCATCATATTTGCTACAGAAAAACAATGAAAAAAAAAAAAGATTTCCTTATAGAGCGCTTTCACATTAAGTGTGCCTTCATATTAGAGCAACAGCAGCAAGATAGCAGCGCGTCGCTCTTGTGAAGGGCTTAGAGTGCTTTCACACTAAGGCCTCGTCCTGGACGCCAGCGGGCGGAGCGGGCGGTACGGGCGATATACAGCTTAACGCTAGCCGCCCGATCCGCCCGCACCGCTGTCGTCGAGAACAGCTTCACAGAAATCTATGAAATTGATTAAGACGCTCGCGCCGTCGCCCGCTCCGCCCGCTGGCGTCCAGGACGAGGCCTTAGGCGACTTTTGCAGCGCGGCAGGAGCGCGGCATGTAAAGGCATCCGCTGCTGCCGCGCTGCTGACGCCCTTATGTGAAGGCGCACATATGGGTCATGACGCATATATCATGATCGTGATGTGTTTCGTTGTTTTATTTTTAGCATCTGAATTTAACAAAACGTTGTTACGTAATCACCAAATTCGTTTTGGGGCTTAATCATATTGCCCTTGCGCTAATTCTGAGGTGACATTACGTTCGTGTAGGTATTGCTTAAATCCTCGCGATCCGAGATATCTGCCGACGCCGACCTGGGAAATTCAAATAAACGCCAACAAGCGTGCAGAAGAGAAAGGATTTGAATTTGTTCCCAGGAATGTGAACAAAAGTTTTTGAATATTCCACGCTTATAACGGCCCGACGAGAAATGCTAATGGAGCGCTACATTTATTAATCGCTGAAACCCTGAGTTATTTATTAACTGATACAAAATAACTGATTGTGGCACTGCTAAGTTAGGTACAGTTTCAACATTTTATGCAAATACATAGATGATGTTTAAAAACAACCTCCGCTAAATGTCGGCTGGTTTTCATGACGAAAATTAAGATTTTATCAAACAATTACCTTTTGTAATAACATTCACTTAATTATGCTAAAGAGAACAACTTGAAGTAATTATAATTGCTGGTTCAAATTATGACTTGAATGTTTAATTTTGTTGGTTTACGAGGTCTTTGTTGATAGAGATGGCGGAATTTCACTGTCGACATTGATATTTACTCCTTAGTAACTACCAATTAGAAAAAATGAGTTACCTGTCTATGCGAGAGGAGAAAATATTCCATATAAATATTTATCTACTTTTATGCAGCCGGGATTGAAAGTGAAAGTGTATACTTTTCATATCAGTAAATGTTTTTAAATGTTTATGCTTATAAAGTTTTAACAAGGCTTGAATATTCTTCATATGCATTTGCTTAAAGCTATCCTAAGATACTTTCCACACACCACATTTCAGTCTCCTTTAAATAAAGATAGCCTTTTAGATAAAGGAGACTGAAATGTGTCGATTTTAAGATAGTTAGTTGACGACTCGTATATTGCTTTTCGGTCTTATCAGAGTTCAACGCATTGAATTAACTCAGTATCATTTCGAAATGAAATATTACTTATTTACTGACTGACTGACGGTAAAAAATATGTATTATTTATTTACTAGGTCTTTTAAAAGCCCCTTTGTATTATATTATACATGTATAAGATAATTTTGTGAATACATAAAGCATTTTATTTTTGCGATAGTAGAGGTAGGTGTCTTTCTACGCCCAAAAAAGCAAATTCTTTAACCTACACGCACTGTAAATCTTGACCTTCATAATCCTTTATGAAACAGGCTTACATGAAACATAGCAGAAAGCCTGAAAAAATACAAGCCAGAAAATGTTTTAGCGCTTCCAATTGCAGAAACGGGAAACGTTCCATAAAGCGGAGTGACTTACATCACAATTTACCTAAGTCCTGCCTAGTCCAATAACGCTACTTTATGTTGGGCGGTCAGTGTTCACTGTACAGTAGTGTACAATTCACTAACAACTAGGCGCGCACCGACCGTTGTTTAAATACTGGTTTAATTGGTAACTAGTGTTGATAGTTTTGCTTTTGATAAAGTTTTCGAAAAAAATTACGCTAAAACCTTACGAAATGTTTTTTATAAAATTAGTCTACTGATTGATAAAGTCATCACCAAGAAGATAATAATAGAAGATAATAAGATGTTAATAGATGGCGCTGCACGTATCTTGTATCGCGCTTGCATATTTTGTACCGCGGAGTTTGGAATCCTTATCCGCATATCACATAGACAAGATCTTTTACAGGTAAACAAACAAATATGGTCAAACTATAATACATCATTATTATTGGATAATATACTATAATTTAGAAAATCATGGTTTTCACCTTGTTCGTTTTTACAAGTCAAATCAAATCCTACCAAATGCTCGTTTTACCAAAATGCACATTACTTTAACACGATACAAAAGGTGTTGCACTTATAAAAGAGCAATGATAGTGTCAGACAGAAGCAACGCAAAAGTGCGAACAAGTGATAAAAGTGGAAACGCACAGCCATTCCCGTCACCTGTCACATTCTGTGCAACGTGTTCGAAAATATTTCAGACGCAGCAAGCAAAACCACCGCCAAGCAATATTGAACCTTAAACCCTTCATAATTCAAGCTAACCCTCAAATACTCAACAACCTCAAAAGTGATTTGAATGGCGCAAATGTAATCGACCTCTCAGTTTTGACGATAGTTTTTGTGCGAATATGAACAGGGTAAAAACGAGTAAACATATATTCTTGCGGAAAATAAACGGAGAAATCATGTTATGGAATTGGTGATAATGCCGGCTTTGGCAACTCTCCAGGATGTGATCTAATGCAAACGTAAATGGTTTCTGATTTCTGTTCAACTGGTTGAAAGATGTTCAGCAAAATAGTATTTTGGACAGTTTCCATTACAATTGAATGCCGGTTTTAGCATTAATATGCGGTTCTATAAGGCTAGTAATTCTTTTAATTTGTGGAATGGTGAATAAATAATATATTTTCTTTAGGAGTTATTATTGAGGGATTAAGTTATTTTTAATTTGAAATGGAATTGCTCTTGACTGTAGTCTAGACAAAGTCAAGTTTGGCATAGTCAGAGTTAAAGGCAGATTGAACTCACCTAAAAAAGTCTGTGTTGTCTCTTTCAAAGCTTTTTATCACTACAGTCTTTCTATGTCTGCTATCTATAATGATTATCGGAATTTTCAGAATTTTCATTTCATAGGTAAGGTAAAAAATAAACGTATTGAACAACAGTCAAAGCTATGGAAGTTATTGACGGCTAAATGGTGTAGCTTAACATTCGTCATCATCACGTGACGTGACTAACTCATGAACGTAACACATACGGACAGGGAGAAAACGAATCTTCTGCTTTTATTGATTCAGTGAATGGATTGAGCATTTCCTCATTCCATGAGCTACGTTTATCTTCTCTGAAATCACTAAGGATTTCCCCAAATCTCGGATTTAGCTTTTTATTGTGAGGGTTATAGGGTTAACTATTTCAATATTGTAGAGCACTGAATGTAGTAGTAGTCAACTTCCCTGATTATGTATATATTATGAAAATAATTGTTTATATCCTTCCAAGCTCTTAGCAGTACAGCGATGCAGTAGGTACATATAGTCAAAGTTTCTTTTAGGCAAGTGCTGAAACGAAATATGCACGCAACTATAAAAATATAATTTTTATGAGGGTATCATTCAACATTTATAGGTTGCTCTTACATTGATTGTTTAGTGGAACGAGAAATTATAATATCTAGCGCATTACTTAGCCTGAAAAAAAAAACAGAACTTTTCAGCAGGAAAGCTTTAAGTAGGTAGTTCAGCACATTCGGGAGGTGATACTTAAACAACACAAATCATCTGGGTCCGTCAGTCCGTGTGTCCGTCCGTCCAACGCATTAGCGACTCTGACAGTTCATTTATCTTATTTGCTGCTGGTTAATTAAGTCCTCCCGCCGAGGTGTCGTAATTTCCTTGTTGATTTGTTCATTTTCGACAAATTGACAATCGCTGTTTAAACCAATTTTGTTTATGTTGGGCAAATTTAAACAGTGATAACAGGGAAGAATTTAAAATTGTAAACAGATTTATAGTATTTTGTAAATAACGAAAGTACTGATAACTGTTTCAAGCTTTGAAAATTGACAGCCAAATTAAGGGGGATTCACGGATTCAGAGCCTAAAGTGCCCCACTGCACGGCAAAGGCCTCAAATAATCACTTATAATCTTTCTACATGACCTAAAGGTATGACTGGGAGAGAATGCTTTTAGCATTAAGTCCACCTTTTGTACATTTTTACTTGTGCAATAAAGTTCTTAAATAAATAAATAAACAAAAGAGTATTTATTTTGGTTTACACCTCGTAAGAAATCGACAAACACATACTTTTCCACCTAAACCTTTATACGCATAAAATTAATTCCCAGCGATATTGATGGACTAATTACACAAAGGAGACATAACAATAGTTTACTGTGAATGGCAAGGTAGGCAAAACTAATTCAAACTTAACACAAGTGAGTACTTAACTTCCGCAGTGAGTACAACATTAACGCTAGGTGACAAAATTAAACTTTAAGTTTTAACCGCAACTATTTCATTTCAAACACTTATGGGTTGGCTGGAAGAGATCTCTTTTAGGGATAAGCCCACCTATGTTCACATTGTGACTTTTTGTATTTTCTGTACATCTTATAAGTGCAATAAAGAATATATATTAATCCCTTTATTCATAATAACTCAAACGGTCTTTCAAACCTATTTTAGCTATTACACTGTTTTGTCTCATTCTTTCTTGGCGCTGTCATCATTTGACAGAAAGTTACAAAACAGTGTAATAGCTAAAATAGGTTTAAAGGACCGTTTTAGTTATTATATAAGTTTACCGTAAAGTAGCAATGCGTAATACGCAAACTACATTGTAGTTAATTCCACTTGAAGTGTTATTTTGAGACAATTAAAACGATTTTAATATTGCATACTAACCACTTGGATTTTCATATTACTTTACACATTTGTTTTCCCCTGTGCCATTTAATATTTTATTTTACGACATATATTATATATGTATATAGACAATAGGAGAGCAATTTTTCCTGTCCTATTTCACAATTAATTTGGTGTGTCTAATTTTGATTCTTTTCAACAAACTTTACAACCACTCGAGAAAATTAACGAACGTGGTACAAGAAACAGAATTGAATAAATTTCTTCTACTCAGATTCGAAAATTTGGACAATACGCGTTCAAAGTTATATTTTGGGCAAAAAAATGGAGTTTTAAATTCGTTTCAGGGTTTCCTTACAAAGTATTAAAAGTTGTTAAGTAATCTCGATCCATGTCGAAACTTCGTAATAAAGTAACAACGCTTTAAATGAAGGAATTCTTGTTCTTGAAATGATACAAACAATTTTAGTTGTCGCCAAATAACTTTTACAGAGCTACGAGCAACTTGAGCTAAAATAATTTTATGAAAATTACAGATAAGTGCCTAGGGACTAATATTTATCTTTCCGAAAGCGGTTATGTGGGTCAGCTATTTTCTTTTCCCAAAAATATGGGGAATATAATATTTCAAAAGTACATGTAATTCATTTCCCCATTCAATAATGATACAACAAATTATTTTCTATACTCAAGCAAGACGCGTGTACGTCAAGTTTGTTCGGTTCAATGTACGACCAAGTCTACCTCAACTAGCCTTTGCTCCGTAAAACCAGTAACTTCTGTGACTATGTTAGCTAGCATTCACACACGCGTCATATTATTTACAACAAAAAACTAGTAATTGTGGTAGTTTTTGTTGGTGCTCACGTTACGTTTCGCTTTGACAGCGGTGTGCGGGCGCAATTTGCTCCGCGTAATAACACCTTGCGCCGGCTTTCAATACACAAGTTTGAGCCACCTGATGCAAACAGGGTTGTTATTCCACAACATACAGAGCCACAACAACCGGGCAACTTTGCTAGGTGATTTCGGACCGTGAGGTGTCGAATGAGAGGTTTTATTTTACACACTGTGCAGAAACCTCCATGATTTCCACAGAAACCAGTTGCAAACGGTCTTTTGATATTTCTGAGGTCGTCTGTTTATTCTTTCGGTGGACCAGATGGTCCACGCTGCGCCTTAAGGCGAAGGGTATTCAACCTAGAGCTGAACTGATGGCAGTTCTTCGAGCTATGTGCACATATGAACACATCCTTATACTCGTAGTGTAGCTCATGCTATCGTAAGGTTTTCTTCTTTCTTGGCCACGATAAGTCAATGTTGATCACCTAAATATTTGAAAATAATTTCTGAAGTTCAACAAATACTATCAGTATGATCATGATCTGCAGGGAAATAAAATCAGTGGCGTTACTTTGGACGAAAAACCCGATCCAATGATTAAAGCCATCCCTGTCACTCATACCAGGCCGTGTATGCGTGTGAGGATGGCTATATTCATTGTATTGGGTTTTGTGTGAAGATACTAATCTCAGTAATTAGCATTATTCATATTTAATGTGGTACCTAAATCCTGAATCTCGCGAGACTCGATCCAAGATAATGCGAGATAAAAATTTAAATTCCGATTTGGTTCGTACGGAGTCATATGTCATACCCTCTTCAGGAATAACGGTCGCAGATCTTACTAATACGATAAAATTGTTCGGGGGTCGAGACCTCAATTCGAGGATATTTTTCGTGTAAATTTTTCTTATGTCAGCTTCTTGCGTGTCACCGTAATTTCCTTTTTCTGAAAGTCTGCATTATTTATTGTATTTGTTCCCATAGAAGACTAGGGCGGGCAAACTAAGGTAAAATAAGACAGTAATATTGCCTCCTTGGACTATGTTTATCAGATATTCCTGTAAGAAAATATTGGTGCTGTAGGTACTTAATCAGTCAGGTATCAAACGACTGCCGGGAGTTGCATAATAATGGAATTTCTATTGTGTCTCGTTCACACATATTTGACGAGTTAATATTTATTGTAAGTATAGCAGCCATCGATTGACACTTTAACGTCTTCTTACCCAGGAGCGAGATGTTGTAACAAAGCATTATTTTTAAAAGATACCTTAAAAGTGCTTGTTGTTCCCAAATACAAACACCTTATTAATCTTCGATATTAGGTTATACATATATGACAAAGATTGTTCTCTTCTCTAGCAGCAACATAATTAGAGGGTTCAAAAAGACGTCTTTATTATAATCATGTTTTATTTCAATTATGTAATCGTTAGGCAGGACAGTTATTGTAAGCTTACTAACTTTATTATTATTAAAACAAAACAATGAATAAATGAATGTTGGATGGTGTGTAAACACAAGCAATTTTTAGAGTGACCAATCATGAAACATAAACTTTACGATTAAGGTTAAACATAAACTGTGATATTTTACAAATATTTTTCATTATTTGTTACGTTCGCTATGACAAATAGTAATTTGTTGGAACCGCGCACTCTTAGCTGTAACATCGTCAGAAAAATTTAGAGCTTTAAGTTTAAATTTAAAATTTAAGTTAAAATTTGACAATTATACATCAAAAGACGCTTATGGTTATTACAGAGCATTCAATACTCTATGATACCAATTAAATAATGTTTATGGTTATTTAATTACCGTATCGCGTTTCTGGCCACTGGAATGGTTTGAGACCATACTAATTAATGCCATTGGAAAATTGTTAATTAACCCGTCAATTGGACATGAAAAATTCACAGATGAAACTTGTTCACTTACGAAATGAAGCGATTATTCCGATATTTTTCGATCATGAATGTATAAAGCCTATCAGTGGCTTATATAATTGTTTTTGTTCATTAGCTTGAATATCGATCGTGTGACAATTTTAATTTTAAAACAGTTTCGTTATAACTATAACAATCATCATAAGTACCTACCTACAAATAAGTATTAAGCTTAATATTAAATTTGAGCTACCTATACAAATTTGGTCGCGAATCCTTTACTTTACTTTCTTACAACTAAAATTGGTAACCGACCTGAGGAAATAATGAGTTGATATTATCTATTTTGAGTGTTTTCTATTAAACATGATACTTCTTACATGATAATGTGATTAACCACACAACGCTTTGAGTAACTGTATTTTTATACACCTAAATTATACTGTACGTAATTAAAAAACCGGTGATCTAAATCCATTTACGTTTACCCAATGAGCATCATCAAGACGCATCTCCTTTCAAATTATAAGTGGACACCATCCAAGCGATGTTGTTCGAACGATTTATTTAACAATTTATGGAGGCTCGAGAATCTGACTCGAACTGGATTTATTAAGGTAAGCTTCACAAGAATTTATTATACCGTTATACTCTAAACATCGAGTGAAAGAAACCGAACAATAAATTTAATGGACTTGTTAGCACGCTTCGATGCTCCTTGCAAATTGTTTCATAACAATTTTCCAAAAGATATTTGACAATCACAGAAAATTTAAAATACGCAGAGTTTCTTCTTGAAATTGTTTATTTGAATGTAAAAGGGAGCCTGGCTATGTTTGAATTCGATAGATGGATTCGGAACGAGAACTAAAACGTGATACTACGAGAGTAGGCGGTAAGCGCTTAACTTTCGTTGCTACTACCTATACTATATCTAATATTTAAGAGAACTAAATTATGTAGTAAATGTTAGAAGGCAACCTAAAAAAAATAAAACAAACCAATTTAAGATAAGCTTTTGATGTCGTCATTCTATTTAACCTCTTTCATCGGCTTCACTTATCTGTGTTTAGATAATATCTTCTTACTAAAATACATTTACTCATTTAATTTTACACAGAATTCTACTCAATGTAGGAAAGCTACAAGAATTCATAAAACTCAAATTCTATAACCATTTCAAGAGGCACGGTAGTCACTATTGATCCGCATAAGGTCACAGTTTGCGAAGTGAAAGTTTTAAAAATTCATAAGTTGTATGACAGTTCCTTCTGTCCGAGTTTTTAATCGTAGTTTATGGAAGAAAGTTTTAATTACAGCCTGGCTAGCTGCGATCGCTTCCAAGGTTGTATACTTTGGATTGGGTTTGAGAAGACCTAGCCATATTTTTTCTTGTTATTCTCTTTATTGGCTCTGTCCTTGACATTATGGTTATAGACTGAAATTTAAAAAAAGTTTTAACTTGTTCATACGTAACAAGGTGATATTATGTAGTCTTTTTAGATACTTACTTTTAAAGAAATAAAGAATCGTGCTCCTTGGATTATAATATGTTTATTTTCATATCTTTCTTAAAATAATTATAACAATCTCTTCTTCGTACGAGAAAGGCTCGTGAAGAAGACAAAACAGAAACTCTTATTTTTTTAAAAGAAATTGAATCTCAAGGCAATGGCACACTGCCGTATCGCCCGGCGGTGTGCGGTAAAATACCGTTATCGAATACCGTTATCCATATTATAAATTATTGGATCAGTTATCATTACATAATATTGACTTATATGTAATTCACAAATAACAACAAAATTATTGATTCTTAACAGTCGGCCATTCTGACCTCATATCCGTCCCGGATATGCATGACATGATGACATTACAAAATAACGCAAAATGATAACATTATCTGGATATCATCTAAATTTCAGTAATAGTATTATCTTGCTGATACTCCAGGTGCTTAAAAAAACAATTTGTACAGTCCGTATTATAGATAAAATGGAACTATAGTACCTGCATCACAGGACTTGCAGTTTACATGCATTTAAAATTTGGCAAACGAGGCTATATTCATAATCATATTCTAAGTTATTATCACAATCATAATTGTAATTAAGTATTAGGAGAAGTTAACAATTCCTTCTACATCTCGGCCATCCTACTTTTACAGGAATGTCCTCATTCTGACAAGCCACACACTCCTTCAGTCACATAATCAATAAGGTACACAATCTTAAGTAATTGTATCACAAACATTCGTTAACTAGTCAATCATCTGAGTAGGTACAAAATCTCAACTAGTTTCTGTATCACGAAATAATCATTAACTAGTTTATGATGTAATCATTATACACTAAGTAAAAAAAAAAAAAACTTAATTAACATGTGTGTATCACAGAACATTAATTAATCAGTCTATCATTAGAATAATTAGGTGCTAAGTAAAAATCCCAATAAATAAATGTGTCAGGAATATTCATTAGTGCTAGGTACACAATTTTAACCTATTGAATCACAAACATTCGTGAACTAGATAATCATATGAGTAGGTAAAAAAAAGATCTCAACTAAGTTGCTGTATCACAAAATAGTCAGTACTAGTTTATGATGTACGACTTATACATTTAATGCAAAATCTTAATTATTTGTTGTATGTATCACAGAAGATTTTTTATTCAGTCTATCATTTAAATAATTATGTAACTAGGCACAAATCTCAATAAATTATTGTATCAGGGAATATTCATCAACTAGATTATCATCTAAGTTGTTAGACACTAGGAGCAAAATCTTTGAAGCTTCAATTTTTTTCTTTGAAATTGTCGGTCTTCGTTTGACCTTCATTTTGCTGCACTCTTGTCTTGGTCCTAATTGTGTCGCAAGAGGGTGTCTCCAGCACCCTTGACTTGTCGTTACTCGTTTTGACGGTGTTTCGGGCATCACTTGCATGTCTTCATAGTCTGGCATATCTTCCTTTCACTGTTCGAAATAATTATTCTGGTAAACGCTCGCAATCATATGCTAAGCCTCACTCCTCAAAATAAAACTTCAGTCTCGATTGATGACAGCATTTAACTGGTTCATACCAGATGAAACAGTAAAACTTCAGTTATGAAACATGCAGACACCTCAACTGGTTCATACCAGAAACGAAAATAAAGCTGACCGATGCAAACACTTAACTGGCTCATACCAGATAAGAAAATTAAGCTTTAGTCTGGATAGATGCAGGCATGTAACTGGTTCATACCAGATAAGGAAATAAAACTTTAGTCTTAATAGATACTGACACTTAACTGGTTCATACCAGATAAGAAAATAAAGCTAGTCTTGATAGATACTGAGACTTAACTGGTTCATACCAGATAAGAAAATAAAACTTCAGTCTTGTTAGATGCAGACACTTAACTAGTTCATACCAGATAAGAAAATAAAACTTCAGTCTTGTCAGATGCAGACACTTAACTGGTTCATACCAGATAAGAAAATAAAACTTCATTGTTGTTAGATGCAGACACCTAACTGGTTCATACCAGATAAGAATATAAAACTTCAGTCTAGTTTGATGCAAACACTTAACTGGTTCATACCAAATAAGTGCGTCATTATTCGTGTTCCAACCAAGCAAGCAACCTCTGGATTTGAATTCGTAGCAGCGCTCGGTATCTTCGGACGTTCGTCTCGACGAATTCACTTTGGACGGGTTAAGGAAGTGGACCAGGTAAGTCGGTTAGAGCAGTAGTTAGTGATTCGTATTATGCAGTTCAATCATTAATAAGTTTTATATTATTTGAACTCAATATTTGGCCCTGAACCAAATAAGTAGTTAATAATCTTTCTTATCTATTCTTATGTGCCGTTATAGAACGCGTACATATGATGCTGATGCTTTATTTCTTACTAGTATTAATGTGTTCCATTATGTACCTATTCAATTATACTTATCTGTACGATTACATTATTTGAACGTAAAAGAATGTATCAACTGTAATAATAATAATCATCATGACCTATGTCATATAAATGTTGTTTTTAATGCTTTATATTATAACCAGTTAACATCACAACCAACAACACAACATTTCATTCGTCACTTTCCACATAGTCACTTTCGGATTCCGATTCTGTAAATCTAATCCAAGGTTTGAGTTTATCTATAGAAAATACGTTCTTGTATTTTCTTTTTGAATATCCGTCTACGCTGCTTATTTCATACCGGTCGTGATTCAGAATAGCTGTTACTTTAAAAGGTCCACTATAAGCCGGTGCTAGTTTGTTGCTTTCGCCGGGATCTTACGTCTATTCAATATATTCAGAATCAGTCGCTGGAATACCGCTGGAGCATTTGTCAACCCGAAGGGCATACGGTTATATTCGTAGTGCCCATCGGGTGTGACGAATGCTGTTAAGTGTTTGGACTCCTCTGATACCGGTATCTGGTGGTATCCAGATGTAAGATCAAGAGTCGTAAAGAAAACTTGACCAGCAAGACTGTCAATCTGATCATCAATTAAAGGCATGGGGAACTTCTCTTTAACGGTCTTCCTGTTCAAGGCTCTATAATCTACGCAAAGCCTTGCTTCTCCGTTCTTTTTAGCGACTAATAAAATCGGGCTGGCGTATTCCGAACGGGACTCCCTAATAATACCATTAGTAAGCATATTACTAATAATAGCGTTGACTTTTTCCCGTTCGGATACTGAAAGTCTATAGGGCCTGTAGGTCACCGGTGCAGCATCTTTGAGTTGGATGTGCATTTCTGTATCTGGAGTCTTTCCTAGCTCTTCCAAGGAAAAAGCAAAACACTCGCGTCTAGAATTTAGTAACTCGCATAAACGGTCCTTTAAGTCCTGATCTAAATCCTCATCAACGTTGAGTTCTTCGATTGTAATACCCTTAGGTGGATTATTATTCATTTCAATTGAGTTGATGACACACTCTCCTCCACTCAGTGAAGGAGCGACTGGAAGTAAATCTCGTGATATTATGATTGCCCGAGCTATCAATGCACCTTTCCGCATTTTAAATGAACTTGTACTAAGCCCCATTATTACAATCGTGCCGACACCGTCCTTAACTGAATACACTCCTGGTAGTATCATGTACTCATTCCTTTCCTTCATACATATATCCGTCGCTATATATATAGAACCTGTAAAGGACGATACCGTGGATATCTTAACTTCTTTTACTCCAGTTATCTCCTCATCTTCAAAAGTTTGCACTTCAAGTTTGTCTTTTCTCTCTGGTAACTCCGTATAAAAGATCAGAGCAGTATTTGTCTTATACGCGCGGACATGTGGCAGCTCGGTCAACGACTGTCCGATAAGTACATCTGCCGGCAGCAAACTCCTTTCAACTAAAAAGGCATCCACTTTTTCGTTTAGACTATCTAGTTGGACTTGAATTCTAACCCTACCGAGTGGACAAACCAGACCACTGCCAAAGCCTTTAAGAGAGGGTAAATTGGTGCTATCTACATCTAAATTCAATTGGAGTGCGTAATCTTCTCTCAGTAACGTGCATTGACTGCCCAAATCGACAAAAGACGACATAGTACGACCACATACCGTAATTTGTTTAAAATATTTCTTGTTTCCTTCTCCATTGGTAGTTATGTTGTAGACTTTTTTGTCTCAGACCGGTACTGACTGAGCAGTTCGCTGAGGTGCTGTTCCCGCCATAGCGCGTCCTTTGCAGTCTTTATCGGTATGACCATAAAATCTACATTTACCGCACCTGACCACGACTTTTGGGCATTTAGCAATAATGTGCCCTGATTCACCACAGTTAAAACATGTGAGGGGCTGAGTCCTATTAAACTTTGAGTCACCGTTACTTCTTGGTTGTCCGTTAGGCACTCGATTTGGAACAAACATGCGTCTTGGAGCATCGACTGCCTTGTTGGTAATATTTCGAAAATATTTCAAGATGCCTTCAGGTTCTGAAATATCAGCACCTTGAACGTTCATTTTGATATTATGGTCGTAGATACCGTGAGTCAAACAATCCACCGCTTGCTTTCCCGTTAATCCACATCGATTTATCAACTGGATTTTATCATAATAGTATTCTTCAAGACTTTCATTACGCCTTGTTCTTCGAGCTAACATTTCTGATAGTAAATCACCGTGATTCTGTTCACCTGGAAATGCAGTCATTAGTTTATCTTGCCATTGCGCCCAGGTAAACTTTACGCTCGTAAGCCCTTCGTACCATCGTTGAGCTAACCCCTTAAGTTTTGGTAGTGCATTGAAGATTATTTGCCTTTCGGACCATCCGTAAACATGGGCCGATTCGTTAATTTTCGCCAACCAACTCTTCATTGTCTGAGACTTGGCCTGAGGGTTAAAGTCTGGTATGACGCTGTGCGCACCTTGAAAATACGTCCCAGAATTCCCGGATTGACTACGGTCATTCAGTGCGGAGACTAATTGTTCTAGTAGAGTTTTTTCTGAATCACGACCGCAATTCGAATGTCGAGACCTACTCCTTGGCGTACATGATCGATCAAAGTGGCGAGATGGCGATCTATTCCTCGGAGAATGTTCTCGGTAAGTTTTACGCTCTCGCGATCTAGCTACACGGGAGTGCTCGATGGTCCCGCGCGTCAGTTGTGGAGGGGGTACACCAGCGGGTGTCCAGCTTCTATTTAAATCTTTAGATCGTGACGGGGTGTCGTCGGGATTCATATTGGATTTTGGATCAAAAGGTAAAAGGAAAAGGGCAGTGAATTCAAGGCTGAAATTTCATAACTCGTATCACTGTATGTTAATTCAAAGAAATTCAAAATCATGGAAACACAAAATAAGTAAACACACACACATATCGCACCTTTAATTAAAAAAAGATTTAACTCAAAAATCATGAATATTGATATTTTCTGATAAAACGCATCAACGCGACGGAAAGAATACACACACTTTGACAGCGGCGCTCTTACGATCAAAATGAGCAAGATGCACGTTCATACTTCTCTTTTCGATGAACACGATTGGTCAAGTCGGAGTTCAAAAAGTGGCGTGATTCAGTGATCACCCGGCAGTGATTGAAGGCAGAAGTGTTGTTGTTTGGAGAAGCAGGGTGTAACATGGAATAGTTCTATTTTCGATTAAAAGGTAACTCTTTACTATGCGTATTTTTAAAACTAAAACGCATTATTTGTGAAATACTACACTATTTCCGAAAACTAACTCGCTTAATGTTGGGAGTATTAAGAGTTAATTCTGTTTTGTTTTAAATGAGCTGTTTCAACTATAAAGCTAATGCGTAATGAATCAGTTTTGTTTTAAAATCTCACTTTCGCTGCAGGAGTAATTGAGAATGCATCACTTTTTCAAAAAATAGTACTAACGCTTATGAATTTTTTTTTTATTTCCTTCGCTTTATGATTGCAAATGACTGAAAAATATCTGAAAATATTTAACATTACTTCTTTTTTCTTGTAAGTGTCATGTAAAATAAAGCTCTTAATTCTGTTTAATTCTCCCGTCGTTGATTATTAAAATGACGTCTTCTTGGAGATCCAGGAAAATTCTGGGATTGATTTCCAAAACGGAGATTAATTCTAGAAATGTAAATGAAGAATTAGAGGAAGTTAAAGAAAAAAGTTGCATGCAGGTAAATAAATAATTTTATAGTCATTATTGTAGCAGTTTGACTGTTGAAAATATTGTTAATGGTTCCTATAGTATTGATACTCATTAGAATCTTAAGCCTTACAAAAAATCCTACTACTATTATAAAGGCGAAAGTTTGTAAGTATGGATGTATGGATGTTTGTTACTCTTTCACGTAAAAACTACTGAATGGATTTAAATGAAACTTTACCACAATATAGCTTATACATCAGAATAACATATAGGCTAAAATTTTTGAGGTTTCTAATGTGAGGTCGTAAAAAACACATTTTTTGCGCTTACTTATTACTAGACTAGACGGGACGAACCTGAAGTCCACGCGAACGAAGTCGCGGGCAAAAGCTAGTATATTATATTACTTTAGTCCTCGACATGACTTTAAACTGTCGTGTACCAGTTGGTACAGAATGCCGTCTAAGGGCTCCCAATACCCAGCGTATAATAGAGGCCTGGACGGTGCAGTTTACATCAGTGCAGGATGTCGACTTAGGGCGGCGCCGGAGGAATGTTCATACATCAACGACGGCGCCCACAGACCTAGTCAGTTGGTCTACTGCGCACCCATCAACCCGCAATAGACAAGCGTGGTGGGTTGTCTAATCCCCTACCCTTATGATAATCACAACCACAAACACGCCCTCAGTGCTCGGCGACTCCAGCGGAGAAACTGTGAGTGGCGGTGAGCAGGGACTCCATGGAGCCACGGGGCTTCAGAATCTCCGAGTGGCAAACCCTAACCTTCAAACAACTAAGGCGAACAAAACGGACTCCGAAATGCTTAACGTGCTAACGTATAACGTAAAGACTCTAAGAACTGAAGACAAATTATTAGAACTGGAAAATGCATTAGAAGCTATAAAATGGGACATAATAGGTCTTTCAGAAGTACGAAGAGAAGGTGAAGAGACTTTAGAGCGTAATGGAAACGTCTTTTATTATGTTGGAGAAAGTGGAAGTCAATATGGTGTCGGGTTCTTAGTGGCGAAGAAATGGAAGGATAACATCATTGAATTCGTATCTTATTCAAATAGAATCGCGTTACTGAAATTTCGAATAACCAACAATAATGTCCTAACCCTCATTCAGGTATACGCTCCCACAACTGGACATCCCGATGAGGAGGTTGAAGATTTTTACGACTTGCTCAACCAGGCATGTGCCGATCATAGAGGCACCTGGACAATCGTGATGGGAGATTTTAACGCAAAGCTAGGAGAACGGCAGAATCTTGATAATTCAAATATACTCGGTCCTCATGGGCTAGGTAACCGCAATGAGCGAGGTACACGCCTTCTCCAATTTGCTTTCAGTCAAGGCTTAAGTGTATCTAATAGCTACTTTAAAAAAAAAACATATTGCCGATGGACTTGGCTATCACCAGATCACATTGCCAAAAACGAAATAGATTTCTGTCGCTCGTCCTGTAAACAGATTATTCAAAACGTAGGCACACTGAATAACGTAAAATTTTACTCTGACTACCGGCCACTACGTATCAAGCTGAAATTTAATGTCAAAATATATAGGACGCGAATGATTTTAAAAACTGTTCAACGCTTAGATAAAAATATACTCATCGCAAATAAAGACCAATTCATTTTAGACTTAAAAATAGTTTTAGTTTATTAGATCCTTCCCCTAAGGAGACCCACTGTCACCGAAACTTTTTATAGCCACCTTGGAAGAGGTTTTCAAGACTCTGGCTGACAAGTGGAAGCAGAAAGGCATTGTTGTTGGCGAAAAAAGGTTCACCAACCTTCGATTCACAGACGACATAGTACTGTTTGCCGCTACACCCACAGATCTGAGGAATATGCTCGAAGACCTGAGCACAGCTAGCCTAAAGATTGAAATTCAGATGAACAAAGAAAAGACTAAGTTGATGACCAACAGCATCAAGCGCCGAATATACGTGAGAGATGTTGAGATGGAGTATGTCACTGACTACATTTACCTAGGCCGAATAGTCTCATTCCAGGCAAGACAGGAAAAAGAAATTGCACGACGCATCGATATGCCTGGAAGAGCTACTGGTCATTTCAGAACTTCATGAAAGGTAAATCACCCTTGTGCCTTAAGCGCCGGATTATGGATATGTGCATTCTCCCCATCCTCACGTATGGCGCCCAAACATGGTCTCTCACTGGTCGTCAGAGGTCCAACCTAGAGGTTTGTCAGAGAGCGATGCGATGGAGCGCAGCATACTCGGAGTAAAACTGTCCGATCGTATCCGGAACACCACCCTGCGCTCCAAGACGCTCATCACAGACATCTCCCAGAAGGCTGCTCACCTAAAGTGGGACCAGGCCAGTCATGTCAGTCGCATGCCAAACGACCTCTGGCCCAAAATCTGCACCGAGTGGGTCCCTTTAAATGGAAGGCGGCCACGCGGTAGACCCAGAAGGCGATGGCGTGACGAGCTAGACACTTTTAACATCAACTGGAGAACAGCTTCCCAAAACCGTGAAGATTGGAAAAAGGGTAGGGAGGCCTTTGCCCTGCAGTGGGACAACAGGCTCTTAATAAATAATTAATAATAACTTTTGAGTAGATAACGAGGTTTATTTACCAATTTGATTGTTATAAGTAAACCTTTTTAAGATTGAACTTTAATTATTACTTTATTAATTATTGATGGTATTGCATTATGTTTCTTTCTTTCTTTCTTTCATTAAGGCTGATGATTCCCTTTAATTACGTGTATTTTCTTTAATAAATACAAGATGATTATTAAAAACTTTGTTTAATTGAAACAAGATAATGAATTTTCGATTTATATTTTCCTATAAAATGATGTAAAAGCTAGGCCACCACATGTTACCTAATTTGAATAATTATAAAAAGATTTAAGTGTGAATATTCTCAATACTATCATGTTTGCTTTAAAAGCAATATGATTTTTTTCGACTTACTACGCATCTATTGTTTCATGTGCTGATGATTTTTTTGCATAAACAGATTTAAGACGGAACATTTTTTTTAACAACAAATTTAAGTAAATAATTAATGTTTTATAACATATTTTATAGCGTCATTAAAATTTGTATAGTTTTACCTAAACAAAGCAGTATTCATATTAGTGAAAGTCCTATTAAATCGTGTTGAAATGTCATTCAAAGACGGCACGGAAAAAGAGCAAAACTTTAAACGCGCATTCCCAACATTTGCTATTTTTTAGTTAATTCTTTTTTTTATTAAAGGTGCGATATATTATTAAAACAACAAAGAAATCATTTTTCAAAATAAATATAAGCAACTGGTGAGGTAGATTCATAATTTACCATACTTTAAAAAAACATTTATTTTTACAGGCGTGTGAGGGGTTAATGGGAAATTTCTATTCAGTAAATAAATTCTAAAAAAATACTTTACTTTACACAACCTGTATTACCATACTTTAAAAAAACATTTATTTTTACAGGCGTGTGAGGGGTTAATGGGAAATTCCTATTCAGTAAATAAATTCTAAAAAAATACTTTACTTTACACAACCTGTATTACCATACTTTAAAAAAAAACATTTATTTTTACAGGCGTGTGAGGGGTTAATGGGAAATTCCTATTCAGTAAATAAATTCTAAAAAAAAATACTTTACTTTATTATCATAAACTGGGTAGAACAGATTTAAAGAAATAGTAACGTAATGTTTAAAATAACAAAATAGAAACCACTAATAAAAAATAACTTTTTATTCTTTTGTTACCTAAAACTTGAATTAACTTGAATGTGTAAATATCTTATCTCATATTTACTACATCATGGCAAAGGAATACCGAATTGAATAAAAAGACTACTCGTCTCTTTTCTGAATAAAAACATTGTATATAGATCAGTAGACACATTCGGGTCCGCACTGAAGCGCTACTCATCCTTGCATTTAATATAACATGCAAGACAAGTTGTATGGCGTTTTCTGTGTTTAAATAATGTTATTTCGTCAATTTAGGGTAAAAAGGACATCATGATAATGTTGTGGTAGTAAACATTGTATAAGTGATAATTTGAACCGATAAAACACTATTTAACAGATTTAATATTTTTATTAACTGACTCTATCTTTGAATAGCTGGTAAATGTCATAAAGTACACTACTAAAGCATCAATTTAATATTAAATTTCTAAAATTAGATCACTTCTGTTCTGTTTAAAACATGTCTTCTGAAGTCAAAAGGACTTATGTGCATGAAATCCCTGTTTTAATTAACAATGCAACCACAAATGTGACTAGCATGATGTTATAGTTGGTGAAATGTATCAAACCATGAGCCATGACACAATCCAAATGCATTTAAAGTTATCGGTAGAATGTTATGTACTCAACCCATTTAGGCGAAATTGCCAAAGTGATTACTAGGTTCTATTAACTTTATTTATGAATCCAGTGATGGAATGGTGTTACTAAGCATTAGTAACAAACTCTTTGCGTGGCAAACGATCAAAACATAAAAACAAGGAGCAAACACTTACCAGTAATGAGGTAGTTTGTTTTACCTCATAAATCCTTACTAAACCTGTACTTGGCTTGAGTTCTCCCCTTCTGATTCTTTTAAAGAAATAAAGAATCGTGCTCCTTGGATTATAATATGTTTATTTTCATATCTTTCTTAAAATAATTATAACAATCTCTTCTTCGTACGAGAAAGGCTCGTGAAGAAGACAAAACAGAAACTCTTATTTTTTTAAAAGAAATTGAATCTCAAGGCAATGGCACACTGCCGTATCGCCCGGCGGTGTGCGGTAAAATACCGTTATCGAATACCGTTATCCATATTATAAATTATTGGATCAGTTATCATTACATAATATTGACTTATATGTAATTCACAAATAACAACAAAATTATTGATTCTTAACATTACAAAGGAAATTTCAAATTATTATTAACACTATACCAATTTAAAATATTATAAAAAAACAACATCGCGCTTACATACATACAGCGCCATCTAGTATGAAATTAGTTTAAAAAATAAAGTACCTTACTCTGCGTGCTACTTTTATGCTCGTTTTCAATTTTATTACGCTATCGACAAGTTCAAAATCATGGACTGTAAAATAGTTAAATCAAATAAAACGCGAGTGATATACGATAATCGTGCCTCGCGGACGGCGGGCAGATAATTTACATTGATCCCAGCACTAGCCATCAATACGGATAGGTCAGCAATTAGTTCGAGAGCCAGCGGGATATTTATTCCTTGGCCCATGTTTACTGATTGCTGTTCAGATCGAACGAAACTATCCTCGCGTTTGTGGTGACTGGATTAATCTGCGGTTGTATTGGTGCGAGGTGATGGGTGAAGCGAGACTAGAGTAGCCACACGCAGGTTTGTCCATGACATGACGTTTCATTTTTAATTATAATCAGTCAGAGACACGATACGGAACCGGTGGGGAGGTAGTTTAGAACCAGGAGATGGACATAGGATACTTTTCATCTCGTTTGACGTGGTCAGAGCTGGGATGGGACGGTGTCGGGGCAAAACAATGTTCACTGGCACCGCTTAATTTTTAGAATTACCGGGCTGGGCGGGACGGGGCTGGGGGTGAAACAAAGTTCGCTGGATCCGAATTGAATATAAAAAAAACGTTTTCTTGAAATATAGCTGCAGAGTAGAAGTTGTTCTCTAATGATCTACAAGGTACCTCATTCATCATCTATTTTTAGCGGAAGTGTGTGAGACTTCGGATATAGACATACATCAAGGAAATTAATGTATGATTCAGTGTTAAAGTAATGGGACACGTAAAAGTAAAGGAATTTAAATGCTTTGATAGTCAATTCATTTGACATACCATTTTATTACATGCAATTTAATTGACTAAGTAAAAACCGTGATCAAAACAATAACATATTTTTAATTTTAATTTCTGTTACCAAAAACCGCCAAGTAAAGCGCTAGAGTTTTAAATTAATTTTATTTTAAATAATTGCCATTTAAAAAAAATACGGAATAAACTCAATCAGTTCGTGGATCTTAGGCGCAATCCTAAATAGGAATCTTATAGGTGCAAACTTATAGCCTTTTTGAAGTGGAAGGCCACGCTTAATATTTGTAAGAGATCTGTCCGTGGCTGGTCAAAGTTCTGATGCCACGTCAGCTTCACAGTAATTGAATCTTGAGGGACTGACTTAGGGGTGTCACTAATGCAGTTGATTAAGAAAAATAATTTAATATTAGTGCCACGTGCGGTCAAACTATAACCATTTACAGCACACGCATTCATGTAATATTAAGTGCTTTTTAAATGAAAATTCTATCATCAAATATTTCAACTTTTATGTACTGGATTTTCATGATATTTTGGAAACTAGGGATGCTCCAGGAAGAAAAATATGAGTGATGATTACATTACTTAATGTGCTTTTTAAGTTTAAAGAAGAACCACAAACTCCTTAACGTTTCACTTGCCTGACAACCTCACGCCATACAAATACACTTCCACCCGCGAACAATACTTGTAAAAACTGCTTGATTTAATTTATTAGGTATTTGACAAATGAATTTAGTTCCGTGATTTGTAGAATTACGCCCATACGATTTATATTCTAACAAAATACTTCCGTTATGGACAAAAAGGACTTATGTAAACCTCCCTTTAGATAACGAAATTAAAGAGATAGACAGTCAAATTAGCGAAACAAAGCTTACATTAGGGAACCCTTTTGCGTGTGGCACGCACTCGAGGAGTACTCCTTCATTAATTGATGTTGCTTATTTATCAGCCTTCATCCTCATCGCTATTTATTTAACCCAGTATTTTAATATAATACGATATTATCTATGTAAGGATTAACAATAATTTATGTTTTGTGGGATGGAATCATAGATTTCTTAGAATTCCGCTCTATTGTTTCAATTTGAAAATAATTGATTGAATAAACCCGTATTTGTGGAAAACGTAAAAGTAGTTACGTATTTGTGGAAAACGTAAGGGTAGTTAACTGTAAAAGTTTTAAATAATTTCTTGTTTCCTATTTTTCAATATTGATGATTTACTTTTTGTGCCGGTATTTTTCTTTTTTTATTATTATTATCTGTGTTTTCTTTATGTTTGTGCCTTTGTATTTCACACTTACACATCACAATTTTTTCATACAACAAATAAACTGTGGCGTAATCTCTTAATACTCCCAAGCCTCGAAAGCTGCCAGTACAGTGGACAAAACTGGTCGTTTAATGCCTGAGGCCACCACTACGAGTTAAGGCTGGCTGACCAAGAGGCTCATCTTGAAACCCCGAACGTAGAGCGTACCTAACTTAAGGCAAACCCAGCCATGTAGAAATACTTACGAGCGTATGCCAATTTTGACCAACAGACTTTTAATCTAAGGTAAATAACACTTAAGTACACCAATGCTTTGCCACGTTAACGTTAACACGTTCCGGGACACTATTCCAGACACAATAGATGTTTTATTGTTTTCACGCCTGTAGGCGTTCACTGTCCCGGAACGTGTTAAGAAAGATACTCCTTATAATACACGGAGCCGATACGAGTATAGCACGCCGAAAATGTATACACAATATACCTATGTCAAAAATAACTATAAGTAACGCGCTACCCCACCGGATTATCACTTGTTACCGAATGACCATCTTGCTATCGAATTACCACCTAATCAAACGTAGGTAATGAGTATATTGTAATTGAAGATAGTCTTTAGAGAAACGGCCTGAGTCACGGGTGTAGGGAGCATGAACATTAACTATACAATACCACTATAACTAGTTCTCGGCAATGAACCTATTTGCCCCGAACAAAATAACGTAAATTACAAGCGAACAGCTTGATTGTATCAAACGTTTAGTTGCAGAACATCCTTATTGGTTTGCGCAACAAAGTTTGCGCGGAAACGTGATCAGTATGTTGATCTATTCTCTAATTTCTTGTAACTAAGAGATACAACTTCGACAAGATTGCTGTCGTAAAGTTTTACTCGGGTTGGTAAGAATTAGATTTTTATCGAATATATAAGAATTTCGATGAACTTGTGCTGGATCTTGTATCTTGACGCCATTACAGTAGACCTCCTTTTAAAAAAAACCTTTGCACTCCAGGTATGAAGGTCCCATTATTGTCAAGTTCCTTATTTTAAGTATTTGATTCTTATGAACCACTTTAGATGCCTTCAATCCAAAAATGTTACTTTTCAATGCAAAAAGGATGTTGCTAAGTGGATACGCCCTAATTGTTATAAACTTTGAAATTTTTTCTCGCAACTTTTTCTATAAAATTCGAATTATCAACGTCGCGATCAGTCCTCATTTCCTTTGAGGAAACCTCTTTTGTTGATCTGTTTCTTGTTATCCCCAAGCAGATATTATTGTGGCTGACGGTTTAGAAGCTTTGCCGAGTTATTTATAATGAGCCTCCATTTCTTTAACTTTATGCCTTCTTTCCTTTGCTTACTTACATTTACCGTTCTAATGAATAAAAATGTTGGAAAATCTTTAGGCTGATTCGTTTAGACGTAACCTTACGTTTTTGCAGCTCAAAAGACCAGCCTTATTTTTTTGATTTGGTGGTAATTTTTTATTAGAATACGAATAATTAATGAGGCTTCTTAAATTGTGAGTGGTCAAAGTCTGTATAGATCTTTCGGGTTCAATAATGTAAATTGAAAGATTTAACTTAACAAGACTATTCTGTTATGTTCTTGACCTAGAGCTAGTGCCCACCTATTTCATTGGCTTATTATAATTTCATAAATTAATTGAATTACAATTTGCTTGTTTCAGAGAGATACACCGAAAACACATGTTTTCGTCACCAACAAAAACAGCCTGGTGGCTGGCTACGTTTTTTAGTGTCTTTGTCACAGGTATGTTTGTATTGAATGTATAACCTTTTAAAAACTCTGAAATGATACCTTATTAACCATGCAATAGCAAACATTGGAAATAATCAGATAAAATTAAAAAGATAAAGTATTATTTCGGATGGATTGTGTCATTCACGGCATTCATAGCATGTTTCACAATGTCAAAGTAAGTTCCGGTTAGTGCTATTTGCCGAATACTTCATACGAAATGCCGTTCTTTATTTGAAATTGCTCATTGTGTAATGCCTCGTAATATTTGCAATGGATATTTTAATTTTGTAACTTATAACACTCACCGAATACTCCCCTAATCGCACTTCGCTTAACAACATCGACGAGTTTATGCCGTCCGCGGTGGAAAATTTAATATTAATTTATTAGTGAATTCTGTGTAATGGATATAAGAGCCTGTTCTTGAATAAACTAATAATATTAAGCAAACAGTTATTAGCTGGAAATTAAACATAATAGTGACTAAGCGTGTGACTATAGTAGAATCAAATGTCACTTTGCTGTGTAAAGATTTGATATTGTACGTGCAGAACCTTTATCTGGCAGATTAAAATACCTAAATATATGTGGGACTCGGGGTTTGGATTAAGAACGCACGGGATTTACATAGAACTTCTTGATTTATTTATCGTCTTCAATAATCACGTCTTCTCTCTCGCTTTTATCTTCAGACCTTCACACTCCTCTCATGTTCCGCGTTCCTCATTCAAATTTAAACGTTCTTCTCCTTTCTCGCTCTTTCTCGTCTGTCATCTCATACGTCTTTCGTTCCGTTCCACGTCCATATCCTACACTCGGCTATCCGACTACAGTCTGCCCTCAGACTGTAAACACCATCAGTCAACATCAATCATCATCATCATCACACATCAATAAGTCACCACCACCATTATCTTCAACCATCATCGTCAATCAACAACGCCATCATCCGTCATCCGTCATCCATCGTCGGAATCCCTCTTTAGTTCTACATCATACGCACTCTTCTTTTATCCTTCTTTTCTTATTACTAATACTTTTAATATAAAAACAACAACAGAAATTATAAAAATCGCAAACAAAAACAAACAGCAATTATCAAAAAAGCTTCGTGGTTAACTCTTCAAGGCTGCGGGTTGAAATCCCGGGATGGGGCGAAATGTGTTTCTAGGTTTTGTCTTAAATGTACTCGGAGTCCAGTTGGTGATGACAACCCCGTGCCTCGGGAAGCTCCTGCGCCTGATCTCTTACCGCTCATGTCGGATCTGTCGGCTCACCGAATAATGAGAGTGCCCTTATCAAATTGCGCACACACTTGAGCACTATAGAATAGACAACCTCCCGCGCCGATGGTCTGGATGGATTATAATTTTAAAGTATCACTGTTATGAAACGAAGGTGATCACTTCATAAAATAAACTCTAAGCCAAATAATCTACTAAACCCACATATTCCTTCACTCGATTCATAGTCATAGAGTTATCGATTCTATCTCCACAAACTTCTATGACTATGAAAGAAGCATTCCATTTTATTTTATGCCCACTAAAAAGCTTTGGGAGCGATAAATTCGGCGGTAAAGTTAATTTACGTTGGCAGGTGAGATGCCGATCCAAGCTGAATTGGAGCCAGAGTTCCTGCAAGCCCTGGAGAACCATACCGTCACCCAGGGTCGGGACGTTCACTTCACATGTGTTGTCAACCATCTATCAAATTATAGGGTGAGTTTGTCAGCCAGCACATTGAGTTATCACAAAATTTGCTAAGCACAATTCAGTTTAAATTGAAAATGAAATGAATTTTATTAAGTATTTTTATCTCTATGTATACGAATATATTTTGTGCATGATCATTTGCTCTATTTTTGATCCAAAATGAAGGTTTAGAAAAACGAAAATAAAATTTTGAACGGAGTCGAGTACACACGAGTTTTTTGAGATACTAAAAGTTATAATAAGTATTGAAAAATAGTATATGTATGACATAGAAATAGTTAAGTAACTGTCTCAAAAGCAACAATCACAAAAAAGTTGACAAATGATGTTGTATATATTTTCGATAATTTTGTTTGCCAGAAACAGTAAGTCCTTTCTTATTTTTTTCGAAGTTATGTGTCATCACACACATCACATTAAAGTAATTGTTTGTAGTAAATCTCTTTACAAAACAAGTCTAAAAATAGCCGCGTTACTTACCTCAGATTATCCCTTGCGCGGTTTCGCTAAACTTTGTAATGTCCTTAAATATCTTCACGAGAATGCCGTCTTTTAAAATACATCAGAAATTCCTGTGATGTTTGAGCTCGCTTGTTACATAACTTAATAGTTGGGTCGACCCAAGTCTCGGCCATTTTCGAGTTTCCCCCAAACTAGCTAAATACATACACAATAACATTAGCTAAACAAATGTATACCTAAATATAGTATAGTTCCACGAAAACGCGTCGGTTGAATTGGTCAATCGATGAATTGGTGTATTTAGGATCAATATACATAGTATTAGCAAACTATTTCATTGATGATTTAAGTTGAAACATCTGCTAAAAAACATATTACTTTAATCGTGGAACACTCGACGCGACGCATTGTAGGTAAACTAGGTTTTGGCGACGTGGTAGACCTAAATACAATAGATAAGTAGACAACCGCTCGTCAAGGTAAACACTTCGGTATCTTATGCAGTTGTAATAAAGGCTAGTTTGCAACAAAAGTAGGTAACTTGATGTGCTGGCGACTGTACAATCACTTAGCTGATCAAATGATCAGCAATATTGTTTTATGAATTGTCATGTTTTAGAAAATGGTTTTAACATATATTTATTTATATTCGTTCAAAAACTTTCCGTGGTCCTTAACTCGTCAAGTATGTGTAAACGAGACACAATAAAAATTCCATTGTTATGCGACTCTCGGCATTCGTTTGATACCTGACTGATTACAACATAGTGCAAGTAATTATTGCTAGTTTCTCAACCGGAACCTCAATCAGAAGACGAAGTAAATACCATTAATCGTAACATACGGTATCAGCCCCCGATTCTTAAGCAATTCAGATCACGTACAGCTTTAAGTGGTGACGGCTCGTGTGCAGTGCCGGTGTTAATACCTATTTCGCACAATAAACTGCAATAATTATTTTCCAAACCAGTTATTCCAGATAACAGTTAAATTATTGCTCGTTTTGTAGGATCGATAACGATGATAAAGAAATCACATAAGTTTTTTTTTTGTGTACATTTTTAGTATCTTTTAAAGGTGGTTTGGGAACTTTACGGCTACAAGGTACCCAATTATATCAAGTCGATTTATTTATAACAAAATATCAAAGTGTTTTGTAACAGAGCTGGAAACAGATGCTATAGTAAAATTAAACTGATATGCCGTTATTGCAACAATGCATTCGCATGCGGTAGCAAAGCGGCTGAACTATACAGATAAAAATGCAACTATAACATCTAGATATGTTAGTAATATGCTGCGTTCAAATGTCACACTCCGCATGCGAATGCAGCGGTGGACTAACAGGGCGTTAGGAACCACATTAGACAAACACCTAGCTGTCGGAACACAAGAATAACAATAATTAAAGACTTTTCCAACCATTTAACGTATGGGCATTCTCCTTCAACTGAAATTCTGTCTACCACATCAAGAACCGCAAACGGCCATACCAAATACCAGGTAAATGAATTAAGCCCTTTGATAGACGTAATTGACAATGTCTATTTACCCCGCTATAGAAACGGTCACGGCAATTTAGACCCATTCAGAATATTCACCGGCTTTGTTAAGTGAAATTGCATGTACGGAACCCTGATCACGTTTTTCAGTGAAAGAACAGATTTTTCTCCTTTGAATATCGCTCGATGGATCTTATTCCGGGACTGGTTGGGTTGAGAACAAAATGCTCAATCGGAAGAATCTGTTTTGCAATGAAAATAAGGTTTTAATAATCATTAACTCATAAATTAAGAAAAAAAAATTGCGAAAAAATACTTTGGTGTCTAGTAATGTTATTTTATCAAAATCAAACCTTAGCAAGTTAATTATTACGTGTTAGCTTACCTATGCCGTAACTGTACAAAAAATAAAATGTGAGTATATAGTCAGTTTACTTTAGCAAACTAACCATGTTCAATCTTTGTATAAAAATGCAGCCGTACTTTCGTAACATTATTTAATATTTCCTCGGATCTGAATTTGCTGAGAAAAATCTTCGACACGAAAATTTTGCTTCCGTTTGGAAAGTAATAAAACATTGTAATAATAAAAAGCCCGTGACAAGTGCGCTCGGGGACGCTAGCTGCAGAACAGAGGCGGAAATAATTCGAGCAAACAATGAAATTGTTACTAATTTATTTTCCGACCGCAACAAAGCGAAATGTCACATGAAAAATGCTCAACGCGAGCGTGCGGATGGGGCTGCATTCTTCAGGTATAACACGACAATTTACGCGGCCAAGTTCTGCTAACATTCAACTGTGACACTAAAATGGTAAAGGGGTGTGGCAGCTCTTGTTAAGCCCATACCTCCTTAAACAAAGATACTGCATTTGCTTACCTATTGAAACTTTTGGAAGTAAAGTTACTCATACAACTTCTGAAAGATGAGGTTAGTATATTAAATATTTCCTGTCTTTTTGCTCAGCCTGCTTCTTCTCGTCACTATTTCGCAACGCACTATGTCCCATAGAAGTGGAACTGGAAACTTCTATTCGTATCGTGTCATGTCAAAAGTGATTTTGTTAAAAAAACTTGGTTGTTCCATTGTTTAGAAGTAGCATTTGTCCAAAAATACCTAAATTTCACTGTAAATTTTTACGTTCACCACACAAAACAAATTTTCCGCTCACAACAATACCAGTATACACACGATTCAAAAACTCTGGCCTACCGACGGAATGCGAGTTACGACATTAATCTTAGATGTGAAATGAAATTTCCCCGTATGCAGCTACAGAACGCTTTGTTGTGAAGACACTCGCTCTAATTGCATTGTTAAATTTAACCCCGCGTTTTGCTGCCAAATTGTTGAAATTCAGCCGCGAGTCTGCAACTATTATTTATTTATTTATTTATTTAAATATAGGTACACAAACAGATCGTTGTCATTACAGAACCACAAATCAAAAACAGCATTATTTAACAAGACAAAGATCCAAAATAAGCAATAATAACGCGGTTGCTCCTTGTCCTTAACGCTATGGATATTGAGAATTGGACTTTGTTTTGCTCCCGAACTAAATATTATGGAACTGAGAATCTCTAGACATCTATGACTGAAGAAAAGTTAAAACCGGCCAAGTGCGAGTCGGACTCGCGCACTGAGGGTTCCGTGCCAACTTTAACTGAATTAGGGATTCTTTCTTACTTCCACTTAGCTAAAATAGCACAATATTATATTGACCGCAAATATAACTTTGTTTTTCATAGTGTTTGTATGAAAGACAAAGTTATATTTGCGGTTCATAAAAATGTGCTATATCTCAAAAACTACTAGTTCGATTTCGCTCAAACCAAATTTCCATGAAAGTTTTTGTTGAGATCTACGTCATATATTTTTTTCAAAATTTTTACTTCCTTAGTTCAAAAGTAAGATGGCCCCGACGCCCATTTTACCACTTTGGAAGCGTCCATCTCTCAAACGTTGGACTTTTAGAAAAAATGAACCTCAATGTCATTTTGAAAGGCCTATCCATAGACACCCCACACGTATGGGTTTGAGTAAAAAAAAATTTTTTGGTTTTACTTTCATGCGGAGCCCCCTCTTAAATATATATTTTTTTAATTTTTTGTACCTGAATCGGAAAGCGGTAAACAGGATACACCTACTTACTAAGTTTCAGCGGTGTGATGCTAATAGTTTCAAAATAAAGTGGCTGTGACATACGGACGGACAGACAAATGAAGAAAATATGAAGTAGGTAGGTATTAACAAAAATGCTAATTGTTTTTAAAGTATCAACGTCATTTTTTGCATCTCTGTTATTAAAAATGTCACTTCAAAGATCATTAATAAGATACTATACTGATTAGTTATAGAGAGATCTGAAATTGGCCACACTCAATGTATTAAACTAGACGTAAGTTATAGCAATGTTTGTTCTGATGATTTCTTCAATATATAATCTCGTTAAAACGTCGATGACAAAAAAAGATGCTGGCTTTCGCAACTTCATTGTACTGCTACTATCCTTGTTAATATAAAGATCACGAATTCGATAAAATAAACTCCCCTGACGAGCCTAGTTCGAATTTGATGATGATTATCCCTTCTTTTGTACATATTTAACGTGAAAAATGTCAGCATTTAAAAGGCAACAAGCAGGCAACTGCTGCTTTAAAAATTTTGTTCTCATTCTAAGCTACACTAAAACGCTGCAAATTCAGCTTATGAATACTATATGCATGTTCAGAAAAGTGGTTCTAGCGTATGTAGATTTTGCCAAAAGCAACCGAAGCCAGAGGTTAAGCTATTTTCAACCGAATTTCACTTTAATTACAAAAAAGAGCGAGCATGCCGTTTGTAGTGAAGGTTTACATTATTATTATAATTTGTTGTAGATTTTTTTAAGGACCCGTTGCCTAAGTTGACTCTATAATTTATGAAAAGCCCTAAATGCTCAAACGCTTTCCGATTGTATATTTATCTAACAAGTGTAGTACTAAGTTATATTTTGACCATATATTTTATTTCATCCTAAATTAAATTTGACCTAGCAGTGCGAAATTAACAGTAGGTAGGTGTGTATGCATATGTAATTTATATGATGCATTTATTCTTCTAGGTGGCATGGATTAAGTCGGACTCGAAAGCAATTCTGGCGATTCACACAAACATGGTAGCCCTCAACCCTCGCCTCTCCGTCACGTACAACAACCACAACACGTGGAAACTTCACGTCAGTAATGTCCAAGCCAACGACTCTGGGACCTATATGTGTCAGGTCAACACCGACCCTATGAAGAGTCAGGTAAGTTTGTATAGGTAGAAGTAGTAAAAATTTATTCTAATGAAACAATGAAAAACAGAACAGAGTCTGGTTGTGACGTCGGATGCTGTAAAGCCTGCGAAAGAGTTTTTGTATTCGATAGTTTGTATATCAATGAAGGTTTTAAGTTATAACACAATCTAGCTGCAAAAATATGCACATCTTCACTGAAACATAAATTTTGCCATGCACATTTCATAATGCAGCGAGTTTTGATGCTCCACATTTATTAATTTGATGATTTCAAAACAAAATTAGGAAACGAGTGAACCGCACTCCGCTAGGCCAGTCGGATTTTAATGAAAGAGGACAGTTCTAAATGAAACCGCTTGGTCAACATCTGCAATAGAAATAGTAGTTTAGTTATAGTTATTGCTCGAGGGAGTTAATAATGTGTCGTGAATCTGCACATTAAGTGTTTGCATGTTCTGTTTGAATGAGGACTGATTTTTATTTGACTGCGAAATGGTCAGGCAGTCAAAAGCTATGTAGAGAATTTAATCTGGTAGCATACGATTGTTTTCCGAAATTGGTAGACAGGAGTACACAGGTTTTAATGTTGAACAGAGGTAAAGTTACAGTACTGGCCGTGTTCTGCATCTAGCTAGGGCGTACTGTGATAAAAATACAATAATACTCTTCGATTACAATTTTTATATTAAATCAGTCAGAAGCTCTTAAAACATATTAATCTCCTTAACTTTTCGTTTCGAGATTTCAATTTCATAATTCGTATAGCTTATTCTGATAATTTATCTCCTTTTAAATAAACTATCAGTAGATATTTCAATATACTTTTTCCTTGGTTTTACAATATTTTTAACACTCACAGTGTCATATTTTATTCTTAAAAGATGAAATATGAAACCAAAAATTTATTCTGTAAAGAATAACTACTTGGCCCGCTGTTGCATAAACAGACGGGTAGATGGCGCTAACGTCACGCAATGACGTATCAATGAGACCAAGAATTTCGCGCGGTCGGACCGACAGCACGGTAGCTCAATTGGAAGAGCAGTTGGCCCGGATTGCCAGAAAGATGCTGGTTCGAATCCCGCCCGTGCGCAATTTTTGGTTTCATATTTCATACTTTTTCCTTCCCAGATGGGCTACCTATCAGTGGTGATTCCCCCCGACATAGTGGACTCGGTCGCAGAGGGCAGCACTGCTCAAGAAGGGGGTAGTGTGAGACTGACATGCACAGCTACGGGGGAACCCCCGCCAACGGTGCTTTGGCGACGAGAGAACAACAAGCCGATCGTCTTTAGGCATGAAGGTGGCAGGGAGAGAAAAGGTAAGTGAATCTAGTGACATCAGTTATTTATAATTTGCGGCCGGAGTGTATAATATTACATAGGTACTGTAGAGGTCACCGCCGCCTAACCACCTTAAGAGCCAAAATCGCTAGAACTTTGCGTCGTCTTTTGTTTGAAGTGATGCCTTTATTTGTGTTGTGTGTGAATTTGGTTAGGTAGTAGCAACATTATAATCAAGCTGTATTGTTACAAAAACGGCCATACGGTTACAATTACGAATAATTATTTCGTTGACAGTATGTGGTAGCAAAATTGTAAATTTTTGGATAAAATCCAAAAAAAATGTCCCAATTTTTTCTAATATAAAGGCGCAGACCCCGATTATTAATAAGGTAAGTATTTAATATTATTACTCGAAACATTTATTTATTTTATTTACTGCAATTAGTTCCAAATGTTTTGTGTCTACATAATCAATGGAAATAAACTAAATGAGAATCGAATAACATGATAGCAAATATTATGCAAATACTGTTTCAAAGTTTATTAAATTGTGGAAATATTTATCCATCCAACTAACAATTAATGGCGGCATTGGGCAACGATTTCATTATCGAATGAGAGCAATTTATACGAAACATTTGAAGTACAATTGGTGAAAAATATGCAGGAATAAATTTAGCGTGAACTCTGATTTATTGCGATATTTTAAAAGCAAGAAGATTATGTAATCCTAAGATATTCATCTACACTCGTAGATCTAACGTAGATCGACGTCTGGTGCTATTGGTTTTATGAATTTCATCAATTTAATAAACAGCTATAAGCATTAGTACACAGCTAATATAAAATGTACATCAATTCAGAATACATTTTCTTAGTGAACAATTATTCTTATTGTAACATTCCGTTTTATAAAATGTAACAATTACGAGTTTACGACCGGTGCGATGAACAAAAATTTGAGCGGCTTTTTCTCTCGGCCCAAATTAAATAAGCCAGAGGTAATAAGGCTGAAAGAACAATTTTTCCTCAAACAATTTTTGATTGTGAGAGTGGTTAACTGCCCGTCTGTACTTAAGTCTGGCTAAATCCTGTTAAAATAGACCGGGCCCAAACGTCGACCCGCAGTGAGGTAAGTAATCAACTTAGCTCGCCCGCTGAATCTCTGTGTCTGATATTAGGCGCTTTGACTAAATTCTGCCCACGATCTACGGTGGGAAAGTTTCATAAGCAACATTTATGAGTTAGGTACAAGGTAGCGTCAAAATAGCTCCACTAACTTGCAAAAAAAAAAGAAGAACCGTGACAGAGCAAACATAAAACTTAATCTCGCCAAACATCTAGGTTTATCAAATGTACAATTTTAAAATTACACGTTGAATTACAATAAGTGTAAGTCATTACGGGTCTAGTCCTTTAAAGAAAAAAATAAATAAAAACGTTTATTCAGTACCATACCAACCAACATCAAATTACAAACGTTAACCTTTATTAATTTGATGAAAATATGTGAGAGTTTGTTAAATAAGAAGACAGACTCTATCTAATCAAAAACCCTTTTATTGTTATAGTAAGTGCAGACATGTTGTGCTCAACAGTATAATAATATAAATGTGTGAATGGTATTATGTAATATAATTTTTGTTCAATCTAAATGAGCTTCACTCGTGAGCAAGACATAATTACTGTCTTTTTTTCAAATTGCAATTTATTTTCAAGACATTTCGACATACATCTACCACTACAGCGTAGTAGTAGCGTTTTTACAACCCTTATATATTTGGGACTCTCAGAACGGCACAACTCAGCGAGTAAAATACAGGCGCATAGTTTTATTAATATAGTTACATGCAGCGAACGCTGAAGCAGCGGTAATAGGTCGGAAAATATCGTGAATTGAACGCTTCCCGGCAGGAAGAAGGTTAACTCGGGCTGCCGCTAAACGCCGTTCATTGTTCACGATACAGTGTAAGGCCTCTTTCAAGGAGACGCGGGGTGTCGCGCTTTACGTTGGGCGGCGCGGTTCGCTTTTACATCAAACTTAGGGCGTTGTATGTATGAGTGCGTTTACAGAGAAGTACAATCTTTATTTGTAACAAACTAGAAAAAATTAAAAAGTCTTACCTTTAGACATGCAACATAAAAAAATAAGACTACCCTCTTAAAGATGAAATAAGAAATATGACACTGTGAGTGTTTAAAAAAAACATTCTAAACCAAGACTACCCTCTTCAAAAATGAAACCCCTTGAATGAACCCTTCCTTGTGGCAAGGAGGCTATAATCCTGGCTGCGTTGCCGCGTTTGATAGCTATGCTAATCCTTTGAGCTGGAAACCATACTATACGGATAAGCGATTTTTCACGGATTTGTTGGTCATGGAGCAACTGACGCGACGGGTGAACTAGAAATTTTTGCAACGCGGGAACGCGGCGGATGAAGCGAAGGGCGACACCGCGAACGACGCGGTTACATTATGATATGTTTGATTTTGCGCATGAGATGACCCTGGTCACTTCACAGCTGCGTCACTGTAAACGGTAAAATCTCCCAACGCGCCGCGGGATGCCACGCCAAACGCGACACTGGACGCCCCGCGTTTCCTGAAATGAGGCCTTAGTATACTCGTAACTATGAAGAACTATTATGTATTCTATGGTATAACTACTCACGCGTCCAGGCTACTACGTCAGCCCAAAAAAAGGTGCTAAAACGTTAAGGCGACTATAGTCGCCCGACTGACCTTTTCTCTGTAAACAGTTTTTTAGCTATGACAACCCTCACAGAGGTGCTACTCTATGTTTCTAGGTGGCTTACTACATATCCTTCATACATATACCGCTAAGAAACGATACAAACAGTGTATAATGGTGCAGCGTTCAAGCTGCATTTTAATTTGGTTCATTAATCCTGAGCGTGGTTGGTGGTATTTATAACGTATCTAGGTATAGTAGGTGAACTTTTTTGTGGCGGATAGGATTCAACCGCAATGATTTTGCTTAACTAAGAAATGTATGAAATACCAACTTACAAAACATTGTAGTTAACAGTCAGTGTTAATTTTAGGCATGTTATGTTTTAAAATGTTATGTTATAATGTAATGTTTTAATTCCTAAAAAATATTTACGTCTATCCCACTATTATAATAGAAGCAGCTTATTTGAAACTACATTCAGGTAAATTATTTATCAAATTTATTTTTAATTAGATACAGAAATAAAACCTGACATAGGGAAAAATATATCATACGAGTACTGGTTTCATCTAGGCAAATCGTTACAGCTTTCTACTTTATACAAATTTCTAACAAAGTGCATTTGCAGTGGATTCTTCAAAAACGAGCACATAGTATCCCGTTCACTCTTCTAACTATTCGCGCGAAAGAATTTCTCATTTCACCCGTTTCTAAGGTTTTTTTAAAGGTGCTTAATGTGAAAAGAGAGATCCAGTTCATAAAAAGTATTTCACGCGAACAATAAAACAGTGGAGCGGATCGGATTTTACTAAACATTGTTTCGTTATCATCACTTGTTCGAATCTGGTCTCTAAATGAACCTTGATTTAAGTCCTAATCAGATTCGAGGCACTGTGCAGGAACTAAATTATGACTAGGTTGCTCCAAATTTCATGTTCTTAAAAGTTGGTTTACGATTTAGATCTGAATCAAATAAACTAATTTGAAGCGTCTAGTAAAAAAATAGTCAAATTAATTTGAACCAAAAGGAAAACAATGATTTTATTTAAACGTTTAATGCATAAATAGTTTTACTTTGCTTTTTAGTGCGTTACCTATAATAATGAATTTTCAAAATCAAGCTACAGCTTCGATAAAAACATTTTTTGGTAGCGACCTTAGTTATCGAACGTAGGGGAGGGTGGGGTGATTGCGGACAGTACCTTGCCGACTGACACAGCCCGCTCTGCGTCCCGCAACCTGTCCAGCGTGGCTCATTTTGCCATTTTTAGCGCCTGGCAGGACACCAACACTGGAGGCCGCGCACCCGTTTCAAGGAAATAACGTTCGATCATTTTTAAGTACTTTCTTATAATATTTGTAGATTTTCAGTAACGTGCATACGAAACAATAACTGCTTTAAGTAAAAACTGTACTCATTGCCCATTAAGATAATATTAAAGTTTAAAAAGATAACATTAAAATCAAGAAGTTTAAAATCATAACCCATGTTTTTTTTGCTTTAAAACTTTTTAGAGCCAATGGGGTGATTACGGACATTTCATTGGGTTTAATACGGACGTCCGTATTTAGCCAAATGGGTTGGGGAAAATTCGGACTCATAACCTATTATAGTTGTATTCCGTTTCAGATTCCTTGTGTATACAAAAAAAAACGGATAAAAATACACGCTTGAAACTTTAAAAATAGCTATCAAGGAGATTTAAGAAAAGTTTATAAGATTTAGAAAAGCCGAAGAAAAGTATAATTAAAAAAAAGAAAAGTATAATTAATTTATGAAGTACTAGCTTTTGCCCGCGACTTCGTTCGCGTGGACTTCAGGTTCGTCCCGTCTAGTAGCGCAAAAAATGTGTTTTTTTACGACCTCACATTAGAAACCTCAAAAATTATCCTACTACTATTATAAAGGCGAAAGTTTGTAAGTATGGATGTATGGATGTATGGATGCATGGATGTTTGTTACTCTTTCACGTAAAAACTACTGAATGGATTTGAATGAAACTTAACCACAATATAGCTTATACATCAGAATAACATATAGGCTACAATTTAGGGCTCTGCAGTGCTTAGTTACCGTATTTCTTACTTATTACTAGACTAGACGGAACAAACCTGAAGTCCACGCGAACGAAGTCGCGGGCAAAAGCTAGTAGCCTATATGTTATTCTGATGTATAAGCTATATTGTGGTAAAGTTTCATTCAAATCCATTCAGTAGTTTTTACGTGAAAGAGTTACAAACATCCATACATCCATACATCCATACTTACAAACTTTCGCCTTTATAATAGTAGTAGGATAAGAAAGTATACGTATACGCAAAGAACCAGAACAGAAGAAAAAGTCACAAAATGGTGTAAAAAATCTAGGCAATTTTGATAATAATACAATATTTTTGTTTATTTTGTAGTGAAAAAATAAATTCACCCCCCCTGAAGATGAGGTTATGTGTTTGGTATGCCAAAATTGGGCACACGATAATTGTACAAGTGGGAGTACAAGCCGTGGCTTTATTTGTGATTTTTGTAAGGCGAAGTAGACTGACCGTAATTGCCCCACCTACTGTCCGTATTTACCCGTTCCCTACAGGGGAAATACGGACACCAAAGGTTTTGTTTTTTTAAGAAAAAATATGTTTGTTGATTTGATACTCATAGTTTTAAAACATGATTTTGTTAAGTATGAACCTAAGTTTAAAAGTTAGTAAAGACTGGCTGATTATCTTTGATACTGTATCTTGTATTGTAGGGTTTCCTTAAGTGTCCGCAATATCCCCACTCTCCCCTACCTAAATGAAATTATGGCAAACTTTCTACGCGAAAAAGATGATAATGCAATGAAAACAAAACTGCGTGCAGCGCAAATTGACTCCCGCGATGATTCGTCGACGAAGTTTATCCAGTTAAGAGGCGCGATGGCGCGGAAAATATCGAGCGCACCATGCAACTTGTTTTCTTCCACTTATACGAAAACGAAGCCAAAGGAGATCAGTCTACAAGAAAATTAGGTTTTGCCAGTAACATTTTGTATGTAATATTATCTAATTAAAGGTACTTTGATATAGTGACTTATAGCGGTATGAATTCGAAAGAACTTCCAAGATAGGCGGCTTGTCGCGTCATGCTCCCTCGGAGCCGCGCGGCTATGATAGAACTATGGAAGTGTATGAAGCGAGCCGCATGCGGCTATGGACGCATCGCTTGTAATGGGTTGCTAACGCATACTGGTAACTTCTGGTCACAAGTATTGCTACAGATATGAGTAGTTAATCAGAACAGGACAAACGGACTATGACAATTTCTAGTCAGCAATTTAATTACGTCTTGTAAAAGTTAGTTAAAAGTAAAAGTATCAGTGAATCTAACCATTAATATATTCGTCGGACAAACATCTTGAAAATAAAGCTGCCTGCTTTACTTTTGCTGTGACGTTCCCAAGTCTTTTCATCTTTCTAAAACGATGCGATTATATCAAACTTTTCGTAGAAAATAATGGATATCTATCTAACAGATAAATTGTGTCAACGTTTTTACATTTCGTGAATACGAAGTTTAATACTATACAAGCAGCTAAATCAAATGGGGGCTTACTTTTTTTTCATTTTGTTCTTCTTCTAGGTAATGTTTATGTCTGTTTTAACTCTTAACTCCCAATTAAAATGGAGATATTTTTTTTTTGATTGACAATGATAAGTGTATTAGGAATGTTTATTCGAGAAATACGTAACTTCTCAAATAAAAATTTATAGAACTCGTATGTACTTATACCCGGGCAGAAATAAAAGCGAGCAAGCGTGGGCTAAGCCAGGCTCTGTGGATACTTACTCACGCGGATTTCATTATTGTACTGTGCATAACTTCTTGCCAGCTTTTTAGGACTCGTGCGTGTTATAACAAGAGTTTTGAAGAAGAATTTTTGAATTGAGAGGGAGGAAAAAACTGTTCAACATTGTACTGAACTTAGTACTTACATTTTTATGTCCTTATGTAATTGAATCCGAAATTAATTGTGTAAGACCTAATAAATCTGAATCCAATTAGGTATCATGAAAAAATAAGAGAATGAATAGACTAAAATCGTTCGGCAAGTTCCAAATTGAAAAATAATGCCTACTGAATATGATTTGAAGATTAAATTAGTCGTATAAAAAGTAATCCGAAGAAACTACACCATCAATGGAAATCACCCTCTCTCTTGGTTTAGAATTCAAGATTGAAACCCTTCGATTTATTTTACTAGGCACTGGAAAATAAGATTCTATTCCATCTTTTCGAATAATAAGACAAACGATCCTCCTTTAAAATATAGATAGCATCATAAAAGAGGAGCAAATACTTCGGCTCGAATCCGAATTTTATACGCTATGAATATGAGAATAACACCCAATTATGAAAAATTACCCACTTATAACGTAAGATAAATAAAAAAATCATAAGGTACTCATAAAATAATGATATTTTATATAAATTGAAACAGATTACTCTCTGTTGTGGAGCTCACATCTCATTGCCTTTTATGGCCCTTTATTTCAAAATGTAAAAACTATTTTCTTCAACCGCCGGCGATCTGGGTATCAAATACTTTACTAAGTGCCTACTTAGTCACAGTGTTTTATGGATGCCTCTAGGTACTAGGTAGTCGGTCGGTAGTTAAGAAAGGATTACCGCTATAAAATCGTTCGCCGAAACACCGAAATAAAAATCTCACCATCAAAATGAAAGCTGAGTTTTACAATGCGACCGTGGACACTGTTCTCATTGTTAACCCTTTAAAGTGGTACCCTTTTCTCTGGGGTGCCGAAAGCCGCTATTCCACTCGAGTCTTTTTTCCAATTCAATCTACTTTGCATTGTCCTCGACACTCGCATGAGGCATTACACCTAGACCCCCCTCCCCCTTGCACTTGCTTCCAAGCACTTCTCTTCCCAATGGATTTTATTTACGCAAGAGAAAGCAAGCTCTAATACGTATACCACTGGAAACAATAAGGCGCGTCGCAACGAGATATAAAAGCTTTGAGTTAGTCTCGCGTTCCTTTTAGTAGGATTCCTTTTGAAATGAGTCGAATAATTTGCGGAGTTTATGCCTATAAACGGCTTTTTGTGTGCGAATGGTTTGTTAAGGGTGTGTAAATAATGATCAGTGTTTCCGGACAGCGCCAGCATTTGTTGTTCCGATAACGAGGCCTCGAGTTACGGGATCTATTTGTGTGCATGCTAACGTCTCGAATATTCCTTTGATATTACTCGTGTGGATCTCAAATAACCGCATCGTCTTTCCTAAAATTGCTTAAGATGGTTTTGTGCATATCTCTTTACGCATACGCTTGTGTATACTTTTACTTGTTAGGACTTTGTGCTATTTGAACACAGGTACTTTATAATAACACAATTACGACCTTGTTGAATATATTGAAATAAGGTATTATAAAGTCAATTTGACCCTCAATTTACAAGGGCCTTAGGGGTTCTTTAGAAAAATCTGCACCAAATTCCGGCTTTGTTCCTGGTAGAATTTATAACGGCGCCATTAGCATAGTTAAAATGTAAATCTTTATGATCTTGAAATTGTTTACAAAACTGCCCTTAGATTTAATTTTCGGTGCGATCCTTTTCGTAACTTAAATCGACTTGGTCGAACAAGTTTTTATCCGACTATGCGCGGGCCTGTGTGGAGCGACCAAAAAGGACAAGCGACTCGACTGAATTTTTATGAACTTTTTTGTTTGCCTTTTAAAGCGAAATATAAAGTTACTACTCTGCAGGCGGTGGGTCCTGAAAGGGCGTTGCAACTTTAAGAAAACTGCGAATGAAATTCCTTTTAAACTGCATACCTATTTCGAATTTTTCTTTTGAGCCACGCCATGGCCTCAGGCGACTATTTTCCATTTCTTAATTAAATAAAAAGTATTATTTCTTGCGTTTTTAAAATTGTGTAATAAGCTGTTGGAAATAATTAATTATTTTGGTATGAATAGAGTACTAGGACTAACTCTAATTATATAACAGTTTAACTTACAGTTTAACTTAATGAATTACAGCGTCTGGTAGAAAACAAACAGGTAATAGGGTTCATATTATGCCACCATAAAATAATTTGTTTATACATTCTTTGAGTCACACTGTCGATTAGCACCAGCAAGAGTGCACCGTCTATATTTTCTTTACAAGTGAGATTTTATGGATAAAGGATCTTTCTTATTCTCCTGCCACAAAATTCGTTGTCTACCGACACAATAATGACTTGATTGCAATACGCGACGCAATTGCAATCTGTTTACCTGTGTCATGGTCGCAGTAAACTCTTTCATTAAATTAAGGGTGACCAAGTAGAATGTTGTCAGCGCAGTCAAAAGCAGTAAGTTTCAAATAACTTCTACGACGTCAATACTATTTGCAACGTATCAGAGACCAAGATACCCACGTAATTGTCCTACTGTATTGTTTATCCCAAAGCGAATTCAAACAATCGACTAATAATTTTCACTCTGCAAACGGCTTCGTACCAAATGGAAATTCCGCGTAACACCACTATTGGTTCTAATGTAAATGTGTTGTACGATGATGCCAATCCGTAGCCCTGGAGATGGCGATCATTTTGCGTAAGAACTGTTTGAATCAAATTATCGATCTCAAATTATCAGCAATTCAACATTATGTCGATTACTAAAAAAACTCAATGTTAAAATAGTTTGTATGAAAAACTACCTAATATGAAATACGAACTTTTTCCTAGAACGGGTCGGCACCAGATTTTTGAAAAAACGACTATCTAGAAATTTGGGACATAGATTTTTTAATTTCTTTTCCTCTAAAACATCGTTTACAAAACTTGCAAACACAATCTCGGTTCAACAACGCTATGGAATTGGTTTGCCTGTTTATTTTTCGTTTGCATGGAATATTCATGCGTTTTCTTCACTAAAATAACCGGCCCTAGGGCTATCGCAAATTCCATCGGTGGTGCGTTTGTTTGGTATCGATTAACGTTTAAATACTGAAAAAACTTTGCGAGTGCTTGATAATGACAAGTTTGTTATCAAGTCAACTTTTATTACCATTGAGTATCATTCCCGTGGATAGTATAACGGTAGAATTAAAATGAACGAATTTCGATTCGATGATAGTGTCGATTCTGTTTGTTTAAGCGTCTCAAGCAATCATAAACACCAAACAATATTCGTTTTGCACCAACTACTTTGAATCCAAGTACAGGGGTGTTGTTTTTGAATCACTCGCGTTAATATTACGAGTGATACAAAAGATAAGGAGACATGTTTCGGCCCTTTTAGAGCACATTTATTTTCATTTTTTCCACTGTATATTTGACGTTCATAATAAGTGTCATTTCATGACCTAAATTAAAATAAAGATTTTGTTTTAGATTTTTTTTTAATTTGATTTTTGTTCGGAAATCAATGAAAAGTCTACGAAAATTACGCAAAATGTAGACACAAGTAGTTAACAAAATTTAAATTGCATGATTTATCACTGTCAATGTGGATTTCAACGAAAATTAATCATAGAAAATCATACGCCATATTTACGCTAGTGATCAAAAATAGGGCCTTACATAAAAAGTACTTATTCGTACATTTTCAACAATTTTTTTATTAATTGAGTACCCTTGTTAGTCTGTTTCGAAAAAAAGTGTTGGATGTTTGAATCCTATCAAACGCTATCGTATTGTCGAATGTACCAAAGTACTACTATATACTTACCATTTGCTCTTATCATTACACTGTCATAACTTTACATGCATACTCTAATGGAAAGCACGTGCCATTCAATAACGAAAATCTTGATACACATATAACTTTCGCAGTAAGTAAGTAGGTACGATGCGAAAACTTGAGAAGAGAGTCATGTTTCCGCATGAGTAAATTCCGCTGTGACCAAAATTTGTATGAGCAAAAGTTTATCGTTAAAACAAGTTGGGCCCACGCTTTCTCACGTTCCAAATGTTTTTACGTGCTTGACTCGAGATCTTAAACATTGTCAAACAAGAAACAGCAACTTTTACGCGGTTTAACTACGTATTTCGTTTTATGGACCCTGTTTTTGTGGTGGAAAGTTAGAGACCGTATCGACCATTGTTAGCTCTTAATTCGGCCATCCATAGATAATTTTTTGTTTGTTTTCCGGAGTTTGGAAGTTGGCGGTGTTTACCCCCGTGTCTCGGAAAGCACGTCAAACCGTTGGTCCTGTGCCTGATCTTTCTCCAGTCGTGTCAGATTGCTGCCCCATCGGGCTATGAGAATGAAAGGAACAGAGAGTGCACCTGTGTTTGCGCACACACTTTTGCACTATAATATGTCCCGCGCAGTCGGTTATTCGTTAAGACTGGCCACCGTAGTAGAAATCGGCTAGGGGGATTATTATTAGATAATTTTAACACGTTCCGGGACAGTGACCGCCTACAGGCGTGAAAACAATAAAACATCTATTGTGTCTGGAACAGTGTCCCGGAACGTGTTAAGCTCAGCATAAATACCATCATAAGTCGATGAAATGGGGCATATTTGTTTTTATTCATGCATGTTAGCCGAAGTAAATATGTGATATTGACTTAACAGGATACTTAAATATTTTGAAACCCGACTTTACATCTATTACCGAACACTAAACCCTCCCTCAAAACTACTTGTTACCATACCAAAAGTTGTACCTCTTACCCAGTCATCTGTGCTGTATACAGGAAAAATTCAACAAAGAAAATCTGCGAACGGAATGGGAGAACGTTAAACAATATCGCCGAGGGCCGAAATAATCCTTAATTCGTTCGCAGGCAATACTTTATCGGCTACCCGAGAAGGGCAGCCATTGGGAGGGGATTACCAATTTTATAAGTTAGGTATCCTTGCGAATGTCACCGCAGTAACCATAACATTTTATAGGCAGTTTGCCCCTCGTTGGAACACCAGCATTTTTAATAAAAAACCCCAATATAGTTTTCCACCCGCACGAAACTACGAGAACCTTTAAAACATAGGAATTTATAACTTGAAAATAACAATACTTAAGTGGATATAACAATTTGAAAAATCAACCATCTAAGTCAAGGATGAGAAAGCAATTCAAGTGTTTTTAGACTATAAAAATAGCCACATAAGAATTATCTTAAGCAATATATTGTTCTAAGCTTTCATTTCCCGACATGTCTGCCAATAACTCTGCAATTTCTCTTTGGTTACTCTGTGATCATTGCGCTTGCAACGGTGCCGAAATATCGTAAGGTCATTTATAATAAGGTACATGGAAGTAATTCCGCATCTAACAATTTTAAATTCTAGGATTCTTTTCCAGATAGTTTCGCTTTTTCAGCGCTTAATTGCGTTGGTAAATGTACAAAAGGCTCCTCTAAATAAGAAAAGTGTTCATTACAATTAGAAAAAATAAATGTCGTCTGTAAATACAATGACAAGATGGTTTATTTACAGTCTTAAGAAGGACTGAATTTCAGGAAATATTAAAGAAATTATGGGTTAAAAAAGTAGTCTCTGAACTTTCGATACTGAAAACTTTCCCAATTTCATACTTTACTTTTTATATCAGGGCAATTTTAAAATGATAATGAAATATTAATCAATTACTATTAAACTACCTTCCTATTGTTGTTTTAAACATAGCCAAAATCATGGTAAGGTTCCATATTTTGGTTTTATTAATTAGGTATCAGAAAAAACATTATTTAAAAGTACGAAAACTTAAGTTTTTTGGGCTTCATGGCGTTTAACTTGACTTCAGTTTGAATGGTTCTTTCCTTGAAATATGAAAAGTGAGGCAACGACTTGTATTCACCTACAGATACTTTTACGTGTAGAACATCACATAATTTTCTACTAAAAACCAGTGTTGATGGTCAATTATGTCGATAGTATTGTTTTCATTTTGGATTCTCAATCTAAATATTTAATTCTGAACATGAAAACTGTGATATGTGTTTTATTGTAGTAAATGCTTTTTCTAATTGTAAGAAAATATGGATTCGGCGATTAATACAAATATTTAAAACATAAGTCTAAACATTTTCGGGTAAACTTATTCTCAGTAAACAGTTGTCTCTTATACATTAAATATTATGATAAAAATAAAATAAGCCTGTACAGCAACCTCAACAACAATGTTAAAGTTACCCACCCCACATAAGCACTATACTATTTCGATAATAGCATCAATATAATCCAGGACGACTCGGGATGTCCCTGCGAATTGGTCTATCGATAAAACACGTCAATAGACGTCACTATACACAGCTTTGCGAAGGCAGCGAGCGGCCAAATTACAGCAATAACGGTAATAGCAATTGCCGGGGAAACTACAGCCTGTCTTCATTCTCCATTCTAATGTTGATATACTACGATGGTTCGCTCTTGAAACATATTCTTTATGTTGTAATAGACCATGAATACTGTCGCGGTGTAATGATGATAAATAGCCGTGTGGAGTAATGGAATGCTCGCCTTGTAGTTGGAAATAGGTTAGTAAAGTAAAGAATACGTCGTCACCAAGTTACCTACAGCTATTTGACCCTTCAATCCGATAATAATGCTGATTATCTGCTTAAAATAAAGTCGTTTTAGTTACACCACTTAAAACTTGAGAACGGGTGGACCCGTTTTTCATCGTTTTTACTTTGTTGGATTTGGCTTGCCCCCGAAGGGATAGTAAACATCTTACGAAGTCGGGGCGGGACGGGGCTAGGGCAAAGTAGAGTTCTATAGATTATTATTAATTATTAGTATAGTCATTTATAAAAAACAAATGATAATCGATTAAAAAATTTAAAAACAATATTTAATAATCAAACCAAAGACCCAAACCGCAGATAAATATTCAATTACGATGAAACAACGTTCTCACACCTAAATCTGATTCCAAAATAACAACAGACAGTTGTGTTAACAGATCCGTAGACTCAATTCAGTGAAATTTGCGCGTTTCATTTACCTAATAAATGCAAATCAGAGATAACGACTTAGTATTACTCAAGTAAAGGCTCTCAAAGTGAGAAACGGGTAGATAACAAGCTCGAAGTTTTTCTCTAAATGTATAATGGTTATTTACATTATGCAGGACCATTTTCAAGACGAGCCAGACAAGAGCAGCTAAAAACGTTTCAGAAAAGGTACAGCAATTGGAATATTTTGCTTCAAAATGCTAATATAAATAGGTTAGTACATTGGTCCAACAATAACTTAAAACCATTATGAAAATTAAACTGTATCTCTTGAATGAGCGTACGTGAACGTTTATGCACGGTGATTCAAATTTGTCTGGACTCCCATGTCCTAGTTAATAACAGGATTTACTACCATACTACCATTACTGTTGTGAAATCGTGAAGCGATCGCTCTTAGCGATAAGGCCCTCCATAAATTTCAAGAGTCTGTTATTTTTTTTTCTTGTGTAATACAACTTATCACAACCGCTCTATCGTTTAAATGTTCTTTTTTACGAGTATGAAACGATAGCAAAGTGTGGAACAAAATCAGTGGAACAGAAAAACTAAAGATAGTCACTGTTATTTAATGTGGAAATTATCTAACAGCGGTTTCTATTGCGTCCGGCAGAAAAATATCACTATTTATTAAAGACAGCTGAGCTGGCGCTTAGTGAGTCGTGGGAGTGAAAATGTGTCGATAATTTTCCTCTACCTACTCGAAAATAACCGGCCAGGAGCGAGTCTTTTAAATGTCTTCAATTATTTTTTTTTGGTATGAAAATCAAAAAGAACTTATCAAAATACACCTACCTCTACCAAGTTTCAACTTTGTAATGCTAATAGTTTCAGAATAAAGTGGCTGTACATGCGGACGTGCACGACAGACAGATAGACTTTACAAAACTATAAGGATTCAGTTTTGTTGCCATTTGGCTACTGAACCCTAATAAACCACATATAAAACATTACCTACCTATCGCATTGAATACCGTATCGCACGGTACCGTATTTGAATATACAATGATTTTTTATTTTGTAAAAGCTATTTAAAGTAATTTAAGAAATTGAATATTTCATTGAGCTCCTGCCAGAATGTGGGAAACTAAAACACTAGGTCACAATGCTAACTACTTACCTACTAAGATAGACAAAGATATTTTTAAAATAGAAAATCATCGACACAGTCAAAGTGCAGCCCTCATTCGACCGACGCTGTAAGCCTCAACGACTACAAATAGAGAATAGTGGTTACAGAACTAATAACGGCGCAACTACCGTCAGCCGAGCGCTAAATTTATATTAAAAACGGCACGTGTGGTTATTGTGTACTTGATTATCGCTTCGCTTATCTCTTTCATTCATCTTTCATGATGCAGTCGACGGCAATTTATCTGACGTTAGCACTGTGTTCATTACGCGCGGTACTGAGAATATGATTTAATGAAAACAGTGTTTGCGACACAACTGTCCGGGTTTGTGCTGTTAGTGTGAAATATGTGGCTCAGGCTGGCCAGATAGGTCTATTGGGTTTATACAGTCACAACAATTGTTAAGTAGATACGTACTTATGTGACATAAATAAGTGAACGTATGGCGTATCTCATTAACACTACAGATATAAATTATCATTGATTTTGATTAACTATATTTGTAAGGATATTAAGGATCCTGCTTTTTTGTAATAAAAACTTAAAGATGAGAAGAAAGAATGTACTGTTTAGATTTTTTTATGTTACGAATGTCAATCAAAGAAAAAGCAAAGTTAATTACTTACCGCTCAAGATATTGGTTCGATTCGCAGCAATCGAATACTTAAAACTGTCGAACCAATTCAGACCATCTGGCATCAATAAACCGGCACAATTATATATTTATTGTGATAGGGTTGTTTTGATCTTTGATTGAGCCATTAACTTGATTGCTGTACTTTAGAAATTCAGTACTAAAAGTTGGGCAAAGTGTTTTAATTAACGTCTTAACTCGGAGCCAGCGAGCGGGGTAGTATGAAGTTTACGAATTAACTGAAATATCCGTTCCGAGCCCTAAGCTGTTGACTTTAAAATGTTTTGTAAGTTTTTTTTTAATGCAGCGCACTCGCTGTCAAACGTATAATTACGCTTTATTTACTTTGAAACTCGATAAGCGTGGAAGTTTCGCGTGTTTTTGATATTTTTATTCACAATTTTTCGTTTAAGCTTTAACCGAAGTTTGTCTGCGATTAAATAGCTGATATAAATTCCGAGACAAACAACATTAACCATAAGTTCCATAATGTGTTAAGATTAATTGTAAAATCTAATTATCATGTCAATTTATGACAAGTATATAAAACATTGCATGATTTTTTATTACTTACTGCTATGCAAGTAACTCAGTGGTCTTCATTGAAATCAACTGGGATTCTACAGCAGTTAGAGGGTTTCTGAACTAAGCTCTTGAGTATTCTTGGAAGCAAAAGTAAGTGGGACCTACAGTCCAGTGTCCTCATTTTCTTTTAAATCACGTCTTTTGTTTGACCAAGATTATAATTAAGCCTGTGCTGACAGTTTGAAGCAAGATTTTGAAATTTCGCATAGATCATTTCAATATTCTGCTGCATCGAATATCCTTTTGACTTGCGTAGCTAAATCTTTAATAAATCTTAAAAAATAATTGTAAATTTCTAAGCTTGATTAAAACATTCTTCTCAATCAATAAATACACGAAAATACCGATTTTGTCTCAACATTTTTCGAGAGCCACGTGTAAAGCAATCGTTTTCACTTGACAGTATTTTTTTTTTGTATGGTCTTAGGACCATGCTGCCTTGTCATAGGTTAGTTTATTTCTTCAGTCAATTTAGAGGAAACTAAGTCTTCAGTATAATATCCATGAATTCAGTAAATTTTCAAGGTAAATAAGTATTTTTGGTGCGATAACGAAATACTAGTAAAATTATAAATAAATATGCGCCAGACAACACACCAACTGTCTTGGTTTCGAACTAAGGAATTTTCTTCCTTGTGCTACGAATACCAGACAAAGTTAATGACGGGGACGTCTCCCATAAATACTTAAATACATATAAACATCCATGACTTAGGTACAAATGTACAAAAACCAGTGAAATAAACATCATAAGTGAAAGTTATAAACGTACGATATGATCTGTCAAACCTTTTGTTCTTTGCCGTTTGACAGATCATATCGTACGTTTTAAACTGTCTAATGAATACGGTTTTACACAATCGCCCCCCTGGTGCTTTTACAGGAAACTAAATCGAGACATCCGCGCCTGGAAATGTAATTTTCATGCGAACTAAACAAGACCCTGTCAGAGCCAAATTGAACGAGTCAAGTGACATTTACGAATGTATCCCGCACATATTATTTGATAAAAGCCCGCGGGACACGACAGGAATGTAATAATGTATTATGTGCGTCAATCACCGACGTTTAATATTTGGTACCGAGTGAGGTGTCAGTCTGTCAGTCACGTGATCGCATTAACGTATGTCATAACTAATGACAACAATTACTTTGTTTTTGACTTTGGGAACAATTAACCTGTTGTTTTGTAACTATACCTGATTACATAACAGTATTTGGACAGATAATTTTTGGTACTTTAGATACTGAAAAAGGAAGAGAGGAAGACCAAGAGTAAGCTTTATGCATCTAAACCTAGCTGCTAACTTTCATATGTGATTGCTGAAACGAATATTGAGTTCTTTACTAACTTTGGTGAACTTTACCTTTATATGTATGATCTAAATATACCCAACGAAATTGAATTTTCGTAGGTTTTGCCAATATTTGCGGACTTTAGAAGCTGTTATAATATGTACGTATTGTTTTCAGTATTAAATCTCGTTGTATAAAGAAACTTGTCAAATACATTAGCTATATTAGTATATTCACAATCAATTTCCGTTCTCAAGTATATTAAACTCGTCTAGACTAGATAGATCTCAGAAACCGCGGGCGGAACTGCATGTAGCATCAACATTTTCATTAATATAGCTCATCCGTTATTAGTCTTTAATTAAAATGTATTCATAAGCCACCTTCTCTCTATAAGCTAATGTTACCAAGGAGTTTTGCAGGTTTCTCCATTCTGATGTTTTCTAAAATTAGCTTTCGTAATCAGTGAGCTGTTACTACTACGTATAGAGACGCTATGCCGAGCAAAAAATGTGCGCACTTTTTGGACGTGAACTGTCAACAGACTGACGTATTCCATAAATTTTGAATTTTGAATATGAAACCGCAGAAGTGACACAGACTTTGTGCCTACTTAACTTAATTGTATTGAATGAATATTATTTTATCAAAACGTTTTAATCGTTACTTATTTTGATCAATAGTTATTTAAAAGAGCTAAATAAATATAAGTTTAGTAAATAAAAATCTGTAGGTCAAAAACTCGAATGATATTTACAATTTTTTTTATCACGATTTTTATAATTTTAATTTTTCATACGAGATATTTCTAGAAAAATACAACTACCAATGCAAAACACCTTAAAAGAAATATCACAACATCGCATTGTCTAACCTCTATTTATTACCTACCTACTTTTCCATTCTGTGTGTGTCACTTTTTATAATCTTTGATTTTCGAATAAAATGGCGGCAATTTCATACATAACATTTTTAACATTTTGAAAAAATATTTTTGTTGGTTAAAATTAACATTTTAATTTGCTACCGATGGAAAGTGACGCCGATATCGTTTATATTCCTGTTGGTTTTATTTTCGCATGTTTTTAAAACGCATGATGGCTTTTTTGTCAAATTAATTGACCAAATGTCACATTGGTTAACGCTACGAGAGGGAGTGAGTGACTGTGATACCGCGCATGCGTTGATGGTCTGTGACCATCAACTCATCGGACACGAGGTTCCTTCGGGATGTCATTTCCATACGTAGTAATAGTAGTTCAATGTTCGTAATGTGACTTTTTTGTTTTCAAGAGAACTTTGTTAAAATATGTTTTATGTCATCATCACTTTTTGGTATTGGTGTATGGTTTTTCTCAATTTGTTCATTTTATATTAAAAATAAAACAGAGCCTCGTAATTTTACAAACACGTCATAATCATAATCATAAATCTTTATTGTGGAACACAGGTACATACAACAAGGGTCTTATAAAATGTCATGCTTAGAACTAACCGTATTTTAACCGTATTTTAACTTTTTGTTTTAGGAAAAGAAATAAAGGTTTTTTATTTTATTATTTATTTTTATTACCGACTTGGTTTTAAATATTGCTCTAAAAGTTTTTGTGAAACTTATGAAGCACGTCATCCATTAAAAAAAAGTTCAACTATTACTACTCTAGCTTATAGGTATTCCTTTAACTAAAAAGAGCTATTTATATCGTACTAGCTTTTGCCCGCGACTTCGTTCGCGTGGACTTCAGGTTCGTCCCGTCTAGTAGCGCAAAAAATGTTTTTTTTTTACGACCTCACATTAGAAACCTCAAAAATTGTAGCCTATATGTTATTCTGATGTATAAGCTATATTGTGGTAAAGTTTCATTCAAATCCATTCAGTAGTTTTTACGTGAAAGAGTAACCAACATCCATACATCCATACAAACTTTCGCCTTTATAATAGTAGTAGGATATTGACCACCGAATTTTAAACTGCGGTGTGGAACGCAAGAAGGAATCCACCAAACTATCTCCCCTAATTCGGAGTTTTTATGGAAAAAACTCCACCGACAAGATCCTAGCTCTAAAATTTGATGATGATAATTAAGGAAGAATACATGAATGAATGAATGAATGAAATGAATGAAAAAAAGCTATTTTCAAAATACCGACCCCGTCCGTCTGGCCGGCGTCATCCTATTGTCACATTATAAAAATATTTTCCGTACCAGCCTAATAAACTTGTATTTATAGTGCACCCCCGAATATGAAACATAAGCCTAATGGAGTAAACGTGTAAGTTGCATTTTAGGGGAATAACGTTATGCAGAATTATCGCCATAGAGGCACATTTTCACAACAGCAGCATACTAAAATACAACGCCTAAGCACCGTGAACAATGAATTACTCGTATTATGAGCAGAGACTCCGCTATCATGTGGTCCATTGCTGTTTACGTAAGTTAAAATTATATTATATAACTGTAACATAATTTATTAAGTTTAGGTTTTATTTTAACGTTCGTAGTCTTTTTTGCTGAATAAAAATAATTAGTCTTAACTTGAAATGGTAGAGTTTACAAAACAGGTTTAAGGTCTTGAAGAATTTCTAAAAATGATATAATATCTACAATGTGCTCTTTTCAAATGTGTAAATAAGTTCTGGATAGTGTTATTTTCCAGATACTTTATACGAAATGATGTTCTATATATGAAATATTCGTTAGTAAGTTCTAATTTGTGAAACAACTCCGGTATGGTAAGGTATAGTACATAAATTGTTAGTAGGCAGAGATTACACACCTTAAAAATACGAGCAACTGTTTCATAGATTTTATATTTGTATCGAAATATTCCTGTATTAAGCTTCGGTATAATAATTCAATGACTTCGCAACTGCAGCAGGCAACTCGGGCAAACAGGTACAGCGTCAGCATTCTCTGTTCGACGCCATTTCGTTTCACGCAGTAATCATATTTCATTGAGTTGTCTGCCGAATAAATTCTGAATACCCTTTTTTACACTTATTTATCTGTATGTAGCAGTTATCTTTAAAATTCAGTTTTTCCATCAACAAAATAGTTTGCTGTCATGTTGCTAATTAAATGGTCGCGTTTATTAGATGAAAATGTGACTATTATACCTCTAGATACATAAAAGAAATCAGTGCTTTGCCCGCAAATATTGGATTTTTCGTATCAACTTTACTTACTAAGCTATTTTTTGTTCAGGCTGACATATGATAGTCCAATATATGCAATATCAAAATGGCTGAAAATGGAACACACAGGTTCAAATCATATCTGAAGGATAGTACTTACAAATAATATACTAGGGGCTCCCCGCGGCTTCACCCTCGTGAATGTCGGATATCAAAAATATCACAATAATTTGTAGCCTATGTGCCATTCCGATGTATGATCTATATTTTTGTAAAGTCTAAGCTAGAGTAATGAGAAAATTCATTCCAAATAAATAAATAAAAAGTTTCATCAAAATCCATCCAGTAGTTTTTGCATGAAGGAGTAACAAAGATACATCCATCCTCACAAATTTCGCATTTATAATATTAGTACGATTAGTAGGATAATCACAGTATTGTATTTACATAGCCAATCATAACCCAAGTGAAAGCTTTAACAAACTTATGAATCACAATCGCCAGTTTCCAATCCGCGCGTATTGCTTACAACTGCACAGAGGGGGTTATTATGTAAATGAAAGAAAAACCCGCCGGCCCAATCGGCGAATCAACCGATGCGCTTCCAAAGTGTTCATTAACATAATTTATTCGCGGCTGTCAGAGCGGCTCTTAAATTTGTGGAGGGCTGTTTTTCAACGGGGAAAAATTGTGTAAGCCGGTCACGTATTTTTTAGCGTCAGTGGATCTGTGCGGTCTAGTTTAACCCCCCGATGGCGACGTATAAACTTGACGGCGGTGACTCACTTGTTATGGACCGCGATGCTTACCTTGAATGGACTTTGAGGTCTTTTTGAAACAGCTAGGGTTTTCCTACCAGCATGCCAACAAAAACCCCGATGTACGATTGTCAATGATAAATATTTGCTTTTCAATCGGAAATGTCTGTACGTTAGATATTTGAAATAACTTTGTCATGTATGGTTTTCGAACTTTCCTAATTGATGTAGAGAAATTGAATTATTCAAATCAAACTCGCGAGTACCACGAGTTGCAGAGGTTCTCACTTTAGTCAAGACTCAAGCAAGTACATTTTTAATGAACGACACCACACTGTAGTACCTACTTAAAACTACTTCAGTTTATTTAAAAAATATATGAAAGTCCTCAATATTTGTTTCAGAATCGCACACTGTTACCATTGAAGGGTTGATAACGTCATAAGCAGCCCAGCGATAACATCTAGATACATCGCCCGCTCCGATTTCCGTGATAATTTATTTTATGCGTGAGGTCTCGGTTACAGGGGATGGTTTATGCAGTAGCGCCCAATGAATACGAAAATTATATTTAAATGATTTAACGGCAAACGTGCGAGTGTGCGACGGCTTAAAAGTTTAACGGGCCGATCCAGATTTGGCAGTAAACATTTATTAGCATCGAAATCACGCATTCAGAGAGGGATTCGAACTTGAAATCTATTATTCAACAAAAGCCATCCATAAAATTCAGAGTTAAACGGATACAAGCTTTTTAAATTTATTTTTAAATGCACGTTCAAAAAAAAGATTACATACCAATTTGATGTATTTTTCATTGGGCGTATTTTATATTTATATTTATATATATATTAGCAGTCCCAGTGAACTTCGTTTCGCCCCCGGCTCTGTCCCGCCTCGGCCCCGTTTTATGGTTATTCCATTCCGGGCAAAGACAAATCTTACAACTTTCTCGAATTATAAGTGTGTAACTAACACGACTTCATTGTGTGCATATAGAAGAAGATTAGAGACCTGACTCCGTTACAGCTGTTTTAGCAACAATATAGTAAAGTAACTAGTCTACAAAACAGTATCCAAGCCATTGACTAACTGATAACTTAAATTTGTTTAATGAAAATGAATTCGCTCAGTACTCCGTCCTTAATTTACGTAATCTATTTAAGTCGTTGAAATTTTTAATATATGTAAATTAAATTGAGGTGGCATGGCCACTTCATACTTTGCACCAGTTTGCATTAAACGTTTTCTTTAAAATTATTTTACAATGGAAAGGAATTTTACAAAGACATGAACATAATTTCAAATAATATTTGTCTACATAGGAGGCTTGTATTTTATTTATAAGTAAAGTTTAATCTACTGCTAGATAAATACGATATTAATATCAAAAACTCACTTCCTTAATAACTAAGACGCTTTATCAACAAAACCAAAAGCAAAATAAAAGTATTTTGGGATATTATGCTGCTTGCAAGGGAATCCAAACCAAGGGTTTTTTTGGTGAATTAAAAGCAACTGAGTACAAACGACTCACACATGATCAGCTTTTGTCAATTGTCGTTACAATGACGAAGGCAATTTATTTAAAGTGCTCAAAACATACATTTACGTTCCTTATTACCACTCCCGAGGGATTGAAGAGCTATTTATATGCTGAGAACGGGCCGATCGTCTAAAAGAAGTGGGCCGATAGTGTTCTCCATGTACGTAATTTAATTTTCAAGGAAACCTTTTTGCTTTTTACTTAAAGATATTGAAATAATGCTACGCATTCTGAAAAATAGCAAAATTTTATATCAAACAGAAACTTTTTAAACCCTTCATTCAAAATATACAAATAATAGGCAGTTCCTAGTTATAAAAGGCATTTTGAACTAATCATCCATCACAAATTACAAAATGAACTCACCTGGGGGTTATTACAGTAAGATTACAAAGTAAATGTATGCATGGTTTTTACCATACACACAGTCAATGAACAATGACGTCGCTTTCTGAAGCCATAAATTTAAAATTAGGCTTCATTTTGCAATATCCATTGTAAAATTACCTCCCACCAGTGATGCAGAGTACAACGGGAACTAATCAGAAAGCTGCAGAGTGATTGACAGTCTAATCGGCTTGGCAACTTGTTAACTCGATGAAAAGTATTTGATCGAGTAAACGTTTCACGTAACTTGCTCATGAGAACAAAAACATTATCGGATGCAACCATTGCGTTCTCGATCCTACATTATAGCAAGCTGAACATTTCAACTTATCATTGTATTTATTTATCCAAAGTTCAATTCATATTTTCGCGAACGTAGCGTTCCGTGTTTACATAAACGGCAAGCTAATCAAACAATGCGAATTTACGGGAAGCTACTGAATCGGGCAGTTACCAAGTTTTTAAACTACGAAATGGTAATGCTAGAATTTTTTTATTTACAAAATATCATGGTGTGCACTATTTATCCATAGTCTTTCCTTCTTTTAGACCTTTAATTATTTATAAATCCTTCCTTTTAAGAGAATCATGCTTTTAAGCTATAAAACTTAGAAATTGATACAAGGCTTGTTGATAAGGGCCTGTTTCACCATTGACAAATGCGCAGTAACCACCGAATAATTGAAACAGAACGTCAATCCGTATGAAGTATTGGGCAGATAACGCCAACCAGAATTTATAAAGTCATTGTGAAACAGGCCGTAACTATATCACCCGTATATGATTTTCCTACTTATGCAAAGTCGAGATGTCACAGCAAAACTGGTGCACAGAAAATTATCGATGTAAACTTAAAGCAGAAGTAAACAACGTTTTCTTTTTCCGTTTCTGCACGATTAAGCAATTCCGTCTGGCGGACTAGACAACTTAACTACCTATGGGTTTTCATTGTTCACTCGTTTCGATTTATTTAATGTCGCAGCAGGACGGAGGCTAATTACTTTTTTGTTTGAACTCTGGCGGAAGAGTAAGAGTCTTATTAAGCGCGACTCCGGGAGCAAATTGAAAGAGGGACCCCAGTTTGTCAAATAGAAACAGTTTAGGGACGCCTATTTGGACCCGTTGAAAACAAGGTGAAACAAACAAGCATACACCCAAGTTTTTAAGACAGACCGCAGAATTAAGTATCAAAACACATTAAAAGTAAAAAACAACCTTTTTTTCATTGTTTACAAAAAAACATTCGAAATTACATTTAATAAAGATAATTGGATAGTGAAAATAATTAAAACATGTACCACATGTTAGTATTTAAGAAACATATAAAACTGTATTTTGAGAGCTGTGGATTTTGTTGCAATAAAAAAAAAGGTCAAAAGTTAAAATGATCACGCTTCCCGACCACTTCTTATTGTGACGTTGATCTTGTAAAAAATTAAAGTACATAATTTAATGTAATATTTTTATTTCGGTCACGTACGAATTTATAGTCGGTAGACGCGGCCTTCTGATTAAAATGTCGGCTACAGATGAATTTGAACAAAGACGAAATGAAGATGTTTGGATGAAAACAAGTTATAAAATGACCCGAATAAATAAGAGGTTTTATACCAACTTGTTGTAAGTCAAAGTTTGTCGACTTTATGATTTTAGCGATACTTATTCTTTGAAAGTTGAGGCATGTCATCCGACTTTGTTAAACAAATACTTGATTTGTGTTACTAATTAACAATTGTCTCAAGAGTTTTGACTCTTGTTTGACGAGTTCACCACAGTGGCTTCTATAAGCTTTGCTATCGATAATATAAGAGTCAATTTCATTTACAAATTAAACATTACATGTTGATAAGAAGCTATTTAGGGCGTTTGATTAATTTATGTAGGTGCAACAAACAATTGCGTACTTTGGTTTTGAATTGGTACCTCATGTACGAGCTCTCCATGTCCGATTTTTTAAACCAGATTGAGATTTCAAAACGGTTTAATTTCGGGTTTATTACAAGATTTATCACAACTTTTCTTGTACAAACACCGCGATTAGGACGCACTTTCATTAGAAGTGTAATCGTTACAAATTATTTTAATTATACGTTATTTTCATAAACACAAGTTCCAACACTCATTCGCAAACTTAATCCGGAACACTCGACGCAAGTTCTAAAGCGAGTCACAAATAGGGCTGCCTATCGATAGTCAACTAATGCTAAACTATCGATACTAGGGCATCAGTATACCAATGTTATCGATTATGGTATTTGAAATGGGATTGTATAATTAGGTTTTCTTAAACCTACTTTGCATGTATGATACCATAAAAACATATAAACATATTGGAGATCGGTAAAAATCCTCACCAAAATACGTGAGCTTGTGCTATCGTGAACAGGGTAGCTTGAAATACTTAAAACACATGTACATACAAGAACTAAAAACATCTATATGTTACTAGAAATAAATCTGTATTTTTAAATATTTATACTCTGTAATAGTAGTTCTAGTATCATTTCGTTTGATACTGGCGCTATCGATCGTTTTTAATGAATGAATTATTTATTTGTCACACAAGAGGTGCTATTATAAAAATAGCAAGGACAAAAACAAAAGATATCAAAACTAACTTTTAAGTCAACTATCGATATTTAAACTATCGACTCAACTGGCACAACTCGTCGCTCGAGCTCCAACCAAGTCACATTTCGAAATAGTTGCGGGACCGCTATACCTAAATTGTGTTAAATTGAATGGAAGCCATAAAACTTCCAATGTACTGGAGGTACAAGAACCGATAAATTTTATTAAATACTGCAATCTTTCTAAGATCCAAACGTTTTCTTTGCTCTTGGTCATGTAATAATATTAGAAAAGATTTCAAATAAAAATTGATTTGAAATAATTTAATATTAAATGTACTCATCATAAAAGTAAATACTACGTCTAAAAGGAGCAAAAGTGCCGTTGTAAAATGCGTGTTGTACATTTGAAATACGAATTTACTTACAAAGAAATACTTGTAAAATGGTTATAATTTAGTTTCCAAAAACATATTATTTAATTTAAACATTTACGTAAATGCACCCGTTATTAATTTTTGTTTTGAGAACAAATCCTACGTTCTCACTTGAATGTATGGTACTGCTTACGCTTTTAGTTTTATCAACTGCCAAAAATCTACCCTACATACATACATCTGTGGAAAAACTGTGAGTCTCTATTTCAATGGACTTATTTTCAATTGTTTCATTTAATGTAAGTGTTAATAAATTATTTAATACTTTAGGTAGGTTTATTGGCATTGGTGAATGTTGTCAACTACCCGATTCGGACAAAAGCGTCACAGAGCTCGCCGCTAATTTGAATGTGATCAGCGATCCTAATGCGTTGGTAGTTAACATCAATTGCCGGTTTTCAAATATCTAAATGGCCCCAATGAGGCCGTTTCGCTAATTTTCCGCTTTGATTTTACTCTGTTATTCACTGGTTTGGTAAAAACGGACACTTTGTTAAATTAGTCAAATAGATGTCGAACCTATTTACCTTAAATTGTTTGCTGGTTGACCAATTTATGGAAATAGTTTTTGATCAAATTACCTTTCTTCTGAGTGGCTTAATGAACTAGTCATTATGTAAAATGGGCCTATTACGTATTGACAGCAGATTTTGATGTTAAGTTGATTTGTTTGCTTTTACAAGTTAAAGGTCAAAAAGGTCAAAATTAGGCAGAGTTTGCCGTAGTTTGACATTACCTACAGTTACAGTTCCGTGTGGTGTTACGTGCATGTTTTTGTTCGTAAAGCAAAAACTATATAACAAAGAGATAAATAAGGAAAATTATCAAAATACAGAACAGTCCATAAATAGCGTCGCCTGCGTCACTGGTGCCACTAATTCGACTCAGCGACCGGTAAGCTCAGCGAAACTAATGTGGTCGTAGTTAACGTCAACTTGTGCTTTTCAAATAAATATCTTAATTGCACCTATTTAGCAGTTTGATGCACGAAACGATTTGTTGTTGCGCTTGACAATTATTTCAGACTAGTAGTGATTTGTAAGGTTTCCCACGATTGACAACTAGCTTTTACGGTCGGTCAATGTTAGTTCTTTTGTTATTAATCTCTACAAATGTTTATCAACGAAAACTACCTCATTCAAGTACCGTCAAATTAAATTCAAAACTTACCTAAGAAATGTGCCGGGGCAGGGGGATTATGTTGCCATTTCGTGAGTTATATGTGTACGAAGAGTATTTAAAGTGCCTTATTGCACGTGTGTATTATAAAAAAATAGTTTTAAGGCTAATATAATATTAGCCTTAAAATTAATTGTCCCTATCCTTATTTTGCCTTCACTCTAACTACATAATAAAATGCATTGTGCGTAACCATTCCGCAAAATTCACTTACAAAATTCATATCCGAATGTCATTAAGTCATTACAAAGTTATTATAATCATCGCCATTAAAATGTACTTACACAATACAGTCCGTTTCCATCTCGTCAGCCATATTTCAACGCTCTTTTACCCGTTCATTTTTAAAATACGATGTTCGACAAATTCACTTAATGCCGCGCTAAATGAACCGTGTTCGCATAATAAAAGATTTTATACTCAAAAACGATTTAAGAACGAACGATATTTCCGCGGGACGGAGACCTGCAGCTCTATTTTGAAACACTCGCGGTAATATTACGAGTGAATTCGTTCGAAAATCAATAAAAAAACTACTAAAATCACGCTAAATAGACGCGAGTAGTTACAAAATAGAGTTATCTATTTTTCAATTAATGAAATGTGTATTTTAACTGTTTTAAATACAAAAATCAAAGATGAATCAAAGAAAATCACACGCTGTATTAACGCGAGTGATTCAAAATAGGGCCTGTGAGATGGGTAAGCGGGGTAAGCGGTGATTCTTTTTCGTATTGCGTTGACGGAAGGTTATTCTTAAAATTATCATTTGAATTAAAATGTTCATTTTGGTGAATCGAAAGGATGATTTTCACATATTAATGACAGTCTTCGCTTTGTGACTATTCGGCATTTGACCACCTTACGTTAGATTTTAAAACTTATGTAATTTTCACCCTTTTTGTCGCTACAAAGCTTTTTACAGCTGAATATCTTGATTGAATGTAATGCGAGTTGCATAAAAATTCTATTAGTATACGAGTGGTCAATAGTAACTTTACCTAGGTAATGAATTACATTAACATACAAATATTTGATTTATGGATTTAAAACTGTATATATTATTATTTATATTTATTTAAAACCGTACTTTAAATTGACGTACCGTATTATGCTGCCATTTATTCTAAGGAAATCTATAAATCTGAAATTATTAACCAATTCTATCGCAGACTCTATAAGTGCCTTTTTTCCAAGTAATAGAGGAAAATTATCTTTTAAAAGTAATACACATATTTTTTCTTTCTCTTTTGCGACATTTACAATTTATTGACATGTACCCAACGCAGCACTTATGTCCATGACTTATTTCAAATTAATTGTGCCAGTACACTGCATTTTCGTGCAACGGTATTTTCAGGGTAGTTTCGCTCCGTTGACTGCTGCGGCGAGAATAATTCGACATTTTGCGATTAAAGTATTCTGTAAAGGACGGCTGATCCGATATGCAATTGTGTTATTCACTGCTATGATAAATCACATAATAATATGGAACTGACAGTATGTACCGCGTTTGCCACATTACATTTTAAACACGTTTATGAAATCCCATGCCGCAGACTAAAGTATATGTATCTAAAGTAGCAATAGAGAGGGTACATAGTGGGACGAAAACTGATGGCGGTTGGGGCAGAAAAGTTCTAGATTGGTTGGAGACCCTTAGACCAAACCGGTTACAGGTTGTCTAGTGCCGGTTAGATAGAGTTTTAACCCCATTTTTCTTATGATAACCTTTGTTGCAGTGGTGGAGAGCCACAAGGGCGAGACGTTGGAGCTGCAGCACGTTCAACGGACAGACATGGGCGCTTACTACTGCATCGCGAGCAACGGCATACCGCCGACCGTCAGTCGTCGGTACCACGTTGAGGTGCATTGTGAGTAGTATCAAAAATTAACTACAGTAGTATTAAACACTCGCTTCCTCTGTGGCCATAAATCATTCATGACCTAGGTACTAATTCGAGCGCGCACGCACTTATCGATAACTGTGCAGTCTACATTACGCCTCCTCATAAGGCCTGTGAGTGTAAAAAAGAGATAAGAATGCGCTGTCGCAGTTCCATGTTTGATTGCTGCAAAGGAAGAGAGTGTACTAATATACTAGTAGTGGACGCTGTTTCTACAGCGTGACAAAACAGCAAACAAAACAACAACAACAAATAAACAAAGGCCTCCCCCATAGTTTTTCAACCATGGGGGAGGCCTTTGTTTAACAATGGACGTCTTTTTGTAGTTAATAAAGATGATGAGTATATCCTATGTAGGTAAAGTTCAACAGTAGGTGTAAGATAATACAGATAAACTGACTATTTGTTAATCTTTTTCCAACGTTTGTGAGAATGGATTGCACTGCAGCAGGGGTCACAACTTGTCACAAGCGAACTGTATTGTGACTAATATTCGTAGTTTCTACCATTATCGCCAAACACTACATCATATCTCCACGTATTTGTAAATATTCATATAGTATTTAAAATATTTCACCGAACCGAGTGACAAGATTCAACTACTCCGCCCATGGAAACTACAGGACGCATAACATTGGTATTCGCTTGCACTAACTTTACACGGCGAACGACGCGGCATAATCTATGCAAATCCGATGGACGGGGACAAACACCATGCCTGCAGTGAATTAAATATCCCTATGTCATGAGACACCACTGCTTATCGCCAAAGATAATATTTAACACTTCACAGACGGTTAAGTATTTCTGCAGACAACAATTTTAATCAAAAACAAACTCTATTGAGGAAATGCTTCTCTGCATGTGTAGTTATAATAAGGTAATAAAAAAATACTCTCTTGCAAAGTTTGCTGGTGGCAACTAAAATTGTGCTGTGACAATGTTGCCAACTTACTTCGTTCGCATTCTACATTACGAGAGTAAATTCATAAAAATGATCCGCACAAAGCATTTGAATAATACATTTTTCGTAGAGAGCGTCGTAGTCGCTAAAAGGCTCGTAGCACTTCACGTAGCTTCGTAGCCGTAGCATTTACAGCGGCAACTTGCTTGCCGATTCGTTTTCCTTACTAAATAATATACGTTTTAACATGCTTATGAAATCACAAAGCAATTGCTTGACACCATTCTTACCTGGGTAAAACTTTAGGTATCTTATCACTCAGTATATTTTTTTGTTCAAAACCTATTATTTTCCTTTTCTCTATACATTGCGTGTGAGGGGTACAATAATTGGTTTAGGGAAATCGACTAAAGCTTTTGCAACGTGTTACAAACTTTACTCTTTCTGATTGCCAAAAAAAGTTGTAAAAATAGTATTAAAAATAATAATCATCATCATCATCATAATCAGCCAAAGGACGTCCACTGCTGAACATAGGCCTCCCCCATGGCTTTCCACGACGACCGGTTGTGAGCGGTCTGCAACCAGTCGATCCTGCTATCTTTACAAGGTCGTCTGTCCATCTTGTCGGTGGACGAGTTTTAAAAATAATATTTCTTACTTAATATTACTGATATATCTCTTATTTTGTCACCAGTCATCCCACAAGTGAAGGTGACGAACCAGCTAGTAGGCGCTCCGCTGGGCAGCGACGTAGAACTGCAGTGCTACATCGAAGCGTCTCCCAAGGCTATGAACTCCTGGTACCGGGAAGACGGTAAATGTAAGCAAACACATTTTTGATTACACTTGACTAGTAGTTGGTAGTCTAATTAAACTAAAAACATCTCAGCAAATACTTAATTTGAATACTTTCAAGGAGAGAGAGAAAATGTTGATAATATTTGTCAGACATGGTCTATCTTAACCGCAATTGTCTGGCTGTATACATAAAAAATAAGGTACAACATTTTCCAACACCGAGATCTAAGCCTTCCAGAATGTTCTGGCATCTTTGCACTTTAGTTTCCAAACTGAAAACGCCAGAGTAACATATCTCCATTTAAAAACCAAACCATATTAACTCTAATAAAGCTGGCTGGTTCCTAGCTCAAAGGATTTAGCATAGCTATCTAACGCGGCACCGCAGCCAGCATCATCGCCTCCTTGCCACAAGGAAATGGTTTCGTTTTAGAATGAGTAGATTTTAAGATTTTTTTATGATGCATGTCTTAGACCCTTTACACACTGCGACTTTTAGCATCGATACTAATGCGCGTTTTGGAAACGCGATGCGCATCGCGACTCACACAATGAACAGATTTTGGCATCGATGCAGCATCGCGTTTGCATCGATGCAAACGCGCGTTTGTATCGATGCAGTCGCGATGCCTGCATCGATGTGCATTGCAACTGCATCGCATCTGCATCGCGGCTAAAAGTCGCACTGTGTAAAGGCTCTTAGTTTAAATTTTTTCTTGTTTGTAATTAATCCAAAAAATGTTCACAGCGCTAGTCAGTGACAAGATACTAGAAAACCCGAAGCTTCGTATCAAGGAGAAGATCTTGAACGACTACTCTCGGTGGATGAACTTGACCATCAAGTCGCTTGCGCAGCCTGACTACGGGACTTATGTGTGTGCGTCAGTCAACGCGCTGGGCAAGATGGAAGGACAAGTCAGCTTACATAGTAAGTTGTCACTATTTGATATTAAACTTTAGTCTAGTTCACTTGACTATTAACTGACTCACGCTGGCTAACTATGGGACTTATACATGTTTGCGCGTCAGTCAATGCGCTCTGGGCTAGATAGACAAATCATCTTACATAGAAACTCACTTAGTATGTAGCTCTTTAAATACACAATGTAAAGTGGCTTGCATAGATCCAAAATAAGTATTACATAGAGACAACTTTTAGGTAGAGGAATAATCAGTAGACTCTAGCGGTCTAGGCACATGATATCTTGTTAATATTTAATCATCTCTATCAACAGGACTAGAGCTAAGCATGAACGGTTTCGGCGCGGAAGAGCCAATGGTATCCGGCGCAGCGTGGCAGCGAGCGCGCAGCCTGCCCTCCGCCCGCGCGCGCCCCGCCGCTTCGCACGCACGACAGTACTGCCTCACTGATCAGCTGCCGCCGCAGCTGTATGCACTGTTACTGACTGCCATCCGATACTTAAACACGTTTTAATATGCTAAGAGTGACAACTTTTTAGAGCCTTCCCCATCAAGCTAATGGTCCTCTTAGTGGCGTGGCAGCAAGCGCGAAGCCTACCCTCCGCCCGCGCGCGCTCCGCAGCGTCGCATGCATGGCAGTACTGCCTCACTGCAGTTGTACGCACTGTTGCTGGACGCCATCCGATATTTGAACACGTTTTAGTATGCTAAGTGTGACTTCAACATGTCCATTGGCTCCCCACCACCCCCTGCGCGCGCTCCGCGTCGTGCCTAGTTATACGCACTGCTGCCGATGACTATCCGATCTTTAGGTCCAATTTCTTCATCGGTTGAATATTTACGGGAAGAAAAACTACAAACAACAACTACTATTGATGAAGAAATAGGGCCTTAGACTCATATAAGTAATTAATGTCAATTGAACCAGGCCGTGACATCGCTAGATTGACAGTGCCGTGCAGCTGAATGCACTGTTGTTAACCACCAACCGATATTTCGACACGTTCTAAATGAGTCTGTTAGAATTTACGTAAACCCCTTCCCCCTTCCCATCTGATCAAATCTGTTAAAGGCCACTTGTGGTAGTACGTAGTACGCTGTACGCCCGCGCAGTGGGTTCCCAAGTCAGTACTGCCACGCCGGCTAACTACCGTAACTGCTACTGTATTTGTTACTGCCTTCGTTACTTGAACACTTTCTAAATGTATCGTTCACTATGTCAATTGACCCGCGGAAATGACTCCGCATTTTTAAAATTTTATAAGTGTGTCACATTGTGAATTTAGCCTTTTTGCGCTAGGGTGCGAATTCCATCAACCGGACAATGCATTCTTCTTGATAATGGTCTAGTTATGATTCAACGTTTCAAATAAAGTTACAATGTTTGATTACTGACTAATCCCACACCGGTGAAACATAATAAAAACTTGTAAAAATGTTGGATGTTGTCTTGGCTCATTGGTCACACTAAAAGTGCCGTGATTCCAATTTATTTGAAAATAATATTTAACCCATATTTAAAACTATGTAAATAAATGCCGAAACGTTACTTTACAATAGGAACTGGCAAAAAGATTCTTTAGGTTTTACAAGTACCTATCTCTCATTATCTCAGTAGGTATAGATAGTGCCATCCACGAAGGCACGCCCCACTCTTTTTTTGATTGATAAAGGTGCGGGGTGCGGGGGGAGACACGCGCGTCAGTTGCCAGCCGGCCGTCATTCAAATATTCAGACTTGTCACGAAAGTGGCTCTGCTTAAATTGTTTTTAAAATGTCAAGGAAAACCCAGTGTGTTGTACTAAAAAATAAACCTGGTATAATCTACTGACATTATTAAATTTACTGAAAGAATTATAATGGTAACTTAAACACCATAAACAATTTTAAATAAAAAAAAACATGTGGTAACTTATAATATTACCGGGATGTACTTTATCGGGGAAGGCTATAAAACATTACGCTAGGACCTACGTGTACGAATGAAAAAACCATTTCACGCGTATGAAGTCCCGGTGGACCGATGGTTCTCTTATAAAGAAAGTTTTTAAATGTTATAAAACATTCTTACGTATTTCGTTTACGTCAATAGTAAAAATGATGCTTGTGCTGTTTAAAAATAATATATTACTTTTCTAGTAACTAACCATACCTACTTAAAACCATATCCAAGTAGAGCATCTTTCCCTTTGAGTGTATTTTTTGAAGTGTGCTTGTCATTCATTAGTCATTAAGATGTTCCAAATTCAATTCAAAAGCTTGCACACATGTACTATAAACGATTTTGACGAGTGGTGGGGCGCGCCTTCGTGGATGGCACTATCTATATCTATCTTTCATTTTCTAGTCAATCGTTTGAGTTATTTGAGATTGCTTAAGACTTAGCATTTTAATCTAAATATTTTAATTTCGTTATGCACATAAGAAGTTTTATTTAAATGTTAGTAACTTTAGTAATTTTACTACATAAAAAATATGTATTTTTACTCATAAGTTTTAATTAATGTCAAAAATGTTTCCATGTACAATGTGATATTTTTTGTATATTTAATGTTAATATAATTAATAACCTACTTATAACGTTGATGAATTGTAATGAAAATAGTTAATAAAATTAATAAAATAAAAATTGTATCTATACACAAAGATTAACTCACATTTAGATTATTAGAATAAAAATAAATTGAATTCGGAATTCGGGAATTAATTACCTAATAAAATCATAGTGTTGTAACATCGATTAAAAAAATATAATATCTGATTAGATTAAGTTATGAGTAAGTAGATTACGGGTAAAAAGAACGAGCGTCTCACATAGTACATACATTACTCATTATTATTTTACATTAAGCATAAGTGCAAATAAATTGAGGTAACTTAATATTTACTAAGTTTTCATCAGAGTTCTTTGAAATATGAAACGGCTTCAAAATTCTAGTTATTTGCACTCATGTATTACTCATCTCAGAATCTTGTACTAATGTTACGTTGACTTGACAATAAATGTGTAATTTACGAATACTGAATAATATTATTAAATAAATGTCCTTAAGAAATTCATTCTTCTATTCATTACGTAGGTAATCAGAAACTCGTCTTCAAAAACTCGACTTTTGAATTTTGTTCTTTGAAGCCAATTCAATAGATGCCTTTTCATGTGAACTTAAAAATATTAAAGCCACATAAAAAAGTCCTCAGAAGTCTTATGTGACATACAATATTTTAGAAATGAATGGTGCTGACCTTGTTTCTTGTATAATACAAAAGTTTTTAAAAAAATAATACGAATTCCTACTAAACATGTAGGTTTTTTTATTTGGCCCTCAACAACGCTACCCTACGAAGGCACAACCAATATCTGTTATTAAATGATTGCTACACCAACAAAAGCATTTAATTCTCAATTCATTGCTTGAAACTGAGTGTTACAAATTAGTGGAAAGTCTAATTTATGAGATCCCTCAGATCAGTCTACAACCAGCAGCAGTCTGAAGGTGTTAAAGTATGATCGGCGATTAATTTAAAATCTCAACCTTAAATTAGTGATATTGCTCATTGCGACGACCTCCGTGGTGAAGTGGGTTTCAAGGCGTCGCCGTTCCGAGGTCCCGCGTTCGATTCCCGGGTGGGTCAATGTAGCAATCATAATTTTCTATATTGTCTCGTGTCTTGGTGTTGTGGTACCACTGTTGTGTCTGATTTCCATAATATATTGGGATCAGAGCAATGTATGTGATTGGTGTCCAATAGCACGGGTGGAAGTTACAAAGTTATGTGACAGTGTACTAGAGTCCCTAAGCAAATCAAACTTTTTGCGATCGTATTGACCTCCTTGAGATGCTTTCCGAGACCAGAAATTTCCTTTGTCTGTCCCACGGTCCAACTTATTTATGATTACCCGTAACTCGGACACATTCTTAATTAATAAGTAAAAATAAAAAAGTTTTTTTTAAGCAAAACATCCTTAAAATCGGTGCAGCGGTTTTATATATAAACTGAAAATAAATTATATGCTTTAAAGACTCACTAGAATCTTTATTTATGTTAGAGATAAGGTTACTGGCTTAGAAGTCGTTGTTTTAGTTTCAGAAAAATCCCGTCTAGGCCGAAATGAGATTGCAGGACAATGACGAATGGTCGAACTCAGGCTAATGCATTTTTCGTGTTGCACTTGAATTAATGCGTCCCCACCCATTTTAGCCCCCAGCCGGCCCTGGCTAATAACCGTGAAAAGGTTAAGTTACAGACATCCATTTTGAATTTCTCTCCCTTTTATTGCCATATCAAACTGTGATATTAACTCGTCAAGTATGTGTGAACGAAACACAATAGAAATTCCATTATTATGCGACTCCCGGCAGTCGTTTGATACCTGACTGATTACAAGATGAACGACGTATATTTTTCTGCTTGGATGCAAACCAAAAGTAAAACTGAAAAGAAAATAGTTTATGAATGCAGCTTCCCAATGAATTCCATTTTATTGAGTAGTTCAAAATATTAAACTGCTCAATAAAATAAGAAAAGTTAAAATATTGTAAATTAATTTAATAATATCCAGCCAGAACCTACAATTAATTACATTTTATCTCAAAAAAATAATACTGTTTTTCTACTCAGAGGCAAAATCTTAGCGCCCAGAGCCATTACAAATAAATGACAGGTGTCGACATCTTTAAAAAACTTTGATTTTTTATCGCGTGCAACCACCACCGCGCGCGTTTGAAAACTTTGAAAATTCGAAATGTGTGAAAATAATTATAAAGCTACAGCTCTTTATTATGCTTACTTTGGTGCTAAAACAAGGTTTTGAAAAGTGAAGTGATAAAGTGCATCTGTGGAGCCTACTGCAGTATTCTAACATAAATCCAGGTAAGTGCCTTTGTTTTATACTTCCTACTAAGAATAAGGACGATTGGTTTACTAACAATTTGTTTAAAACAAGATAATTCTTTACTAAGTCCAGGACACAAAATGCCCTGAATAATACCTGTAACCATCTTAGTATTATTTGCCATTTGGCCCAAGAACAACGAGGGGGAATTTCAATTCGTAGGCAGAACATCCTGAAGCCTGGCCTGTTTCATAACAGTACACATATATCGAATTAATTTGATGTTAGAGTTCAATAACCTTACAGTTTTTCATTCTTTGTTGACCGTTACTTCTCAACTTTGCTAGTTTCAAGCGCGACTTTACGATTTGACAGGGCGCGATACCGTAAACTTTTATAAAAGCGAACAATCGATTTTTACAACGTTTAATATTTTGCAACGAATACTATGAAAAGCTGTATGGATTTCAAATCTTGTTTGTTTGTTGTAAAGTAAACATTTTAGAGCAGTATACTCGTATGTTTCCACTTGCTACAAAGTTGTATTTACTTGCTCTTTACATAGACCGTACCGATATTTTGTGTTATATAAAAACTACGTAAGTTTTCAGTATTACCTTGTTCAAACCCAAAGTTCCAACCTCAACGGTTTATTTCAACCCTAAAAACTACTAGACCAAGCGCCATACGGCATATTGATACAAATGCGAAGGTTTCCAGCCATATCAAATCATCATTAGAGGAATAGCTCTTGTCGCATAACACTCCGACTAAAAGTTTCATCAGCATAATTTATTCGGGACACCCCGAGAGTGCCCATGCGATGGCCGCCGTTATTTTTTTCTTTATTCGTTCAGGGTCCGCTCCAAATTTTGGGACCGGACGATTTCTCAGAGGGGAAACTTCGATTGTGCAACGTGGTCACGTAGTTTTTTAGCGTCACTCGAGCAGAGATGCGCCTGAGTTTTAATAATGTCATAGGCAGGCCTTACTTACATTCACAGACTAGACGGGAAGAAAACGGTTTCTAAAATGAAAAGTAAATATTAAACAGGTAGGTATTTGTTTTATACAAAGAATATAAATAGCAGAAAGTCATTGAACTACTATTTTGTCATCATCATCATCATTAAGGAGCAATGCTCTTGTCGGTGAAGTTTTTCCGAAATTAGGGAAGATAGTGTGGTGATTACCATATTGCCTACCACCACCGAAACCAAAACTTCCGCTTCTTAATGCCCAGTCATAAGCCTTTGACGACGCGTTTGGTGTTTTGGTTGGCGCTCCTGACTATTACGCCAGCCGTCGCGGGTTTGAATCCCGCGGGTTTGAAGGGGCAAATGTTTGTGTGATGAGCATGAACATTTGTACCTAAGTCATGGATGTTATATGTATTTAAATATTTATGGGAGACGCCCCCGTCATAATCGTTGTCTGGTACTTCGTAACACAAGGAAGACATTCCTTACCACGAAACCAGACAATTGGTGTGTTGTCTGGCGCATATATTTCCTGATATATTTATCCTTCAACCTTCTGCCAGTACTGATGTTACTGTTACCCAACAACAGGTTATTACTATTACTCATGCGTAGTATTAACAACTCACTGCAAAAGGCAATCTTTAGTTTTTTTCCACGAACAGTACAAAATAAATGTATAATGTTTTATACATTTTACACTGTGTCGTGATGCAAGCAATATCAACCACGTGACCTGATAGACGGATCACTTTGTCCCATGAATAATATAAGATGTTGGTCGAATTTCTAGTAAGACTTTAGACTAAGTTAGTGCCGGAATAATGAAGTCGGTATTGATTCTCAAGTTACAAATTGTGTTGCATAATTTATTATGTTTACCAAATTACAACTATAACTTATGGAGGAGGTTGTTTCAATAATTTCATCAAGGCAATTAAATCTAGTAGAACATGTGTAGTAAAGGTAATTAAATTTTACTTTGAACTAAGAAATATTTTTTTAACCGATTTGAATAGTTCACACTAGAAAAAGGAGTGGGTGCTAAAGATAAGCGTAATATTCGCGAGGCGCCCATTATTTCACCCGCATGTACCCTGAAATTATGCTGAGCGAGCATTTTATTATAATACGTCCGGCCGACCGGCCCCATTACTAATACTATCTATGCATTCCTTGCGAGAATGAATAAATATCGCAAAACTGCACACAGTCACGAGTATCAACGCCACACAAGCCAATAAATCGCGGTGAAAACCAACGCATTGTTTTTGATTTGCAGCATTTCGTTATATTCGTCTCGCGTTCCGTTTAGGACTACCAAATGGATATTTTTTCTCGGAACGAATGTTCGAATTCTAAGCCCGTCAAGTCGAAACAATGGGAAATAGAAAAGCTCATCTAGTATTATGATCTAGCGTCCCCCTTCCCGCTCAGGACATACGATCTGTGCAGGGAGGTGTATTGTTCGTGGTTTCTCCTTTTTTGCTGCACGATGGCTACCCTATGCGACGGTAAATTCTTTTTGAAAACGCCACTGACAGCCGCCGCTGGCGACGCCTTTGCACTAGAATGGGATTTACTGTGTCATAGGATATGTCAGTTGGCGAGAATTTTTCACAAAGGCCCTTTCTGAACAATGTTGACCAACGAACGCACTTTTTGGCCCACAGTGTATGAGGTCTTGTGACCGACACCTTCGGCGATGGAAAAATTGTATTTAACACAACAACGTTTTTTTATATTGAATTAATAAATCATTTAACGCATTACTAAAACTTGAAAGGATCTTAAATTATAGTCATATTCTAGCATAGGCTGAACCTATGGATATTTGACATGTCTTGTTTCAAGTAAGTATAACTTTCATATTTTTTGTAAAATAATAAAAGCAGGCATGAACGTTTAACGTTATTTTCGTCTAAACTCATTTTTGGCTCGGAAAGCTCTTTGTCAGCCGCAATTTGTAGATCTAACAATAAACATTAAAATAATCTGTAAATCCGAATGGATGGTGGCGGAGGCGTCACGCCGGATAAAAACAAAAACAAACTTGAGGTAAGATTTATCCGACGTAAAAACCGATCTCGTTTATTTTCGACGACAGTCATCATTTCTGAAACGTATTGTTTGATGAAAGGGAGCCTGCCCAATACGGTTGACACCAGATAAACTTTACACCATTACTTATGATAATAAACTAGACGACTAGACGACTAGACGTGTTGCCACTATTGGCCAAAAGTAATCGTTGAATCTTGTAGCTTATGCCGGGTGTAAAAAAAAGTACGAGCCAAATTCAAGGGAGCTGTTGTCAACCGAGAATAGAATACAGGACACACTTTAGGGATCCGTGGACATTTTATCCTATAAATACTCTTATTATTTCTTATACAAAAGTGTATAAAAGGTCGAGTCAAAAACAGGAAAAAAGTCTTGAAGTTTTTAATTTTATTTTTCTGTATTCCAAACACGATTGACTACCCCCTTGCATGTGGCTCGTACTTTTTTTTACACCCTGAATATAAAACTAATAACATGAATTAGAATATTATACACATTTAAATAAATGGTTACTTTATAACATTGTCATTATAATTTAATAGTTAATTGTAGCTTTACACTCGCACTCAAAAACCTGTGCTTTATTTTATACGGAAAATTGGTTCCGCATTCCAAATATGAACCGTTACATATGGAAAAAAATCTGACCGTGATTACTTACGGCCCCAATATTCACACATAAAATAAAAAGGCCCTATATCCGAGGGCACAGTGGGTCGGAATGAGAACGTCATTCAGTACGGTGATCAATCTATCGGTCTGACCGAAGTGACGCATCGATGGACAGAAAATATCGATAGCCCGACGCGCAGAGCTCGACGTGGCCCACACAAAAAATATCTCACTGGAAATGTAATTTATTATAAATAATTTGCTCGAGTAAACCGCTATTTTCGTTATCTTTGATACATAAACGTACCTCTATGCCGTCAATCATCAAAAAATATCAGTGAACTGAAAATGGGCAGAGAATAAAATAAGCTATATTTGAAAAATAATGTTTTTTTTTTAATTAAGGTCTTACGAAAGCAATATTTAGATACTAATACGAACACAAAAATAATAGAAATAAATAAAATTATTAAATGTTTAAATAGTGTACATTAATTTTGCATAACAATGGAAACTAGAAATATGTCCAACTGCATTGCTAAAGATAAAAAAGTTTTTTTAAATAACTTTTGTAAGTCACGTCACGTAAAGTGTCTCAGTGTTCCATTTTATATTCTGTCACAGCGTGAATGCAGAATTTAACACACGTACGTAAATACATTAACTGTGAGGTACCTTTATTATACTATTTTTCTTATGACGTTTCTTCTGACGTTTATTATTTTTACCAAACGACGACAACTTCTCTCAAGACCGCAATTTCATAATAAGTTCTGGTTAGAGATATCTGACAGATATTTCATTCAAAATAACGTTCCATATTTGAATTTCATTGGTTAGGGATCTTTCAACGATTATTAAACAGGCCCTTAGAAGTGTGATTAAATGTTTGAATAAGTAAATAGTTTGTTTTGGTGCGGAAGAGGTGCAAAATTACGCCAATTTAAAATAAACATTAGGTATCGGCGGCGGCATCACCGCTAGCGGCGATTTTAAGAATTAGTTTAGAAAAACAGACTTTACTTTATTATTATGTTTTTTCTTAAATAAAAAAGAAAAGTAAATACTACGCGACACTCAATTTGTTTGCTACACAAACCTGCGTCTTTTAAAATTAACTTACCAAAAATTGTGATCACAATCCTTTTTCGCGAAAAACTCAAACCCCCTTATTCAATATAACTCAAACGGTCTTTTACATCTATTTTAGCTATTACACTGTTTTGTCACTTTCTGTCAAATGATGACAGCGCCAAGAAAGAATGAGACAAACAATGTAATAGCTAAAATAGGTTTAAAAGACCGTTTGAGTTATTATGAATAAGGGTTCCCCCTTATTCATCAGACTACTGCATGGATTTATATGCGGTTAATAATAATAAATAATAAATAAATAAATCATTTATTGTAACAGTAGTATTATATTATCTGTGGTAACAGTACACAATGTGATTTAAGACGAAACTTTCGGCACATATGTTAAAAAAGTTATGATTACAGTACATAATTTACTTACCGTAATTATTCTTTTATTGATAGCAATTTCATAATTTCCCAATTAACAATCAAAAAATATCTCCGTGCATTCCAAAAAAAAAATACCTCACTTATTCCACTCTCGAAACTCCAAAACGCATTCACATTGATCAAACCGAACACGGTATCAATAAAAGCCAAAGTTAAGTAAAAGAATAAAAAAAACTTTTCAGTATAAAACCGTACAAAGTTTGGAGGCTGAACGCAAACGGCTCAATAAAGTCGACTTGTCCCGTCGGTAAACAGAAATGCCAGTCATTAGAGTGCTCGGACGAACCATTCGGCCCAATTATCTGGGCCCAAACTGGGAAAAATTCTACCTCGGGGATCTAATGACGTCATCTGAGCATATCAATCTATTGGGTGGCTAATAGATTGTAGCAGGAAAGGGTTGCATGTGTTTTAAAACGACTTTATCCTTTGCTCTGCGATTTTGTTGATGTCCCTTAACTGGTTTCTGTGAAGTTTTTTTTTAATTATTAAAGTACGGTAACAACTCAATGTTTACAGTATTTACTTAGAATAAGACATAATTTTCAGATAAATATTTTAGCTATAATGGATTTCTCGCTTTTTGGAGTGTATGTTGGCGTATGTTTCAACTTTTCGACCTCTTTCTTTTCTTGTGTGGCGAGTGGGCATTCTCCTTTCATGCGATTTATATTTCAGCTAGCAGTACAGCTAGCATAGTGTAACACAAAAAAATATTTTATTATCTAATTTAATTTTTTCAAGTCTAGTCTACAGTCTTCGGAAATTAAAACACGGGATGTGTTTGAATTTCCAACCAGCCAAAAGTTAATCGGGGCAAACGCTTCATTTGTATCACCCATGCCAATGACATTGAAGAAACATGAAAATTAAAATTGTTTGTTGTAGCATTTTAACCATTTGTAGAAAAAAAACCAAGGCGTCAAAGGAAGATAAATCACAAAAGGACTAGAAAATCTATACATCCAAATAAAATTCTTGTTTGTGATTACATTGAAGATAAACATTCCTCACAATAATTTTCAGGCAGATGGTATGAATAGAGAAACGTATACTCTACCATTTTATTGAAAAGATTCACAAACACAGACAGATATTATATTTGAAAATTGAATTGAACGTTCGGGACCATTAAAATGTATCTCGAAGTATGATTTTATAATCTTGGAAAATTTCTAAAAGTTTATCTAGAGATCTGGTTCTTTTATGATACGAAATGTTTGATTAAAATGCGGGTTTATTCCAAAAATGTTTTTCATTTAATGATATATTCGTGAATCAAAGTAAAACCTCTTTGAAAGATTGTATAAAATAGTTAAAGTCTCCGAATATATTTTAATAACTTTGATCGCAGAAATATAAACTTAGTCATGATTTGAACATATTTTTTTGCAAAATATTACACCTTTGGGTTTTGATATCTATTAATTTATGCATTATATTTTTCATTATCAGCCAAAGGACGTCCAAAGCTGAAAATAGGCCCCCACGGTATCCCACAGTACTCGGTTACGAGCTGTCTGCATCCAATGTGATCCTGCGATCTTCACTTGTAAAGATAGCAATTAATATTAAATAATAAATAATTTCAATTACTCTCATACACCAAGCGAACATTCTGTTTGAAGTATGATTGGGCAAATGTGCAATTTTACCCGGTGCAGTACCTTTTGTGCAATCACGCCACAAATGAGAGGAGTAAGAGCAGAAATAAATATCCAACAAACGTGGTTTATCTGAACTACACTCACAGACTATTTTCTAGATTTACCGCCTTTATGAGCCAATTGACTCGTTGATTAGAAAACTCGCAGAATTTTGCTCTTGAACCCGCAGCTGTAAGAAAGAAGATTTCTCACTAATTTATCATGTTGCTTTGTAACGCGTTGTCTTAACAAAAGCTCCGATAAACCAAAATAATTTTCAAATAGCTCTTTTGACGTTAACTACTTCATATAGGTTATAGTTAGATCAAAGCCTAAGACAAAAAGAGGTACATTCCGATTCTATCCAATGGTAATTAAAATTATGACATTTGGATAAGGTATCTTTTCTTTCTTGAAAACATGCACAATCGTAAATATTCAACCTCTAGTAACGACATTTAACCATTACTTGAGTTAACTCACCACGAAATCGGGCCTAAGGCATGTCCGATTGGCACTAAAACAAAAAATATTCGACCTATCAGTATTTCACTTCGCCAACGAATAAAACGTGAACTGATTGAACGAGTTAGACAAAGGGCTTGCATTACCCTTTAAAGTGGAGCGATCCAGCAAAAGCCTATCTGAATCTCTATATCGCTATATTATCAGAACGCGACAATTTTTCACGAGCCGTGCCACGATCGCATAAAAGAGTCACGTATTTTTTAGTGTCAGTGGCTTTCTGTGTTCGTGAGGGCCAGCTCTTTAACAATATCATAACCAGCTCACACCGCGAGGGTGAGGTCGATAGTTGTTTATTGAATTTCTTCGTGAAAAGGGTTCGGTGACTGTAAATTCCTAGTTTCCGGCCGTTTCGTCTTGAGCGGGTTTCGTCTGTAATAGTTTCGTCTGTTGTGTGCAACGAATAGACGATTTGTGGGGATATGTATTACCGACCGCTGTTGTTTTGGTGCAGTATTGTCGCTTTATAGCATTGGTGTTTATCGGTTGATATCAGTTAATTTACCTTTAATACTGTGTTACTTAATTGAGCATAAATTAACTTATTTTCTACCTTGATTATAAGAAAAACATATGTTGCATATAAATTCTTAAAGCGTTCAGTAGCGCAGTTTCTACATGACTTGACAAATCTTAACTTCATCTGAAGTTTTTTCTGTAAGGGCATACTATATGTATAATATTATATTGTTTAAAAACTTTCATGGTCACTAACATTAGAATAGTTAGATAATGTCTGTCAATAACAACCTGGCAAGTTCTCTTCAGTTACTACGTGATCATTGCGCTTGCAACGGTGCCGAAATATCGGAAGCTCATAAATAATAAGATACATGGTAGCAATCCTGTATCTAAAGACGAAATAAGAAACCAAAAATTGCTCAACTGGAAGAGCATTGGCCCGGTTAGCCATAAAATTACAGGTTCGAGTCCCGCCCGTGCACAATTTTTTATTTCTTATTTCATCTATAAGAATATAAATATGACACTGTGAGTGTTAAATACATTCTAAATCAATCCCGTATCTAACCATTTTACTACTATGTAATAGCTTTGGAAGTTCGAAGATCAATTCGAATTCTACATGCGCACCCGGCCGATGCAGAATTATACACAGACTCAACTGTATATGAGGTTCGACGGGAGCGTGAACAAGTTTATTCGTCTAACGGAAGTAATTGATTTTAATTCCTCCGGCAGTCGGACGCAGCCGAGCGATAATGAAAAATATTTTTCTCATTCGAAGTTGTAAGTTTGAGAGTGAGTGCGGACAGACTGTTGAGTCGGCTACAAGAATGATTGTCCATTAAGAACAGAAAGCTAGTCCGCAGTTTGGTTTGGTGATAATTCTCTCACTAACAATTTGATCTCTCAATAACAAATCAATAGGCATTAATTCACATAGGCGCTTTTCATCAATGAAACTAATAACTTTTTCAGCATGACATCATTATTATTAACTTAATACCAAGATAATAAATTATCCTCTTATGAACGTAATTGACGACTGTACCCCGTCTGTATACCGAATATAATAAAATATAATAATAAATAATTTTAAAAATATGGTGAATTTAATTTTTGTTTACATTTGAGTCACATATTTGAAATAAGCTCATTAAGTTGGTTTGCTAGTAATTTCCGAAAGAACACAAATTCCTGTAATACCATCGTTAAAATTTAACACAATTTTTCACACTCCCTTCTCCGTATTAATTAAATGTAACCTACATTCATTCACTAGCGTTTGTTTGTAGACTCAAATCATGAAGAGGCATTTGAGGCTGAGTACTTCTGTGTTAATTGTGAAAATGTATCGTGATTACAGTCGCAAAAAAAGGTTGCAAGTAGGTGTATCATGATGAACTCTAGTATTACTCCAAGCGTTACGTAGATACGTTTGGATTATGCAAGGCAAAATAGGTTTATTTTTATTAATAACATAGCAGCGAGATTAGCCTATTGGTTGTGGCATCCCTAGAGGGTTTTTAAGCATTATCCATTTACGATGACGCTATTGCTTCACCAATACGCCGTCAGATGTCGGTGTAAGTCCCGTAAGTAGCTAAACGTTAACTCAATAAGCCTTGTTTCATGATCTGGAAGGAATTTTGTAATATTAACAATTTGACTAAGTAATAATTAAGAATAAATTAATTCAAAAATATAAATTTCTAACCTGAATTGCAATATCTAAATTTTAATTGCTAATTAATATTCTTCAGCGTTACATAACTGGGCTATGGAATTCAAATAATGGAACACATACTCGTAGGTACAAAACAAAAAAGATAGTTATTAGATTATATCAATAGATTCAAAAGAACTTTTTTGTAACTATGCAACAAACATTATTGTATTGGACTCACAAAAATAGTGTGGCATCCAGAAAATCAGATATGGCGATAGGTAATAATTCTACGACAGGTGTTGAGAGTACGAGTGCCAAAGCCTCAGCTATCTCTGTTATCGCCAGCTGTCATTCGAGGTTATTTATTGCAGCGCCAGTTGACCCCAACAATACAGGTTTGTCGAAAATATTTCCCGGTTTTCTGGAACGCATGGAAATGTATGCAAATAGCCGCAATGTCAATGTTGTGGCGTTTTCAGAAAGGTAACAAATTGACATTCATAGACGGGAGATTCATTGCTTTGCCGGACAAAACCTTTAACAGAGTTGATGGCGTGTGTGTTAAAGTTTTGTCTATTTTTGGTCACAACCTCTTTTTGAAGTATTTTATTTTTCAATATAATCTTAAGCAGTTCTTTATGTTGTGTGTAAACGCCAATCAAATTTACTTCCAATTTATCAGAAATCGAGAGCATAAGTTGTAGAATTAAAATTTTCGTTGCATGTAACATTAATTAGGCTAGCAATTAACAGAATTTTTTGATAAAACTTTTATCTTATAGTATTTGACTACTTAAATTTCTCTTATGCATTAGAAAGGGTTATGTGACGTCTATACTCGCCAACTTCTAATCCCAAAACATCAAAATTAAAAGTTTCAGTATAATTATTTACAGTTAATCAGTCTACAAAAAAGCAGGTGCTGACTGTAAGTACAATCAAGCACAGTGCTATCTCAGTCTACGCCTGCTGTCATTTCGCGCGATTTATTGTCCATTCCGTGTGACCCGCAAACACTTCTGCTGAAAAGTGTTTTCAGGTTTTCTGCAACATGTGGAAATAGCTTAGCGAAAACTTAACGTAGACACCGATATTTTGGTACTCGCTAACTGACACTGTTAGCTTCATTTATCAATTCAATTTTAGAATAGCCACGTAATTGCTCATCTATACCAATAAAATGCTTTGTCCTGAATGACTGACTTATTGATTGACTGACTGACTGACTGACTGATGGATCAACGCACAGCCTAAACCGCTGATTGTAGAGACCTGAAACTGGGAGGGTGTGTTCTTTGTGTGACGAAGGGATCCGATAAGAAAGGATTTTCAGTTATTCCACCCCTAAGGGGGTCAAAAAGGGGTGCAAAGTTTGTATGGGACAACCAGATCCCTTGGTCCAATCTACTTCAAATTTTGCATACACATTCTTTTACAAAATTGACGGAAGAATTATTTTGTATTTTATTGAAATTCATATCCTAAGGGGGTTAAAAAGGGGTGCAAAGTTATTATTGGGGTGATTTGCTTCGAATTTGATGTCAATACTCTTTAGTGCTGACGATTAAAATATTTTTTATTTCATTTTTGTCAGTTATTGACATAATCTGAGACAGAATATTTGACACATGTTTGTTATTGATGTTGCTCTCGAGAAGAGATTTTATTGCTTAGAATAGTAAATAATATTTTTTTGTGTTTAAACAGCGTAGGTATCAATCGGTCTGTGTCCAGTGTAGATTGCAGATCTATGTTCATATTGTTGGTGGACATTCTACGCTGCTCCTGTGGTCGAAAGGTGTCCAATCTGTAACTTTTCTGCAAACTTTTCGTGGGGGACCTATGTTTAGCAGTGGACGGCTTTTGGGTGTTGATGATGATGGTGGCGTAGATGTTTACATAGAATTGTCCCTTTCAATTTACGATTTGAATTCAAGAAAGAAGAGTAGGTATTCGCTATAACCAATAACCATAAACAAAGCTCAAATTCAAACTCTTAACGTAGCGAGAGAAGACTTGAGGTAATTTGCTTCTCTCACAGCCTGTATGTGACATGATGCTGTGTAAGCGCAGAGAGTAGCCTGGTCATTGTAGTACCTGAAATAAATATACGATTGACGATAGGGCGTACGAAGTATTTCCATTTCGTTGTAAAATAAAAAAAATAATATCTCTGTGTAAGTTTGACCATTATACCGGGCTACATGTTGTGTGTACATAAAGTGTAATATTTATTGTCTGTACGCATTTCTTTGTATATATTTTAAAACTGCATGTTTTTGTTTGTTTGTTTGAACGCGCTACTCACAGGAACTATTGGTAAGGTTATAAAATTCCGATCCACCTTTTAAACCTGATCCTTATTCTATATTTTGTAAATTCTTATTTCGTTTTGTTTATTCCTTTCCGTTTCCCTACCTTTATTACTCCGTTCGTGGCTATCGCAAACCGCGGGAGCCAAGAAAAAAAAAAAAAGGTTTTAAAATATGATAGATAGATAATTTATCAGGGAATGCCATAGTTTAATGCGTATAAGTTTTTAAATTTTCGCTACGATCTATGGGAACGGAGTTAAACTAAAACGCGCGTACGAAGTCGCGGGCGGGCCGCTAGTTAGCACTAATTTGTTTTTGAATTAAAAGCCATTTTTTGTAATAACGTCTGGTTTAGAATTTATTGTTCCTGGGACTAAACTCAATTCCATGATCAACTTGATTTTAAGTTAGTTGTTACCGCAACAAATGAGTAAGTATCAAAAATTTGTTTAAGCTAAAATTACCCATTCAACCCAATTTTTGCGAATTTATAACAATTAATCTGGCAACCACAATTCAATCTTTTCTATAAAGCATTGTGTAAAACCGCAATACATTCATTATTTATCAATGACTACAATAATTATCAGTTTTCATTTTGTTAACACTGGAAAAATTAGCGACATAAAAAATATTACCTGACTAAACGCTTTAAATCAATATTGATGAGTTTTGAATTGTCCATATAATATAATAACTATCCCGCCATGTTTTTTATTTACAAAATCCGCCGCAGTTGTGTTGGATAAAACTTTTTTACTATTTACAGCTAGTTTACGCTCCGCGCCATCGAGCCCCTAGCACTGAACAGTTAGCGCCGAAAATTATTGGAATTTTATTTAACCCGTCAAGTATGTGTGAACGGGACACAATAGAAATTCTATTATTATGCGACTCCCGGCAGTCGTTTGATACCTGACTGATTAAATAAAAAACTATTCGCATAAAAATGAAGGCGACGAGTCGCGCATGTTTCGCTTAAACGGCTAGCTTTGTGTTCTGTTGTATGCGATGTTATTAAATTCTTTTCCTCTTGGAGCAATCGTCTTATTCAATTACATGCCAAATAGGCACGCGTACGCTGACAATGACTCCGGGAGGAATCGTCGCTATTGAAAAATTCTCAGCTTATATTTCATTTAATTCTGCGATGTGAGAAGCGGGTCGGCGGGTTTTGATGCGTGATAAACGCCCTTAGAAGTTATGATGCCGTTTTAAATAACTTCCAATTTTCTCCCGCCAATTCTGACACCGTGTTTAATGTGCCGGCAAATATGACTTTTCGTGAGCGGCCAAATGGTACAAGCTTTTAAAGGCCCTCCAATTAGCACTTAAAAGCCCATAGAAATTTGCATTTATTCGTAAATCATAACCTTATAGATTATTCGGGCATGATAAAGAAATAAAAGTGTTAACTGCTGATATTTTCTTTATTAAGGAAACTCAACAGCTTTTTGTACATAGAAACATTTGTGATAATTACAAGTTAACAATGGAATCTAGCCAATTAGAGAGTTCCACGGCAAATATAGATATGATATGATAGCAATAAATAATATTGAAAAGTAACAAAGTTATCTGAGATGTTTTGGAATATCTATATAGAGGTATATAAAAGAAAGTCGTGTTTGTTACAACACTTATAACTCGAGACGGCTTGACCGATTGCCATGGTTTTTGATTTGTTGGATTTGTTTCCGTCCCGAATAGCAGAATACATGAATACTTAAAAACAATGAAAACTCGATATGTGTAATGAATACTTAATCATTCTACTGTATAAAAATAAGTCGGGTTTTCCTTCCTGACGCTATAACTCCAGTACGCATGAACCGATTTCCACGGTTTTGCATTCGTTGGAAAGGTCTCGGGCTCCGTGAGGTTTATAGCAAAGACATTTTCCATAAAACGGGGCCAGAGCAGGACGAGGCTGAGGGCGAAACGAAGTTCGCTGGGACCGCTAGTGTACTTATAATAATGAACTGTTAACGATTATAAACATCGTGCCAATACAATAGGATTGTAGTTCAAAATAAAATCTATCACACAGATAAGCCTGGCTACATAATACTATTTCATGTTATCGCCGGCCATATAACACAGCATTTCGCGGTTATATCGGATATTGCCCGCTTGTCTAACTCCTTTCCAAAAGCAATCTGCGTTTGACAGAGCGAGCAGTTTTGATCAGCGAACCGCGAGATCCTTGGCTCACCATACTGCCTTTTATTTCAGCCCAACACATTTTATTTACTTTCTTGGAACTGGTCACATGACTATAATGTACTGGTATAAATTCCATGTATTCGACCTTTACATAGATATAATAAAAGCAATGTAATTGCTCTCGATATTTTTGACAGACATAAGGGTGTAACAAAATGCTTAACGAAGCCGGAAACCACGTATTCCCCCAATCATCCGATATTTTTTCTCGAAAACACTATACCTGTATACTAGAGCAATCGTGCCTTGATATACTCGTACGACTCAAAATTACTCAAATAATATGCATCATATTGATTATAGTTTTGGTGATAATGTAACTTTATAGCTCAATATTCCATATTTTTAAACATTTGATAACATTTTCATGTCTGATTATTCTGCAAATTCACATTTATAGGTATGTAAGTGTATTGAAAACGCTTTTAATTCTCGAGTCTTAGTTTTGGTTTTCTGTGCTATCATAATTTATATTTTATTTTATTAATCCCAATCATCCTAAGGTTAAAAGTCACACGAAGGTGCCAACCAATTAACCTTTGACTTTGCAGAAAAAATCAAAGGACCATTGTAATATCTCCTCATCGTTTAATTGCCTTTGTGTTTGAAGCAAGATTTTTATAACCATCTAAATTTGTAAAGACTTTATTTTTAAAATTATTTTTATATTAAAAACTTAGATCGCAATAAATATTTCTTGAGAATAAGCCGTATAATTACTTATACAAAATCGAAAATCAATGTCGTCTTTTACTAGTCAGGCTCAACAAATGCACGTGAATAAAATAAATTCTTATTCACAAGTACGACAGAGAAATTGAAAGGTCTAAACTGAAATAGATATGAATGAAATGGTTAGACAAAAAATTGTGAGTATGCAGCCTTGGAAACTCAGCCAGAAATAGTGGGCATATATTGAAAGTTTTCTTCACGTTATAATAATGATATGATAATTCGATTGCCCATTGTGTATAATATGGGGCTCGCTCTCTTTTGCGCCCGAGGGGAATATAAATTTTCCATAGGTAGGTAAATACGAAAAAGGTGCAACCGTGAATCTCTTTATGATGGCTTTGTATGGAATAATAATATCAATTTTAAAATTTATATGAAGATATTCTCGCGCGTCTGAAGCGTTGGATTAATGACGATGTCTTGTGATTTCCAATTTGTCACTGCATTATTACTAGTACTTGTTGCGTTACTGCTTGCAAAAATATTTTGGTAACGGTACGTACTAGTACCTAGTGTAATTTTGACGACGCGTTTAGTGTAGTTAGCGCTCCTGACTACTATGCCGGCGGTCGCGGGTCCATCCCGCAAGGGGCAAATGTTTAAGTGATAAGCACGAACATTTGTACCTAAGTTATGGATGTTTATATATTGTATTATGGGAGATGGCCCCGTCATTATTGCTGTCTCGTATTCGTAGCACAAGAAATAAAATTCCTTAGTTCGAAACGAAGACAAATGGTGTGTTGTCTGGCGCATATTCAAAAAAAGTTTTTTCATGTGCAAATTATATACATATTTTATTACATCAGGCTGGTAGGCAGCAGCAGGCAGGCAAAAAAAACCGGTTAAGTGCGTGTCGGACCCGCGCACTGAGGGTTCCGTGCCACCCTTAACTGAATTCAGGGTCCACTTACTTTCACTTAACGAAAACATCACAATATATTGCGACAGCAAAAATAACTTTGTTTTTCATAGTGTTTGTATGAAAGACAAAGTTATTTTTGCGGTTGATAAAAATGTGCAATATCTCAAAAACTACTGGTTCGATCTCCTCCAAACCAATTTTCGTTGCAAGTTTTTGTTGAGATCTACATTATATATTTTTTTCAAAACTTTCACTTTCTTAGTCCAAAAGTTAGATGGGGGGGGACGCCTATTTTACCACTTTGAAAGCGTCTATATCTCAAACCTTACACTTTTAGAAAAAATGGTTTTAGGAACCTCAACATCATTTTAAAAGACCTATCCATAGACACACACACATAGGTTTGAGTAAAAAAAAAATTTCAGGTTTTAGTTTCATGTATGGGAGCTCCCCCTTAAACATTATTTTTTCTTACTTTTTGTATCTGAATCGGAAAGCGGTACACAAAATACACCTACCTACCAAGTTTCAGCTATGTGATGCTTATAGTTTCAGAATAAAGTGGCTGTGACATACGGACGGACAGACAGACAGACAGACAGACAGACAGACTTGACGAAACTATAAGGGTTCCGTTTTTTGCCATTCGGCTACGAAACCCTAAAAACACGTTGTGTAGAATTGCGTTACTTCGTAATAGCGCCACAACTTTAATGGAAAGCAAACATAAACAGGATAATCATAGTCATTTCGCGGGAAATATTTATCTGCAGTCATCAATAACAGTATGCGCTATGACTTGCTAATCCCCGGGATCCCCACTAATGAATGGATGCTTTAACGTACACATATCCACAGTGTATAGACTAATTATAAATTGAACTAGCTATCCTCTCAAATGAATACACGAAACGTATTACCGGAATCGGATTAGTGCATTATTTGAACGCAAACAACAAATACAAATGAGGTCGATACTAATTGTGGAATTTCGCTGTGACTGGGGAATAACAGCATCCGATTATATGTCAAAGCGCATTTACTAATGTTTAAACTAATACATATAAATAGACAACGTTACATTGACTGTTTTTTTTCTGACTGTTGTGTTTGTCTGTCTGTCTGTCTATTTAAAGCTTATTCGAATTATGCTAACTCAATTCATCAAGTATGGTTGTTTAATGCAGTCTAGACCCTACTCGCAATTGATATTCTCACTTGTTACTTTAAATGCGATAACTTACAACTTTTAACTTTATATCGAGAACGTTGCATCGAGGCCTGACTATCAACACATTTTGTTACATTGTAAGTAACTGTTAACATAACATTTTGGGGTACAAGGTGCAACATACTCGTAGATGCTTTATCAACACACTTCATTTTTCCGTCTTTTTCTACGCACATAACTCTTTACGTAATCTCTTGAATGAACACGACCGCCCCTAAGTAGACTGTAACCACATTCACATGAAGCATTACGTCCACTTTTTAAGTTTTATTAAGCAGTAAGTAATCCTTAGACCCTTTGGCTTAACTGACAACACGGCTGGGTAATGAAGATCCATCCCTTGTGAGCCGCCCATCACTTTTTGGAACGGAGCGTTTTTGCTAAAGAGGGATTAGTGTACCCTTCTCGAGCTCGATTTTCCTGAGATGCTTTATCATTGGGGTTCCCGACTAACATGAGGTTAACTTGTAATCTTAGCTTTATTTGGTCGTTGTACCGACTTAATACCTCCAAGCTCTGTAATGAAGCGTTTTTATGAAGACCCTTTCTCATTCGATATCCATTGTAGTGGACGTTACCCGATGACTATTCGTTGTGATGAGGAAAATAGAAAATTTCAGCGGATCTTTTTTAATCTCTTCCCTGATAAGATGCGCTCATTCCATTTCGTGGCCCCAGAAGGTTTTTGCACTAACTGGAAATCCACAAAAACGAACCTTTCATGTAGTAAATAAAGACACATAAGAAAACGTGCCTAATTAGCTTCCAGCTAATAAAGCCGGCTAGTTGCGTCCATAATTGTGACGTCTCATCAAATAGGCTTCGCCTTACCTAAAACATATGGTGTACAGTGAAAAACGTCGAGTCAATTTGCGAGCATTTGTCTGGTGGCCTTTATTTGCCGGTCGAGCGGACACGAGAGGCCCCTGGCCAGCCACGGTAAATCAGCTTACATTTTTTCAAAGGTTTTCTGTGTTTGGCGTACCTCGCATCAGTAGCGTAAAACCTTTTTATTCCCGCCCTAACTTGCACGCGAACACAAGACACATAACGACGTATCTCCACATTACAAATAAGTGTAAACAATTCAATTTGACTTCAATGGCTAACCTTATCGTTAGTTTCGACAATTGCCTACAAGGTCTCCCAGAAACGGTGCCTCAACCCGCTTATCGAATACAAGACGGAGAAATCGATTATGATTCTGATTGTGTTCATTTGGATGCCGTCCGATTAGACCCGACTGACTGGTCGTTTAATCGCGTTAGTTCAGATAAGCAGACGCCAATCTAATTGCATTGTAACACTACGCAAAATGAAGTGTGCCGAACGTGACTACACTCCGACATAGACCAAAGTTACGCCACTTCGGCTACATTCCTGATATAATACCTATAAAGTCTGTGCACCTATTTCTAAATGGGAAACTAATAACAGATTCGAAGCACGTCTGGGCCGACTCTATCGCAGTTTTCAATCCCAACTCGAAACTAGAAGATTTGTCACGTACATTACAACTTTTACAAAGGGACCGTATCATTTCGTCACCTTTTGTTAAAAGTTTTTCCTCTAAAATTACATTCTAGCTAAATATTCATTAGGCGAGTCTTTTCGTTAAGCGTTTTTGCGTCCGCGTTGTGGTTAGGTTTTTCTTTTGGAAATTGCCGATGAATGTGCTGGAGTTTTCAATAACGTGACCACGCGATACATCGAACATTGAATGACCAAACGGAAGCACGCGCGTATGATCTACGAGCTATTCGATCACAATCCATCAAATCGTGTTTCTATTCGCCATCGCCTAGGTTTTACTAGTTTAATAGAAAGCATAGTTGAGGGTCTGAATTTGCAGTAGCATTTTCTTGACAATGAAGGGAAACCTGATGTAAAAAATAAGAAGGTCAGAGCACGGATCCAGACAAAGGTTCTTTCAGTGTAAGCTACTCAAGGTGACACTTTACCCGGATTAAAGTTATCGTAGTCTGCCAAACTGAATACAAATGCAGAGCCCAGGCCTGACAGCGCGCTGTGCGCCTTGTTACAATGATTAGCAAGTTAGCGACACAATGCTCAGTCTCACACCTGACTTCAGAGCTTTAGAGACATTTGAATACTCTATTAGATATTGTTTACATTTCTCGGAAATGGAATAGAAAGGGCGACGAATATACCAAATATAATTTATTGTACTCGTATACCTATATCTTTTTTAATAAGTTTAACATAATTGTCATAATAAATTCATCACTATGTAAACATAACAAACAGAAAATACGATCATAACGATACAAGTTCTAATCAATCAATGTGTTTTAGAAGTTGATTCACATTGAGTGCTGAGATTTACTCTCTTTATACAGAACTTTTCGCCATCCAAAAGTCAGAAACCCAACAAAAAAGTAAGCGACGTTCGAGTAATTATTATCAAAAGGTGAAATCGTGAAATCCGTTTCTCGTTGGATAATGAAAGGCACAAAAACGAATGTCTTCCGAGTTCCCCGAGGATCCATCCGGCGGCTTCAGACGTTTCGCCGACTCACGTAAAGGTGACCGCGTCATTCTCTCATCCTTACGTTTAGGAACCGCTGAAACGTCATCGCCCCTCGCCTCGTTAAAAACAAACGCCGACCGAATATAACGAACTCACTCATTCGATATTTCTTCATCGTCTGTCAAATAAACGAGCACAATAAATGTTTATTGTCCTCAAATTACTCGAGTGAGAAAATGTATAAAGAGAAAAGAATGGAGCGCGCGGAAGGGACCACGACAATAGCGATCCTTCTTGGGACCACCAGCCGTGACGGCGCTTACATTAAGGTTATCGTCATCCGCCAAACTGAATACAAAGACTCGCTGGGAAGAGCCCTGTGATTCATGTGACCGACTCGCTCTATTATCGCGCCGCAATTTTATATCGAGAGAAATACGAGTTGGGTTTTCTATTGGCACAGATTATGAGCTGAGCAACCCCCGTCCTCTAAACATTCAACCCGTTTGACGTTTGATTCGGTCATTGTTGTCGGTAAGTGAAAAGGCGCCGCATATTTCCGATTGAATATATTTTGAGGTGTGAATCGTCGCGTATGCGTAACTTATCTTGCAGGTGTATCCTTCCTGCTGGATGATGTAATTTTACGAAATACTTAAGTTTTTCAAAAAAGTCTTTTCTTCATTATTTACTTTTACTTTTTTAATTTAAAGAACTAAAGTTGAAATAATTAAACTAAACCGTCAACAAATTCGTTCATCATACGCAACGATGAGTTTTAAATAAAAACAACTCCTTATAAACAAACATTCTCATAAACAGAACCTTCTATACACACAGTGTGAGTGTGAGTGAAAACACAGTGTATCTCCTGTAAACCTCTGGCCCAAACGCGTGTAATATTATTACAACATCGTGTAACAAGCGGGACAATCCGAGGCCGGCCTTATCGCACCGCGGACCCAGGGGGCATATTATCCAACCGCCAGCTACGCCCATACCCTAAAGAATTGACGGTGATCTGATTGTAATACATATGTACAGTAAATTGCCACTTCTTAGGGTTTCGTGTCAACAAGACCACTTATTTTACCTTAATAGTCACCGAAGTTTAACGCGGCTAAATCAAACCTCAACTATTCATTCTTATTTGTTGTAGTTGGTCAATATAAATCCTGCAGTGTTTTTGAAACGTCCGTAAAAAAACTTCAAAATCAGAATATTTATTTGCATCTCACGCCATAAGATAAAAAAAAAATAAACCGCCTTCAAAAAACTAAATAAATTCGTCTTCTATTTAGGAGAAACAAATTCTTTTGGAGTCTTTTGTGCTACGTTTAAGTTACACTGTTGGTGTAAACATGACATCATGCACTGTATGACTTCTCGTTTTACAATATACAAATATACAAACGTACAAACATACATATACTTACGAAATTTTGCACACGTGTTTGGGAGCCTTTTATATCTATAAATCTGATCTCAGCATACTCAAATTTTATCCAATTCTAACAATATCACATACATACAAGTCGAATTGATTACCTTATATTTTGAAGTCGGTAAATATTGCTTTGCCCAATCAAAAATTTCAGAGTTTAGGTAAAAAGGTTTTACTTAACTAACAATATGAGTCTTAATATAGCACCAATGAGGTTTGAATACGATTGTTAATCGCGATCATTACTTACTTCTAACGTGTCACAAGGCTTACTATCGCGGTATTACCCGTAACATATCGCTAGCGTAGATACGTACCGCGGTAATCCTTCAGTTTTCCGTCGTCTCCCGAAGCCGTTATCTTAACAACCGCGAGCTAACTAAGTCTTCTTACTACGGTAAGTACGTTTGGATCTCATTGCAGAATTCTCAAAGCGAATCCCTGGAAAAGGTAAGACTAAACTCCGGAGCGGTTTAATTTGTCAAGTTTTACTTAGATGCATAGATCGATACTAATGTCATATTGTTTTCTTACTTTTATGCAAACGTATGTGTATGTATAAGTCGCAGACATCTAGTTAAATCACCCAGTTCATTAAACGCTGGCATCCAATTAAATGGCTAGGCCGATGATTAATCCGCCTCGATACACTCAACGTTTAACAACTTGGGCAAGCCCTTTGAAAATTACTGATCTTGATGCAGCCAAACTATTAAAATTTACTTCAGAATGTTTTCACCGCAGCGCCACCAAACAACTAGGGCGTCAATGCCGCAAATTTTAAATGATAGATAGATTCAAGGTTACGTATAATTATACTGATTTAGTATTTCAAGATGACTAAATACATCACAACTTATTAAAAACCCATCTACATTTGGTTTATTATTCCTTGCTATTAACACGTTCCGGGACACTATTCCAGGCACAATAGATGTTTTATTGTTTTCACGCCTGTAGGCGTTCACTGTCCCGGAACGTGTTAAACCTTATATAAGGCCTAAAACACTCTGCGTTTTTATAATTTGAGACAGGTAATTTTTTTGTCAGATTTTATTTTTTATTATGTAAGGCTAAGATTTGAGAAAAAGAGAGATTGCATTGAGAGAGACGAAGCCGATTACGCAGATAACTTTTTAAATTGAAAGGATGCTGTTTTAAATAATGATATTGTCTATATTAAAGAAAATAATGAAAATTAAAATCTCTATCTCTAAAATTATAATAGTTTCCTGATTCTATGATGTATACAAAGTCACTGTTAAAATTTAAAATGATTTCACTTTATATATTTCGTTTGAAATCCTTCCTTTCCAAACTTTTAACCTTCATAACCTTGTATTATTATATGATTCCCAGTGTTTTCCGCTTGTTTTTCCGTAACATAAATCAGCACTTGACAGGTTGTCTACAAGAGTCATAAACATCTCGAAAAGTTTTTCGCTCTTGGGTAGTAGCATCTTTATGTGATTGTTATTGGCAAGAATGATAAGTGTAAGCACACTTAAAAGGTATTATTTGAATTTATGTTCGTAGCTGGTCACCATTCCAAACTTCGCGGGGTGCAATTAATATTATCCTTGAAAAATTTTACACCCAACCAAGCTCTCGTCATGAATACCATCTATTGATGAAATCCATTTGAAAACCTACAGTTTTACAGTATATTATATTTGGTAGTCCGCCATGATTAAATTAATTTATTTGTGCATGAATCAGAATGCATGCATTATGATAAACTATTATTACATAACCCCTTTTGGTTTGAATATTTATAAACACTCACAGAACTAATTAGAATATTTAAAGATAAAATATGAAACCAAAAAATCCTCTTCGACTCTTGGTTTCTCATTTAATCTAATAACCCCATTTATTTTATGAAGTCCTTTGAACCAAGTTACCACTGTCCAACTTTTCGTCACTTTACTACACTTTCAACAGTAAAACGGATTGCCGTAAGCCACACACTAATTGACATTTGTTATGAGACACTTAATTAACTCCATAAAGCCCCAGTTTCACACTCAAGAGATTCAGAAGTGAATTACTTTGAGAGAAACTTTTGCTTGATGAGTGTATTTGCAAAAGTTACGTTGGCACTTGGGCATGTAAAATAATGAGGTTTTACTTGTATGCCGAGACACAGAATATATGCCGAGATGTACAGAAAAGACGTCGTCATACTTATTAGAAGCAAAACTGCTACTGCTGGTTGAGTATGATCCTACTACTATTATAAAGGCGAAAGTTTGTATGGATGTATGGATGTTTGTTACTCTTTCACGTAAAAACTACTGAATGGATTTGAATGAAACTTTACCACAATATAGCTAGGTACATCAGAATAACATATAGGCTACAATTTTTGAGGTTTCTAATGTGAGGTCGTAAAAAAACACATTTTTTGCGCTACTAGACGGGACGAACCTGAAGTCCACGCGAACGAAGTCGCGGGCAAAAGCTAGTATTAATATGTTTATTGAATAAAACACGAAAGTAAATAAGAAAACGTGTACGTACTTTTAAATATGTATTTTTTTTTTGGATTATTTAATTTATATACCATTTAAAAAGAACCCTTCGTAGGTATTACATTATTTGACAAAGTAAAGTATGCCGCAACCAAATCGAATAGTATCAGTTTTAGTTCGGTTAAAAACTGCAACAAAGTGAAAACACGAAACCCAACTAAAAACTATCGGAAAACTCTGCTTTAGCTTTGCTTTTTTTATCAAAAACTGATTTAAAATTAAATCTGTTAAGTGTTTGGAATCGAAAGGAAATGTTTGTCAATTGCATAGCCTGTCTACTGGAATAAGCATTTTTTTTAATTTTAGGGCCCATTTTTCATACGGTGACGTTTCCATATTAGACATATTGTATTTCATTCGTCGAATATCTCTTATATGACTATTGATAAATCGGGCCTTAGTCAAATACTTACGAAGGCATTAAATAAAGAACTAAAATATTAATACTTTCAACAGTTACTTTTATATACATCGTCGCCACAAAACAAATAAAAGTTACTCGTATAGGAGCGAATGACCACTGCACTGAATCACACTTCGCGGACAGGTGGAACGGCTATTGAAACAGTCGCATACACTGGCGACACTGACGGCTCTTTGGATGAAAAACTAGACCATTTTATGCCAAAGAATACAATACCAGAGATAGACAGTAGGTTAGATAAAGCAACAATACGCTTGAGTGTACTCTTACAAAAACAATAACTAATTAAAATTCACAAGTATATGTATTTGCTTTATATGTCATATTTATATCGCTATAATACACGAAACTGCGAAGGCTCAAGATACTGTTTTATTTTCCCTCCCACGTCGCTTTGGGAAACACACACACACACAACTCGTTAAACACGTGATAATCTTCCCAAAATAAGAAAAAGTCAAACTATTTTGTCAAATGTAATACGATTAATTTAAGAGTTGAAAGCAATAATCTTGTACTTTTTAACTCTTCTCGGTTTCAATATCTCACCAATAATCTCAGATAACACTATTCGGAACTTAATGAATCGTGAACCAAGTTGCCAATGCGAAACTTTGGTTCCACCAAAACTTGAGAATCTCCTAACAGTCCTACCTAGTCCCAAACTTAAATAGAACATGAATACTTCGGAGCTATACTTAGCTCATCTATTTTTTTCATTCATTTCTATGTCTGGTGGCCTTTCAAAAATAAATTAGCTTGAAAAGGTCATTGAACTACTATTACTAGCGTATGTAACTGACACGAGCAAATCTCGTGCGCCATGAATTGACGCCACCTATCATCAACTCATACAAATGGTTTCATATTCGAAATACACATTTCAAGGAATACGTCGTAATCTTGTCATCTTATTTGCGATAAACTTTTTGCTTGGCATGGCTTTTTTATACGTAGTAATTAACTACTTACTGGAAAAGGTTGACAAAATCGGCCACTCATCAGCCGCGACTTACAAGGTATTAAAACAGTATTCGAGAAACGTCAAACCCGTGTAAATTATTAGAGCGATAAACATTTTTCTAAGTTATTCGCCTATTCCTACGTACACATACAGTGCAATAAATTTTCATATTGCAAGAGAACGCAATATTACGAGGTACGGTAAGTGCCTTATATTTCATGTCTGCGGGCACGCACCCTGCCTACTTGATAATACAGTTATTCCGCGTTTCTACTGAGATATTGTCTTTATGGGGAAAGTCAATCGTTCAGACTGCTTTATTAAAACTTCACAGCAAATAAATGTACAAGCTTGTTTTAGGTACTCGATACGAGCTCCAAGCTCAATCCATTACATATGGATGATTAAAGTCACCAATTTACCAAATTACTAGATATAAATTCTGTAGCAATTTATTTCTAGCCACGTCAATTGTTTGATCACTATTATCTCGATATGGAGTCTAGCCTTTTGTTATGTTCATCAATGAACAATATCCGAAGTTAACATGTAAATAATATAATCCAGTTAGTGCGTATTCTCAAAAGCCTAAGTTTCTGGTAATGAATGCTTGTCTAGATAATGTGATATTGTTAAATCTTCTATGATAAAATGTTGATTTAGCTATTCAATAGTGATAAGCAAATACGTTGTCTGAATTATGAAAATAATATGGTTGTTTTTTGGAATCACGATCGTTATTTCTTCAAAATCACAGCTACCTATAAAACTTTACTTATAAATGCATTTATTGTTGATATATTGTATGTTCATAAACATAATATTATAAAGGTACATCGGGAAAACTTCCAAATGCATATCCCACACCCTTTAATCCAAATTACCTGTAATCTAATTTACTGAAAATAGCCGCCACTTTCTACTACTAAAACCAATTCCAATTTCTGAACAGGTCGCTCTAACAAAATATTTGCAGAGGCACACCATTAATCGTTTAACTTCCTCAAGCTCGACCTTTAATTAATACAGAGAGCTATAAATCTTCATATGCGCATGCCAGTGTCTTACAAACTATTAAGGCTGTATTTTCTAAGGCTTTGTAATCTTATCGGTCTATTTACATTGCTAGTCTATGGTATTCTGTTTTTTTATTTGGGTGATTCAAGGTTAATTAAATTGCGGATTTATTGGCAAGTCACTCTTTATTTTATTATTTAACACGTTTCGGGACAGTGAACGCCTACAAGCGTGAAAACAATAAACATCTATTGTGTCTGTGAGGAATAGTGTCCCGGAACGTGTTAAGAGGGAATTCGTAAGGAATACTCTCAAAGACGTCTTTCCTACAATAAGACGACGTCGACAAAAAAAGGGACATTCCATATATCTTTGGATTACTTACAGTCTAAGCAATATGTTGTAACTAAGAATATTGATATAAACGCATTTAGTTTTTTTATTACTATTGATGTTATCCATATTATAGCTATATTTAGTATTAAGTTATGTAAGCAATGATTTGTACATTTTGCAATACAACAAAACAAATAAATTAGCCTATCTAAGTTTATAGTTACTAATAATATTTTCCAGCTACAAATTCTGGCTGCACATAGATAAATAAATACAAATGGAGTTTTTATCATTCATGCGAAATAATAAATAACTGGATCGGGACGATAAAATAACACATTGAATGTATTACCAAAATAACACTCCGCCAGAATTAGTTACTTAATTGGCTTGATAACGCCGCGGATATACCTGGCTTAGTTAGTAGTTATCCCGTAATACGCTTTACTCCTGCAAATAATGTATTGTGACCATATGCACGATCATAAAGCTTTACAAACATTACCAAAATATTTTACCGAACAAACTCATACATGGTAATAGTTTTCTTAATCAGTCTGGTATCAAACGACACCCGGGAGTCGCATAACAATGGAATTTAGAGGTATATTGTGTCTCGTTTACACATACTTGACGAGTTAAATAGATACGGATTATAAAAATAAGTTGTAGCCCTTTAATATTTACTAAATATCATAAGTTGATGTAAGAGCACAGATTGGGAATTACAGAATACTTTCTTTATTGAATTTGCCCATCACTCAATTTGTTAAAAGTTTTTGATAGGTTTGATAAGAGTAAGGCAATATGATACTATTTTTATCACAAAATCTGAATTGTCAATATAAAATTATCTAACGATGTGATTACACGCATGTTTGTCAGCTGATGAGATGTTTTATCAAACTTGTATTTGTGCATACAAATACAAGTTGACCAAACTGACCCAAAAAGTCCCGGGTTCGAATCCCGGGTCGCGCCGTAATTTGTTCCTGGGTTTTTTCTGTCTTAAAAATTCTCGGAAACAGCTCGGAGTCAGAAAGTTGGTGGTGATGACACCCCCGTGCCTCGGAAAGCATGTTAAGCCGTCGGTCCTGCGACTGATCTCTCACCGGTTATGTCGGACTACCGTCTCACCGAATTAATGAGAGTGGCGGAATAGATTGTTATCTAATATTGTGCACACATCTGGGCACTATAATATCTCCTGGGTAGGTACCTGGCCTATCTCTGCTGAGACTCCTCTCAGCAGCATTGCCGAAAAACGAAAGGAGAATATTATTTGTATACGAATAGAACATTTACAATAGTTTCAATGGATTCGTGTCCTTTGTGATAGAATAAGCACCAAGCACAAGCAAACCTTTATCTGTGTACAAATAGAAATAAGTACACAACGCATGCACGCAGTAGCTACGGGTAATATATTATTTTTCCCCAAATGTTCGGTTGATGAACAAAAACGGGCAGCAATTTTTCTAAAACGAAAGAACATTGACAACTCCTGATTGATATATTAGACTTTTTTCTCCCAATTTTATCGAATACAGCTGAGTTTTTGCGGCAAGCCCTACCGAAACAGAGCAGATGAATGAAATCTAATTTTAGTTATATTATCAAGAAGCCTTTTCGTAAGTAACAATTGTTTTAGCGAAATTTTATAGAGTATTTTTATAAAATTTTATGTTTATTTTTAGCATCAGTTGCGATCATATGCAATAATCTATTAAGAACGGTAAAATAAGATGTATGAATTCTAACATCTAGTCTAGACATAGATGGGTAAATATCCTAGATATCACATCTTATAGTGGTAGTTTACCCTTGTAACATTTCATGATTCGAACGTTTGAATTTACAAATGGTTAATGTTATTGAATGAATGGAAAATATAACAATTTCTCGTAAATCTATGAGATGTTCAGGCTTTTTTATACTGGAAAAAATATATGGTACATAGTTCATTCGTTTAAAAACTACTCACTGACGTTATTATTGATGATGTTATATTACAACTTTTTAATATGTGAGTTACTCTATATCAAAACCGATTACCAAAGCGTCGGATTCCATATCACGCTCGCACTGGATTGAGTGAGCGACTGACATATTTCCCAGTTCTTCGAGCGACTCCAGAATATTGATCAGCCGAATCTCTCGCGCCGCAGTACCAGATGCTCACTGGAAATTACTTTCAAATAAATCTACTCGACTTGTTACGTACTGCGGGTTACATGAAGAAAATGACAGATCTTGTAATTGGGTCGGCTTTGGGAAGTTGCGGAACTGAAAATAAAATACTCATCAAATTGTGAGAGAGACTCGATATGAAGTGACAACTTTTTACTAGATTTATTCGTGTGAAATCCTAGAGAGTGCATTCTTGATTATCTTATCTTATACATATAATAAGACTGTAAAAGATCGATTTCTGTACATTGAAGATTTTTATGAAAAATTGTTACAGGGGGTCTTAATTACCGTAATAGAAGCCAAAACAACAATTTTTAAAATTTTTGTCTGTCTGTCTGTCTGTCTGTCTGTCTGTCTGTTTGTCCGGGCTAATCTCCGAATCTACTGGACCGATTTTGATGGGGCTTTTTTTATTTGACTCAGCATCACTTGGAGAGTAAACTAGGATAGAAATAATCACGCCAATAGACTTAGGGGGTAGGCAGAAAATATATATATATATAAAAGAAAGTCGTGTTTGTTACAACACTTATAACTTGAGAACGGCTGAACCGATTTGGCTGAAAGTTGGTGGGGTGGTAGCTTAGAATCAGGAAAAGCATATAGGATACTTTTTGTCCCGCTAGACGGGGCCGTGGCTGGGGTAGCACGGGACCGGGACGAAACGGTGGGGAGGTAGCTTAGTACCAGGAGAAGGACATAAGATACTGCATATAGGATACTTTTTGTCCCGCTAGACGGGGCCGGGGCTGGGGTAGCACGGGACCGGGACGAAACGGTGGGGAGGTAGCTTAGTACCAGGAGAAGGACATAGGATACTTTTTATCCCGTTCGATGGGGCCGGGGCTAAGGCGGGACGGGGCCGAGGCGAAACAATTTAAAATAAATGTGGGTGGAAATGAATCTGTAAAGTGTTTAAATTCAATGTGTAGTGTTTCCTCCATATTGGTTTGTATAAATTAAATGAATATTTGGTACTTTATGGTACTTGCCAAAGTATAACAAAACAGTGCCATGAAAAAATTTATATTTAGATCCATTTTTTCCACACAACAAAGTAAAATGTTAGTAAAGTAGTAGTTTTTTTTGTGGCAAAGTAGTAGCACACCCCGGACACTCGGAAGAAACTTTTCATTTTGGCCATACATTGACAGACGGCGTGTTGCACAGACGCTGCGTTTGTGTGCGTGCTATAAGGGTTGACAAAGACTATTACGCCGGTCATAGCATTTTTCACTTAATTAAACAGATACCTAAACAACGTAATTTACTTTAATTTAGTATACAACGTAACAAGTACTCATTTCCGTAATGTCATATTCACGTGGTATCGTGGAGAAATAAAAATATAGTATCTACCTTAGCAACACCTTATTTCACTGATCACATAAATATTACAATTAAAATTTCTTAAATACACATAATTCTAAAGAATCTTACCTTTACCTAACGTTTTTAAAGTTGTTCACTGTAACTGAATAGTTAGAATAGGTTAGTTATGGTTGCATATTTTGTATAAGTTATTTACTGTCTCTCATCTTTTGGGAAACGAAAAAAGCTTAAATAGGAGTCATTTCTCGAGGAAGAAAGAAACCCGTACACTTCACAGTACTTAGGCATCTCTCGTACACAAAACTTTGTACTTCCGTTAACGTCGCAAACATGCGCGTGCCATGCCCGCTAGGCGGTCCCCTAATGAGAACCCTAATTCCGGCGCGATAGTGAGGTAAGTCAGACTAGGGAGGGGAGGTGAGTGGCCGTTCTGTATGTAGTACTATTATATATTCTGTGGTAGTAGTTAAAAGTAAAGTAACCATATTATCCTGTCAAACAAAGGAATTCCTAATCGAAATACAAATTGTGAACGTCCAAATAATCGGTATGGTCATAATAATTGATCACCTTTGATGTACCTACTACTTGCTTCTTATTGTTGTAATATGGCCAATTTTAATGATAAGTGAGTACTAAAATGTACTATATAAATACTTTATATCTTGCGTACTTATAAGTATCTTATTTGTAAAATCATAAGCCTATAAATTAAAAATTCTATCCAAAGTCACTATTCCACGCGGACGAAGTCGCGGGCACAGCTAGTATCTAATAAATATTAACTAATTGCACTTTAGTTAGCTTAATGCACGAATCAATGCTTATATCACAAAAATCTTTTATGATGAATGTATGAACCAAGACCACCTTCATTCAACTTCGTTTATGTAATGTAATGATCATGTATGTTGATCAACATTCTTTTGTCATTTTTGCTGTTTACGCAACCGCCGGCGGCCTATCGATCCCTGAGCGTTTAATCGTTTTGCGTTATACTGCTTGAAGAATGACCTAAACTAAATCTTTAAAACGGTTTTTATTATTTCCCTGCATAAAGCGATTTTAAAGTTTACAAAAAAGATGATTAAAACAATTTCTACGGAATAACAAAATTATCCCAATAAATTGTTGATAGGCTTGAAAATCTAATTTTTCCATACAATTCCAATTACCAATTTCGAAATTGTCACATTTTCCACTAGTAGGTACGATGCGTGTCTTTAAAAATAGATTTTATAAGTTGCGTTCATTTGATGCAAAGTGACCCGCACATAATGTTAAACAGATTTTATTTAAACATGGTTCTAATAAGCATTAGTAGGTACATTTAATTTTTCCATTACATGTCCCTAATGCCTAATACTCAAACTTCAATAAATCCTATTTAGGCACGTTTCCTTCAATATTTATGTGGGTGGTTATTGAATAGTTATAAATTAATAAATATGCGCCAGACAACGCACCAATAGTCGGTATCGTGGTAAGGATTTTTGTTACGAAGTACCAGACAACAATTATAGAAAAGAATAAATAGGAACTTAAATACATATAAGTAACATCCATGACTTAGGTACAAATGTTCGTGCTCATCACACAAACATTTGCCCCTAGCGGGATTCGAGCCCGCGACGGCCGGCGTATATTCAGGAGCGCTAACCAATACACCAAACGCGTCGTCAAATTTTGTTAAATTCAAATTCAAAGTCAAAGTTTAATTTTGGTGGTGAAATAAAAGGCTAAATATGTACTCCTGATTAAGTTCCATGTTAACAATTAACATTTATCCTGTTTAAAAAATTGCAAAAGCTTTTTATTTAAAAGCTAACTACCCCTAGACACTGACGTGATATAATTAGTGCAAGTTCTGGAAACTGGAATTTTCTTTCCTTTGCTTCTAAACAATATGTCAGCTCCCTTTCGATAATACAATACCAGAAGTACCTTACTTCGAAGAACTAATAAAAGAACACAATTTTGATTACATTTTTATTTTAAAATGTCATAAAATGATATCAACATCTTAAGGCTAACATTGATAAATATAACTGCCTTCATGCGTATTACATGGGTTTAACTTTATTCAATTATGTACAAAAACGAATGTTACATTTTATTGTCTTTATTACATAGGCAATCTTAAAGGAAATTAAAATTTAACAAACACATTTAGTATTGTCACAAATATTAACATTTAACTTTACAATACTTAATTTAAGTACACAGCAGTAACTGAATTTCCTACAAACAAAAAAAATATTGTCATATTGGCGCCTAACGCTGTTCTGCAAACAAAAATCTACAAAAGCAAAAACTTTGTTACTAGTAACAATAAATTACGATTGCAAAAAAAAACAGTAAATAGACAGTATCGTTGAATACGTAAATATAGATTATTTTGCAGAATCAATTCTTATCAAAATTCATTTTTTACTTTTATAGTTCTAACTCTACTATAAATTCATTCTTTTACTTACATACACTACAATTTACATGAAGTTCAATAGGAACTTCATGAACTACATCTTGTAACTCATAGGTAAGTATATAAACTTGAATGAGCCGAATACATTATTTTAATATACTATTCGGAAGACAAATTTATTATTACAAGTATTAAAATTTACATTCTAGCTTTTTCTTTTAGTATTCAATGTAAAGTATAGTAAAATTTTAGTTTGATATTTCATTAAGAGTATAATGTTTAAGAATATTCAAGTATACATTCTGAGACTCTTTAATATTGAAAGAGACAGTTTATTGTCAATTATAGTTCCAATCACATCGTAGTAAATGTTTGCTTTATGACCACATAAAAACAAGGAAATATTAACCTTTTCAGCATACTAATAACTATTTTCATTATTATGTTCTTAATCCCTTATAATAGGTTCCACAAAACACCTCGTAGATACATTACAAACAATGTCACGTTATTACAACTTTCAAGCCAATGAAACAAATACAGCAGTTTGTAAAGGTCATTGACATCAATTATGAGAACCATAAGGAATTCTACTAGAAACAGTTTACAAAATACAAATATAACCCCTTCATTGAGTAAAAATTAGAAGTACCCTTCCATTGGTTACTTTATTTTTATCTTCGTTGTCTCAAGCATCTATCAAAATAGTCTCAGTATCAATTCTTATTATCTGTTTATAACACAAATATCTGAATGCCTCTATGTATAAATACATTTAAAATGCATTAGCTGCATCAATGATAAATATATTGGTCTAGATATCTTAACACTACGGCTATTGTCTTTACAATCGTATTGTCATACAGATATTAACACTAATATTTTACTTATTTATTACTAGATATATAAATATCGATATATTTTTACATTTCTAAATTAATATTCAAATATTACACATGTATCATAAACAACATAATGTATAACTTTGTAAAATAAAAACATTATGACTGTAAAAAGAGAATACATTGCATTTTTTTGCGTTAACTTTTAGCATATGCCCATTGATATGACATTGTTGATATTACACAAATTCATAAAATCTAACACGGATTTAGGAATCAAAAATTATTTTTCAACTTCCAAAATGTTTTTTTTTTTATTGTCATCACAAGTCTAAAACTGTAATCCGCCGAACAACGTCAACATTAGAACTTACAACAACCGCGAAATACGTACATACAAAATTCAACAGCCATGGTTTCATCACTACGCTAGTGCTACGTTCAAAAAATATTCGTTCTATACAGTTGCGAGGATCGCTGCGACCGTTAGCACGACTAGTGTGTTTATGGTAGCGGCCACCGCGCGGTTATAGGGAACGAATTGGCGGGGCGGGCCTGAGGGTCTTACTTTTTGTTTTTCGGTCCGCTGACCGTATTCGTTGTGCGTGTTGTTAGGGTATTGTATGTTGGTGTATGTGAGTGCGTTGTTGAGTTCCGCTTGACGCAGATCCGCGTCGAGCGCGTTGTAGTTCCGCTCGAACTGTTTCTTGAGATGGCGTTTGGGCGGGCGCGTAGTTGTCGCGACGGTGGTCGTCGGTCGCGGTGTTGTTGTCGTAGTCGTTGTTGTTGTTGTTGTCGTCGTTGTCGTCCGTTGCGGGGTCTCTGGTGATAAAGTAAAGGTTTTGATTAGAATACAGACATCATAACAATAAGAAAATATAAGTTACATGGCTTAATAAATGTAGTATGGTTTTTCCGACTCTCACCTTTTAAGAGAACGACGCCTTCAGCTCGACCGTATGCATTGCCGGCAGAGCAGGTGTACTCTCCAAAATCGCTCTTCTTCAAGCGGTTGATGGTGAGGTTCATAAGCAACGCGTACTCGTTCAGCATTCGCTCCGAGATTATGTACTTGGAGCTGTTCAACAGTTTTCCATCTAGGACAAAAAACAATAGAATCTGTTATTACCAGACACAGTTTTTGGGCCACTTCTCTAAATAAGATTACAAAAAGTACCTACTAGAGAAGCATTAATGAAATCGCAGGAATATTAACTTATTTAATAGTCTAGACATTCTTTTTGAGCTCATTATTGTCGTTTCTCAGATTTTTGTTACTAATAGGCTCAATTAGCTTCTAATGCCAATCGATAGACTAGGTATACTTGATAAAAATCAGATTTAATTATTTTTATTTCTCTTTAACAGTCACTAATAATATCATCCATTCATTTGATATAATTCTAATAAGCAAATTGCTATTTCGCTACAAAAGCATGATTTTTTAACTAAAGTATCTTAACGGTTTTCGTTTGCTTGCCTCTTTAAAAAAAAATGTTGGCAGGCATTTGACTTCAAATCACGTTCAAGACTCTCAAACATATTTACTGATATCTTTGAACAACTCTTAATACTCACTAGCTTGCGACTTGCCGCGCTGCCAAGTGTTCAGCGATTTCGGCGACGCCTCCACGTAGCACTGCAGCGTGACTTGCATGTCGACTGAACGCAGCACCACTGGACTATCCACTCGCACCACCGGCTGGACTGCATCCAAACAAGGCATTGATTCAATTGGTTTTGAAAAAGGAACGTTTAGAAAAAAAGGAAAAAATACCGTAAAGTGTGGAAGAAGACAAACATGCAGGATCAGTAAATTGTCACTTAAAAAGTTGTTAAAAAATAATGAAAAAATATTAAGTCATTGTAACAATAAGACTAACGAGATAATGTTATTTTACTTGGTTTGGCATGGGCGAGAGCTTATTTAATTTAGCAACTGTTATGATATCACTTAAAACTACCAAATTCATCTTATCTGTTGGACTACATAAAGATTTCTGTGACCGGTTTCTTAGTGAAAATTATGTTAAAGTAAATTTTCCACTCTGAAAGTTTGTGCTTTCTTTCGTTTTAAATCGGAATAAGACTTGTGATTCACAATAACAAAGCATCGAAAAAATAAATTGCTCAGACCCTTATTTATAAGTATATCCTGCTCGTATTAAACATGCAGTCAAGAAAAATATAACAGTGACTGTAAAACTGTGTTTTATGTATACGACCCTCTCTTGTGGTAAGTCCTTTTCGTTTCCTTTGACAATACCTTAGGCTGCTGATTAAACAAGTTACTTTAACAATCTTTAATGAAACTTTCAATTTCATACTTTAATTATTCTAATAAACTTCATAGAGAAAGTTATAGAGGTAAAGCTATTCTTGATAAAGGTTTCATTTGGTTTTACAGTAACATAATGCCTTTGATGATTCAAGCAGCGCCATACTGAAACAAAACAAAGAAACGCGAATGCCTACTACAAATTGTTCGGGATGAAGTAAAAGCAACACTTGGGCAATAGGAAGCTCAATTACTTTTGATTACCTCCTCCGTTTGAAGAATAAGCGTTGGGTTTCGTTACAAACATTTTGTTTTATTTTCAATTCATTATCAAGAAACCCGTTGATCTACTTCCTAAACCATAGCAACATGGATCAATTTAATTACGAGCTAAGTACCGTAAGTCTAAACTATCTATTACAATTAGAATAGTTAGATACGGGATTGCTACCATCTACCTTATTATTTATAAGCTTCCGAGATATTTCGGCACCGTTGCAAGCGCCATGATCACGGAGTAACTCACTAACAGTTACTCCGTGATCATGGCGCTTGCAACAGTGCCGAAATATCTCAAAAGCTCATGAATAATAAGGTACATGGTAGCAATCCCGTATCTAACTATTCTAATGTTAGTGACCATGAAAGTTTAAAACAATATATCTATCACAATATCTTAATTACTCGTTAAGCCGTCAAAGTTTCCTGAAATAGGCGTCTTTTGAGCCCACCGGAGGCTCGCATCTAAATAAATAAGGCCTAACAAAAACAATATAATTAGTAGTCGTGTGTATACAATTTACAGTCATTTGATTACCTCCGGATAAAGTTTGCGAGAGACTAAGCAAAAAGGTTAACTATAAATTAAGTCAACCCAATTAACTTAACACGAGGCTTGTCCAAAAGTTTGGTTAAGGATCGAAGTTAGATAGGTACTTTGTTTTCCAAAGCCTCACAAAATTTTCCTTCGAATAAACTCGAGCAAAATGTTCAGCTTTTCGAGAAATTTATCTAAAGACATTGCCATGTGTAAGAATCTTGTTAAATCTATTTAAAATAATTAAAACATTATTTGATAACTTAAACAAGCCTTTTTTGTTACATTAATGAATTTGCCTTCTTTGTTGAACTCAATGATATATACAGGCTTACAGGTTAAGTCGACCTAAATCCTGATGATGGGCGTGGTAGTTTACATCATTCCTGCCTGATTTTACTATGGAACCTCATATCCCAAACTTTACCGTTCTCAAGTTTTTTTTCTGACTCAAGTTTTTACCAAAACTTTTTGTGTAAGCTTATACTTTGTAAATACAAAACTCCATGTTTATTAGATTTTTCGTAATTAATACATTATTTATAGTTTCAGGTTTTATTTTGCCAGGACCAGTTGTAGAGTCTTGTCATAGTCCTTCGACCAGGATTGTGGCAGGACATATTAAAGATTGGCTCTCATCACCAAAACAGTGTGGCAGAAGGTAACCCTAACCTACCTATATTAAAGGCATATTTTCTCTTTAGCTAATAGCAGCCCCTGGTCATGGTCCTTTGAGCCGGATCTATAGAAAGCACTATAAATGAAGGCGATTACCTCACCTAGTTAGAATATGTTTAGTGGTAATAGATAAGGTAGGTACACCTAATTACTGCCCGATTTTTTTTGCATATGTCAGTTTCCTAAAATTACTTTACAGTCTTCTTCTTCTCGAGTCAAACTCAAGTCAGTGGCAATATCAATGGCCTTCTGGTTGGCGTTGCAAAGGTCCTCTTGCGTGCATGTGGCAGGAGAGGTAGGGCACGACAACAAGTATGGCATAGATTGTAAGGCGCCACAATCGCACGTGTCGTCCTCAGTGAGGCCCTTTACTTTGCAATTACTCGTGGGTATATCATACTTACATAGCACAGAGACCTCGTACCGCCTACTCTTGGTGGGCGGGATGCCGTTGGCCGCGATGCACAGGTACGTCCCCATGTCCACCCGCTGTAGGTTCCTCAGCGTCAGCGTTGACCCCACGTGGTTCTCCACAACTGTTGGAAGGAGAGGAGGTTTTTTTAATTATTTCTTTGTTACGGTAATTTTGGTTTGAACGCTTAGTGAGTGTTACAAGAGGAGTGGTATATAAAATCGAAATGGTGATGTCGCCCATTGGCGAAATAAAATAAAGTCATAACTTTACGTACGTGTGGCCGAGCTAGGCCTGATTTTAGTAGTAGTATATAAAATAGAAAGTAATGGTAAAATATCATTACCTTGAATATTAAAGATTTTGTGTGTTTTGTAGAAAAAATACCTTAACAAATGGTCTTTAGATATTCTTACATTTAGTAAAGGTATTTTCTCTTCGAAACACACAATCGCAAATATTCAATCTATGGTTAGGACTATTAAACCATTACTAACGATCATGCAACTGGGCCTTAGTATGGGGTTATGGTAACTTTAACTATATAACTATACAGGGTGTTATTGCAAGGGGGTGCCAAATTTTTGGAGGTGAATGAGACCGTCAATATGAACAACTTTTACTATGGGGTCATGGTCAAAATCTATACCAATAAAATGCTTTGTCCTGAATGACTGACTGACTGACTGACTGATGGATCAACGCACAGCCTAAACCGCTGATTGTAGAGACCTCAAACTGGGAGGGTGTGTTCTTTGTGAGACGAAGGGATCCGATAAGAAACGATTTTCAGAAATTCCACCCCTAAGGGGGTCAAAAAGGGGTGCAAAGTTTGTATGGGACAACCAGATCCCTTGGTCCAATCTACTTCAAATTTTGCATACATATTCTTTTACAAAAATGACGGAAGACTTGTTTTGTATTTTATTGAAATTCATCTCCTAAGGGGGTTCAAAAGGGGTGCAAAGTTATTATGGGGGTGATTTGCTTCGAATTTGATGTCAATACTTTTTAGTGCTTACAATTAAAATATTTTTTATTTCATTTTTGACAGTCATTTGACATAATGTGAGACAGAATATTTGACTGTTTGTTATTGATGTTGCTCTCGAGAAGAGATTTTATTGCTTAGAATAGTAAATAATATTGTTTTGTGTTTAAACAGCGTAGGTATTAATCGGTCTGTGTCCAGTGTAGATTGCAGATCGTATGTTCATATTGTCGGTGGACATTCTACGCTGCTCCTGTGGTCGAGAGGTGTCCAATCTGTAACTTTTCTGCAAACTTTTCGTGGGGGACCTATGTTTAGCAGTGGACGGCTTTTGGAACATCCAAAAGATGATGATGGTGGCGTTGATCTTTACATAGAATTGTTCCTTTCCATTTACGATTTGAATTTAAGAAAATAGAGTAGGTATTCGCTATAACCAATAACCATAAACAAAGCTAAATTTAAACTCTTAAGGTAGCGAGGGAATTTGCTTCTCTCACAGCCTGTATGTGACATGATGCTGTGTAAGCGCAGAGAGTAGCCTGGTCATTTTAGTACCTGAAATAAATATATGATTGACGATAGGCTACGAAGTATTTCCATTTCGTTGTAAAATAAAAAAACCGGCCAAGTGCGAGTCGGACTCGCGCACTGAGGGTTACGTGCCAATTTTAACTGAATTAGGGATTCTTACTTCCACTTAGCCAAAATACCACAATATTTTGTTGACCGCATATATAACTTTGTTTTTCATAGTGTTTGTATGAAAGACAAAGTTATATTTGCGGTTGATAAAAATGTGCTATATCTCAAAAACTACTTGTTCGATTTCGCTCAAACTAGTTTTCGTTGAAAGTTTATGTTGAGATCTACATTATATATTTTTTTCAAAATTTTCACTTCCTTAGTTCAAAAGTTAGATGGGGGGGACGCCGATTTTACCACTTTGGAAGCGTCTATATCTCAAACGTTAGACTTTTAGAAAAAATGGTTTTAGGAACCTCAATGTCATTTTGAAAGACCTATCCATAGACACCCCACACGTATAGGTTTGAGTAAAAAAAAATTTTTTGGTTTTAGTTTCATGTATGAGAGCCCCCCTATAATATCATTTTTTCAAATTTTTTGTACCTGAATCGGTAAGCGGTAAAGAAGATTCACCTACCTACCAAGTTGCAGCGGTGTGATACTAATAGTTTCAGAATAAAGTGGTTGTGACATACGGACGGACAGACAGGCAGACAGACAGACAGACAGACAGACTTGACGAAACTATAAGGGTTCCGTTTTTGCCATTCGGCTACGGAACCCTAAAAATTATATCCCTGTGTAAGTTTGACCATTATACCGGGCTACATGTTGTGTGTACACACATAAAGTAGTACATAAAGTATAACATTTATTGTCTGTACGCATTTCTTTGTATATATTTTAATCCAGTTTTATAATATATACAAAGAAATGCGTACAGACAATAAATGTTATACTTTATGTTTGTTTGTTTGAACGCGCTACTCACAGGAACTATTGGTAAGGTTATAAAATATGATAGATAGCTAATTTATCAGGGAATAGGGCCCTGTTTATAAGGGCCATAGTTTAATGCGTATAGGCTTATAAATTTTCGCTACGGTCTATGGGAACGGAGTAAAACTAAAACGCGCGTACGAAGTCGCGGGCGGGCCGCTAGTCTTAAATAAAATTTCAGGTTCCCCATACAAAATCAGTCACCTACATTGACAATAATGTATGGAGAGGCAGAAAATAAAATTAATAATTGAACGATGGTCCCATAGTAAAAGTTGTTCATATTGATGGTCCCTTTCACCTCCAAAAATTTGGCACCCCCTTGCAATAACATCGTGTATAACTGGTAATATGACTATAACCAAAACTAGATTAGAGCCAGCGCGATAAGTAAATCAGACCCAGCACAAAACAAGCCCATACATCAAGCGCAACACACACGCGCCTTCGTCTTACCTTAATTATATTTGCCATCGCTAATCTCTTCGTTACACTTTAATGAAAACATTGCACAATCCGGCATTTAACGGTCGCCGTCAAATTAAATTTAAATAGAAATAATTTATCGCTTTATTATAGCATACGACCCTAAATCTCGGGCGTAGACATAAAATACTGCTCACAACGGAGCAATATCAAAGGCGGGCTTCTAATGTGACCACATTTTAACAATACAAACACAGGACGAGGGAATGTGTGTTACCCTAATAAATGCCAGATTATGAAACTCAAGCAAAGTAATAATATTTCTTTATAAATGCGTTACGTGAATAAAGAGGTAGGTAACACTAATTCAAAATTATATTAGCTCAATGTTAATTTGTAAAAAGTATAAAATGATAATTCAATTTTTTTTTAATTTATTGTTTTCGAAATGCTTTTAAAAGCTAAAGTTAAACCAATATTCTCAAAAATGATTTCCATTACATTCAATACTTATATGCAAAATTGTATCTACACACGTAAACATTTTTTTATAATTTTAGCTTATGCAAACATCGTAATGTGAACAGCATTGGAATTCTTAGTAAATTGACTGGAGTCAAGCACCGAAATTCGTGTATCAAAACATAAAATTCGCTTGAAATTAGTTTAGCATTAAATTAGTGAATAGTTTGCAGTTTACTGCGCCAGTTTAGAGTAAATCGGATCATTTCGCTGTTTCGGGAACTTTATCCGAGAAAATCCGGGTAAAGCCCGGAGTTATGGTCACGTGAGGCTTGTATGAAATTGTGTTTTATTAACGGGATATAAAGTTGAGTTGCGACTTGCGACATGTCGTCGGCAAGTTGTAAAGACGTCGTCTCGATTCGGCAATTCCGTTATTATTGCTGGGGCACTAATTGTTTTCCAATTTAGCCCGGGCCCGGCGATTTTCCGCCATAAACACTTTACAAACGACTTTTAGAATTACTTAGAAACAATGAGATATAAATTGTCCTTGGATTGTTGTTTAGTTTTGAATTAACTAAAGCGTAGCTGATCGTGTTTTGAACATAATTTTAAGAATATCAGTCTAATGATAAAATATTATGTCGTGTCGTATATGTGATAATATATCCTACTACTATTATAAAGGCGAAAGTTTGTAAGTATGGATGTATGGATGTATGGATGTATGGATGTATGGATGTTTGTTACTCTTTCACGTAAAAACTACTGAATGGATTTAAATGAAACATTACCACAATATAGCTTATACATCAGAATAACATATAGGCTACAATTTTTGAGGTTTCTAATGTGAGGTCGTAAAAAAACACATTTTTTGCGCTACTAGACGGGACGAACCTGAAGTCCACGCGAACGAAGTCGCGGGCAAAAGCTAGTTATGCTATACATCTATATATATAGATATATATATCTATATATAGATGTATAGCATATTTAAAAAATGCAAAGATAATGATCCTGTAGTACAGTCGATTCTTTTACCTTTGACAATAACGAATTGATTGCTAAATTAACCGGCTATAGTTTTTTGTACATAATTAAATATATAAATTAATAAATAAGACTTAGTTGGTACATTTTATGTATCCATTACATTTCCCTAAGTCTCCCATAAGTACTCAAATACATATCACGTCCATGACAAAAGTACAAATGTTCGTGCTCATCACACAAACATTTGCCCCCTGCGGGACTCGAATAGTCAGGTGCGCTAACCAATACTCCAAACGCGTCGTCAAATGTGTATTTACAATTTCATTTTTTGTTTTCATAGTGTTTTGTCACTTCGCTATCTTAAAATATTATAATTTGTCCGTGTAAACAGCACTCGAACCCTGTGTCTTACACTATGCGTGGGCATGCCTATAATACCACTCAATTGGCAATTGAATTTTGCAAGTGCTTTGTTTAACAGGATGGATTTTTCAAGTGCCAATAATAATATAAATATGAGTTTTTTGTTAAAAATCAAATAATGCTTTTATAATTCGTTGCCATTTCGCTCCTGATTACAAATGAGAAACTTATTTCTGCAGAAGTAAGACAACTTTACAGTCAACAGTTGGCATTTCTTAATCAAAAACATAAAACTGATTTCATAACTCGTTCGCTTATCTTCGTTTCGCTTTTATTATATAAGGAAGCTGAATGAGTGTCGTATTTATAAACCAGAATTCATTACTTTTCGATTCCTGAAATGCAACTTACTTTGCTACGGGAACAGTTTACTATTTTCCATGCGTAATATAAACAAGGCCAACGATATTGTACATTGTGACAAAAACAGAAATAAGAAAAACTTAAATGTCATCCAAGCTACTGATATTTTACTATTTACTCGTACAACATCTATTGTTGGAATCCGTTTATCAATACGGGTCTTAATTAAGAGCTTTAGTGACGTCGCATCTCGCCGCGTTCGAGATAAGTAATTAATTAATCATGTACCTTGCTTATTAGATGTGCGGGAAAAACAACCAACTATAATAATATAAAATACAGAATGTATGATTACAATATAAGGATGACAAAATTGAAAATTCACGTGTTGTGTGCAATAAAGAGTTATCTATCTATCTATCTTTATGGGGTGAAAAGAGGTCCTAAATCATAAAGTTTTCATAAAAACTCAATCGTTACATAAACTGGTCGTAGTGTTTCTTTGTCATAAAACTAGAGATCTCCTAAAAAACCATTCTACATGATTATAAAAATACGAAACATGAGATAATTTTACTTATCTCATGTTCCGTATTCCAAGGTAATGAGTGTTAATGACGTAAGTCCTCGCATGCGGGCTTAGAAAGTCCTCATTAAAAGAAATAATGGAGGTGCAAATCTTTCCCATTTAGTGGAGCGTGTATAACATGTCAATTAATACAAAGCCAGCTCCGCCACTCTGTTAACTATTACAGCCTTCGTCCGTTTACAGAAGCCACCCAGCCTTTTGTTTATGCTTAATGGCTTAAATAAAACGGGTCAAATTCGTAAAACACCGCCCTGAAAAGGTTTAAATAGCCGCCATGAGGATACAGATTCACATTAGAACATAAATTACCCTGCGGGATTAAGCCCGATTAAAAGCACAACGGTGCATGTGTCGGAATGACTAGTCCTGTAATTGTTCCAAACTCATGTCTTTTCACCTACTGTTTTCGGTTAAACGTGTAAAGGGCGCCTCGTTAGAATATAACAGGTAAGCTTTTGTCACGTTGATTTTCACTAAGCCGTTCGTTTAATTTCCTGGCCAAAACCCGGATTGCTACGATATTTTGTTTAAGTAGTAATTGAGTTCTTTGAACACGTTTTTTCCACGGAAATGAATTCCAGACATAGCGCGGGGGCCACTTACTTTTGTAATGTAAAAATGTTGACAGCCTATTCGGGTGAAAAGCCGGAATATAAAGGAAAAAATAGGTGCTCAACAGTTCATTGAAGCTTGACTCAGGGGTGCGTTCGGATTGTATAAAATTGTTTATCTTATTTTGCGTATGAACACAAAAGAGCTATTCGAAAAACATTTTACTGTTTCTTTACGAGAATAAGTGGGTCTATTTGGATCCCGTTTAATTTTGTTTTCTGTTTAAGATCACAAAACTTGTGTAAATAATACCGAGTTAAGTATTTGCACACATTTGTTTCACGTTTCATCTTTTAGGAGGTACAAAAAGCTAGCCTCGCATCTAACAATAACTAAATATTTTTTTCTCAGACTCGCATCAATCCGAAACCGTATTTTCCACGTCGCACATGCACATCTCTAGCCCGATACATCTGGCTTTCATTTGTCATACCGAGTCAGTTTGAAATTCGTGTTTCTTTTCAATATCTTACAGCAATATCTTATTAAATCCCATAAAAGTCCAATGTTTTAACCACGCAGCCACCTGCGCCCGCCCGCCGGGCTTTGAATGCAAAATTAGTCTTGTTTCTTTTTTACCACTTAGTCGGATCTCACCGATGCGAATGAAATTCAAAGGAAAATTGACGTTTTATGTCCTGCTTTTTATGTGCTTTCAGGGCGAACGAACGCCGATTATTCTCTTTAATTTGGAAACAACAGCAGCGAACGTAATAAATTCGCGAAGCAAATAAAATTGATTGCAGAGAACGCGAGTTTGTTGCGCATAGTAATAATGGAAACTGATAAACCTTACTCGTATACTATGCACATACCCAAGTACGCACATATGTACATCCCTCTTGCAAACGTACTTTACTTTTTGCAACATAAATAAAAAAAGTTGTAGGTAATGAATACCCTCAGGCCTTTACTAACAATGGAAACCATGGGGGATACTCTGGGATACTTAAATCTTCGATCTTTAAATTAAGCCCGATAAAATAGTAACACTCACCTTTGTCCTTCTCATTGTCCTCCCGGAACACGATGTTCCGTCCCTCCGTCCTCCTCCACGATATGATGGGGTCAGGGACCCCTGAGGCTGTACACCTCAGCTCCACTGATCCTCCTTCAGGAGCGCTGGCTTCGGAGCCGTCTTCGTCTGCTATGTCGGGGGGTATCACCACTGAGAGGTGACCCATCTGAAGAGAAAGTTACATATTATTGAAATGCCCTTATATTACGTTATTTTATTATTAGGTGTTTTTACTTTCTACAAACCAGAAATATGTGGTTCTGTAGAACAACTTCCACTCAAGGTGACCAACCCAACCAACAATATAGGTTACTCAATCCTAGTATTAATTACTCGACACTAGAGTTTGTTTGAACCTAGTCTTTGCCGGAATAATACCGGCTAGCTAGACCTAGATTTGTCTACTGCACTTTGTCGCTTAAACAATAAAGAATTTCCGTGAAGGGTAAATAAATATATTTTTCTAATGAACAACTTTGCTACACAAAATATAAATTTAATTGAATCTAGAACTGCCCACTTAATATCATCGAATTCTTATGTTTGGAACATTATTTTAACAGTTTTTCTAAGAAAATGGAGGTTGCTATCCACCTTTTACAATTGACATCAAACCATTTTTCGGAATTGACACAACAATAACTCAATGCGAGTATTCGACAAATAACATAAAGGCATTGGGGACTGTCAGGGTGTCACAAAGCTACAACAGACGGAATACAATAAGATTTTATAAAGTCAGTTTTTCTTTGGTTAGCGTATGGGTGGATTTCCCAACAGCAAAAACTGCGTGGCATCGATGAAATCGGTACTAAAAAACATAGTTATCATGTTCAATCATTTTTTTTCAGTTAGTTGAAATGGTAGCCTTTGTGAAGCACTAAGTATTTTATTATTTGGATAAATAGGTTTTCCAGAAAAAAATTTGAAACCTCGAAATCTTTCATTGCCATGTTTGTCCACACGACACCTTGATGCATATTATACCTTACTGATAAAAATCTATTGGTTGTTTATATTAAAACCTATTTTTATTAAATACGTGAATAGTTAAAGCATTGTTACGGAATAGATTTATTCAAATATATTAATAAGACAACGAATTGTCAATAAAAAAACATCTGTCCCAGAACGACCTTTCATCTCCGTGTCCTTTACAAGTTAGAGAATACTGTTTTTTCTGACGACTTATGCCCCTCCCCCTACCCGCTGAACGTTGCTTAGCAGTGCCGCCTAAGTGCTCGACGTGGAAGGACGCCCGCACGTGCCTGCATTTTCGCGCCATAAATTTAAGTATTCCATTTTCACGTTACTGGACATTTTTTCTTTCATCGCCGTGCATAGGTATAACTTCTATTTGAATAAGTTTTGCCTCTTGATTAGTCATTCGATAGAATGCTATTGCTATGATGTTTATTTGTGAAGTTATTATTACTTTGCAGAAACAAAAGCTTTTTTGTTATTTTACGTTTTTGCCTCGATTCTCATTGCCGTGCTTTCATTTTCGTGGTTTCCGTGGCAAAAATTTGCTATGGAAATGAAAAAAAAGACACGGCAATGAAAAAAATTTCATTGCCATGCCTTTTAAAACGATTTACTTTCATTGCCGAGGCCAAGTATTTCATTTCTGTGCCTTTTGTTTTCATCGCCATGGTATGATTAGGCATAAGGTTCTATAAAAAAGGTAGTATCGAATACTGACAGTACATAGCTTTTCAAGTTAGCCCTCTGCAAGAGCGATGTGTATCAGATTTCACAATATTAAATCGAAACTATACTTTTTCATCAAGTAGCAAAAAAATATTTCACCCTGAATATTATTATTTTCAATATTGTAGGTAATTGAGTTAACTTACGTTTTACGTTGATTGGTGTATTTCATTCTAAGCCTAACTATCACAATATTACAAACAACACTTTCACTCCCCTTGAAAATTACTTGAGTTAGTATTTTGCGGTACAAAAACATGTGGCAAATCGGCCTCCACCTACGATCTTGTACGTGCACTGAGACATTAAAAGATACAAATCCTATAAATTACACTTTTAGTAATCTGGCTATCGCGCATGATTGTTCCCACTAGGGGAATGCGTCGTCGCACCTATTTAGCCAATGCGGAACTGAGTGGCGCGGCGCGGGAGTCAAATGGATACTGGCAGGCTGGTGCGTTTAGGCGGAAAAATATTTTTGATACTTTAGAAGTCTTGACACAGAGTTATCTGACAAACATGAGTTGACGCTCGAAAAACGCTGACATAATATGCGTGTTTTCATGTATTTGTTTATCGAAAACAATTATCGACAAATACTTGATTGTTTTTTTTTTATTTCTTCAAAGAAATTGCTAGGTAACTAAATTAAAAGGATGTTTGATGTAGCAGAAAATAAAACAATCGAACTAATTGAGGCTGAATCTCAAAAATATGACGATTCATTTGTTTGAGACTGTGGCCGCTGGTTTAAGCCAAGAGTAACGTTACCCAAATAATTAAAAAGTATACCTCTATTATTTGAATACTGTCATCATAACATTCTATTTTACCTACTTAAAAAAAGGACGTATTCAATTCAACCTGTATGTATGTGATATCGTTAGAATTGGATAAAGTTTGAGTATGTTGATCTGTTAAGGCTTCCAAACACGTGTGCAAAACTTCGTAAGTGTATGTATGTTTGTATATTTGTATGTTTGTCCACGGATTTCTTGAAAACGAGAAGTCATAGCGCAATGATTCTATTTTAGTTAAATCAAGTATATTTTCGCTTAAGGTACAGTGTAAGTTTTATCAAAATCGGTCCAGTAGTGTTTGAGATATGGGTAAATAACTAAAATCATGAAATAAAAAATAATTTAAAAATGAAACCGCTCTTAAAAAGCTGGATAAAAAGCTTGAAATAACGTATTCGTCTCATATTTAGAAGAAACAAATTCTTTTGGAGTCGGTGCATGTGTGTAGACTGTCGGTGTACGTAAGCTTGACATCATGCACCGACTCCAAAAGAATTTGTTTCTTCTGAAAAGAAGACGAATGCGTTATTTTAAGCTTTTTAGTCAGTTTTTTGAAGGCGTTTTTTTAATGAATTGAACGGTTAATACCATAATTGTAGAACCCAATTATGGTATTAACCGTTCAATTCATTAGCATGGTTCTAACTTTTTGAAATGAGGAGAGATACGTTTTTCACGGTACACATACAATATATTTACAACTGATATTTTTTTACAAAGTAAAGTAAAACATCATTCATCATCAACATTTACCAAAATTGGCAAATAATATGAAAGTATCAAAATTACTTATAAGGTAAAGATATTAGGTTTTTCATTGCCGTGGATTGATTCCTTCATTCCCGTGGCACAGTTCTTTCATTGCCGTGGACGCTTGTTTCATCGCCGTGCACGCAGTTTTCATCGCCGTGGCACCAAATTTTCAATCTTGTATATCTCGTTAGTTTTTTAAGTTATTTGCTAGATATTGGGCAATAATACTTACATTATCTAGTACTTTAATAAACGCGACTTTGTTTTTTAAAAAAGCTAAAGATAAAAAAAAGCCACGGAATGAAGATTTTTAGGGACCTGTTGAAATTCACTCGTATACATATTTTTAACAATCTTGACATTCTTTCATAACGTATTGATAAATTATAAAATAATGTAACCACAAAAGTCACAAACTACAGAGAAGATTCATTGTTGAACGCCGAGATCTTTTTAAATTAAATAATTAATACATTTTAGTCATTGATTTAAAAAATGTTATAAAAGATTGATTACAATATTCGTCAAATAAAAAAACGGACTTTACAATCATTTTTTAAGACCTAACTAGTAGGTAATCCATTTCTACAATGCACCGCAATTATGTACTAACGAATTTATTTATAAACTGAAATCTAGAATTATTTCTAATAGCATTTATTTTTTAAAACTAACTTAAATTTTCTCCGCCATACTATTTTAATTTATTCACAAGTTTATCATAACTAATTTTAGAACATCAGGTGATGCGTTCACAGACAATTAGGCAATTAAACTAGCAAAAGAACGATCTTAGTTTTCTCTAGATAAAACTAATTAGTTTGCACCAGCATTTTTATTAACGTTCTAATAAATCTTCAGCCCTAACATAGGGACATTAATCAACGTGGCATAGGTCTTTGATAGTGCAGTAAGGTTGATTCTAATCGCACTTTACGCGGTCACCCGACGGTAACAAAAGAAACAGTGATTAGTAAGATAAATAACAAATGCAGGGAGCTTACAACTGATAAAGTTTAATAAAGCCGAGGTAAGTGTAAATGACTGAGGCTTGGTATTGATTGTAAGTGTTAGTTTCAATTTTAGAATAAGAATACAAATAGAGAATACTTTTCTTGGTGGTACACACTTTATTAATTTATGTACTTCTTTACAAGCTGCTTCTATATCTACCACACCAACACCACAATTTCTTTCTCTCCACATTCGTACACAAAATAACGTTCTTCATTCCTCAATGAAATTCAAATCAAACGTTACGCTCCGTTCTTGTTGCGTTTAGTTCACGTCTGTCACTTTTTTGCATTCCGTTCCACGTCTATAACCTCCTTTTATGAAATCGGTTAAAATATAAATAGCGAATTAACACGATAAGAAGAGGCTAGTTTCCACTAAGAACAAATTACAATGTTGGTAGTTTCTAGTGGTTAATCATGGTTAGGAGATATCATTAAAAAATATGAATTTAAATTAGGATTATTAATATTTTAAATAATTTAGTTTGTCCAAAACGCACATTTGGTCACTTGACCGCAAACGCCTATTGGAGGATGTGACGTCATGCCTTGCGCAATAGCGGGCTTTTTTTTGCTGTCATTGACAAATCTTCATAGTATTTTTCTGTCAAAAAGACTTTCGAACTTCCGCTATTTAGTACGCCATGACAGTTCAAGCGTTTTGAGACCTGCTCAAATTATTATTTTTAAATCATAATTAAATTTGTAAATGTTGAATATTTTTAAAAATATCAAGATATTTGATCATTAAATGTACTAAGGTTATCAAGTTTTTTAAATTTAGTCAAATAGCCTATTACATATCATACCTATATAAGTTTTTTGTTGTTTTTCGCCTTTTATGCTGTTACGCTATCATATGTATCCCAAAGCTTCTAAATCTATAAAAAATTGTTACTCTAGTTTTCGTAAAAACTTCATCGCTGACTGCAACTTCACAATGCATTGCACCTAATACGCTCTTATAGTTGAGAACTGTAGCTTCAGATAAACGTTATCTTCTGTAATAAAATGAACGAGGAAAATATACAAAGTTTTTTGCTGCATTAGATAGCAAGCAACAAGCTGTAGTTACTCTAAACAGTTTTATATTGTGTTGCAATAAATAATTTTATTAAACTGTTGTTTTTAAAATTAAAACAAATGTACTTTGCCTATTACTTTGACAAATAACACATTTTATTATATTCCAAACACAAAAGCGACGATAACAATTAAAAAAGGTAATTTTAACTCTTCTGCATTTTTCCCCTTTCAAAGCAAAACAATATCCTTCTCATTCCACTGCAAAATATGAAACTTTTGACTTTTAAGATTAAAACATCTTTTTAGGGTTCCGTACCATGAGGGTCTGTCTTCAGGCTGTATCTCAAGAACCGCTATAGCTAGACAGTTGAAATTTTCACAAATTTGGTATTTTTATTGCCTCTCTGACAGAACAGGGATTCCCAGTAGTTGATTTACTTACACTTTTAAATTATTTTGTTTTTCCTAACCAAATCTGTAATAGCGATGATACAATGGGGCTGGTGTATCCATGTGGATAAAAGCCCCAAATTAAATAAAGAATAAAAAAACAAATACTTAAAGCACAAAAAAAATATTAAGGGGGCTTCCATACAACAAACGCGATTTTTGGCCTTTTTTGCTCGATATCAAATGTTAACCTATTCAATGGTACAGAACCTAATTGCGCGAGTCCGACTCGCACTTGACCGGTTTATTTTTTTAGACTCAGCATGAAAAGTATTTATAATTTGTGTGTAAATAAAATACGTGCCTTTAAGTAAGTAGTAATAAATAGATTTTATAGTTACAAGGGTGTACATAAAGCAACGAATTAATCAAATAACCAGAATTGCCTGAAATAGATTTCAGATATCAGCGCAAACAAGTAATTTACTACTCGTCCTCTATCGCAATGGAACAAAACACTACTCCGCACGCAACAATTATATGGAAACCGACATCGATTAAGCAACCCTTATCGGGCGGGATCGGAATCTGATAGTTTATACAAGTCGGTTGTCCCTCAATCTAATAATGTGGAGTCAGGGGCCCGTGAATGTTGCATGAAGACGTATTGTTCCCATCTCGCCGTGGTCCGACTTTGACAAAATTCTTGGGACGCCCGGCCCGGCTGGCTTCCAGACATTTGTTACGTTAAGATACAAAAATCACTGCTCTGTATTTCTAACCAAAACAGATGGAATCTGGCCGTCCCAAACGTAAACCTTATCGTCGTTTCGCAATATCATCTCGGTTCAGCTTTCACTAAACAAAAGTTTATTAATAACCCGTCCAAATAGTCAAATTGAAACTGAAACGGATGTTTGCTCAAAAGCGCCGGCAAAACGCTGGCTTTCAATCACAGAACGCATGCAATTGCAGTCTGTGCGCTGTAATCTAGACAGTCGCTTTTAATAACGCGAGTGTAGTTAGATAAGAAACGTTTCTTGCTTTTAAAATGTATTATGCAAATACACGATAGCAGAGTGTAGTGTAGAATGTACATTGTACGTCACGAATGGAGGAATGTGAGGAGACAGACGCACGGCGGGGCGAAGAAGCCCTGTCTGATACACGTCACGGCGGACTTTGACAAAATTCCGCGCGAGCGTGCTCCGAGCAAGCACTAAACGGGTCGCATTCCTCATGCAAATATGTACGAGTTATAATTTTAAAACTCCCTGCAATATTAAACTTTGCATCGTGAATAAAAATAATGACACTAGAAACGCAACTGAGCTATTTTTGTTTCATTTCCCATTCGCGTCAAAGGATAAGTAAGTATGATAAAGCTGAGCGTTCACTATTTCCGCGTTACGGTGCAGTGTAAATTCTTATACAGATAGTTTCATGTCACATGAATTATGCAGATTCCTGGTGCAGGCTAGAGGCGAGTGAATCGGAGATTTACATCGCGAAGCGAAACCTTCATCTTCGCTTCTTACTAATGTATAAATATTGTATTTTCTTTGTTGCGCCCATAACGTACAGAGCTGCGTAGACACGTAAAGGACACATTTCTTGTGGAATAATGTAGACGTGTTGTAAATATCACAACAATGTTACGTTGAGCTTTATCTCATAATCGCAACTAAGCAAAACTAAGCGAGAGTTGGACAGGATAAACGCTTGTGTCATAAACTTGGTATCACAATTAAATTGTTCTGTTTTCACTGTAGCAAGATTTCAAAGTGGGCTTCAGAATTAATTTCTAGTTTTTATCTCGTAAGAACACGTTGGTTATGTGTAGGTAAATATTTAATACGTATTAGCTTATACTGAACTATGTACTTTTAATCATAAATGGAAGGTTGGACTGCTAGAGACAATAGTGCTTTTAGTAAAAGTCCACTTTTGGTACACTTTCGTAAATAAATAAGTAAAAGATGACGTATCAGATGTATCGTAACACGTGAAACTACAAAAATATATATACTGCTGTATTGTATGAATGAAATAATAATTTAATAAATGTAAATACCGAGAAGGAAGCACGTTATCAGGGTTGCGGCGGTTTAATTTCAGGATTTCAGCGGCAAACGGCACACACTAGACATGGGGAATATAAAACAGTCGGGCCGCTGGATTTTATTCTTATTCCGTTTAATATTATTCGCGTCACGGCGTTGCGGATTATAATAAAAATACGCAATCATGGGAGCGAAGCAAGTCACGTCTGCGCGAACTAACCTTCATTTCGTCGTAGGCATGAGGCATCAACAGGTAAGAGAGTCATTTGTTTTCCGCGTGAAATATTTCTCTTGAGAGGGGCTGTGACGCGGGACGAGACGTCTGCACTTAGTTAGAGATAACAAAGAGCTTACTTTACCCTGTCTGCTGAAGAGTTCTTAGTGCATTTTTAATTTACATGTTTTCATAATATAATATTGTACCTGTCATTGGAGATTAGAAAACTAAAATTGCGTCAGTATTTTATGAAATGGCAATAAGTGATATTTACTTTAAAGAACGTTATCTTTAAAGCGCTCTTAAATGTTTATAATAATTACTTAATAATAATTCCTATTTTTTTTTCTTTTTCCAAAAAATTAAGTAGTTATTCTCTCTAAAATCATTGTTCAATCAAGTATTTGAAAACAATATGAAATTCATCAGACATGATAAAAATATTCATATTCATTCGATGTGAATATAAATAAACACTGTTATTTAAAGTGGAAATTCTAGACCACATAAAATAGTAAACAAACACATATAGAAAATTGAAAAAGATTTACATCTTATCTGAGTGGACTGGTCCACAAGAACGCCAATACAACATGAAATCCGTTCAACTTGGCATGTGTATCTTGCTTTACTAGAATATCGAGTTGAAGATACTGATAGTAGTATGGTTCTTTGAAAGAAAATGATTCGTTAAAACTATTGAATTCAAAGGGCACAGTTTTTAGGTTCATTGTTTATTTTTCTTCTTTGATATCTGAAGTAGTTGAGACAGTATTTTAGCTCGGATCTATTCGATCCGAATGTTGAATTCGATGTTTCTAAAACTCCCAAAGAAACAAGAGCTGGAAGAAAACTCTAGTCATGTTGGGATCTTTATTATAACAACATTTCAGTATAGCCGCAAAATGTTAGTTGTATCAAATAATGGTTTCCATAAAAGTGTTGCCTCAAGGCGCACCTGTAACCTCACAAAAGAACGCTGAGTAATGCCTGTCGATTTTTCCACTAAGAAATAATTCACTTGTTGATTCTTCTCCCTTGCTTTCCACTTACGGCCCTTTTTATGTTTATTTATTTTAGTTCCGACGCGTTTTGGCAACGTATCCGGTTGAGCAGATGCTATCGATGTTGTGAGATAAATATAAAGAATTTTGCTGGCTGCTCGTGAAATGTTGACGTTTAATTTTTTGCTAGTCAACGCGTTGTGGATATTCAAAAGCCGTAGCTTTTGTTCCATAAATCTGTTTTGATATTAGACTTAAAACTGAGATACCTTGTCATACTCATATCTAAAACTGACAATTCCTCTTTACGGAATATATTGTTTTTATTAGTAAACCAGTTTTTTTAATATCCATTACATGAAAACGGATAAAATTGCGCATATGAATAGCCCATTTTGTGTTGCTATAATAATATTTTGCAACATTTCATTTCGTGATGAATTTCATTCATTACGTTTCGTTATAAATGTCTGACTTGCACATTTGAATCATTTCTACTATTTGCCAAACATTATTGCACTAGAACTCTCAACGGACATTTCGCTCAAACTTTATTTACGAGCGCTTGCTCATTCTATGTTTTAAAATGAAATAGCTCTTAGCGAGCACTCAACAGTCGCTCAAAGCTAAGCGCTAAATAAAATTGTGAATAAAGCAACTCATGTTTCAACGTTCAACTATCTACCGCCCTCATCTTGTTTGTATAAAGCATAAACTGTACGATAACATTGCAACGAGCTTTATAGATAATCCTTTGAGCATCGTAAATCCGTATAGGAAGCTAAGCCACAATATTTAGGGGTTCCAGGATTTCGGTCGGTTTAGTATCAAGGCCCGGCTTTAAAATATTAATTAAAGGGAATAATTATGTAGCACACCTCGCCTCCGTGTTTTCATCCAAAGGTGGATTCCTTGGAGCAGTCTGACAAATTCCTGGGACGCCAGATCTAAGTGTAATGGCGGGCGTAAGTTGCGGCATCAGGAGGCAACTATGTGTCGAAGAATGTGTTTATGGTGCCAAGAATGAAGCTCCTTAGCGGCAGGATTCTTGTTGTTTCGTGTTGCTTTACGTGTTAATTCCAAAGTGATTTCGCTGCGGGACTATAACTTAACATTTCCATAAATGTGCTAACATGCTATATCGTAGGCTATGCGGAGGTGAAATGCAGCTTCAATGGTAGTATCGTGTAATATCAGTAACCAGGAGCTATTATAGCAACAGCTGCATCAATCATACGGTACGGTGACTATAGCAATCTAATAATAAGTTCCGTATAGATGTGGCTTTAAAAAAAACATTTAGATTGGTAGAATAACTTGTTTCGGTTATTAAGAATTTATAATGAAAGTTGCACTCTAAGCAGAATATCTAAAACGCTACCTGCAAAATATCAAAGACTTCGTTATGAAAATTCCTTAAATTAAACCCGTGAGATACCGGAACGATTTATTATAAACTTTAGGATTGTGCGGATTCTTTCACTTCTCAGATTTCATTAATGTTTCGCGTACCTTGAGTTGGCGGCGTTTTCGTTTGTTTTCGTTATGTTTCTTAAGATAAGATAACATTTGTAATTTTCTTTTCGATGTTTACTCAAAGATTTCTTTTTTATTTTTCTAAGTAAAGAAACAATATGATATTAAATAACAAACAATATGATTTTAACGTTAAGCAACAGACAACAGTTGTTCCAATAATTTTGTATTTTTATTTACTCGGGTTTAATATTTTTCTTAAGTTACTATTGTAATCATCGGTTCTATCTTACCTTATTTATTTCAAACAATTTAATTTATTTCGCATAACGTGCAAAATGTTATTCTTTAAGTATCTGAAAGCCAATAACTTCAGAAAGCATTACTCGTAATTGGCTATTATCTCTCAATCTCGTACCAAGGTGAATTATTTTTGCAACTCATTTAAAAGCACTTGCAATTTATCAAAAGGTACTGTAAGTGTTCAATAACAATGTCCAAAACTAAAGTTCCGTCGCTTTCGTCAGTTAACTCGTCAAGTATGTGTGAACGAGACACAATAGAAATTCCATTATTATGCGACTCTCGGCAGTCGTTTGATACCTGACTGATTAAAGTACGAGTATATAAGGCTCAATAAGTTTTGATAACTAACCAACAAACAGCATCAGAAAGGACTTGTTAGCGTCTCATATTCAATTACCTAAGTATCGATAACTTATCTATAAAAATTCGATTTTGAAAAATAATTACACTATCTGGAGCAGGTAGATCAATGTACACAGTGTGAAGAAATAGAAAAAAATATATATATCGCTAATTCAATCAAATTTACAGTAAAAAGCTTGAGATTCTACAAGTACAAATTAAATTAGTATTGAAACTAACATGCTACGCAAATAGTAAATGGATTTGAATTCAATAGATATCAATGGTCAAACTATCGATATTATGCAATGACTGCTTCGTTCTAAAGCCACACCACAGAACAAGATTGCATGCTAGATCACGTATGAATCCCATCTAAGTTTCAATTCGATTCCGTTACTTACGCCATACTTCACACAGTGTAACATATTCCTGCACTTCGGAACTGATATAATACAATTTCACCTCAAAATAAGTAACATTTGAATTGAATATCTAAGAGCTATATCTTTTACGCCTAATACTAACTTTTAAAGATATGGAAATGAAATGTCAGTCGCTTTCAAACCTCTGAAAAGAGATCTTCTAAATGTATGACTCAATACCCCCAGTAAGATCGAATATATACCAAATATTACGTTTTTTATAGTCATAAATAGTATTAAAATTAATTTCACTTACTCTTTTCATATATCACCCTTTATTGCAACATTCATTACAATTTACTGCGTCATTAAATTCACATTTCGAACGTCGTAAATTATGCAGTTTTCATCAATTTCAGAGTCAAAAATTTTGAATACAGTCATTTTTAGAAAACTTTTAATAGGTGGAACAAACACAGCCGAATTCAGCAAGATACGAGTATGTTATACTCCTCATTGATTATATCACTCTGCAGATTTATTTTACGCACATTTATTAAATTTTTCGAAGCCTGACGTTTTGAATGCTTCGCAGCATTCGTAGTCACAGGCAGACACATGTAGTTATGAAGTTATGGTCGTCATAGTGCGATTATAACTTAACTTTTAGCCAAGTACAATTGATATGATCGTTAGATATTAACATATTTTACAATATTTCAGTAGATATTATAATCTTTTAGATGAACGTCACCCACACTTCCAGCAAAAACAAGGGAAACCTTTATCCGCGATAATAACTCGAGGCACGATCTATCGCAAGATGGCCGGAGTTCTCAGCTGTAAACATTTCACAAACGGGACTTTAATCCCGCCATAAAAGTAATCCTCTCATAAAGTTACGCGACGATGGACAACATAAGGGTAGGGATTTACTCTCACAAAGATTTCCAAGTAATTAAGATAAAATACCACCAGTTTTTTGTATGTAACTCGAGCGGGCCGGCACCGACTCGTTTTTCAACGCTCATATCGAGTTAATCCTGGAGTATGCAATAAAGCTGCTAAAGTATTTGTTCCAAGCGAAATTACCCATATTGAAAATACCCTTCGGCGCTAACAGCGGGCTAAAGGCTTATTTAAACGTGCCCATATATTATACATACCTACATAGCTGGTCTTCTACAGATATACGCATCTGTATTTTTGTGGGATGGAAACCGCCCAGGCTTATACAGCGTAATGCTCTAACCTTTTTGTGTAATGGCAAACACTAATCCTTCTAATTAATGAGAAGATAATGCAAACTTTTCTTTAAAGCTTTCGTTTTTTAGGAAGGAAACTTTACCAAGTTAAGCACACCCAAAAACTAAAGGCCTGTTTCACCATCGGCCAATGAGCACTAACTAACGAATAATTCAAATATAACGTCATTTTGTATGAAGTATTGGTCAGATAACATTATTCGGAACTTATTCAGGCTTTGTGGAACATGCCGTAAGTAAGTACCATGAAATTGTCTTAGTTTTTAGGGAAGCCAGAAAACTGTTAGATGAAACACTTTAAAACGAATTCCTAACAACTACGCGTTTACAAGCCACTTTATCTGCGCATAAATTTAACCCCAAAATCGTGTATGTGTATCTAAATGTGAACTTGAAACGATAAAAAGGGTTGGGGGCAAAAAACCCGATCGTCCATCACCGCCTCTGTCAACAGCCGCCGTCAATGCCGCAAAAACAATTAGTAGGTCAATATTTATTTGATTGCCCAAACGGCAACCGACCCACGTGAATGATGACCAACGGTATTTATTTTTGCTTGAATTAAATAAAATGACTTGGTGGAATCGTGATAAACCTGATTTCGGTAATGACTTTTCCCATAATGGAAATTGCGGATGGGATATTTTTTTTAACTGACTGTGGTAGATAAATGGACGATCGTGTGTAGGTGTGTGTGTATGTTTAAAAAAATTGCGTTCTGTTAAAGATGATTGGTCATTTCATGCAATCGTAAATCTAATATTATCGAGAGGTAGCGACCGCCGCGACCTCGTCCGGTTTTAATTTACCTCATTCTTGTAAGTCGTAGAGTGATGTTTATTGCTTGTAGCCTTTCTCAATAAATGAGCTTTCTAATACAATATTTTTTATTGTACCATAAGTTCCTGAGACTAGTCATCAAAAAAATAAACTCTTCAGCTTGACAATCGTTTATGTACTCGTAGATAACATTCTAGAAAGTTTTGGTTAAACCAAGAGGGATCTAAATATGTCTGCAAACCGTACATCCAAATGACTTCAATGGAAACGTACGCCTATTCAGGCCGAATTTGCCTTAACACTTAGAAAGCATTTCAACCCAACCTACGGGCAAATAAAGCACCGTTCGCTACACCGCCGACTTTTGTGATTCGGAACCTAAGCAAATAGCCCCGGGACTCACGAAGTGAGCATCTTTGTGCGCGACGAAGATGTTTGCGAGAGGGAATGAGTGTCGGTATTATGACGAGTTCTATTAGAAGGACACGAATTTACATATCTTAGAAAAATGCAAATACGGTTTACGGTTTAATAACTTTATTTCGAAAAAACTAAGTTCTTAGTCAAAGTGAGAAATGGGAATACCTACTAGAGCAGGTGTAATGGATAAAATATTATATAAAAAGAATTCATCTTCTTTCAGCCAGCCATCTAGTTTGGAGACCCAATAGTCAATCAATGTTATCGCTATCAACATCATTTCGTCTTGTTAGCAAGCCTATATAGGTACTCAATATTTAAACATAATTTCCAAAAGTTTAATCCCAGCAACAGAGCGACACGCTTTCGCCGCCAATTTTTCCAGCGAACCCGTTAACATAATCTCATGAATATTGTCTACGCCCCTGCCAAGAATCCAAGTCTTACAGAATTTCGTGGAAACAATGCCACCAAAGCACAGGTGCGAGCTGAAAATGTAAACAGTTGTCACGGCAGCATTGGGAAAGTTGTCTGTGCCGCATGAAGATGTCGCGGTGACATTCCTCCCCCTCCCCCCTCTCTTTGGCAAGCGTGTGCATTCCGCGGAGGAGTCGACAAAATTCCACCGTCGACCTACCCTCCACAAAGGTAAATAACTTAATAAGTGTCAGTGCTCAGTATTTACGGGAATGTTAAACGCAGACTCGAGCTGAATTTCCTACATTATAATAGGAATTTTGAGGTTATGCAGCTAAATAATACGAGCATCAACGTAAACAAGCTAGGATTACTAATAAATTTTTGTTTTCTTGCGGTTATTTAACGCCTCTTCAATAGCTCATAAAGGTAATTTTTATGACCACTTAATATAAGCATACTTTCTTGAGTAAACCTAAATTGGTATCATAACTCAATTTTAAATAGATGGTACATAACATTATTAATTTTTTTGTAAAGGTCATGGAAGAAATCACATGACCTATAAAATGTTTACTTTAAATAAATCTACTCATAAATGACTTTGCGACAACTTGCACTGCTATCAACATAGTAAGTATAAAATCATGCTACAATGTTGTAAAATTAGAAGCGTGTATCTTGAAACATGGAGATTTTATAGTTATAGAGGTAACATATGAAGATGTAAAGTGAAATTGAGTAAGAATTAACTTTATAATTAATGAAATATTGACTCTCATTCTTTTACAACAAGTAATTGAGGCAGATACGTTAGTAGTGTCACTTATAAAAGCGTAAGTAAGGCCGCGGCCCCATCTCTACGGCACGGCGCCGTACCGTACTACGGCGCGAATTCGTGCCGTAGCGCGGCGCCGTGCCGTAGAAATGGGGCCGCGGCCTAAGTTATATATGATTTGATGTTTTTAATGATTATAATAATCTTTTACAATAAGTAATTTTAGCCCTACTCCGTCGAGGTTATGAATCAAGTGCAGATCTATTGGGTCTTCAGGCATAGAAATGAGGTTTAAGCTGACAGCCACATTATTATTTTCCGTATTCTCCCCGAAGAGATATTGTTAATGACGTTGTATTGTTACGCTCACACTCACATAAGCACGTCATTTGCGCACAGATTCCCGGGGCCTGACAAGATCTCCCTCGCAATCATTATTGTCTTTATAAAGAAAGATAGGAACACTTATACTGTTATCATTCACATGTTTATTCTTTAGGCACACTCGTGCGTATTCTTGTGTATGTCTTATGTAGGTTTGCCGTTAGATAAGTACATTATGTGTGAGAAGGATTGATGGCGGCATTCTTAAAACAATATCAAAGTGATTTCGCTGTAGTGTAGTAGTGAAAACACGTTTGAAATTCCGTAAGTGTAATATGATGAGCACGAGCATTTGAACTTAAGTCATGAATGTGTATTTGTATTTAAAGAAGACGCCCCCGTGATAATCGTTGTCTGATATTCGTAGCAAAAGGATGAAAATTGCTTCGTTCGAAACCAAGACAATAATTGGTGTGTTGTCTGGTGCATATTTATTTTTTTATCTTTTTTAACCGAATATCTCTTATATTGAATGTAAAATACATAAAGAAAATAACAGTCGGTAAAAAGTCAGCATACGTCAATTACTTCGTTTCCATTCCGTCTCAACCCTGCTGTTAAATTCGACCAACTATTAAGAGCAATTGAGTCATAAATTCGGATGTCCCTCGTAAATAATGCTCGGGTGAACTTACAGACGTTTTTTTTTATTTTCAGTACTCCCCTCCATGGACTTGGGCACTATTAATGAGATTGTTCCGTGGTTTGTGGGTAGGTGCAGAAAGGAGAGAACGTACCCCTTATGTGGATATTTTTTTTTTATTCCAGTAGCAAAATGGGGAACTTAATTTGTCGGTTAAGTTTAAAAAGTCAAAAAAATTAACGCCCAATGTGACCGTTTATTCCTTCTTGACCTTTTGAAAAAAAATAACAAAATAGTTATCAATGATAGTGGTTTTCGTCCAAATAGTGGTTCGGTTCGCTCGTAGTGAACTTATTTAGTTACCCTAGGTGGAGAAAAAAACTAAAATAGCATACTTATTACAACTTTATTAACAGAACACAACAAAAAAATACCCGAAGCTTTAAAAAATATTTGCTGATTTTTCAGAATTATATTGGACTTTAGTACGGCATTGTTTGGATTATGTAACAAAATTAATTATACGAATAATTTTACGGAGCATATTAAAAGGTTTCAGGTCTTTCTGCCTCAGGCTAAACGAGAGCGCAAATAAAATAACATAAAATATTTGAGCACACACAATAAAAGAGGAAATTAATTAGCACGTAGATAATCAATCATTGTATATCGGGTTATTTTAATCAAGAAAGTGAAGGCAGTAATTATTAAGATAAACACTGTTAACAACAACAAAGATTTCAACTATAAAAAAACTTGATGCCTTTTAAGTACCTACACCTCTCTTTAAAGATTTTAAGAGATTTCAAGCTGAAGGTAAGACCTTTTCTACTATTTATTAAACATTTTCTTTTGGTATTAAATAACATCCATTACATTTCTAATCACCTTCTACCATCTGCTCATATTTACTTTTCAAAAGAGACGCGATTTAAAAAAAATCTAAGACATTTATTAAAACCAGCCAGCCAGATTAAACATACCTATCTTTTACTATGACACAGCAATATCAAAAGCCGTTAACCTTCAATATAGATCGCGATCACAAAAACAATCAATCAAGTTCGGGAACCGAAATGTCTCATTGGATCGCCAATGAAACCGTAATAAGTCTGAATTTATTTGGGGGATCAGTGAACATGTGACTGGCACATTTTGCAGCTCGCTGCAGTTGGTGATCTGATTGCATGTTGCTGGCAATAAAAATATTTCAGGCACGTGAAACAATGCCTAGCTTTTCTATTCGTACCGCACGTAAATGCTGTTGTTGTGGCTTGTGGCGTTTTGGAAATCAATCTATTGTAACTTTGATATTTAAAAAATAATGTTGGTAATATTTTGCTTTATAATTAAATGAGGGTTGATTGATTTTGGTAATTAATGCAATAGGTCATCCCCACGCTACTTTGAGTTTTTGTGAATTTCCTATTAGAATAAAAACGCCAGGTGTACGGTCCAACAAGTGTCATTTGTTTCAAACATTTGACAAGCAGGTGCACGTAAACAAAGTTTTTATGAACGCACATTAATCTATCGGAAAAATGTACTCAAAACCTTTTTTGGCTTAGGCAGTTCTTTTTTATCAACACACTGTGTATAGGCACGGACGACAGCACGTCAAGCTATACACTGCGGTATCTTATGCTCTTATTCCAACAAATAAGGGCTATTTTAGCCCTTATAGTTTAATGTGCTGTCGACTGTACAATTATACCAGGACTACTTTCAACATGTATAGGAATGGTTGCTACCAATACTGAATACTGGCATATCTACAAAATGGTCAATTTTCCACGTGACCTGCTACACATACATTTTAATATTAGCAGAGCTCGGAAACTATTATTGTGTCATTATTGATAAGCAATTGATGCTCTAATTAAATGGAATTGCCATGTAAATGGGGTTGTGACGTTATAATATCCGCTAAATTATGCAACACTGTCCGGAGCATTGATATAAAGCTTATTGCCATCATTACACGCATTACTTGCGAAGTGGTGCTTCTAGATGTATTAGTTTATAAAGCCTCTTGAGTCATAGAGTAGGAGATAATAGGTAATGTAGACATTTAATTTGGTCAGATTTTTTTTTAATTGTTTGGTTAAAATTTTATGAGTTTGAGTGTGACCTGGTACTTTCAATATATCGATAATAACAATTGCTTAGTAAATAAATTTAGAAAAAGTAAAGAGATGTTTGAAAGTATTTGAAATAGAATAAAAAGTATCAAACTAATGCTAGATTGCCACGCAAACATGTTGTTATGAGAACATAGTTGTTAAAGCTATGCCAAGCAATAAATGTTTAAGTTTACAATAAACGATGAGATTGTGACGTTTTCTTAGAAATTTGGATTTCGAATTATGAATTTGTACTATGAGCGTGTTGACCGTTTCGTCAATTCATGGAGCACACATTTTTTTTGTGATGTCAGTTCCATGCGCTAGTAATAGTAGTTCAATGTTCTGACCCTACACCAAAAACACAGACATACACTAAACAAGAACGCTGTTACACATTTAACCAAAGAGGGGCGGGCCGTGACGTTTGCGGGATACTCGAATTTGCAACGGACGCTACGTAAACCAATAACCACGCTGCCTAAGGCCCTATTTAAGAAACGCTCGCTTGAATATGGCGTGTAATTTTCTTTGACTAACATTCGATTTTCGAATGGATATCAGTTGAAATCAACATGGCAGTGATTTAAAAAAAACTTAATATTAAAACTACTTGTTTCTACATTTGGCGTGATTTTCTTTGACTATTAATAGATTATCTAACAAAAATCACCCGTAATATTGATGCGAGTGATTCAAAAATAGGGCCGCTGGCCTGCCGTTCGACAACTTGATACACGGCCGCCGGAATTGAAACTAGTTCAGCTCAGCATGGAACGATTCGGGGCATTGTTCAGGTTCTACAAAGATTTTTAGGATTATAAACTATAGCTTTCTGCAACCCTTCACATTGTTAAGGCCAACAGTATTTTTTATTATTTTTTTGAAAATTGCTTTTTCTGATGATTGAGTGGAAGTATTGCGCCATGATCACGGAGTAATCAGTGATTTACTTCGTGATCATGGCGCTTGCAACAGTGCCGAAATATCGAAAGCTCATAAATAATAAGGTACATGGTAGCAATCCCGTATCTAATGTTAGTGACCATGAAAGTTTAAAACAATATATTGAAATGATCCTTCAAAAACTTTAACAAGCGCCGACTCACAATAAGACTGACAAGACTGACTGCCGTCTCTCAGAATTAATGAGAGTGAAGGAATAGTGTGTGCACTTGTATGTTGCGCCATACATCTGGGCACTATAATATCTCCTGCGTACCTGGCCATCTCTGTTGAGATGGTCTATTGCCGAAAATCGGTTGTAGAATATTATATTAAAGACTCACCTGACTCATCATGGGGTCAGTGTTGATCTGGCACATATAGGTACCAGAGTCCTTAGGTTCCACGTTGCTGATGTACAGCTTCCACGTATTGTGGCCGTTGTGCGTCACCGATAGCCGCTGGTTCAGGGTGACCATGTGTGTGTGAATCGCCAAGATCGTTTTTGTATCGGACTTTATCCAGGCCACCTGCAAAATATAATTTTTGGTAGTTAGAACTTTTTTGTGCTGGGTCACGTCATCTTCATTAATCATAAGTACTACTACAACTATCATAGGTACTATCTCATTGTCACCAATCATTGATTGTCCCATGTATTTTTAATAGGTTTTGCAGTAATTTTAGCAACCGAGTTCGTTACAACAATGACAAAAAATCTGTTAAATCAGCCGAAGCTAATCAATACTAAGTAAAAACCACGGCTGTAATAAGGGCTAGTTTGCAACAAAAGTGGGTAACCTGATGTGCTGGTGACTGTACAATAAAAACTTATTTGGTAGTATGTGCTTTAATATTCATTCGTGCATAGCATTTTATGAGTCTTCAGTTTTTTTAAAGAATTTACTGTGAAGATAGCAGGGTAACTTATCTTGGAAACTTGTTTGTGTTATTCTTTCAAACTTATTATTCAGTTCGATAAGACTTGCTAATTCAAAAGTTACACAGCAGTTTTTTTCAGCACGATTTGTGCAGAGTCAATCGAAACTATTTTACCAACTTTGAAATTATATTCAGTACATTTCTTTCACTAAACAAAATACATTCTACGAAAGAGCTCGTAGCCTTCGTTAAATATATCTTATTTCTTTGTTATAAAATGTATACGTCATTAACTAAGGAAGGTACTTTTTGTAAGTTAGAACAAAAATAACTGGAATCACACAGGCACATGATGCAACGCAATTTTTGACTACTTGTTTCAATTCTTTTGTATGTAAGTGTAATCAATCTTACAATCGTCGCGTCAGCGTTTCCCCGAAGTGCAGTATTTTGTAACTTAGTTTAGCATCAGCATTTCTACCATACATTCATAATTTCATCAGTTCGTGTATCATTCTATCATTTATTCGTAAGATCAGTTCTTTCATTATATCTATCAATGTATCGCTATCAAAGACTTTCATTCCGCTCTTCTATCAAGCTATAACTATCACCTAAAAGTGTACTATTAAATTAAATTAAAATCATCTTTATTCAGGCAACATAAAACCTATACACATAAATAACAAATTAATATTAATTGAAATTGAATATTGATATTAAATAAATAAAAAATTGTTTTAAAATTTGCTGATGTATGACCGTACACTAAGACTAATTAAAAAAAACAATCAGATTTCTAAGTAAATATGATTTTCACTAACGAATTTCTTTTGATAAGAATATACATGGTATACCTTGTATGATCCAAGATGATTGACAGTGCACGTGAAATGGATATCCCTGCCCTGGGCTACTGTCAGATTCTCCAGCGGTGATAGGAATTCTGGCTCCTGTTCACTGTACCCAGAGCCTTGCAGCTGTCCTGTAAATTAAATTATTATTTAGTACTAAGCGGTCCCAGCAAACTTTGTTTCACCCGGGCCCGCCTCGTTTGCTTTTATCATTGATTTGTTTTGTAAAAAAAATATTTTAGTTACTACATCATTTATAAACTCAGTCACCCTAACCAAACATGACAAATTCATCAATATCTAATTTAACTAAATGATACGTCGCGTTCGATGACTTGGCTAGTTGAACAATTAAAAGGATGCTGGTGTTTCATAAACTGCCTAGGCATGCAATGAACTGACTGATGTTGCGACTATATTTAGAAGAAGAAGATAACTGTCATTAACTATGATGGTTGGAACTTGGATATCAATTTAACAAAATGTATTATTAATAATATTATTAATAAAGTGAACGCATTCGTCAAGTTACAGGATTGACGATATAGGTCATTGACTGAATCGTCATGTGAAAGTCGCGTCTAATTCAATCGTTAAACACTAACCACCTAATAACAAAGAAGATATTACCTGGTTTAAACTAAGACTAAAATCACCCGACAAATTAGAAAAGTATACCTCTGTTATCAAAAACTATCGTAAATTGGGCGGTTAATATCAACTACTTTAGATTAATTTCAATCTATAGATCCTAGTTAACTATATTGACTTCCGTTACATCCGTAAGATTACGTTACAGAGCTATAAAAATAACGTTATCCAGCTACATGCAAACGTCCTGCAAATTGCAGCAAAAGTTAACCTCGACAAACAACACGTCCGGCGTCGAATTCGGCATTATTTCCGATGGTAACCAAACACAATCAGAAGAAATACAGGTCGGATTGGCATTTCAAATTGGTTTAAATTGGGTCACGCCTGCACAAACAAAAATGTGAATCGCTGACGGCGGCGATCGCTCTACTTCTATTAAATAAATCTCCGGAACTGCAAGCCATTCTGAAAACGAGCTCCGATTTTGACTTAATCAGACATGAAAATACAATTAGCTGGCCAATAATCCGCACTACTAAATTAAAGCTTATGTTACTCGACAGAGAAATTGAAAGAATTTCTAGGAAAAATCTCTGTACAGAATGTTAATTGGTTTAGAGATAATAATCAATATGATACACGTGAATCAGTAGGGATTGTAGTTTATTTTTATAATAAGTCTGTTTTGCTATTTTAAGAAGTATACTAGTTACAAACACGTTTACCTAATTAAATTGCGTGCGAGCAATTAAACTAAATACTTGTACCAAAAAATGCAGAATTTAAAGAAGGTAGCTCTACCACTTTTATTAAACTATAAGTTAACTCAAAGCCTAAATAAAACAAAGGACCTGTTTTACAATCAACAAAAAGTGCTAACCAACGAATAATTGAAATATTGAACGTCGTGAATTATTGGACAGATAACGCTAACCAGAACTTATAAGGACATTGTAAAACAGGCCGTAAAACAGCTACTAACGTCATTACAAAGTTTGAAAAAAAATTGAGGGCAATAACCTCTTTTACGTTAAAATTCAATCACAACCATCGAAATCGATATCACAAAACGGTACCCAAGTAACTTAATCATTCGGAAAAAATAAAATTAGAAAGCAAGGGAAATAGGGGAGTAGAAAGCGAAATAATTATCTAAGTTGTTTCTTTGTCGAGGGTCCATCCGACGTCGCCGCTAGCCAAAAGTTTATTTGGACATACACGCAGACAACTTAACTCTGTAGACATCGCTTTGCTTTAATTCGCCGTAAAAGGTTGCTTAACTAAACTACTAATAGGTACGGGCGTAGATGAACGTTTTTCTCGCTATGGAATCTGCATCTTATGTTAGAGGGAATAGATCTTTGGTACAGTGACAAACGAAATTATTTGAATAAGAAAAATTTAGGTGCTGACTTATTACAGATTACAGGAAAGCCTATTACATAATATTGGCTCAAAAACTTGTACCTATCACGCTCACTTGTTTTCTTTATAGAATTTTACTTACAAAAGTAATCATAATTTGTTATCTGTGGATAAACACCTACAGAATCATCATATGAAGACGATATTAACGATTACAAAGTGTATACTGTAATTGTCATTTTAATTTGTTCCGATGCTGTAACGGGTGCGCATCATATCAATCACTTAAATCCATTTACGTCGTTATGGGAAACGTGCACACCATATCAAGTAGACTTTCATGATATTTTATCTTTTGAAAATAAAATAGCAAACACAATATCTACATACACTTACATTTAATGAATAAAGCACCTCACAACAGCGTTTGTTCCCGAACTCGACAATACGCGAAGTACATCAAAATCATATAGTAAATTTAAATAAATATAACAGTAAAATAAGTAGGCTTAAATACATTTAAACGTAAAAGTCTGCTGAAAAGGTTTTGGTATTCCAAAATACATATTTTGGGTCAATCAACTCACACGTTGTTAATATAAATAATCATGCTTGTTTTTCGAATATGATTTTATGGTTAATTTAATGTCCCTGAAAGCCGATTATATAAGCCAAATATTCAAAGGCGCATTTCCCATTTGCCAGTACAGTGCATTGTAAAGCATTATCATTTGCGCGAGCAACATTTGCGGAGTCATATAATGAACAGCGCGATCAGTAAGTACCATTTGAATGCCAAGCGATGAACATTTGGTATCAATCTCGTCTTAAGGTATGCGAGCTGTACATTTTACTACTCAAGGAAAAACTATGTTTTAATTGTGAAATATAGATTTTTACTTTCAACTGAGTACAGTGAATGTACACAAAGTAATTTAATTGGGATTTTGATAAATAATATTACTACAAACAACATCCGCAAATGGTTCATGAATCTTAAGGTTTTTCAAGTTCGCCTTATATTGACTGACTTATCATATGGTAGCCAAGATGGTTTGTGATGATGTCAAAGATGGCGGCCAAATGTCTGGCTATTTATGTTCATAAAAAATGTCAAAATATATACATTAATTAAATCAAGACACGATTGTTTCCTCGTAAAATTTTGTCGTCGGTTTATAGGTACCTTGTCACAAAAGGACTATCTATCGAGCCTTTAAAACGTGAAAGGCTATACACATTAATAATTGTCAACTTATCCCCGACCCGTCTAAAATACAAATGCCCAGTGTGAGGCCGGCCTTAGTCGAGTAAGGTCCAGCACATAAAAAGGGTCACACTAAACGTCCCATACTGTGACATCAAAACGATTAATGGCGTGCGGCTCCGGAACGCCGAATATTTTCGACCAATTCCCTAATTTGGAGCTCGGATTTAACACATTTTTCACGTTGCCACTGACCTGAAAATCGAGCCAATAATTCATCTGCCTTTGTCCAGCTTTCATCATTATGTTCAATGTTTTTAATTTAGATTAGATAAGAACAAATAGGTGACTTAATATCATTGAACTACTATTACTAGCATATGGAACTGACACCACGAACAAATTTCGTGCTTAATGAATGACTACATGACGCCACTTGTCATCAAATACTCGTACAAACGGTTTTGTATTCGATATTCAAATCTCAAGGAATAGGTACGTCACAATCTTGTCTTCGTATTTGCGACACATTTTTTGCTTGTCATAGCTAATACGTAACAACAACACACGGCCTAATATTCTCTAATTAATGCGCTTTGAATAACAACATTTCAAAATAGTAATTTGCATGGCGGGAGTAGTCATCTACTACTTACATAAAAATAAGTCGGGTTTTCCTTCCTGACGCTATAACTTCAGAACGCACGAACCGATTTACACGGTTTTGCATCGGAAAGGTCTCGGGCTCCGTGAGGTTTATAGCAAAGAAAATTCCCATAAAACGGGGCCAAGGCGAGACGGGGCTGGGGGCGAAACGAAGTTCGCTGGGACCGCTAGTCATTTATATGTAGAGGGTAAATAACAGTATATACCCAATTAAAGTTTTTATTTATTGATGTTTTCTAAGCTAACGGTGAAATGTTATGGATACCTGTTATATACCGTCCAGTGCAGAATAATATTTTTCTATCAGTCTGCTAAGTACGCCTCTTGTACACATAACTACATAATAAGATCAACTCCTGTTATATTTATAATAATATCTATGTAAAGTGAAAAGCTAGTTAAAAAATACCAATAATATTCGTATGTGGCTTGTTTAATTTTCCGTTTGTGGCCACATCAAAATTGTTAACAATCGTTGATTTGCGCTGCACTTGTTAAACCTCAATGAGTTGTTCGGCCGATGCAAATCAAATCAAACTGCACCACATTTTAACTGTAATTAATCAATGTGTTACAATGTTTCATGTTTTGTTTGAGTCATAGTACAAACTAACACTTTAATGCAAGCTTCTTTGAGCTGACATTGCATTTTTTTTTAAATCGAGCCTTGGTGTGTGTGCATGTACACGTCGTATGAACTTGATTGATTTGTCCATACTTGAAAGCTATTCATGACCGCATTGCCTTACAATGGGCTAAAAACCTGTAATCAAACATATAATATTTTTTTATTCGTTGGTTTACAGTCGGTAAGTAGGTAAAACTTGAACCGGTTACATTAATACCAATACAGAATCCATTCTGACTGATACGAATTTCAGCAATGTAGGTAAGTAGATATCCACCGAGCTGTCTTCTTAGACAATTTCCAATAAGCCGACTTAATTAGTCAATAACAATTCGGCAATACACGGGATGACGGGCCCGCATCTCTTGCAGCCAACTGGCTTGTCTGAGCAACTGAACTGTGGATTGGCTTGTGAATATGGGCCGAAGATGGCTTGATTAAATGGCATGTCTGTTGGGTACCGGTGAATTTCTGTCAATTGAACTAGCTAACTAAGCAGCATCGGGCAACCAAGTTTTAGAAATGCAGCTATGTATAAAACTATTCCCCTAACTTACATTGATTTTAAAACTACCTGTGATAAGCTCTAATGCACAATTTTTTAAGTTTTATATAATTTTACTACTATAATACTCATTTATCACAGTAAAATAGGGAAAAAAATCTGTTTCAGTTAAGTCAACTTTGACCCCTGTGTTACTTGGAAATAGTATAATAGCCCAGTTTTTGACCGTTTTTTCACACACACACACACACACACACACACACACACACACACACACACACACACACACACACACACACACACACACACACACACACACATACACACACACACACACACACACACACACACACACACACACACACACACACACACACATACACATAGTGAGAGATATTAATACACGCCATATCTGATGAGTTACTTAAATATAGTACATAAAATGTAAATCCGTCATTGGCTGTAAGTCCGATATGTCTGTATATTTTGTTATCATTTTTAAGAGCTGTGGATTTTGTAATACAAATAAAATAAAATAAATAAAGTTGATTACAGTCACAGAAAGATGAATGCAAATCGCCATTGATTGGCTTCCACAACCACTACGAGTACAACACCGCAAACGTTATTCACAAGTGCAACCGAGTTTCGATTGAATAGTCGGAGAACTGAAAACTATCAAAATCAACGTCAATGTGGCACTCGTTCCGTTTTCAAACGTTTGTAATGCATTTGCTTTGTGTCGACAAGGACGCAGCCAGCAATGTGTTGCATAAACGATTCAACTTGTTGTTTAGGGATCTTACACACGGACGGCAGATTGCCGGTGAAAAGAGTCGGCAGTAGCCGTCAACATGCCGTCGAAGCACCGTCAACCTATTATCAGCCTCAATATCGCTCTTTCAGATTCGACTTGCGACGGTTGCTGTTGTTTTCGCCTTTAGCAGACAATATGTCGTCGACGAGTAGTCGGCTACAGCCGTCAACAAGTGTCGCTCGTGTGACAGACAGCAACACAGCTATAATTATGAGTGGCTAATAAAGAAACACCTTGACCGCGATTGAGTGTTTTCAATTTAGTTCATTTGCATTTTTACATGCTAGCGGTTTCCTACGGATTCAACCACGTAAATCTTTCTCCATAACCTGACAAAATTTTTTTTTTACTCAAACCTATGCGTGTGGGGTGTCTATGGATAGGTCTTTTAAAATGATGTTGAGGTTTCTAAAACAATTTTTTCTAAAAGTGTAAGGTTTGAGATATAGACGCTTCCAAAGTGGTAAAATGGGCGTCCCCCCCCATCTAACTTTTGAACTAAGAAAGTAAAAATTTTGAAAAAAATATATAATGTAGATCTTAACAAAAACTTGCAACGAAAATTGGTTTGAAGGAGATCGAAGCAGTAGTTTTTGAGATATTGCACATTTTTATCAACCGCAAATATAACTTTGTCTTTCATACAAACACTATGAAAAACAAAGTTATTTTTGCTGTCGCAATATATTGTGATGTTTTCGTTAAGTGAAAGTAAGTGGACCCTGAATTCAGTTAAGGGTGGCACGGAACCCTCAGTGCGCGGGTCCGACACGCACTTAACCGGTTTTTTCTTTTTTTTCATGTTCATAATATCAACACATGCTATTTCTGTTAATACTTAATTTTAATTCGTCATATTTCACCGTCTCGACAGATTATCGTTGACTAATTTAATTGAATCCTAATTTCGGCACTTATTCGCCTGCTTGCCTCAGAGAAATGGTTTTGTTTTTGAATAAGTAGATTGTTTTCAAAATTAGGTGTAGTCGAATTAATCGCTTGCACAGCCACTAACTTTTCGATTTATTGAAACTATATCAAATTGAAACAACCTTTCGTTACATCCTCGATATTATGAAAGACCGCCTCTACCATATCTATGCCAGTTTGCCCGCGTATAAACGTTTGATCGACTTTTATAGCTGGATTTGCACAGCCGCTTCTTTTTTCTGGATTTTTCGAATGCCAGATTTGATTTGACATGCGGAACAGACGGATTCTCCGTTGCAATAAACAAAAAAACACTTTCATAAAACCGGAAGCTATGCACTCTGTACAGCTCAACAAAAGATTACAATAAGTATGGTCAAAGTTCTAACATCAAGTATTTGTAGGTACTTATATTATATAGGTCCGACATTAGTCCATGCTTGCAAATTAAATTCTAATTGTACTGAGTCAAAGATGAAATGAAAATCAACTAAGTAGACGTATTTATTACTAATGCCGAATTATTTGTAGCAATATTTTTACTGTCGGATAGAGTGTCCCCCTTGTCTGGAAAATATCCTACTTACACAAACAGCAAAAGCCTTTGAAAATAAAATAAAATATCAATTGCAAGAACATTTTTATTTTATTTTTGTCGCTAATATTAAACGTTTACGTTCTCGCTAAAAATAAAAGTATCAAATTCAATAATGGTTTTCTCAGAAACCAACTAAGATTATACTGAAAAAGTCTCGTCAGTTCATGCAGTTATACTACTAGAAGGTTATTTCAGAGCATTCATAGACCTTTTGTTTCAAAAGGTTGAACCCTTTGAAATTGTATGGTATATGCAAGCATTGTCTCTATGACACAGAGAGAGCTCATGGCAATCCTTACAACGGCCGACAATTCCCTAAATGTCAATCTCTCTTTGTGTTGAATTCAATTGCATCTATTAATCCTTGAATGGCACTTGCATACTTCGTTTATGCATGTGCACTCGTACATCTTTAGTAAATAGTGTAGTGTCTACGATTCTCATAAGATGGCAAATAGATGATGCGGCTAAGTATGGTTCATGTCTGACTAACTCAATAATAATTCGACATTTTCAAATACATATCGACCCAAATCTTCGTAAAATATATAACATTGAATGTTTGAGACTAATTTATAAATCGTTCGTACTTGTTCTTTTCGTCCACAAAACAATCTGAAATTGACAATGAATTGAAAACCCATCCTTTTAATCCTCCCGAATTGGTACTTTTCACATTTTGGTGCCAACTTCATAAGTATATCTTGTGAATAACTGTTACTTTCTACGAGTTAAAGTTATTTGTTGTATGATTGTATAAACGAGTCAAAACGATCTTACTAAACGATTTAAAGCAGTTGTTATCAACGTCTTCCGTTAGTGGAAATGATATATAATTATTGCTGGCTCTTAATATTTCACAGTCCTTTAGATTATAGATATGAAGATAAACGGTGTCGTCGGTAAAGTTCGCCCGAGACTACCGCGCTGGGTTATTAATTTTCATTTGACGGGGATAAAGGCTTTATAGCACCGAATGCCTTTAATTCCCTTTGTGACAATCGGGAATTGTGTATGGGTTACGGTTGCAAAAATATGTTGAGGATTATCTGGACAGTGAGAGAAGACCGATGATTTTGCGTTCACGAAATATACTCCTTAGTAAAAAAATACTTGATATGATTTCTTTAATGATACGAGGGCTCAATGCTATTTTTGGAAAGGTTTAAGTATTTATACACTTTTAAATAGCTTCTATTCTTGCATTTGAAAATGTTTAATAATAATAACCCCGCAGGGCAGCTTTGTGGCGAGCTGTGGTGAGTAGCGACACCACGGGGTTAATCTGAGTGCTCCCGAGAGTCGGTCAAGACCCTCATCTTCGGCTTGCCGAAGTGGAACCCAAGGGGGTCTGCAAGACTCTCACCTCTGGCTCGCCTTGGTCGGCCGGCCAGAGTGGAGTCGCAAGAGCATGAGCTCGAAGGGTGGATGTGGTTGCGTAAGTGGCGAGTGGGCACGTGATGCCGGACCCTCAGGGAGCGCGTGATCGTTATATAAAGTCCGGGACCACCTCTCCACCCTTAGCCGTCAGCACAGTGTTGCCCCTCAGTCCGGTCAATACGACTCATGACGCCAGGGGGGGCCATTTAGTTGACGGTGAGTCACCACCTGCCATTGTTTTCAGTTTTTGAGACTATGAACCAGGCGATCCGCAGTCTTATCCTCCATAGCCCAATTGTCCAGTCCATCTAGCACTGTAACCCAATAGCCCAACGTATTTTCAGTCCATATTCTGCAATAGTCCTACACTAGCCGGAGGTTGTCCTTGGGAGCACTTGCATAGGGCATACAGGGATAATCGCCGGCTGGTGTCACAATGCTTTTATATTAATGTTGTCAAACGGGCCTCTGCGTATTGGCTTCGGCCCCATGTACGCCTTCCAAAGGTCCGGGACCCCATGGTCCTGAGATTGGAAAATGACCAACATAATAATAATAATAATATGCGCCAGACAACACACCAATTGTCTGGTATCGTGGTAAGGAATTGTCTTCCTTACATTCCCTTAGTAATTTAGCTTTTTATAGATAACAGAAAAGATTCATTAGCCTTATAAACATAAGTTCTTACCGTACCACACCATTTGATATAATTCGCGTTGTAGGTTGACTTCTTATCATACCAAAAAAAACATCATTGAACACCCAAATTGACGTAAGAACAACCTTAAAAATCTTATACACGACCATAAATTATGTAAAAATTTTAGCGGGGGACCTGTTCAACCAATTTTCCCTTTTCGCGACTTGTAAAAGCGAAATAAAAAATGAGGGCACTGGCAGTCAATCACGTCGGATGTGCCGGTGTCGGGCTGTTATTAATTTTCATTTGACACAGTCGGCTGCGGAGCGCAACAAAGGCGTGCCTTCACAGACACTGCGTCTATTTCCGCATACCATCTGATAAACCCTTGGAATAGCTATCCACTTTAAATTGTTTAAAGTAAATACAAGGACCGATGTGCCACTGCCACCTTGGCGGCATTGATCAAGTTTCTTTTTTACTTTTTTTTACTGAGGACAGTTTTTTACGGAAAGTTGTTAAGGAAAAGAGGAAGAACTAGAAGAGCGTATGACCCAAATAAAGAAAAAGTTGGACGTCGAGTCGTACCAAGAAGTCAAGGAGATGGCTCTGAATAGAGATAAATGGAGAGCTTTATGAAGTGCGTTCCCCCTCTTGACCGTGACCCCTCTACTGCAAGACTTGTCTTGTGGGAGAACGGGCCCTTACCGCCTGCTCCCTTTGTTCCTCCTTCCGAACATCCCCCTCCAGGACATAAACTGCTATGGCCCACTTGGAAGTCCCTTAACAGACTCCGGTCCCAAGTGGGTAGATGCAAGGACACCATGTTCAGGTGGGGATTCTCTGATGGAACCAATCTGTCCTGCGTCTGCGGGTTCACTCCGCAAGACATGTCCCATCTTTTGTCTTGTCCGGCGTGCCCTGACTCTTGCTTGCTAGAAGACCTTATGTGTGCAAACGACAGGGCAATCCGCGTCGCCAATTACTGGGCACAACAAATTTAAGTCGCTTTACCATCGACACGATAAGAAGAAGAATGGAGAAACCTCCACCGAAAAGAGCATAGCTCTTAAATTAAAAAGAAAAAAAGTTGTTTACGCTGTAAGACTAAATTGTTCCACGAAAGGATACCCAGACAAGGTGTAAATATCAAATCTCCAAAAACAACATAAGCATTGTAGAAAACTGGCAGCTAAGGAAAAATAAATAGAGTGGACGCGACGGGAATAATGTGACAAATAAATCTAGTTGTACTAAATGCAATACATTTGTACTAAAGTAATCCGATATTTGTGCTAGCGAAGCTACGGGAAACCGATAGTGCGACAAAAATAAATACAATAAAAAACAACTGTCAATTTAAAACTTTACGCTGACTAGAGAAGTCATTTCAATCGGCGGAACATTCGGCCTAGTTATCGTTGCGAAAAGCCTTTTGACTCTAACTCGGCTCTGACAATCAATAGGCTTATGTCTTGCAATATTGCAATATTTTCCAATAAGCTGAATAAAAAAAATCTAAGCGCAAAGCGCCTAAATATTTATTAATTTTAGAATTATTTACTAAAATAAAAACATAAAGTGATAAAAACGGAAGAGGCTTACTGATTTTCAAATAGTTCTACAAATTTTACCTCGAATAGATTAATGGAAGACATTAATAACCTTAGAAATAACTACAGCTGTAAATCTCATTTCGGATGCAAAATTATAATATCCAAGTAGCAAAAGCCAGTACGAAACCTTAAGTAAGTATTCGTAAACAGTATCGGAAGCAGATAATCCAAAGGAAATCCGCACGAACCGTCCTTAAATGGCTATCAGCAAAGATATTTAAGTTTAGGAACTTTTATCAATATTTTCCATAATAATTATGTTTTTGGGTTTGAAAAACTGCAATACAAACAAACGTTTGTTCAGGAATCTCTGAGTTAAGTTTAAAATGTAAATAAGCTTCTCAACGTAGAACGTTACTTTGGGTACTACTTATATTTCTAATTTTGCTTAAATATCAACACTACATAAGAAATTCTTGAAAACTTCGGTTGTTGAACAGAGCTGTTGGATGTTACTTCCTAGAAACAATCTCGTATTCTCTGATTTTTCCTGAATTTATAGTATTTACTTAGCGGACAACGACAACGAAGGTGTGCGTTAATTATATGTTGACTGATCGTATTAAAATGAAATGCATTTCAAAACAAATTACTAAAATTATTTATTCAAGGTGAAAGTACGAAATTATGAACCTCAATGAATGGTTAATTCACATAAACATTTCAGAGGGGACGAAAATTACGCGACGTATTCCAATATTAATACCACTGCAAAAAACCTTGTTGCTTAAATCCATTGAAAATTATTCGCTGTACGTTTTAAAAATAACGAAATTCTCTTTTCGTTAAGCCTCCATTGAACACTGAATTTTCAATAAGTTTTAATGAAAATGTATCATTTTCACGTATTCACCGGTGGCATATCCTATTCGATTACGTGTTCCAATTATTCAGTATTTCACGCTCATCGACGTCTATAATTACATTCTGATAGAATTGCGTTAAATTCACCGCACGTACCATCACTAATTTCCATACAATTAATCCAATGATTAGCTGTAATCCAATGTGGGTTTCGGGCATAACAATCGTACTACGCAAATTCCGATGTGTGCTACTGTAACTGTTTTTGTTGGGTTAATGAAAACGGCCGGGAATGCGGGAAGGTACGAGCAGAAAGATGAGGTGAGAACTTTAAACAATTAAAAGAAAGGTTTATAAAGCGTTTTCAATTAAACTCGGAATCCCGAAGGTATGGCTGTGTGCGGCATCCTTACGTCAAGGGAGGAACGTGAGGGAATCTGGGTCGGTATTGCCTCTAAACTGCAACCGTACTGCATACAGTCGTTAGAGTGCAACAATTTGTAAGCTCGGTTTAGTTTTAACTACGGGACGTAAAGGATGCGTGAAGTCGAAAGATGCATCTTGACTTGGACTACTATTTACTGTTGTTTTTTTTAATTATCTACCTACATCATTCCACTGTTAGGCAAAGGTCTCCCCCAACACCTTCCATTGAGTCAGCCGTCACTGCTAATGACACCCATCGGTCGCAAAGTTGTCCAAGTCGTCACACTACCTCTTTTTGGGTCTACTTCTTAACTGTTTACAGTTATCTAAATAGTTAAATTATTAGTAACGCGGTGGCGCCCGTATATAGATAATTTGAAATAATTATACGCATTGTTACTGTGTCAGATAAACGCCGCTCGAATCCGATCAACCCGCGGATTCCGTATAACCAATAAAGTGGCGCAAATTATTCGGAAGAAAGCGGGTATCGGGAATTTTACATAATCTCGAAAGTAGTGGAGAATTTGGTCGGCAACTTTTGGGTGGGATTTGGGGTGCATTAGTTTATTCGGCGGAGGAAATTAACAGCCTCAAAGAGAGAAGAGGTGGGATATTAAGCCTTTCACCGAGCCGCCATTAGGAGCATAGTTTGGACTGGCTAGCTGTCGAGCTCGCAGCGTAATCCAGCCTAATTTGCTCGCTCCTCGACTCTGTGAAAGCGCAAAGTGTAAAGGATCTAATAGCTTTAATTACAACGTTAATGGAAAAAACGCAACAGCAAATTAACACTGGACACTTTACAAACATTGCAGAAATACTTAGTGCCTCGCTCCGGCAGCGCGACGGGACATAGGTACTGCAAAAGTAATAGAACTTCTACGACGAAATGAGGTTCTATTAAATGACATTTTAATTTAAAACAGTACAAACTGTATTGCAGACAAATATGTAAATACCTTAGTTTAATTTCAACTTAAAATGTGTCCCCCGAGGCGGCTATACTAAACCACGCGACATACATATCTACAATCTTAAAGAGCAGAATTATTTTATACTTAAAGTAACATTTATAGCCGTTGAATGGAAACGAAATGACATGTGTTTAGCTTTTAAAGCGTCAGAATATACTCGTGAGGTAGTCGATGATGAGTGTAAATTAGATATTAGAAGACCAAAATTAGCAACATCAAAGGGGGAATTTCTGGAAATTAGGCTTTTCATTAACTGCCATCAAGCAAAATATTACGGTCGGACGTCTGATGAGTTTCGCTTTATATTTGTTGTATGTATGCCTTATTTTGCCTCATGAAAGCTGAACCTGTTAAGATTATATATTGATAATAAATACGAGTAATAGCGTGTTCGCGGCGGTAATGAAGCAAAAACTGCAACACCCGTTATAATGAAATACAGTTTTCCCAACGCTCAAATATAATAACTGTTATTATCCATTTGAGCACGTAATTTTCACTAAGTCAGCTTAAAAACAGGAAGCAACTTTGCATGCACATCAGATTTTGCAATAACCTAATTTGTTTAATTAAAAATAAGTGTTATGTTTAAAAGGGGTTAGCGTTATACGAGTAACAAAATTAACTTAAATGAAAAGAGGTTTTAAAACTTTTATGAAAACGCAACGCAAATCATTTTAACGAGCCCGTAGGTATTTTCTGTTACGGAAAAGACAAGGATAAACTTGTCGACTAATATTAGACGTTGGCTTTCATCTTTGACTGTCATTCCTACTTATTATATAAATATAATCTACTTACCGGCTACTATAGTAAGAAGGGCAAAAGTTGAGACAAGTGGCAACCCTCCTGTTTCCATGGAAACGACTCGGGACCGCCGCGTAGGTTCCGCCATCATCACATCAAAAGGCATCTGATACTCCGCTAACTCTCTCACATATCCTTATTGTCGTATAGTGTACAAATCAGTCTCCAAATCAGCAAAAACATGTTCCTTGTAAAATATTTTACAAAACGTTATTGTCATATTTCAATCCATCGCTGCATCTGCAACAAAAAAGGGTAACGTGAGTGTATATTGTTTATCAGCGACACTAAATCATTGGCCGTAAACGAAAAAATTGTGTAGTATTCGTAACACACATGAAACCGAGCTTGCGTTATAACATGAATCGGTTAAAAAATGACCGCTGGTAGAATCTCGTTACCAGGGCAGGGCCACAGCTATTTTATATGGAAACGAATTGAGTTTTCACGGTTTAGCCTTATTCGTTTAGACAAAATGTACGAGTGATTTAACCCAATAGTTAAATTGTAACGTTTGCGAAACGTTTCGATATTTGACGTTTTGTTCAATAAACCTAATAAATAAAATGTTTTTTAAAACAAAATCACAATAGATATTCTATTGAATTTTATCAGTCACTTGTTCTCATTTTGTCTCTTACACACGCTTATCATTTTTAGGTTTTAGCTGCTACGGTCTTGGTGATAGTCCTTGACTTTTAACATAGTCACGTTAGTACTTGATGATGGTATTTGATATGTCTGAAAACTCATTCAACTCACTCGTTCATTATTTTTAGCAAATTGAGCATTACTTTAGTTCCGTATTCAAAAAATAGCAATTTATAAGAACGTAAGTGGATGAAATGCCCGCAGCGCAGTGCAGCCAGGCTGTAGCTGAACGTACAACGACACCTCAAGCTTTACATTTACGGTGCTTTATGAAGCTATAAATACGAACGAATTTCCAACGAAAATGTAAAGCCTGATGTGCTGGCAGTTGTACATACGGCAGTTTTTTACTGCACTGCTTCCGCGCGGCGTGCGCAAACCGTGATAAAACAGGAATGATTGCCGCTCTGTCGCGATATTGTTTCAAGTGTTTTGTTCCATTCTCGTTCTCGTAGTTTTTGCCCGAACCGAGCGAGCGTTTCATACAGCGTAATCGAATACTAATCTGATTTACATACGATATGGAGCCGCAATCTTGTGTAGATCAACATATAATTTTCCTGTTTACAACGCTCATGAGTAAATAGGATATTATTATCTAATAACAGAAAAAATGATATTTACATTATAAATAACCCTAAATCTAAAGAATAAATATGAGAAGAAAAAAAAGGACTTATATCTACCTACTATAAATAAAAAATATCTTCTAAATTTCCGCCGCTTGGCGGCAGGGTGCCCAGGAGGCTGGCAGCATTGCCTCTTTGTATGGCCAAACTGATTCGTTGGCCGAGGTAGCTGCCAGCCCTCTGGTCACCCGAGGCCTCGATTAGGCGCGCCGATAATTCTTTAAATAATCGGTGCGCCTCCGGCCCCCACGGACCCAATGTCTCAACCCCAAACGGTGCAAATATGTAACCCTCACCGAGGGCTACATATAAGCGCCGCTTAAGGTTTTCCGCGGCAGCCGCCGCCGCACCCGCATTGGATGAGGTCGCATGGACGTGAGACGGTGCCAGTGTGTCTACGCAGGTAGCGTCCCAGACCAGCGACCTCCCCAATTTCCATGGAACGAGCGTCAATCCATCGGGCCTCTTCCCATCGCTCCGGATTAAGCCTCTCGGCTCCAAGATCGCGGGTATGTTGGCGGTTACAAGAGCCCGACGGATGACGTCGTTCAATGTAGCGTGGCGCGACAAGCGGCCAGCGCTCTTGGAGCAGGAGAGTCCGTGGTGGCCGAGCTCGTCGACAGCCTCGCCGCATTGGCAACGGTGAGCCCTGTTTGTTTCAACGCCCAGACGGAGACCAACTAAAATTGATAGGAATGAGTTGTTTAGCAGGGTGCCCAGGTTTGGTGAGGGTATTGCCTGCAACCAGTAGCCTGACTCTTTCTCAGAGACAGCGAGGAGGCGAGCGCGGTCTGTCTCGTTCTCAGCAGTTGAAAGGAGATCTCGCTGGATCTGGAGGCAGAGCGGCTCATCCCACTGTCTCTGAGACTGAGGGGCAACCGGTTGCACGCTCGGGCATGCCATTGACCAAGCGATTTTGGCCTCGGCCAGGTAAGCCACCTCTACGGAACCCAGTGAAGGGTTAATGATTCTCCCGAAGAGGTTGTGCGTACTGTGGACCGATGACAAAAACGCAGGCAAAGAAACGCTTGAAATTTTGCGGATGCCCAGGCCGCCGAAGCGGATCGGAAGGGACGCCTGGGTCCAGGCTCTCTCTTTAATGTTGCAATTTAGAATTTCAGTCAGGCAGTTTTGTACCATTTTGTCTAAAGACATTAGAATATCATTGTGTTGCCAAATAGGAGAGCACCGGAGAATGTATGTGAATTTTGGAACGAAAAGGCAGAAGCGAATGATAAAAAGAGCCATGTGTGAATTGATTTGATGAAGACGGTTCGATGAATTATTAAATTTAGACATCTGGTCCGATAAAAAATCGGGGACAGCACTGCCAATGATAGGGGCTCCTAAAAGTCTAAGGCATTGTTCATCGACCGTTCTTATATTGGGGGCCAAAACGTTAAATTTAGAAATAATTTCGGATTTTTGTGTGGAGTCAGTTGATTGGGGGATAAAAATTTCACATTTAGAAAAATTTAGCTCGAGGCCAATGGAGGCGAACTCTGTGATTAAAGTTTGTAAGTCGGTCAGAACTGACGAAACGTCGCCTCCAAAGGTTCCGTCGTCCAGATACCAAACATTAAATTTAGATTTTAGTTTTGAAATAATCGGATGGATGGCAAGACTAAAAATGGCAGGTCCGAGCGGGTCACCCTGTTGGCAGCCGACAGCTGAATGTAAAAGATGTTGTCTATGAATAAGAGTTGAAGGGGAACTGTAGCATTGCCAAAGGTACGGGTAAATCTGTGGGATATTGTTTTGGATTTCCGTGAGTAATGCCCCTCGAGACTGCTTTTTTAAAATTTGCTTCTTTAGGAAAAGAGACTTTGGTTTTATGCTGACGTAAATGACTATACATTTTAATCGTATGTGAGAATGTTAATACTAAGTGAAATTTTATGAAATTTACCACACGATTGCCAGGTTAGACAGATATTCAAAAGTTGTAATTGTTGGACGTATGTATGTACAGTAAGCGCAGGAGCAACTTGGGGATAATTGGACGTAAAGTTTTTTCTACTCGTTTACGTTCTTGCAAACTGATATTCCGTTGCATAGAGTCATATTTTAGTGTAAGTTAATATTTATTGTATGTTATATTAATCCATCAAGGCAGCTTACGCAACAGAGAGACATTACATAGTAGTATTCAGAATTAAGAGATGGGTCAAATAAAAAGTATATTCCCTGAAAATTGAGTTTCGTAGCCAGATGGAAAACGATAGCTGCATAAAAATACATTTTAAAAGTGCAGGTTGTTCCCGCTTGATAACCATTCGCTATCACAATCGTAAAGCGGCGCCGCGTCAGTTTTACCGACCTGAAAATTGCCAAACATATAGTTCGCGAGCTGAGACATAGTTTGCGTGCAAGCGACATTACTTTCTAGAGCGATGCGACTCGCTCATAAAATAACGGCCAACTATTCTAATTTATACACGCCTATGAACTTTCGGACACGTCTAGTGGATAGGTTTTGCTGAAATGTAGTTTATGCAAAAACAGTTCATTTGCGTGTTTGAAAACATACGTTGGTACATTAGTCAACACGTTTACCAGAACGTTACTTTTACACATCCCCTGTATAAGTATTGTTACTTATGAAACAAAAAGTTACTTATGAAAAGAGATATCCAAGTATCTCTCTATTTGTAATGATGATACTGAATAAACATGTTTTCTTTCTTTCTTTCTTTCTAGATATAGACGAAGGATTATGATATCTTCAAAACCAATATAATTTATATCTTACATCACCGGATGAAATCCCATTCAGAAATCAATTAATGCATGCTTATCTCAAGTTGTCACTCAGTTCGCCGCCATCAATTCTATCAAGTCGCTCTTCACTTAGGCGGCAATGTGAAATTGAATATTAATTTAATTAGCCGTGAACCCTCATCGCGATCTGCGTAATTGAACACACCGAAACTTAGCATTCGGAAGTCAGGTAGACAATGAATTAGGGCTATAATAGTTGAGTTGGGGGACCGTTCGGCGTTCGGTTCCGTCAATTGAAACATGGCCGACGTCTTTGCCGTATGAACGAGCGGCGCGACAATAAACAATACAAACAACCCTGGCCTGCGTTTGACACCAGCCCGCTCGGAGTGGATTAGAGCGCTCTACAGGGCGTTCGGCAGCATTTAGGGAGCGTAATAGCCTTCCGCCGTGACCTGTTTTAGTTGCGACAAATACAGATTTACGGGATTGCCGCCCCGGGATTTCCAAACGGAGTCTGCTACCCGTAATAAAATTGAATGGTGTTTACTTTGCGGCTACTTTATACCACTATCCAATTTTTAGGGCGCGCACTCACTAGCCAGCCGCGGCGACGATTAGACTGTCAATCGATCCCCAATCCGACGACGCTTAACAAAGTTTCAAACAGTTTAATACCTCCTGAAATATGCACGAAAAATGTGTCAGCGAAAATTGCCTTGAGTTGTATAATTTTTTGATGAAACTCGCTGGAAATAATAACGATTGCTTTAAAACAAATGTTGTGTTGTCTGGATTGGTAGAGTCGCATAATTGTGTTCTAAATGGATTGAACTTAATCATATCAGGCGTGGCTCACTCGAGCCGATTCGCCTTTTACCCCGGAATTGTGGAGCAAACCCCCATTTACGACATTCCGTTGCTTAATAATTTTACATCCGCTGACAAAGAGCGCGCCTTCTGTTATCTCAAGAGTGGCACGCCGACGATATGAGGCCCACGAACCCCTTACTCCCGCTCCTATTGTCATATTTACATTGTCTATGCTTATTCCCGAATTCCGATTAACGCAAAGCCAGCATGTCTGTGTCTACGAGTACTTAGTTTGCCTTGATGTTTGTTTACATGTTGTACCTACAAATAAATATTCTGCTTTCACTTTGACTTTATGACTGAAGGTATCATGTTTTGTTTGAGTTGCTCCAAGTTTCAAGTTCCGACGTGGATTCAAGTTTTCGAAGTTTCCTTACGGAACAGGTAGTTTTCAGCCGTCGAGAAAAGTAGTTGCAAGATAAAATAAAGGTGCTAGATTCGCGTAATCTTTAAAATTAAAAGTCATAATAAACGATCATTGTATTGAAATGTGTATAAGCTTTTGTAAAATGTCATCAAAATCTTTCATACCTATTTATGGTAGTGAGGATCAAAATAACCTATAATATCCAGATGTTTATAACGATTTGGGAATGTATTTTTTATGATCGTCGTGAACTTGATGTTGTTTATTTTACGACAGTGTTTTATCTCGGCGTCTTTGTCACACAAGAAGGCAGATAAAAATGGGCCAACAATTTATTTCAGTGAGCGTGTCCAACCTTTGCACTCCCCTGTTTCTTAATTCGCAATTAAAAAGTTAAATTGTTCGGTTAATTGCAGCCATTGTGAGTGGACGTCGTCTCCCATTATTCACAATAGCTCTCAGAAAATTTGATGAAAAATTCGTCGAGAACCAGTTGAGGATTTACAATAAGTAATTAGCTTATCCGTCGGCGTCACGCCTGTTCCCTTGGTGGTGCCTTGGCTCGGCAAGGGGGCAAGTCACATCTTACGTTAAGCCCCGGTTAATCTCGCACTTCTTAATAAAAGGAAAGAAGAACTTGGGCTTAATAAATTACAGAAGTCGAATCGGCGGTTAACTTCGCGGAAGATATGCTTGACTTGCAATAGTTTATGTGATAACTTCGAGCTCGTTCGTTCGTTAGGTTGGCTCGCAAACACTTCTTAATAGAACCGTGATGTAAGAGCTTTCAACACTTTTATACTTACTTGTTTGTGTTACTACGTCTACATTAGTAGAAACAATAATAAGATATTACCTTATTTCTTTTGAAACAAGTTTAAACCGGGTTTGAGAAAATGAAGAATTAAATATTTCAAATTGTACTTTGACGGAGTTAAAAAGTTTTCAATTAATTACATTCATTGTGGCCAAAACTTTGCTCGTTACCGACAATTCCCTTACATTCAAACTTAATTAAGTAGTAAATCCCTTAAGGAACTTTATAAAAAGAACTATTGATCTGTCAAAGGCACACGCTTTAAAAATGAAAGGACGGAATAAAATCATTTAATGAGAAAATGCCTAAGGATCCTTCGAAAGGGAAGTATGAAAGTAACTCTCCTTTGGGGCAAAAATACTTCATTAGGACACTTTCCGGACATTAAAGAGTCGCTTTGTGTAGAATAGATATAACAACCAGGAACTTATAAACTAATTCATTAAGGATAATAAGGAGCATTCTATAGGCATAACTATTAAATACTAATCTTACCTAACTACAGTGTGTCAATAAATTTAATTGAAATCGAAACCACGATTACATAACTAACGCTAATTATATAATTACTATTTGCTTTTGTATTTTTAAATTTCGAATGTGTCGCGGTGGATCGAGCTTATCCAAAAAAGCCTGTTCACTGTCTGGGGTGAAATGGATAAGACACACCAAAGCATTTCATTTATAAGAAACAAGATTGTGCCAAAATCGATCATATTGTACTGACTAAAAAGGAGGGTGTGTTTGTGACCTGTAAGCTTGAAGTAATTATTTGAGTATGGTGTATGTTTTTTAGGGTTCCGTAGCCGAATGGCAAAAAACGGAACCCTTATAGTTTCGTCAAGTCTGTCTGTCTGTCTGTCTGTCTGTCTGTCTGTCTATCCGTCCGTATGTCACGGCCACTTTATTCTGAAACAATAAGCATCACATAGCTGAAACTTGGTAGGTAGGTGTATTTAGTTCACCGCTTTCCGATTCAGATACAAAAAGTAAGAAAAAATAATATTTAGGGGGGGGGCTCCCATACATGAAACTAAAACATAAATATTTTTTTTACTCAAACCTATGCGTGTGGGGTGTCTATGGATAGGTCTTTTAAAATGATGTTGAGGTTTCTAAAACCATTTTTTCTAAAAGTGCAAGGTTTGAGATATAGACGCATCCAAAGTGGTAAAATGGGCGTCCCCCATCTAACTTTTGAACTAAGAAAGTGAAAATTTTGAAAAAAATATATAATGTAGATCTCAACAAAAACTTGCAACGAAAATTGGTTTGAAGGAGATCGAACCAGTAGTTTTTGAGATATTGCACATTTTTATCAACCGCAAATATAACTTTGTCTTTCATACAAACACTATGAAAAACAAAGTTATATTTGCGGTCAACAAAATATTTTGGTGTTTTGGCTAAGTGGAAGTAAGAATCCCTAATTCAGTTAAAGTTGGCACGGAACCCTCAGTGCGCGAGTCCGACTCGCACTTGGCCGGTTTTTTTTTGTAGATGTGTGTAATTTAAGGTTTAAGTTTTTATATGTCTAAGGTCCAGTTGCATGATCGATAGTTTACTGAACTAATGATTAACTATCGTTACCAGACGTTTAATATTTACGTGTGCGTGTTTTGACGACAAATACCTTCAACAAACGTCAGAGTGGCTGTTTTAATGACCACTGGTTAAGGTATGTTTTCTTCAAAATGCCGCACAATCATAAATAGTAACATGAAAAAGGAAGAAGAAGAAGAATAGTCATCCGCTGGTAACGAAGTAAAACCATTAGTTGAGATAACTATTCAATCACGCAACCGGGCTTAGTAGCGACAGTGCGATTGGCACTTAATATTTCTTAACAGCATCATATACGCTGCACTCGTATTGACCGAGTGAAATGCATTACAAAATTTCATTTATTTGAAAGACTAGTCTATCACTCGAGTAAGTGCTTTCCAAATATTGGACCGCCACTTGATCCGGAATTTGATCCGGCTTTGATAAAACGGAGCCTGACACACGTGAGCGATTGTCTGTCACAGGTTCACAGTTGTCTTTTTACAAGTGCAATTTAGATTACTGTGGAATCGAAAAAGAATACTTTTTATTTATTTACATGTCCATTTCACCAGAACCGTGGTAATAGCTTCGTTGGTCATTCATTCGTTCTAGCGCCATCGGTTCGTCAGATTTTAGTCAATGTGCTGTCGTTGTAAGTTTTTTTTTTTTCAATTCCTAGCCAAAAATGGAATTCTTTCAAAGCTTGGCACGTAAAAGTAGCGATGAGGCGTATTTATCGTAACAGGTATTTATAACAAGTATTTAAATATCGAGCGTAACAGCTGTTCCTCGTAAGATAAATATCTGTTCTATGAAGTCACTGTTACCAGTACCCGCTGTTATGAGTACGCAGCGTACCAACATACTTCACGCGCTGTTATCTGTTCAATTTGATAAATACTAGGTTAACTTTATTTTGTCAGGTCTTTACCTGACAAAATAAAGTTGACCCCTTTACGCTTTGTCAACCAAACATACCAAGTGTCTTTGTTATTTGGTTCTTGACAATACTGATCTTTCTTCTCCGTCTTCCATAGTACATTTGAAAGAGAAGCACCTAGTATTTTAAAATACAGGAAAGTGTGGTAGTCACTTGACATAATACTACGTTTAATCAACTATGACATATTTAATTTAGTTTCTCATCTTTCTTGATAAAACGTTCGGAAACACAAATAATAATCTATACTAATATTATAAAGCTGAAGAGTTTGTTTGTTTGTTTGTTTGTTTGTTTGTTTGTTTGAACGCACTAATCTCCGAAACTACTGGTTCGAATTGAATAATTCTTTTTGTGTTGGATAGTCCAGTTATCGAGAAAGGCTATAGGCTATTTAACATCACGCTACGACCAATAGGAGCAAAGATATAGTGGTAAATGTGTAAAAAACGGGAGAAAGAAGTCACTTTTCCACGCGGACGAAGTCGCGGGCAAAAGCTAGTAACGAATATACCTATGACATTAAAAAATAACTGCACGTTATTTTGAAGATCTTTCAAAATTTTGTACAAGTAATAAGTTTGCTAGTGGTAATAACTTTCCATAAACTTATAATATAAATAAAGTAAGGTCTCTTTTTTGTAATAAATGACAAGACGAAATGTACATATTTTGATTTTTGATCCTTGTTTCCGAACGTGCAGTTCGGCAGCGCCCCTAGCGGACTACAAGAGTAAAGTGATTCTGACAATCAGCTGAGATTGCGTTACACTTACCGTCCGTGACGACCACGTTCACGAACACCCACTTTAACGTTCTACTTGACCACCGCGGTCGTAGTAGTAAATGGCGGAAATTGTTATATAAATTTAAAAAAAATGATAAATGAGTATATAGCGTTGCAAACTGACAGTCCTAAGCCTGATATGCATGAAGGAAAGTTTTTGATTGTTTTTTGATGTTTATGCTGTTCATAATAAATCAATATTCTTTAAATACTCCTGTACCTTTTCTCTGAAAATAAATCTGCATTCTCTATGTGGCTATCTAACCAATAACTTACCGAAACGCAAACTTCTCTTTATATTTATATTTATGTAATAAGTAGTTATTTGTGACTGAATATAAAAATAGCAGGGAGTATTTTGTAACAGGTATTTGGAACAGGTATTTTTTGATAACAGGAACAGCTGTAACAGCTATTCAGTTTTACCTGTTACGACCCATGTCTACGTAAAAGCAGTTAACCTCCAACAGCTTTTCAAATGACATAAAACTTAATTAAAACTGGAACATAATTGGAAAATTCATAAACGAAACTTCCTCTATATTATTATTATGAATTTAACCATTCAACCCAAAAAATCTAAATGACATAGGTTTATATATTATGAATTTTACTTAAACCTATGTCATGAGAATAATCGTACGTGGCAGATAGTTTCATATGACGAGAGCCATGCTTGTGAGATATATGTTTTTTTATAAATACTTACTCTACGTTAAGCATGGTAAACAGTGGACAGTTAAATCTTAATATTTTAATGCCAGAAAAAAAAACAAAGAAAGGAATTGTAGACAGTGTAGACTTAAATTACCTCTTTAGATACGTGAGTACGCCATTTATATCTTCGGCTAACAGTCTACGGCGTATCTGGTACTTACACTAACTTATAAAGATTGCAGACTTGTCTCATCAATTCTCAAGGGATGCAATAAATGAATTAAAGATGCTTCATCATTAAAAGAAACGTCTTCTTCGTCGTCTACGTGTAAGTATTACTTCTCTAAACTTGTTTGAAATCGAAATGAATTATTTGGGTGTACAAGTCGTTGGCCTCAAATAGGCAACCCTCATTTTGTTATCTGTCCACACCATATTTAGAGGCCGCGTGAAAGTTTCCTGGCACACATAAAACCTGTATGAGGGTCAGAAAGTAAAATATTTGTCAATATTACCTACCCTTAGATAGGCTATAGGAAGACGCTTCCCTTTACGTTTAATTAGAATACTTTTTAACACGTTCTGGGACAGTGAACCCCTACAGGCGTGAAAACAATAAAACATCTATTGTGTCTGGAAAAGTGTCCCGGAAAGTGTTAAGCAAATGATGCATTTATTAAAAAGACCTGTCACATTTTTTCATAAATAGAGATTGGTTATTTTATTTCGTAGATTCTTATTTACCTTTAAACTTTTGACCAGTGCAAGTGGTGCAAGTCTCGACACAGTTTTATGCAGTACAATTCTATTATATCGTCTGCGGCAATACCATAAGTTGTGTGAAATTTTAACAATAACCAAACAAGGGTTTCCATTTATTTATATGAGCCCTTTGCCATTGCGTTAGCATATTTTTTTATACATTATTTAAATTGCTCAAATTATTACAAACGTTCCCTAAATTTTATACACAGATTCTTTCCTCAAAATTAACCGCAGATTATTGAAATTTTATTAATTCCATTCAACAGACCACTTACTGTGGTTATAAATGTTTCAGCAAATATTCAGTGAATTGCAAACTATTTTATCAATTACGCAATATTGCCTAATTTAATAAACTGTTCATGAGTACTACGGAAACAAATATTTGTAGGGAAACTATGTTGGAAAATAATGAGTTAATTTGAGTGAGGCGCGGTGGCGCTCCAGGAATTTGGCAAAGGGATTGGAACTGAGAGGGATCGGAGGAAGCCGAGTCGTCCCCTCTACTACACCCGTTTCAGTTACAGCAAGCGCCAAATTATTTCTAAGTTTTCATTTCAAGACAAACTGACAAATCGTCGTTGTTCGAATCGGTTTTCCGAAAATAGGTCACTGATTTGGAAGTCACTTTACAAGGTCTGCATTTATGTTAACGTCATTTACACAACGGAAATTTCCTAACCTTTAATAAATGACTAAGCTAACACCAAAGAACTAAGGTGAAAAAAAACATAATAAACTACTTTCTATATGTCAGTCAGAGAAAATCGTTGTAGTTATCCAAATTCATTGCACTCTAGCTGTTGCTCTGTTTTACATAATATTTTCTGATCTAGTTCTTTTTATATTCCCACAATAAAAATATGGAATAAAATGCCATCAAGCTCCGTAGTGCACATACATATTTACATAATGCGTTAAACTGCAGCGCAGTCGCGGTTTTTCACCAGAATACGCAAAGAACCATTCATTTGTGTAACCGTTGCACAATAAAAATAAATGCACATTGTGATTAAAACTGAGTGGGTTTTTATCTTTCTCCTTTAACTTTATGGGGTCGATATTAAAGAAACGTTTGTTTCATTACATGTAACATAAAAGCAGGGCGTTCGCTATTTTCCCATCCAATATATTGGAAGCGCGCCCGGCTTAACTGTAGTCAGATCGGCCTCTACTTTGCACCAATATCTTTGGGGGCGACGATCTTCCCTATAAACACATCTGTTTTATATTTTTCCTTATACGGCACGGCTATGTGTTATCGGAGGCTAGTGTCGGACCTTTATTATCCGTATATTGCATTTGTTCTCCAACACTAACTAAATTATTGCTTACCATTCCGTTTCACCCAGAGTCCGTCCACAGATGTACTTTAAAAATTCTTGCTTCTGCTAACTACATTTCACGTTTCTTCAGCGGTGAAATACACTCTGCCTTTATTGCGGACCGTCTTTTGATATTATTGAGAGTAGGTTTTATAAAAAGTAGGTCCAGTAGGGCAAAAAAGACACCACGCCTCTGCTTTAATAATATTGGTTTCATTCTTCATTTTATTTAGATCCAATAGACCCATTCATCTAAATGTATCTAATATTATGGACACCAAGCGGTCTAAAACCGCGATTTACAAAAATGATGTCCATAAATAAAACCTATTAGCTCCTTCGATGTCGTTCAACGTAAATTGCTAATTTGGTTGCTAAAATAAACGTGTTATCGTGTTTCATTGTGATTTATATGATGTGTCGGGGAACAATCAAAACTAATTTCCATAGAGAATTCCCCGAGTAAATACGACAAGGCATATTTAAGGGAATAAACTTGCGAGGCGCGCGAGCCAAGGCAGCCAGGCCCGTCTTGGGATATACGAGAATAATCGACGGCTACAGTAAACAACAAGACAAGAGCACTTTTTGAAATTTTAGAATATTTTTCGCACTAAGTAGTGCTATTGACAAATAACATAGAAAACGGAAATCTCGACGATTTATCAGTATTTTTTGCCATCTTATTGTTTTTGTCAGCCCAAATAACAAGAATTAAATAAGCCATTGCTCGAATAAAATATGCAGATTAATTTCATGTCGATGCAACTCGTATTTTATCCCTTTGAATATTAATTTTATGGTGCAACTTAACATGAGTCACACTCCTTTCAAATTCATAGTTTTTAAATGTAAGAAACAGATTCTTCAACGCAGCCGTCCCGTCTCTGTATTGGAAAATCTTTGTTATTTTATTATTTACTTTTGTTTGCGCCGTTTATACTGCTCGCCTTGTGTTTATTGAAGTTTTATTAGAAAATACCATCCATACTCGTGTCACTTTTATGGAATCTGACTTATTAGTACCCAACTACCGGCTCATATCGCTCCGCCCTCCAAATCCGCGGGGTGATTACGTCTTTTGCAAGTAATCGCCATGTGGTTGCAATTCGAGCCGAAGTGAGAGCATGCAAGTTAAAGGGTAGAAGCACCTTCAATAGAATCTGAGCATATTCATTTACCAAGACCGTCAAAGATCAAACCAACAGGGTAAGCACATACTGTTTTCGCAGCCTATAATTATTGTCCCGAATCTGTGTTAGAGTCCACGTTAGGCGCTCCTAGTCTACATACGAAAAAAAAATAACTTTCTGTGTTTTAATACTGCTCGTATTGTAATTAAACTTTCTCGGAGTTTTTTTGCTACGAAACTTTCAAAAAATTACGTCGTTATTGCCATGTGATAATCGAGTTACATAATAGCCCCATCGTACACAATAGGAATCTCATTAAAATATCGTGTTCAGCCTAAGCCTTTGATTTGGAAATCAGATTCGGCTGATATTATAAAGATATCAAACCCGATGCCTGATTAAATTCATCGAGGAATTTGCTGTACTTCCACAAATACTTGCGTATTTCGATTCATTATTTTAGCATGAAATCATTTTATGAGGTACCTAGTGTAAGGAATGAGTTTAAAAACGAATTACATTAGTTTTAAGAATTATACTAATGCTCTAGCAAGATTGATTGTCTTCATAACACGAAAATGATACAAAAATATTACATTGAGATTGATTGAATACGATGTTTTATTCCATGTTTCAAACGCTGTTCGTAAGAACAGACAGTTTACCTGAAAAAAACTATATCTGACATGATATATCTTTTCGATATTCAAGCTGATTCTAGCGAAATGTACGATAGTAAAAATATCACGACGACACGTACGTTTTACTGAAAAGAAAAAAATATTAATATTTAAGTTTTATTGTAAGCCTGATTATGGCTCTGAAAATCATCATCTTTGAATAGCTTCAAAAATAAAACGTTCGTACAAATACGTATAAATACGTAATAATAGTATTATCATTTCACAGTAGATAATAATCAATGATTAAGCACTACTCAGTTCACAAAATAAGACAACATTAGTTACCAACTAACCACTCCAGAAATCGCTTACATTAAAAGGCCAATACCCCGAATCCGAAACCGCGTCCAGTTCGAAAACCTAGTTTACTGTCGGCTCGCAATCAGGGCGCAGTGGCGCCACCGCACGGAAATTGTGCGGCGTTTTATGAAAACGCTTCCGAGGGCGACCGCACGCGGCGATACTGTTTGCATCTGCGCACTGGCCACAGCGCTGAAGATTATGGGTGCCTTTATTTATCGGAACGCCTCACAGGACTATTAGAGTGGAGAAACACACCCTTGAAATTGGAAGAGTAGTTGGCCCGGTTTGCCAGAAAGATGCTGGTTCGAGTCCTGTCCGCAATTTTTGGTTTCATAATCATTAAAAACATTCTAATCATTTATTTTAAAAATCTTATTCAAATAGTGTAAGCAGCATGGTTTGTATAACATTATAAAAAAAACTTGATTAAAAATATTGAAACCAGTGTAATCCAAAGTTAGCTTAGGTCGGATAACCTACTATAACTTTCACTTTAGACTTTCGGTTGATGTCTCTGGCGGCAATAACCACTTACAAACGAAATCGCTTGCACACACGATACAAAAATGGGCGTCACTTCAAACAAAATATGTCGCGAGAAGCAACAGTTTTTTGCTTTTAAGTGACCTCGATAGTACCTCTCGCCATCACATGTTCATTTCAATGCAAAATATGCTGGCATTGATTTCCAGTAGTGCGAAATTCTTTAAATTTTTGAGATGATTTCGTTCGCTCACGCATCCCGGCATATCGCAATTCGCGACTATTGGCATCAAATTCCGTGCTCGGGCACATACAGGAGCTGTATTTTTGAATCACTCGTTTCAAAATGGTGAGTGATTTTCGTTCGAAAACGAGTTATTTTCGTTCGAAAACGAGTTATTTTCGATGACTTTTAATTCATCTTCAAACGAAAATCACTCGCTATCTTGAAGTGATTCAAAAATAGAGCTCCAGAACGGCGTAGTTTGAACTTCAAACTGCTGTCATATCGAGTACAATATCAACAGGTTGTTCCAGATCACAATGGAAATATTTCTGGAATTATTACAGGCTGGTATTTTGAATGTTTGTTTAAATTTAAGTATTAAAATACATGTAGCATGCGATGTATCTACCTATTTATAGCTAAACAAAGTTAGGATGATGCTCTTGCGCAGTCCACGTGTATGAGTAACTGATCACTTCTACCAACAAAACTGCCATATACAGAAGAAGCTTAGATTTGTGTGTTTACCCAATTACCGCATTAATCAGATCGGAGTCACTGGTTAAGAAGTCAAACATCCCGTATATGATACAGTAACATAGCACTATCGGGCCCACTCAAATCGACATCGTTAGCGACGTATCGGCGCCAGCACCTTACACCTCGGGAATGGCCCTCTGCCCATAAGGGCTGCTAGTGCCAGCGAAATGGCGGCGTAACCACCTTTTTATAGTGGCCCCCTAAATAGGGCCACCAACTGGTCGTAGTATATTTGGAATATACCTACTAGCCAGTATGCAATATTTATTGCCACTTAAGTAACATTGGTAAAATGACAAAATGGATATCAAAGTAAATGGAATAGTTAAGTCAAATCCTTAATTCTGTATATTATCTAAATAGAAATATCTATAAAAGTGAGACCTATATTTTTGGATATGATCTGTTGCATAGAAGTTTTATAGACGTGCAAAATCGTCACGTAAACTAATAGAAAAGAAGGCCTTATTTTTATAAACACGCGTATTTTAACTGCAAAATATACTTGTAATTTAATTTCCATGGAGAGTCCGATCCCTAAAAAGCTATTTTCACAGTCCGCCTAGCCATAACCCCGCACTACAATAAACGTTCGTACGAAACGCAGAAATGTGCAAAATAGTCTTTATCGCACCGGTTATGATGGTGAGGTCGTCCACCGACTTGAAAACGACCACCCTAATGTTAATTGTACACGCAAATAAAATATCATATTATTTACTATTGATACACAACATACATTTTTATGGATTTTATTGTTATAGAGCAATATGAAGAATACTCAAAAGTGTAGAACAAGAAGTGTTCTAGATTAGTAGTATAGTACTGGATACCAAGTTGCGCAACACTACGCCAAAATAGTGTTACATTTATTTTGATACTATGAATGTTGTTTTTTTTATGTAGTCTTTAAGGTATCTATTGTATCAGCTTTTGTTGCCTGATAATATTAATAATTAAATAAAAAAAGTAGTCATCAAAACATCAAAGTCCCAGTGTCTGCTGTTCCATTTATTTTCGTGTCCAGAAAGCTTATTATCTTTTTGTGCAGAACAACGAGATAATACAAGCTTGAATGGAAGAAAAAATAGTAATTAAAATTTAGAAGTCAAATGTGAACTTATAATACTTTAATAATCCTATCTTTAAAATAATATTCACTTACTTCGGATATAATTGAAAAGAAATATTTGAATAACAATTTTTATGGTTTAAATCCTTTAATCTACACTAAGTCTAGTATTTGGAATTTTGCAGCGGATAATAAGCATCCTCTTTTTGCTTCCCGTCGCAGATTAAGCTGTCGACACAGCAATTATTGGATTTCCAAAATCATTTCGTGTAAATTACTGCCGAATTAAATCCATTAATGCTCCTGAAATACAGCCAGTCCAATAGGACGCCAGCCAAATTTACGACTGTCAAATAACCAATTACCGAAAATTAAAACTAAAATGTTGAGTTCGGCAGTTCGATTATAAATACGTAGCGTATCTAAACATTCAAATTAATGAAACTGAAAATAGTATTCGCAGAATAATATCACAAATTAGGCAGAAAATTTAACATATTTTACTTCAGTAAATCGTATTTGGAAGTACCTATACATGACCTTACTTAATAATACGCCCCTAATAAAAACTATTAAGGAGTCTCAATTCTCGAAAAAAAACTCTTATTAGCAACAGCCAAGTGCAAAAAGCAACATAATTGGTACTTGAGACCATCGAAACAAAAGAAGTACGATGTAAACGTGATTTAAACAACAAAGCCCTACATTAGAAAACGTCGTGAAAGAGCGCCTTAAACCTTATCATTTAATAAGACAATGGGTAAAAATGAAAAACGAAATAGTGATAGCGGTCTTTTTTACGGGGGATGTCAGACGAAAACACGGAGGGACGTTTTTGTTACTCATCGACAGTTCATTCATCTCGAGTGTAACATTGACAGACCTATTGTGATCGCGAACAATGGCGGCGCAATGCCCAAATTTGTAATAAGGCACTTTTTCCCTAAACGATACCGGAGTGTGTCGTCGCCTCGTACAAATTTCTATAAACCATTTTCGGTAAATTTAATTGTGAAATACAAAAACCAAGGCTCTCATCTCTCAAATGCATACAAATTATTTTTCTGTTTAAGGTAGACTCGACAGATGGTCGCTGTATGACAACAGACATGTTAGACCCCTCACACTGCGACTTTTAGCTTCGATAGTATCGCGCGTTTTGAAAACGTCCGACAGCATCGCGACTCACGCAATGAACAGATGTAATTTGGCATCGATGCAGTCGTCAATATTCAGTACATAATTTGTCATGTCAATGTCCAGCTTCTGCATCGATATTAACGCGCGTTAGCATCGCGACTGTATCGATGTTAAAAGTAGCGCAGTGTGTAAAGGTTGACATTCTGCGACTGCATCGATGCTGCATCGTGACTAAATCGCGTTTGCATCGCTGTCAAAAGTCGCAGTGTGCACAGGTGTTAGATTTTTTTAATTATTGGCATAGATATTTTTACATGATTATCTTATTGTAATGTTCATTCAAGTTCAATCGCCATGAATGTCATCGTAAACGACTGAATTTCAATAGTATACTTCATTTTCCCTAATGGCAAAGCCGTACAAAAATACCATAAAAATATTACGTAAACCACAATATTGGGCATTACCCAATGTGCACTAAGTACTAGTGTGACCCACAAACCGAACCAATCAGAATATTAGCTCTCCTCTAGTCACTACTCGTATTTCCCGAAAACGCTTTATCCCCTAACGCGCGCTGTGCCTAGAGTCACTGAAGGTTTTATGAAGATTTATACGACGGAATGAAAAAAGTCTTCCATGTTACATTACGTCATATGTTTGGATAAAGCGCGAAAGCACTTCACCCTTTCTTCCTTCGGGAAACGTGGCGATGGTATTCAGTAAATTAGATTTCGTCTGTGATATTGTCTTTAGAAAAAGGTGTCAGCGAGGACATTTGGAGAAATATGTTTAGAATAATGTTTTCAATACATAACTGGTTTTGGATTTAATTTAGAAAATTATAGAAAATTTAATAAAATAAGAATGCGCGCGCATTCTAATGTAATGTCATTTTAACATGTACTTGCTTAAAAGTAACGCAAGTTAACTTTTTCAATAAATTTTAGACGGTTACTCACTGCAAGTAAGTAATAGCATTGTCAAAAATACAAAAGCGCCTAAAATCTTAACCGGTGAAAAGTGAAATTACCTCTTATATTATCGCAAGTACATAACAAGGCCGTAGTAAGTGTACTTACGTGAGCCTGTAGGCTCAGATTCGTGATCGATAGTTAACTCAACTTATGGTTAAATGTCGTTACCAACAGTTGAATATTTACAATTGAGCGTTTGTAAAATAAACACAAGAACCATCGTAATTATTTAACCACTGGTAACGACATTTAACCATCAGTTAACTATCGATCACGAAACCGTACCTTAGATGAATACAAATTCGTATAACGTTATTTTAATTTGTATGTGCATTCCCCAGTAACCCATTGGACAATACGCATTATTAGCTAACTCAAAATTATTTATATTGTTTCTATAAAAATAATGTAAGTATTTTTTTATGTAGACAATAATGTATATAAATAAAAAAAATAAAAATATTAATAAATAATAAAACAACGTGTAATTTTTTTACGCGTCCAGTTAATATATTATCAACAAAATGTTAACAACCTGTTTAAAATTAAGATTTATTGTTACACATGCTCACGAGATACTACTAAATAATACTTATACTGGTACGACTAATAAGTACAAGTTAATTAAACACAAACACTCCACCTTTTAACATTTCAAAATGCATTTTGAACAAGTTTTTCTGAATATTGTTCAAATGAACACCGAATATTCCACAAACATTTCCCCAAACAGGTTTTATAACATAAAATTTTAGTATTATGGAGCTGATGCATTTGAGGTTTGCTCACAGTCACTTTATAAATTCGCATACTGTCTGGTTGAACAGCAAAAGCAACGTAAACATTTATTCGGTGTTATTTTATTGCACTATTATTCCTTTGTAAATTTTGAAACTGTTTGCTGTATTTTATTTTTCTTTTTGCTAAATCTTATAATAGTTACAATCATAAAACAAAACAGTAAATAAGTAGGTCTGAAAATAAAACTTAAAAGTAACCATAGCAACAAAAGTTTATTTTGCATCTGTCAAACGTTAAATAGCGGAAACTTTGTGCTAACGTTAACGGGCAGTTAATCACAAAACGAATTGCGGTTATGGCGATTGCATTCACTTACCGTGCAGTTGTTTGTTGCAGGATCGCGCGAGTGAGATGGCGAGAAAATGTGTTTAGCAACTTTTTGGGAGCGCTCCCGAGGCGCAGCGCGACGCGCGGGTACCAGCGATTCATTAACTCGCGGAGGCTGCGAAGCCCCCCGCCCCGCGGCCCGCGCATGTGCCGAGCCCCTCCAATGGCGGCCCTGTTGCTTCTGACGGCGCGACGTCAAAACGCAACCCTTGAATACTGTCAATCGTCACACTAGACCATTTTCAATCACGTGATAAATAAGCTTCAAATATACATAGCCAATGAAATCCCTTTCCAAAAACGTATTTTCCAAAATGCTACAAGAAAAACCACGTGCATACAAGCACCTTAAATTACCTTGCCTATATTCAGTATGTTAGAAACCTTAATTAAAATCATTAAGTCCAACCGCAGCGTTAATCAGCTTAAGTAACCGCGCTCGCGTCGACGACGCCAGAATGTATATTAAAACCGGCGCCAAAACGTATACTGACTGTACCTTTTCAGTACATAATAAAGGCGAAGAATAGAAAGAGGAAGAATGTTTTTACTTATGGGTTCTGTAGATATATTATGTTACTTAATTTTGAAAAAAAACTTTGTTGTTTACTTAGTTTTTATCTGAACCTTGCAGAAACGGTAGCAGCAAAATGCGCGACGCAACAAATACGTATGAAAACTGAACACGAGTTCCACAAAGCTGTCACAGACGGAGTAGCTATGACAATAATAATTATGTAAATTCTAAATTCCTGTCTCATTCCGGTTAAGCTGGAGTCTGACAAACAGACGGAAGCGACGCCGCAACAATGGGGATGGACGCTTTGTGATGTAACACTAACAATCATATTTACATCTATAAATTTCAGTGGTATCTAATGTCATTAACTACATGTATATTTTATAGCCCATTAATTTATGCAATAAATGAAAAAGCATAACCAATATGATATGATTATGTAGAGCAAATGACACAAGCATTAATTTCACTCTACCTTGGTACTATTTCGTTCAAAGCTGCTTATCCAAATTTTACGTATTTTTTTTACAATAAAAAATATTATAATTTAAAAAAAATCTATTGATTTTCGAAATAAACACCTCTGATATCATTGGCGAATTTATGTTTTCCACGAGGACATGGGTATAAACACACAAAACACAGGAAAAGCTGCGTTTGCCAACTAGAAAACATGCAAACAACGGAAGACCTCAACAGGCACATAAAAAGCAGTTCATTGTTCTGCTGTTTTCTAATATTGTACCGTATTTTCGTCACGCAAAATAACAATTAAAACATTGTTCAAACACAGTCTCAACGGGCCGAGACCGTTTAGGCAAACTTCCCTTGTTTAAAATGCACAAAATCCTCCTTGTGCCCAACTTTTGCCCACTAAACCTCCATCAGGACGTACAAGCTTGAATCTTTATCCCCTAAATACGGTACCCAGATATTTATGGCAAAGCTAATAGCATGAATTACTACGAAAACCATGCTTGGGATTTAAATTATACCTATCATATTTTGCCTAATTAACGCAATAATACCAAACGCATAATACAACCTCGTAGCTTACTAAAACGCGGGCACATTTATAAAGATTCGTATTCACGAAAATCATATTTAAACATTTTTCCTACTTCTTAATGATAAGCTCCTGTCTTTTCAGTAAGAAAAATAATCAGATGAATGAATGCCCTTGAGCATTCCAGCCCCGTCCTTTGAGAAAAGATTTCTGACATAAACAAAAATGTGTGCTGAAGAACCAGAAGTGCGCTACCAAAAATATTTCAAACGAATTCTTTGTATAAATTAAGTTTATCTATATCCAAAAGAATTCGGGGTGTTTACAGGCTCAACTGTACCCCAGAACTTTGTCAATGTATCGGTCGCAACACAGTATAATATTATCAATAGCATGAGTTCCCAGAATTATATTACTCGCTGTTTTTGGGCACATTTCTCTCCCGTATCCCCAGAGGGTCAAGCAATAAACTTAACAGCACACCATAAATGGAAACAACGAAAAGTTTATTAATGTCAACATAAATTAAGTAAACAATTTACCCATTACGCTCGAAATAACTTTAAATAAATGAATATGTACGAGTACATGTAAACGAATTAGGCAAGTTTAATTATCGTAATCCCATGCTTTACGTCACGCTACAAAATTAGGCTTAAATCAGGCTCAACCTTCGTCAAAAGCGGACAAGCTAAAAGTCAATCGAGCAAAATGGGTCGTCCACCACCATTTCTAGTACTTATAACTTATAAGTTAACTAACATCTTTCACATTAGTTAAATAATAGAGACCGTAACTTATACTTTTGTTTCTGACGTCTACTAACGATCTTAAGAACTTTCCAAAAGCCTATGTCATGCTTTCAGTGCCTAACCTATTACCCGATACTATAAGAACGAAATACTTTCCAGATTAACTAAAATCTTTCTTGATTTTTCACTAAAACAAAGTACGCCTGTAATTGAATATTGTTAATTAGGTAAACACATAAACTAGTTTTAGAGCGAAAGCGACTGGACCAAACTAAAGACATTAAAAGGGTCAGCCGTAAGCGCAGGTGTGTAAAATCAAATGTAGACACGTAAATGACTATTGGGTCGAAACCCATTTGCTTAATCCTCTGAAGGCTTTACTATACCTTTGCCTATACAACACGAACGCTTTCGATAATGTTCTCGGGCGCTATCCCTATTGTACATTTTAGGCAAATTATCTAAGAGTTGAGAAAAAATATTCGGATGCAGATCCTTCGCTATACAATTTAGGAATACGGGACCGAAACTCGTAAACGTAAATTCGATTCTAAGCTCGAATGCCTTACGCGAAACAGTGTAGGCTTTCGTGTATCTATTTAGAGCGCAGAGGCAGACGTTTGAGATCTCGATGTAGCAAAGACAAGCACGAAAGCCACCTTTGCTAGCGGCAATAGTGCTTGACTTCAGGCATTGAAGGAGTTAAACTCTGCCGAGAAATTAATTTAGCATCGTGATTGTGCGCGCCTCGTGTCGGGGACGGATTAAATGATATTGACTCTGTAAGGAACCTTTGTTCGTTGCATATACGAGTCGTACTACATATAGTTTGTATTGAATGCGACAGTGAAAAACTGACATCAAATAAACCTAACTTTCATATAATCATAATTCGACTAGCTTAAATACTTTTATATGAGATTTTAAACTTTCGCGTTGCATTACAATGAGAATTAGACAGTCATGACGGGTCTAAACACGAAATATTAATATGAGTAAATGCTACTCACTGCTCGACGTTTCGGCTGCGTTGCAACAGCCGTGGTCACGAGCCAACTGGTGGATCGCGGCATCGTCTGCGCGGGCGGCGTGAAGTTTCTTCTGCCACCCTCACTTCATTTAATAAATTGTCAGTATAGCGGCTTGAAGTTTCTTCCGCCACCCTCACAACACTAGATAAATTATTGTCAGTACAGTCACCTCGACAAACAACACTCACGGTATCTTATATAACTAGAATACTTGCTGAATCAGATTAAATGTTATCATTTGGGCGTACTCGCGTGGCATACGCAATGTAAATGCCTATAAACTGAAAACATAAAATTTTATATCAAAGCTATAACAAAACAGATGTAATAGCAATAGGAATGATCGTATTTACGACTCACCGTCCATGATATGTTGCTCAAAGAAAAACCAGTCATGCATCCGAATAAAGTAAACGAGGATCGGAATGACGAACCAACAAAAAAGAGATCCGGGTTGATAGTAAGAAAAAACGGGCTTCTAGTAAAATGTCAGCTCGAATCCATCGTTGGCTTACCAACAAAGAATTGGCCGAGGTCCATTATGATAATGAAAGTGACTCCCGTTTGTCTTAAAGTCGTAGCTCAATTTGCAAGGCGAGAGATAAACGTTGTTAAACTGTCGAAGTTCGTGACAAAGCCTGAATAATGCAGATTACACTGAGAAAAATACGGCCGCAGTCAAATCTGCATATTTTATTGGTCCCTTTCAATGCTCCACATCCACCATGTATAATAAAACCGGCGCATTTGAACTTCTATTCAGACTATTATGATATCATTGAACTAAAAAACTCGTAATGGTAGAGTCCACTTTTGGTTTTACCTATCAAGTAACAGATGAGTGTCGCCAATGGACGCCAATCAGCAAAACATCTTAACCCTTGACAATGAAATATCAACTAACATAGTTAATAATGCATCGCCAATTCTTGCACCGTCTTACCCTTCCAACTGATTATTTACAGACAGGCAAGGTACCTTGCAAAACGGTAACCTGAATTATGTAACACAGAGGACGCAACGGAACGACTGCTAACAGCGTCGTGCTATAATTTGGTGCTAAAACTGTGGCTTCGTATTTAGTGTTAACGACAGTTGTACAATGATTGCAAAAATACTTATCGTATCAGCTATGAACAACACGCACAAAATGGATACAATTTCTACGAAAGCAAAGCGATCAACCCATCATTCTTGTAGTTCACGCATTGTTTTATTGTAAAAGTGGCATTGGTTTTATTTTTGGCCGGTCTGTGATTATTTTTGTACAATTTTTGCCATCTGAAATACGCAGTCCTGTTACACATGAACAAGAAAAGTCATGCAATATCCGTTGATGGCTTCGCGTGATTTTCCCCGATTGTTGCCGCATTAATAACTGCATCCGCACATGCCAGACCCAAATGCTGGGCAATAGGTAAGTATGTAGTAATTTATCTGAACCGCTGGACAAGGAGCGGGGTGTCCAGCAGAGCAAAACTAATCGCTGATAGAGTGGTCCGAGCTTGCCAACGGCCGCTATTGATTTTCTTCATCTAGGCCTCCTGATAAATAGCTTCCTGGTTCGGGAATTGATTTGTTTAGGCCGTTTCGTTTGTGCTCTTGTTAACAAAAATGCAACGTGTCGTGATTGCAACGATTTATGTAATAGCAGCGAGAGGCTGGCATAATGACTGTGCAATGAATGATTTGGTACTTCTCGCGGGTATTATAGTATTTTATACGGCCATTTTTACATACACAAGATCGATCTATTACAATCAAGAAGGAGGTAATTTTTATAAAAAATCTTTTTATGAGTGTCTTAGAAAGAATAACCGTCCCTCCTGGGCCTCTATTTTTGTTTCACTCGCGTCAAGATGGCGTGTGATATTCAATGTTTAAAGTCGATATTTAGAATGAAAGCCAGTTGTAATCTACACAAAGGGGATCTGAAAAATCATTGCTAAATTTTGTGAGTACTTACTTCTACATTTTGAGTGATTTTCGTTGATTTTTAATGTGTTTTCGAACGAAAATCACACGCCATATCCAAGCGAGTGATTCAAAAATAGGGGCCCAGGAGCTCTGTTTTTGAATCTCTCGCTTCAAGATGGCGAGTGATTTTCGTTCAAAGATTAATGAAAATGACTCGTTTTCGAACCAAAATCACTCGTAATATAATAATAATAATAATATAACTCTTAATTGAACAACACAAAGTAAATTACAGGTTAAAAGCTCAAAGTAAATGTACAACTAAGGCGTAATAATATAATGATAAATGTAATTATATTGACGCGAGTGCTTCAAAAATAGGGCTCCTGGTCGTATGCGACCACGGCGGTCAATCTCAATTGAGACTGGCACAATTTACAAAGGCACTCACTGTCCCTTCACTCTCATTATTGGGTAAAACCGCACATCCAACATGACCGGTGAGAGATCATGCGCAAGACCAATGGCTTAACGTAATTTCCGAGGCACGAGGGTATTATCACCACCATATTCCTTGAGCTTACTTGGAGCTGTTTCCAAGTATTTTTAAGACAGAAAAACCGACCCGGGATTCGAGCCCGCAAACTCTTGAGTAGCAATCAGCGATCTACTAACCACTACACAAACTAGGCATTAGAAAGAAAGTCGGTTAGGTAAATGAAAGACTTTAGTGGGTATACTTGAAGAGTGGTCTGTCATTCGTCCAGGAAGTCCCACATCACCTATTGCCGTCCCCACGGTAGTAGGTATGCGTAAAGCATTTCCTCCGCGTAAAAAAAAGTAATGAGAGACTGAAATTAACACAACATCATGAAAAACGTTTTATTTTATTCAACTCTGTACGTATTACATACAAGTTCACAATAAGCACGTACACACAAGTACCATTAGCTTCTACCACCATCTAGCTTCACGTGCATTTTCCGATTCGAACTTATTGGACAAGTTCAAGTCTGCACCAGACTTTCCGACGTAAACAACTCCGGGCTCTGTGTCTTGCAATGAGCGCGATTTTATTTGCTTTTTAACAGAAACAGACTCCAGACTTCCTTAATGAATTAGTGAATAATTACTTTAATGTTTGGCAGGACTTTCGTTGAGCTATTTTGCGCAGTTCCTGAAAACCCTTTTCAGCAAGCACAGCTAAAGGTTTTACTTGATTCATAAATAAAGTAATTATAGTTATCTATTTTAATTTTGACTACACGTAATTTTGTTCTGACGCTGAGGTAGCTGATAATAAGTCCACCTTGTACACGGTTTTCTGCGAAATAAAGTTTTTAAATAAAATTAATACAAGTATACAGTAAATAACAGTCAAACAAAAACAAAATATGCCTTTGCAATGATATAACCCATGAATAAATATAATTAAAAACAGACAGTTCAATTTCTTAACTTCTTTATTATGAGCATTAAAACTCAACTTCATTTTCTAAATGTATTTTAGTATTCCACTCCAAACTTTTCACTTTTAATTCGCTCCAGAGCCAGACTTGAATATCAACAGTTTATTCAGCACTAATCATTATGTAGAATCAGCTAACTTTGATATCTTTTCCAGCGCATATAATCGCAACTAGCGGTAAACTCCGCTTTTAAACGGTTATTTTGTATACTGAAAACCACTCTCAACAATTGGTTGAGTAAACTCTTACCCTAATTTAAACTGAGGTTCAATAGGATATTTGAAATAGATTCAAAATACAAAGTTGCGTAAGTCCACGAATGTTTTGAGTTTTTATTTTACACTACACAAAAGTTAGTAAAGATTTATTTCCTTTTTCCGTCCTTTAGTTTCCATTTCATCCCATTTTCGCATCGCAGAGTGGTAGACCTCATTCAGTGGTAAGAGTTTTTCAAGGTTTTATTCTAATTTGGGACCATTGTATGCGTTGGATAAAATAATATTGTCCACTACAAGTTTATGCCTGAATCCTGACCTAGATAGATCAAAGGACTCGGTCTGATATAGTAATAGGATTAGAGGTCATGTCACATTATCCATTTATCGTATCTTTACCTTATCTTCGGGCAGGCCATAATATCTACCTTTAATTTGCACCGTTATAGATGAGCCATTACATTTCGGTCTCGAGTGATTAACCTTTGATCATAAATTTGCTCAACATATTACTTTCATCATCTGTAACCCTTAAGAATCGATAAACGATACTGCGTAAAACAGTAAAAGCTTCACAAATTGTGTCGTTAGCGGAATTTACATAAAACAGACTGGTGCACATTATTGAAACTAGGATTGTGGATTTGGGAGGCAATAATTCGGTAGAGCAGTCAAGCGACGCCCTGCGGCTTTTCCATCGGCTTTAAACCAGTCAGTTTACCTCTGAGCAAGCGGGACGTGTATTTCAATAGCATTAGTGCATTTCCCTTGAACGGTACGACAATTGATTTAGGTGTTCTCAGTTTTTGGTGCGTTTGACCACAAGATCTAGAAAATTTCGAGCTACACGACTTGAAACCGTAAGTTGGAGGAGTAAGGTGCATTTTGGGGTTGGGAATATGGCTGAGAAGGTTCAGAACTAATAGCTAATGGTTCGAACAAAGCTGTGCCGTATCGCGGCGATTTATGACAAGTCTGGGGGACCTCGAATGCATGCCGGCAGCTGAAGTGACCACATTTACATCTCCGCCGCATGCTTGTTTGATTGATTGTGTGAATTTATTAGTTGACGCCTGTACTGCACTTGGGCGAACATACGATATCCAAAACGTTTAGTTAAAGTCATTTATACTTACTGATGATAAAGTATTCAATGTAGCAAAACATTATTGAAAATGTAACCAATAAAAATTAATAGCAAAAAGCTAGGTATTTTATTAATAAAGCACTTTTCAACCAATGTCTTCAAAAATCATCGTCACACAAAACGTAATAAGTCCACTCCAAAATGGCACACATTATAGGGTCCTTAATGAAAGAACTGAAAGCGCCGCCTGTCGCCACGACTAAAAAACTTTGAATCTCAGATTTGTAACAAAAAAATGTGACAAGTCATCAAATCTACATATTTTATTAGAGTCTCCCTCGCCAACTTCGACCCTCTGTTGGTCGGGACCGTTCTCTTGTAGAGATGTTCTCTCTTATAATATAATTTTCCACATCATCGACTATCGGTAAAAGGTTCTCCACAACAAAAAATCTAAATTCTCCAAAATAAGAGTAACTACTTTGTTAAATTATTTTTATCTTTTGATTTGTTATTTTAACCAATACATTAAGATTTTTTTAAGTACCGTAATGACGTGTGTACCTCATAAATTTCTTTTTCAATCAATCTTAGACACATTAAAAGATTTTTTACGAAATTGCAGTCTAATCTATTCATGATCAATACCTAACGCCTAGTTAAACGTTGTAAGTGGAAAAAGTGAACAACTTTTGCGGCCGAATTTTACTCAAGATATTCGGAGCATCGATATCGGTGCGAGCGACGTGCCCAATAAGCCCGGTCCAATATTACAGGACTCTCAAATAGGTATCAACGCCAGCCGGCCGACTGCGGCGACACTTCATAAAGAACACTTTTATACTCAAGCCTTTTATTTATGATGCCCCCACATCTTCGGCTTCTTTTATTGTCTGCTCTACGTGTTATTGAATTTCCAATTTAAATGGCAGACTGCGTTTTTATGTCTAGACTTGTTAATTTTTAACAATCGCACCATTTTTTTATCCAATTCAAAAATGTACTGAAGTTTCAGTACTGTACTTATCGATTCGGCTTCTCTTTGTTAAGAATAGTGATTGCGTCGTTTGTATTCGACACATTTAAGGTTTTGGGATTCATTGAAATTATTTGGTTCTTTGATCAAAAAGGAGCAAATTGTTTTCGTAAAGGTTCGTTTACGTTAGGTACGTAGTATTGGATAATTGTGACTCAGTCTTTGTTAGGTTTCTGAAAAACGGAACAATTAGTATCACTAACATTTTAGTACAATGAGAGTTAAAATAAATGGAAATGAAGACGAGCCAATGTTACTAGCGTCACTGAAGCCAACATAAAACCGCTATAAAAGAAGAAAGGGTCAAATCACTGTAAGGGCTGGTAACACAATAAACGTAAAAGAAATTAAGCAATCAAACGGCGCCACATCTTTACAGTGCAGTAACAAAGACTAAAAGAGTTGATATATATTATTCAAATAGAGACTGGCGGGTCTTTTTACTGTGGAGTGGCGGTTGCGCGGTACAGCGCTCCGCACTTCGGGACGTGACCGAGCCGAGCTCAATCTAGATGTCACAATTTACACTGGAAATGACCAAAATTCACACATGACTTAAAAGAAACTCAACAATAATGCGTCAAAGTTCATATTCTGTTGAGATATACAGTAATAAAACCTTTGAACAGTAGATACAATCCAAAAACTACCCCACACCATCACCACTATTTAAAAGACTGATATGTATACTAGATTTTATAAATTTCTCATAACTTATTTTGATTCTATTTAATCATTTTTTTAAACTTTAGGCTTTATTAAAACGATCTAAACTTCTAAATTAAAGCTATAACAATAAGTTGCGTGTACCTTTGTATATAATTAGTATTCCTAATGAGCTTTTACTTCATACAATTTTTATTAAACTGAAAAAGCGTCTATCTGTCCCTTCCAGACACTCTTAGTCACATGTTGAATATTTTATTCCAACCAGTGAAATGCCACCAATGGCTCCGGGCCGAATTACTTACTCGCAAAAACTGTAAGATTGGAAATAATGGTCATCTGATACACGCACGGAAACAGAAAACTTATTTTTCCACAAATATAAGTTACTGTAAATGTACAGAATTATATTTGTGCCCCTACGTCCACTACGGTATAAGTGGCGAGGAAATAAAATAAAAAGCAATAGCCATTGTCACCCGAATAGCCAAGTCATATCAGTTACCCGAAATCGCCAATACATTACACTCATAGAGTAACATTGGGACGCCCAACTGTCGATATATCAAACGACACAGAGAAATGTTCATAAGCTCGATACGATTTTTGTCTTATAAGTGCTACAGTCACACAATATCCAAGGTGTAGTGTGTATTAAAAGGAACAGCAATGTTCTATAAAAGACACCTGCGGTCTCATAAAAAAGACCTGATATTGCGCGAAATTGCTTCACAGTTCATTGCGTGTTTTCATTTCCTACAAAAAAAGATTGCAAGGTGATTCTGAATTATTTGACGGTTGCAAATGTTTGCTTTCTTACCCTCGTCACGATAACGATCGCTCTACTACGATTAAACACATATTTTGTAGACTTGAGGTTAAGTAAAATATGACATGGGCTAAACCCCTCCTAGTTTGCAATATTGTACGCAGCTCGTTTTATTTAACCCTCAGGTTCATAAATAAAGTCTTAAAGGTAGATCGTAAACTTATACAGAATATTTTGCCTAGTCTTCACTTTGTCTGGTTTTGAATGTTTTCAAGGGATAAATCTTTTAAAATTTACTTTGAAAACGAATATCTAAAAAAGATTTTTTTTTAATCTTTAGAGCTTTTTATTTAGTGTCTGTTTAAAGCGTCATTTAATACTTAACTTCCAAAAAAATATTTGTACAAAAAAAATATGAAAAAAGCTTTTAACATTTTTGTTACTACCACCTTCCACTTTAAATTACATTCCAATATACTAATTAATTGGTCTGTACCATTACAAACTAGAAGTGATTTTTGGTAATATCCAACTCGACCTTGTCGGAGGCGCAAACAAGCGGTTACCAAGTTCGCCGCTTCGAGTTAGTTCTGTGGGAACTGAGATGAACCCCTGGGCGTCAACTACCAACTTGGCGCACGTATATTGGGCCAGAATGGATGTTTGATGAGTTACATCCCTATGCGGTCTTGCGAGGCATGTATTTGCAAACTGTGATGAGGATTGACCAGTGGGAGATACTTGGTAAACAGTATTACGGCGTAGTTATCTGTTGGTATTGTAGCTGGAAACGAATATATCAATTTATTGTTAACAGTTATATTTATAATACGATTAACGCATTGTAATAAGTAATTAAAAACTTTAGCAAATGGTTAAGGTAACGTAAGGCACCTAAAGGTTAGGCTTATCAGACACCAATAATAGCAGATACTTGACGTTTTTTAATTTCCATTTATATAAACACTTCGTCGTTATGCCTAATAAGTAACTTTCCATTTAGATACTGTGTCGTAAATGCCTAAGGGGAAACAAAATAATGTTGGTAATCGCTTTCATCATCAACGCACGGCTGAAACCCCTGAGTTTGGGCAGCTCCTCTCAAGCAAAATTTCCTCAAAGATTAACTGTTACTTTCACAAATTTATCGGCGAAGGCTCGAATAAAATCCCTCTAGTGTAGGCTGCCGAGCGAAAAATTAGTTATGTAGAACGAAACGACGTTTGGTTTTAAACTTTGTTCTAAAAGTGGAGTTTTCATTATGCGAATTCATTAACACTGCATCGGAATAGAATTCTGAATTCCATTGAACTGTGGACGGGCGCGGTTCGTGGAAATCGAGCTGAAAAGTTGGATGGAAAATGCCTTTTTGCTTTCTGGATCAGAGTACTCCATTCGGTGCGCATTTCTGATTTGTTTTAAAATTCCACTGTTTGAATTTCTAGCCATTGACGTAGTTCGGAGTGTACTTTACGAGTGTTGAGTGTAAGTAGCTTTGAAAATACAAAAACAGTTTAAAAAGTTTTAAGAATTATTTTGTTGCTCCACATTTCCCGGCGACTGTTTATATTTTTACTTTCCCGTTTTTACTGAGGGTGCACATTCAGTATTTTGTAAAATGTAACGTACTTTAATTTACAGATTCAGAGAATTCACGTTCGTTATTACTATTCCTGAAAGTAATTTGTATACCGGCTACCTGATCATTTTATATTCCTGGATAATTAGAACGAGTGGGTAATCACAACATATTTTTGTTTCAAAATGGCTTCAGAATCAGCGCCTTGTAAAGTTTTACAGAATTTTGTAACTATAGCAGTATACGTATATTATGTTATTTGTGTTCTTGTATCTGTGATTCTCAGATAACAACTTATTCCCAAACCAGGGGCGTGCATATTAAGCGCCTACTCGGGCGGCTTGACTTGTTGCCTAGCGAGCCAGAACGTAATCCAAATACAACTTGTAATGCCGATGTGAGGGAGGACCTCATTATGTATGTAACGACGAATTTTGTTGCGACTGCCTTTTATCTTATTGTGGCATTTTGTGCTATAGTTCTATTTCTTACATTGTCTATAATGTGGGAAACATCTATGTTCCTTATAGAGATATGTCATTTGTATGGGAATAAAAAAAATATTTTAACAATTATTTCAGTATTTTAACAACTTCCCTGGATTTGTATAAATAGTTAAAACCAGATTAGCCAGATCAGCCACAAAAAAAATATGTGTTTTCAGTTTTGTCATAAAATGTATGGAAAGAATTTCAAAATTCCAGACTTTATAAATTTTCCTAAACATTTTCTGTCAAAATAGCATTATTTGAGCGGCTAACTTATAACCAACAGCAGATCATTGTTATAAATAGAGCTACGTTCGCTTGCAATGATTTACCGTAATAGATCTCAAGCGTTCGTCTTTTTTAACCGACTTCAAAAAAGGAGGAGGTTATTAATTCTAGTTGGTCCCATTGTCCCCAAGTCGAGATCTGATGATGGGATCTTGGTGCAATCGAGGACAATGGCCCTGTATATCTCAAGCACTATCTTAAGCGTCATCTATCTGGGCACTGACTCCAAAAAGAAATGGTTTGACTAAAATGGAGTCTTTCAAGAGCTTATTTGAGACTTTTTAGTGTATTTTGTTTTTGAAGTCGGTTTTTACTTTTTTATAAAAGTTAATTTTATTTCATACCTACTTAGAACATCATAACGTCCCGTTAAAGTCAATCACCCAATATTGTCTAAACTTAAAGTGAATCTTAAAGTTCCGTTACTCCAAAAGGCTTGAAAGTGAACATTTCTGCCGGGGCAGGCGTCGGCGACGTCGTAATGCGTCGTTAATGGCTTCTACCGTGATGCCGTCGGATGACTGTCGCCGGTAGATTTGTGGCCGCGCCCGGTTTATAGGGAAGCTTAGATGTAGGTCAGTTAGTTGAAAAATATTGTATTAAACGAAGTGAGTATGGAATAGGGGTGATTACACCACTTTACGACTCGTATTGTAAAATGTATCATAATGTGAAGGAGAGCAGGTAACGAGATCCTGAAGATGATAGCTGATAGGATAAATGCAGCCTAATTTAGGAGGCATTTCGAGCTGCAGGTTTCTTGTGTGAGGTAGGGCCGGTCGGAATGACTCGCAAACAAATGTCTTCTTTTGGAACCAGTATATCTTTAACCATAGACGTAACGAGTCATTGTTACTAACCCATGTGGAGATAATAACTCTGTTTTTATAGGCTCTGTTGCAACATACTCACCATAATAACCGTCACCGATGTAATTTTCTTATAGAGTTAGACAGCTATTTGACGTTTCTTCTATGTAGTTGAAGTAAGATGGCGGCGCATCCAAGTCTATTTATCGTCTGAATTAAAGCAAGAAGTTTCTGTTGGGCTTCAGTAACGTCCATAAATGAAAAACTACTTGCAATTGCAGCTTGCTTCTACTTACCTTTTTGGCAAACAGTCTATTATAAGCAAACCTGACGTGGGTTCATGCTAAGGTGACACTCATCTGACAGGTGGCGCAAGGAGGCCATTACCACGTCTTCTGTAAGGCTACTCTTTGCGACGTTAGGGCTCTTCCACGGACGGCAGACTTCCAACGACATAAGTAAGGTCAGTCGCGGCGGTTGCGTCTGCTGTCAACATACCCACAACGTGCTGTCGACACACAATCGACATGTCGGCGCCAAATTAACACAGCAAACGGCTGACGTCAAGTTGTCAGTGACTACCCGTCATTGGGGCCGACGGCATGACTTCGACACCCGCATGCTCGGCGCGTCAGAGACAGCCATTGTCAAGTGTGTCTCTCGTGTGTACTCGGCATTACCACGTCTTGTGTGAAGCTACTCTTGCGACGTTAGGGCTCTTACACACGGACGGCAAACTTTCAACAACATTAGTGTTCCAACGATATTAGTAAGGGCAGTCACCAACCAGAGGTTCCAACGTGCTGTCGGCGCCCAATCGGCATGAGGGCGCCAGAATAACACAGTTGGTAACATTCTTTAGTTATTTGTCATCAATCACGGACAAAATAACGACGCGTTTGGTGTATTGGTTAGCGCTCCTGACTATTACGCCGGCGGTCGCGGGTTCGAATCCCGCAAGGGGCAAATGTTTGTGTGATGAGCACAAACATTTGTAATTTGTACCTAAGTCATGGATGTCATATGTATTTAAGTATTTATGGGAGACGCTCCCGTCATAGTCGTTGTCTGGTACTTCGTAACACAAGGAAGACAATTCCTTTCCACGATACCAGATAATTGGTGTGTGTCTGGCGCATATTTATATTATATTTATATAATATAATATTAAATCAACGATCTTACAAATATGATACCATGTTTTAAAACGACATAAAATTATGTTAGTATTGTCCTTTCCGTATGTTTTTACTATAGTTAATTTTGGCTACCAAAATATACAAGCATGTTATCTAAGCATTCAACGCTCTCAATCATCTCTCCATCTCTCATATATACTACAGTAAAACATTGTTCGATGGCAAAGTTACCGCAATATTACACAGTTTTCCCTTCACACGGGCGGAGATAAAACTAATTCCCTGTCACTCAACTAGTGCAGTCAAAGGATAAATAACTGTTGAATAAACTTTCGAGCTTTCCTATGCTATCTGATGAAGTGTCAGATGGTGTTCAAATATGGTCGCTTAACAAATATGGTTCTATAAGATTTTAATTCAATTAAGATTTTTTTTTTTAGTCGCCCCGAGACCATGACTCGTGTAACCGGGTCAAAACGTCGGGAAGGTAAACACCATTTTTACCTTTTAAACAAGTGAAAGTCGCATAGAATCCCGTTAAAGTGTGAAGTTTAAATATGGTTCTAATTTTTTTTAAGTGGTTACATAACTATATATAAATATGGCGTGTGACTTGCTACAGGCAGATTTTGATATGCTTGCAAAATGGTGTCATGACAATGGATTGGTTCTTAACTCAGCTAAAACCAAATTGTTACACATTAAGTCACCCTACATCAAGACTACCTTATCAAAACGCATTATTGCTCATGATCATCATTGCCTCCACTCCACCAGGAGCAACTCTTGTGTTTGCCCACCCATAGATCTTGTCACAACACAAACATACCTTGGACTACAGATCGATAGTAAATTTACATGGCATAAGCATATTGAACATGTTTGCAACAAATTAAGGCATTTCTTGGCCAATATTATAATTTTAAAAAAGAGAATTCCATTCCGTGTAAAGCTAATGCTGTATCACTCTCTTGCAGAAACATATATTCTATACGGTTTAGGAAGCTATGGACGCACTTTTAACACTTATTTCAATAAAATATACACACTCCAGATACGAATCCTAAAAAACATTGTTTCAGATAAAATCCGTCGTCAACTTCACGATGATAACAGTTTGCTGTTCAAGCACTGCAATATTCTCCCAGTCCATACGCAATTAAAATATGTACTTTTAAAAAAAACTCTTTTTTGACGACACATTAAAACAGGCAATAAATCATCCCGTGTGTACGCGCGCGGTGAGCAGTCGGAAGCTACAAACTAGTCGAGCAAACAACATGTACGGGGAGCGAACGGCGAGTTTTATTATTCCAAGACTGATAAACACCTTGCCTACTGAATTGCGCGATAGTTTTAATATAAAAAATATAAATCGAAAGTTAAAATTACACTTTCTAGAAAACTTATAATTGAATCCGTTGGCAGATGTGAGTTTTCTCGATTCCTCCTATTTGGCTGTTACATGGTTTTATTAATATGTTATTGATTTCATACCTACTGCTATTACAATGTATTTTAAACGACGACTCAGGTCGCGTCAATACAAACCTCAGTGGTTTTAGAATGCGACTTTCGTATTAAATATTTCTGTAATGTTTTTTTGATTGGTAAATAAATAAAAAAAAAAAACTACTCTAATCAATTTCAAGATTGAAAAATGCGACGAAGTTAGCTCCTGTAAACAAAACACAAAAAAGCTGTTTGCCCCAGTAACTTCAAAAACATTGGAAAATTCCTTGCAATCATTTCTAGACGGTTACTAATTAGTAACTGCCTCATACTTTACTTTTTATGCCCTTTTGAACCCGGTGTATAAAAATATTCAAGCCCTACTTACCTTAACAACGCCTACTTTGGCACAAATTTCGCTATAACATTTCAGAGGCGCAATTTTAGGCAGGAAATTCTAGAAACTTTGTGATAGGTAAGGAAAGAGCACGTACATCATTATTCAAAACATACGCCAACTTCGCCGAATAAATGAGAACTTATTGTAATGAAACCGTTGCAGTTGGCTCTCTGCGACAACAAATTGTGGAAAGCAAATTCAGCGATGAAAAATTTTATGAACGCAGAATATTTTCATAATTTTTCGTAACGAGCAGATATATGTAACGGGCGGACAATTTATTATTCAGTTCATGAACTTTAAAATTTTCACCTTTTTTATAGTAGGTAGGTACTTTACTTGCAGTTAATTTTAACGAGGACGTCTTTTTAGGGTTCCGTAGCCGAATGGCAAAAAACGGAACCCTTATAGTTTCGTCAAGTCTGTCTGTCTGTCTGTCTGTCTGTCTGTCTGTCTGTCTGTCTGTCTGTCCGTCCGTATGTCACAGCCACTTTATTCTGAAACTATAAGCATCACATAGCTGAAACTTGGTAGGTAGGTGTATTTTGTTCACCGCTTTCCGATTCAGATACAAAAAGTAAGAAAAAATAATATTTAAGGGGGGGCTCCCATACATGAAACTAAAACCTAAAATTTTTTTTTTACTCAAACCTATGCGTGTGGGGTGTCTATGGATAGGTCTTTGAAAATGATGTTGAGGTTTCAAAAACCATTTTTTCTAAAAGTGTAAGGTTTGAGATATAGACGCTTCCAAAGTGGTAAAATGGGCGTCCCCCCCCCATCTAACTTTTGAACTAAGAAAGTGAAAATTTTGAAAAAAATATATGATGTAGATCTCAACAAAAACTTGCAACGAAAATTGGTTTGAAGGAGATCGAATCAGGAGTTTTTGAGATATTGCACATTTTTCTCAACCGCAAATATAACTTTGTCTTTCATACAAACACTATGAAAAACAAAGTTATTTTTGCTGTCGCAATATATTGTGATGTTTTCCTCAAGTGAAAGTAAGTGGACCCTGAATTCAGTTAAGGGTGACACGGAACCCTCAGTGCGCGGGTCCGACACGCACTTAACCGGTTTTTAATAAAATAGGCGCCTCTCAGTACAGCCCGGTTAAATTTCGACACTTATGTTAAGATGAAAAATGAGTATTAGGCGAAATTTGACAAAAATGTAGCTTGTTAAGTAAGCTTTTTAATACAACAAAAGTAATTGATGCATGCATTATACCTAATTCACCCATTGTACTCTTAAATACGATTAGAACATAAAACAAAGGTACCACTCTCTCCTGTAATTTTCTTATTGAATGCATTAACAACGTTGATTAAATGAAATGCATCATAATAATAAATGATGGAAACTATTTCCAGACACATTCATCGACACTTTCCAGACACTTCGTCAATTGTTCTAGATCTCTCACTTAAGCATACTTTATAACACTACTGGTTATGTCGAGGTATTATATGTAATTAAATGTATGTAATGTATGTTGTTCTTTTACATTGTGTTATACTTACTTAAATTAGGAAAATTTAAGGGCCTGTTTCAGATTCGACAAGTAAGCACTAACCAACAAATAATTCAAATATAACGTATGAAGTATCAGACAGATAATGTTAACTAAACTTACTTAGACATTATGAAACAGGAGCTCTATTTTTGAATCACTCGCTTCAAGATGGCGAGTGATTTTTGTTCGAAGATAAATTAAAAGTCAACGAAAATTATCTGAGACACTAACGCCAAACATACAGAATAGAATCCGACATTGAATAGCGATGTACCGGTAACCACTCGACAGTAATGTCGGTTAGAAAAAGATACGATGTAATATATAGGAATCATTAAAAACTGATTTTATCGAATCACGATCTTTTGATAGTGGATTGATAACAACCAACTCAACGCGTGATATGAACGAAACTATTCAAAATATGTATGCTAGTTTGAAAGAAACCAAATCTAAGTATCTTGTATAATTAGAAGTATCTTAAGATTAGGTAGAATACAATCTCTGACGTTATTGACATTATATCTTTTCCAAACAAGAAATTTTCCATCATCAGAAACGTTAATATTGAACAACTTTTCCCTACCCGTGAAATCGAATGCCGGACTTAACTAGAATCATACTCGTATCTCGTATGTCATTACAATCAGAATATCTACCCGTGCTCAATCGCTTACATCACTACGCCGCACCGCGTCGCAGGAAATTGAAACAAACATTGCAATCCCCACGGAATATGTATTAAAAAGGAATTCCCAGTGCTCGAGTTGTTTCAAAAAAATATTTCGCAGATACCAAACGGGGTTACGTTCCGATATACGGGAATACACATTTGTTAAATGCCGCACGACCTTTTTAAAGACATTCTGGTTTGTTCGGCAAAAACAATTAGAAAGCTTTCAACGAGCTGTGGTTTTGAGAAGAGTTCTTTTTGTTTACCCGATATCGCATGTTGATTCAGGTAGGAAATAGAAGAAATAATAACATTACAGGAACTTTTGAAATAACCATTATGTGAATTTTTCAACCAGAAGTGTTACCACATTCATGATTATGATCATAAAGTAAAAACATAACAGGCCTGTAGCGATGCGTCGCTGCAACGCAAAACTTTCGAGATATATCGGCGACTCTGGCAAACAATACACAATACCACCACTTGTACTAGAAGTACAGGCCACTTTGCGTGTGCAACACTTTAATTTAGCTGCGTTATTTGATACCTTATGTGATGGTAATAAGGGTAGTTAATTTCAATTTAATTATTCCGACTGCAAAGTTAAGATTGCGAAGCTCTGCTGTAGCATACCACACGCGCCGCAGCTGCGAGATAAGAACACGTCATAAAAGGTACCCGCCGAAACTTTGCCTTAATTTCTGTATTTTCCATTTTGGTAATCGTGAAACGGCGTTTTATGTAGATAATGGTTAACATGAGTGCTTTCACGGGCTCAATGAGAGGCCGTGTTTGTATCTGTTTTCTGTCGCTGTGCGGCGCGCAATACGGGAAAATATCTTTTTCGGCTCTTGTTACAATGTTAGGTGAATAAAGTGTAACAAAATTAGTAAAATTGAATTTAGAGTGTTATGAGTTTTGTGTTATCTATAAATGTTTTTCCCCTAGAGCTGATTTACTAGAACCTGGTTAAAAAACAGGTGTTTTCAGAAGTTATAATTTTAGATCCGGAATTAAAAGTTACTTACATCAACAAAAAAGATGGTAGATACCGAGTACCACTTACACCTTTTAGTATAATTACATTATATACTCGTACGTAACAGTTATTTGATCCTAAGAATTACAGTCGAATAATAAAAAAAACCTTTAATCTATTTCTGTTGCATCAGTTGACAAAATGTACTACGAGTAAATAAATGTAAACACACTAATCTTTTCTTTTTCAAGACAAGGTACTCGTACAAGTGTCATGTGCGAATAAAAACAACCAATACTATGCGGTATAGCATCAAACACGGACAAAATGACATCAAAACAATACAAAACAATAAGTTACACGTTTTACTGTTCTCTCGTATTGTGAGAAAATCCACTATCGAATTGGTTTGTTCTTTTACATTCTGAGAAATATAAACTTTAAAATATTTTCTCAAAGTTTCACGTTTATGTTTTTTTTTTTGCTTTGCCAGTTTATATTTACTAGTAAACAATATTATTCTATTCTAGTCTCAACCAAGTCCAAATTCAGTCGCCAAGGAACAAATAGGGCCCGTCACACAACATTCGAAGCGAGTCTATGTAACCACGACTGGTTAAATACGAAAGAGCGGAATGCTGTAGCGCGTTAACCGCGAGCGAACGATAAGTATTGCCTCAAACGCACAGAGTGTTTGCAGACGGAGATTGCAATATTATGTACCGATCCCGGGCCGTGCTACACTCCTCAATATCGGAAATATTACCCTATTGAGGTTTTAGCAGCCATTGTGATCCGAGCTTACAAGCTTTCAATGGCACATACGTATACACCGCAGTCGGACTGAGTTCTCTGAATTTACTGTTGCATGCCGTTTGGATTTCGCATTTTTCATGTTTTCATATTGAAATCTACATCCTATTGCGAAGAGATTTTTGACAAATTGTTGTGTGGGGAACTCGAAAGAAAAATATTAAATGGATACACTAACATCGTAACGTATGCATTATGGTGCTACGGAACGTGTGACTTCATTTAATGCAACTTTTAAATTAGGTTTGCTGAGACTTAACTTATTTATGGTCGTCTCTCTTCATAGTTATTTTCGGAAAAATACGTAAGAGTGAAGTCCCATAAGCATCGCGTTGCGTCGGTCCATAATACTCATATCCGTTGCACGCGTGTTCCGACAACGCAACGCAACGCACCGTGTCTCATGACTTTCAGATTTGTATGTAATATGATGGAGCTACACCGCTCCGACGTCGCAGCGTCGACGCTACACGCAACGGAGACAACAACGCCAAAGTGGTTGCGCTCATAAATTCCTACTTTCCAATTCACAACCTACAAATCTAGCTATTCGGCCTATTCGCTTTTTCGTCTCTATTGCATATTAAACGCAGTCGCAGCTACTATTTTGGAAGAGAGGCGCGAGGACGGCTCTGTTTCCGCTCGGATCAACGCGCTGAAAGAGCCTTTGGAACAAAAGTTCACTCGCCGACACGCTGATGCAACTGCGAGAGACAATCGGAGCTCCTGACGACGACGGAGCTAATCGAATGGTCATATTTCTAGCGCTGCAATCGGCAAGCTGTTTATCGAATGAGTACCTGCTGATTTAACGTACATATTTCTTTTTCATCTTTCCTTTAGCACATTAAACTTCTAGTGATTGTTAATGCCGTGCGAGGTTGAGGGTTTCGTGGTGAGTTCATCCTCGTTAGTATCTGTTTTTTCTATTCAATTTCAATATAATAGGCTGAATCCTAAGTATTTTCTGAATATATTTGCGCGGGACCGCTCTTGAACAAATTTTAGAGGGTCCATCTAAAAGGCCCCTCAAATACAACCACAAAACACAAAATGTCATTTAGTTTTACGGTCATGAAATTATTACGTTAACATTATTATAACCTTTTGATGCCTGTTAAATCAAATGTTTTGTGTATCAAATAAAAAAAATAAAATAAATCCGTCTATCTGAAAACATCTGAACAAAATCAGTTACTAGCGTAACGGCAAATATGTTTTGGCAAAAATACTAGAAAATCTCGCTAAGACATTTATTCGATAAATCTTGTCGGTGCACTACTGGTATTGCCAGATTTACCTTCAGATATTGAGAGAAGAAGTCTCTTTTATGTCAACTTATATCGCGGCACGGCAATATTCGTGTAAGAATTTCGTAGGCCGTTAAAACTGTACAGAAGTTTATAAGATAGCACTGTACGGACTCACTATCAGAACTGATTGTTTAGATAGTGCTGAACATATAAATTAACCGGTACTAAATTTCATATCGATCGGACAACTAAAAACTAGAAAAGATCTGATGATCTTGATCTTGCTGATTAAACATTACAAACACGCGGGATAAAATTATCTATAACACAAAAAAAACTACACGAAAATCGGTTTATCCGTTTAGGAGCTACGATACTACATACAGACACATTAAACAACACCCCTCTCTTTTTGCGTCGGGTGTTAAAATGACCAATCGTGTGAAAGGTGTAGCACCTTTAATGAGAACACAGAGACTATAATTTTATTAGTAACCTAGCCCGTCGCGTCGTTGGTGTATGCAATTTTTAAAACCTTTGCCAGGACACTTAGCTTAGAAACACGTCAAACTCAATTTAAAAGCGCCCCAATTTTCCTGGCACCTTTGAACGTGGAAAGTCAACGGTATGAGCGACGTGCTGGTAGTGACATAACGGTATTAGATAACGTGTCTTGTAAGTGATGGCGACGCTCTTGCCATGCATGTGAGGCATGGCCCAAGTTAACGCAATTATTGGTTAAAAGTCGTTACCAGTATTTGAATATTTACGATGGTGCGCGTTTTGAAGAAAAATTACCTTAACCAATGGTAATTAAATAACCATTTTAACAATTGTTTAAGGTATTTTTCTTTCAAAACACGCATATTCGTAAATATGCACCCGCTGGTAACGCAATTTCACGCAATTAGGCCTACGATCGCTTATCTAACTCCGGGTTAAATCATTATTCCGTTGCTGACATATTCATTCAAATTGAAAGAGACCGATAGACGCGTTAACATGTTAACCGCCTCGGGTGTGATATTAACTCTGGTCACCGCAAGTGGCTTATGTTTTTACTTCGGAGCATTAAAACTTGACACTCTTGACTCTCATTAACAATTACAAAGCAATGCAACTATGATCGAGTACGTAATACCTCTAGGGCGACGCTAGTGGAAGATTTAGTGGCGCTCTATGCCGCACTAACTGCCTCTGTTTACACTACATTTAACTTGGGTCGGCGATCGGCGTCGCGAGTTCTTGTTGCCTCAGTAAATATCGTAGTTTAAATGGGTGCATATACAGTGCCACGGGAAATACTTAAGATAATGAGATGACACATGGTTTGGTTATCACTGAACAATGCAAAAGTTTACTTAATTTAGATCTAAACTTTTTGTTCAAACATATGGTTTTTCGTGTGTGCTAACAAGAGCAATATTTATTCCAGATACTAAACATTGTAGGTGCATAGTAGTACATTTTGTTATAAAATGCATTTATTTACTCAATTTTTATGACCAAGCAAAAACGGTATTGCAGCAACCAAGCTGTAGCTTCGAGTTATCCTCATTCTCTTGAACAAATATCGCTTAACGACCGTTTAAAACGATTAGGCGAAACGCAATACTCATTCTCGTTCTTAACTCGTTCTGTATGCTTTAGATAGCTTTTATTGCGGAAATTAAGAGTTTTAATAAAATAACCCTTAATGCGTTGTTTTGGTGGCAAACTCGGTTATTACATAGTATCAGTAAGATTACGAATATTCGAAGGCTAAAAACATCATCATATTCGTAGTACGCTACGACGTAGTTATCGTAGCCGTTTATCGTAGTCCGTAGCAGTGATGAACTACGCTCATTGTTGCTACGAAACATTTCCGTAACGCTCCGTAGCACTACTCATTTACAGCAATGTTTGCTTTTATTTCAATGAGAAATTCGACGCAAACAGTTTGCAACAACGGCTGCAACGGGAACCGCAACGCGTCGGCAGTGAAATGTCATTATATCGCGACATTTATTTGATTGTCAGTACACCTTGCCGTTACAAAGCTTTGACCGAGCATACAAACAAGCCGTGGATGCAATAAGCTCGCAGTTTCGGTCGGACGCTCGACAAATTTACTGAGTGGAATGAAGTCGCGACTACACTGCGACTGGTTGGTGTCAACAGGCCGCGTTTTATTACTCACGCTCGTATTGAATTCCGCGCCGCTTCCGCACAGGCTCGATAGGGAAGAATGCGACGCCAGTTGGCCTCACAACATTCGCGACGACAGCGTTCTCATTTCAACGGTTTTACACGTCCACTTTTACTTTTTATTCATCGACACCTGAACGTGAGCCGTGGAACGATACAATCGTGATGCAGCATTTTGTCGCTGCTCTTCGATAGAACTAATTGACACTTTTAGATGAAAACTTACATTGCGCTCGTCCGTTGCGCTGAACAACAAAAAGTCGTGAAACTTTTTAATTTTAATACCATTCAACATGCATTCCGCATTTCCGACATCCATAGTTGACTAATAAACTGCATGGATCATATTCAAAGACTTATTTGTGCTGAAAATATTTCATTAAAATTTTGTACAAAATTATTTTTAAAATCATAATTGAAATTTTCATCGGCTCGAAACTGAAGTAATAAACATAAAATATTCGGTGCCAATAAGTTGCCGCCATAAAAAGGACGTGCGTCATAAAAGCGGCCGGTCGTGGCTCTCATTACGTACACTTAACTGGCCCGATGTATATTCAACGAGTAGCGTAAATTCTGCTCTCTATTCATAATAATGGCTATCTCTGGTAGTTACTGGCATCACAATTAGCTAGTTTTGATACAAACATATTACTAACTAAGAAGTAGTACATAGTGGCGGAAACAAAGATATAAAAATTGCTTCCTAAATCTTTAGCAAAAAGTACAGTCACCTCTTGATGTACTCATACTTCTTTGACCACATACAGCCCTCATTCTAGCTGGATTTGTAAACTTTAATTAAAGGACAAGATACCAATAGAATAGGAAAGAGTTTATTATTTTTACACATATTTTACAAATCAAATTTAAATTTATGACTGTACATTTTTGAAAAAAAATACCTTAACCAATGGTCTTTAAAATAGCCATTCTGAGATTTCGATAAGGATAAGGTATTTTTTTTTCAATAACGCACAATCGCAAACATTCAACCGCTGGTGACGACACACCATTAGTTGAGTTAACCATCGATCAAGCAACTGGGCCATAAAATAATTTCTTTAAAAAAAGTTTATCTTAAATTTAACACAATAATAAAGAGAAAAAGTAATTTAAAAACATCTGAAATATCAAACATCAGAAACTTTTTTTGCGAGTTCTTGGAATCTGAAAACTAATCAGTGCACAATAAAAATACTGATGAACTTTAATATCGGAGAGTGTGCGTCGAGAACAACTCTTGCCCCGGCGTCATTTGTGAAATAAATCGTTTATAATCAAGTGTCGTGACGTCATCAGCAACTGTCTCAGGGCGGCGACGTGTAATTTCCCGCGCGTCAATTATCAAAGCCTCGCGGTCGTGGGCCTACTGTCAAGACGCTTGATAACACCTTATAACAAGTTAGCTGGGAATATTTAGTAGGCTTCAGTCTGATTTTGAAATAGAACAATAGGCCAGGAGAACAGGAGTGTATTGCGTTCTTGCTTTTATCCGTTCAAGTTTCAGGCAGTTCTATTCCTACTCTTTCAATTACTCGAATGGTTGAAATTAAAACATGGAAATTTGTCGGAATTAAGACATCGCAATACAAAATTAGCTAATCCACTCATAAGCAGAGCAGCTTACTATAAAAACGCCAGATCGCAATACGCACCCAAAGAAATAAAAACTTGAGCGAAAATGCTTTAGGCAAACAACGCAATCAACCCAGTTGAATTTATAAAGAACTTTGTATACAATTTGTTGAACATTATAATATTGTCTACTCAATACTTAGAAAAGGTTGGCAATCACTTCTATTTTACTGTAGCTCTATCCAGTAAACATTGTTTAACAATACTAACAGACTTAAATGAACACTTGAAAAGATAATAAAAAAAAACATGTTGATGAACGCTCAAGAACTTATTCAAGATTAAATTGTTCAAGAATCACAAATTCAAGAATCAGTAATTCAAGATAATATCGTGAAATCGTTATTGCTAAGATCGTAAGTGATATTTAATACCCTCTCTATGTGTATTTTTTATTTATAAGTTTTTATTCTATGGGCTCTTAATTAAAAAATCTGTGGCAACGTAGTATGTATATGCATAGTTTTAAGTACGAGTACATCAATCACAAAAACAGTGTGGAATGTAAAATTTTAGAGCCTTTATCACGAATGCGTCGGGACCAGTTCGGGCGAACACAATGCGCGCTGACGACACACATATGCACTTGCGCCTGTGTGCGTAGAATGGTGTACAATCAGTCGAACTAACCATTTTGATCCGTTAAGTCGTAAACTGATGATAATGCTAGTTTGCATGTTATGTCATTTAATACTTTAATTTACTAATGAATGTATTTTTATTTATTATAAGTACGTGTATATAATAAGTGTATTAATATTTATAATGAAAGGCCATAAAGATTATTCATGCAACACGAAACATTGATACGATGCATGAATTGACTTATTTTATAGTAAATTTATTTACCATAATTATTTTTTAACTTAAGGAACACAAATTATTAAAATTAGGCCTGTTTTTTTAATGGTCACATAAGAAATATTCGTCTGATAAAGTACATTAACTATTGCTGATTTTAAAACGTTGCCTATTTGTAGACAATTAAAAAAAAAACAAAACGTACGAGCATAGTTTTTCAAAATATGAAATCATTACTGTCATTAAATCATTATTGTCAAAATCAGACAACGTTTATGAGGTGGAAAACGTTTTTTCTTTTTGTATGGAAGCTTGCGCGCACACGATCCTCTTAAAATAACATTACTACTACATTTATGAATAATTAAATCAAGAAAATCGGAGGAAAAGGTTTCAAATAAAATTCTATCATGAAATGAATGAAAGAATGTATTTTTGAGGTTTTTTTTCTAACTAGTTTGTAAATATTTTAATTATTATGTATTGTTTACATTTGAAAAAAAAAGTTTAACGTAATATTTTGTTCTAGAAAAAAATCAAATTCAATGATTCTTCGACCTTCAATCACAAGATTAGCCGCGGGCGATACCTCTTTTTCGATGACCTGAAAATCACTATGTATCAAATATTATAATGCATAACAGACAGATAAGTTCTTAATAACAAGATGAGCTTCTACATTACCATTATTTTACTGTCATCAATATCTTCAGTGCTCATCTCAGGCATGAGTAATTTCATCATTTACTTTTGTATTTTCAAAGTAACTAGCATTATCAATATTTTTCGTGCTATTAACGTTAATATTTTCTATGCAAAGCCTGAAGATAACCATAAACTAGTTAGTAAGCAGACAAAGCATGTTATTTAAAAGCATAATTTTGAAGGAAGTGGTAAAAATAACGAAATTTTAGCCTTTATAATATGCTCAATGAAAAAATAGGTCACCATAATACTATTGCATCTTTGCACTTTTTAATTCAATTCTACAAAAAAAAATACAGGATAAAACAAAGCCGAAAACCACGGTTTATTTTTCACGGTTTTGTCACATCCTGTATTTATTGAATTCTGAGATTTTGAAAGTGATTTTTGAATTTAATTAATTACTCCCTTTGCTATTATAAGTATAAAGTTTTTTTGGGAAATTAATCAGGTGATTAATTTATAATTTAAAAGCAAATTTGGAATTTATTAGCGACAAAATAAGCAATTTTCTCTGCACACACACACACACACAATCATCCGTAGTTATCGTATAGAATGTTAAAGACATGAAAACACACAATGTGCTTAAGTACAAGTTGGTAAATATATGTATAATCATGCAAAATAAATTACTATTGGGTAATGTCTTAATAAAAACATTCCTAATCAAAATGTTGTATGAAATTAGTACCGTCAAAAGTCAGAACATTCCAGGTTCATAGTGAAGTAATTGGTTGCCTATAAATTCGGGTATAAGTATTGCTTGAAAACATCGACCATGTACCCACTTACTTACGAGTAAGACAAAAAAACTTATGCCACGTTTAGATTTGAAAACTTCTGTGAACTACGAGTACGCCCGTGATATCAAATAACCAATCAGAAGCGAGCAAATCATCAACAAAGAGAATTTCACACACTCGCACTCTTGTAATCAACTGACGGTTTTTAGAATAAATCTAACATTATCCGTCTAGTAGGTTTATGATCGATGCTTGGCAATTATTAAAAAGACAAAAGGGATTCCAAAATTAGGACCAAGTTCAAAGGTTAAGTTCAATGTTCTAAAGTTAAGAAAAAAATATAATAAGACTTTACTTACAAATACATACAAAAATACTAAATTATTTATTTCATAAATAAAAACAAATATAATATGAAACACCTGTACGTACAAGGTTATGATGCTTGTATCACTATGTTTCAAATTCTTATATAAAATAAGGATATAAGTGTAAAAGAAATATACCCAATATAACCATGAGTTCCGAGTTTTCCTGAGTTCGGTTCACATATAATGAATTATAATATAAACTATTTAACCAAACTTTTAGCCCTGGCCTTATATATATTATCATGTAATGCTCCCTTTCGAGACTTGGAGGTAGCCAGGTTATATTTTTTACATTTGTTTCCCATATTTGAAAAACTGTAACAACATTATTGTAATTCAAGAATTTTTTTACTCATTAAATAATATTAATTTACAAAATATTATAATTACCAAAATTGCTTAGTCGCACTATAAATTCACTCGGCGCCAAGGATCACGCGAGGTTTTGCGCGGTAACTCGAGCGATACGTCCACACCTTGTAAAGCCTTGCGGCGGACTGATTTGAAACTGTTTACGAGGATGGTTTTATTGCAGTTTTGAAACTAAATACTAAGAATGAAAAAAAAGGATTTTAGCTAGTTTTTGTTTCGATTTGCGTAGAAAAAGGCATGCTTCTATACTGTGTATCTTTATTTCGAAGAAAAAAGGACTGATTGTCCGAAATAAACGTGAAATTAAATCCGCCTCTTTTTGTAAGTTTCACTTTCTTAAAGGACTCGTATCTTTCATTTGGAACAGAATTTTCAAAAATTGTCAAATTCAATATTTAGTTGAGGATCTGTTTAATAATAAAAGTTCAATTCTATGTAAAACATGCAAGTGATTTTGAACACATGAGACTCCAAAGTAAGCCCCGTAACATAAATTTGAGAAACAGCTGTTCGTTTAGTTGTTATAGCTCACGTAAAATCAAATAACTTGGAAATGTTTTTTAAAATTTTTTTACTTGAAAGGATTGCCTACAATAATTAGCAATTTGAAGTTTCGTAGGATTTATTTTTGCAGAGTTCTTGAGCTTGGAAATCACGCTTTCGGGTCATAATCGCCGAGTAGAAGTGTGTCATGGCAACATTTGAAATGTAATAGATAAATAAGCGTGATTTAGCCACGGTTATTTTAATAATACTTTCAAACAAGTTTTATTTTAAATGCAATTTCTACTTAAAATTTTATATATACCTTATCTTTCAACTGACCTTAATCAAACTCAGAAGCTACAAAATGCAAATGAAATTGCATTAAATTTTTATAAAACAGCGCAAAGTTTCCTAGCAGTCGGCCAAACTGTCGTCAAAACTAAAGCACTCAAAGTACTATTCACTGTTCAAATTTGTCTGGCTGCGCTTTTACGAGACTCTCCAGCCCCGATAAAGGATCCGAGACATGACACCAACAAATCTGTTACCCCTTATCTTTCAATCCGAGCCCGAAGGAACTTAACCCGAATAATTTCCGAGTCATTAACCCACTCCCACCCATCCTAAGCAAGATAGACAACATCTGACTTAGATCTGTATCGTGTGAATCCAGGCTTAGAGATTAACTACTTCAGTGCCGGCTGTAACACGGAATTGGAGTTATCAACCGCGGACTCGAAGAAATCGTGCTATCTACCCTTAAAGCGGGCTTAGCCGACTCCAATCAAACTAAACAGACCTTCCTAATGGCGTTTCTATTCTGTATCCAGATCAGAGTTTCGTGAGCGGGATTATTCGGAGTCTAGGCAAGACGAAGTTATTGTCTCGTTACCTCAAACGACTCAAGCCAAAGTGGCGTTCTGCCTTGATTCGGCGTCGAGACCTTCTATTACAGAGAATGCAAGCTCTGAATGCCCAGAATGCTGAGGCTGTTTGGTCGCTGTTTCGTTAAATTGGATTTCACATTTGTGTATATAAGATAGTCTTCTCCAAAACGTGAATAGTTAAATAGTAGGCATCTACTTTTTAAATAATAATATACTCGTACATACTTGTATGTCCATAGAAAATTGTGGTAAAAAAATATTTTGGTTTGCTAACTTATCGTAGATCTCACTGAGTGTCGACATTACTTTAATGTACGTAGCATCACGTGGCATAATGTGCATCCATAATCTAATACACCATTAACATGACCCATTCAACGTGTCCCACAGCTAATATAGTAAACAGTAAGCTAGAGACTATTTATCTTGCACGTACGTTATCACTGCACGTTGCAGCTGGGCATTCCTTAGCTGCAATTAATTTTGCCGCCAACCCCCATTTATAACGTCATCTTGATCACGGCGAACATCAGGTCAAGGATGGTAACTTTTGAATGGTAAAGAAACCAGTATTTGTCTTGTAATAGCTACTAACTAAGAAATAATCTCAATAGTCTTAAAAGTAAATTAATTCTCCGTACTTGTTGTTCGATCGTCAGGAGTTTTATTTAGGATTTTGATCATGAGTTAAAGATAATGCATTTCGAATAACTTTATTAACAAAGTACCAAAACATTTCATCAAAACTTTGTCAAGTGGTTTAACCACGCAGGTGCAAACAAATTAACCTCTCAAATTGCTATTGCCGTTCCACTTAATCTGTTCAAACATGGGCGTTTAGTTTTATTCAATTATAAGTTTGTTAAATTACTAAGAGAGTTCGGGAGAGGCTCTACACATTAATTATCTCTGGCTGGCATCTTGTAAAACCGACACGGGCTTAACAAATATCGGAAGCGCCAAACAAGGCTTCTTGAGTTGGGAGGGTTCTTAGCTCCCTTTTGGCGGAAACAAAAGGTATTACTTCTAAAGCAAGGCGCGACCCTACAAGTGAACACAAAATACAATCTTCTTGACATTTGACGCAGTTTGCGCCTCAAGATATGCCTATTAATGGGTGGTTAAACAGTTCATTGTTGCCATTTAGCTATACCAACGCTTCTAATTTTTTGCTTAACACGTTCCGGGACAGTGCCCGCCTACAAGCGTGAAAACAATAAAACATCTATTGTGTCTGGAGTAGTGTCCCGGAACGTATTAATAGAGAAGAGACTTAACTTTTTCTTGTACCTAGGTAGATAGATTATAGATCACTTTTAATTGTACATCATATAGGTCAGTTCTATCTCTACAAATCTGTTTAAAGGAAATGTACAATATACTTATGTATGTAAGAATAAAATAAGTGGTTGAATAACGGCAGGTTTTACGAGTGCTGCAGTTTTGATGACAGTAGCTTGGAAACTATTCGGAAACTTTTAAAACTGTTTCATACAATTTAACTCAACTTAGTCGGAAAATAGGGATGATTTGTAAACCTTATATTACGTGCGAGCAGAGTAAGTTTCCTTGCTCGGATTGCATCGAAATAAAAATGCACAAATACATTACAAAACAAATTTTTCGTACATACTACAAGCCAAACTTAGGAAATTAACGGCCTGTTTCTTAATGTCCTTATAAATTAGATCTGCATAGCGCTATCTGTCCAAGTCTAAATTCGAAATGACGTTCTATAATTAAATTATTCGTGGCTAGTACTTATTTATCGACTTTTTATGACTTTTATGATGGCGGAGCAAACAGTACAAATTATGAACCTCGTTTAATTAACTTTTAAATAATAACAAATTCATGATCTACAGCTTACATACTAAGATTAGATAAGATATGTACAAAAAGTTCGATCGAAGTTTCTGTTACCAAGTTTTGTAAGCGTTCATTTCAGTAGCAGTATTAATACCAAGGCAGCGTAAGTGAAGATCCCAGATGTCCGGTTCATTTGTCTGCCTCGTCATAGTTCCGTTGCAGCCGGGTGTCCCGGTCAACGGTTAATTGATTATCCGGTAGCTAAACGAGCCAAACTGGGCCCATACTCTCAAACAAGATGCCTGTATATTCGACTACAGCCATCTCACTCACTCGAGTTCAAACTTAGCGTGTGCAAGAAAGACGACTAGGACTGTATTCGCACTCTAAAGAGGACAATTAGTAAGGCTACATCATACTCTGTTTATATCGAAACTTGTGTCGATCAAGACGATACTAATACGAGACCGCAAACGACCAAATTCGCAGCTAAACCAAAAGCACTGTCAAAGCAATATTTTCGGGCTCCACGTAAATATAACCCTTCTTTTCTGAGGTCCCTCTTGCCTCAAACCACAATCAGTGTGTGTTAGAAAAACGGATGATGCCGTACATAGACGACTCATAGAGTAAGACCTTTTCTAGTGCCACGCCTGTTCCAGCTATTAAACAATTGGATTGTTTGCTGAAACATATAGATGTGTACTTGATGCAGATTTGTTCGGACATTGTATGGTGCATTCTGTAATAAAACATTTCCTATTGAAACCATTCCAATGGAGCCTAAGATTCAGAACTGTACTAATACTAAAAAACTATTCAAGTACTATTAAAAGTTTCTCGCACATGTGTCAATCAAGTGATTTTTAGAATGATAAATATGAATTTTAGAATTTTATATTTCATTCAACTACATGACATGGCATTCAATGCCTTTGAGTGAAATAATTGAGCAGATATTCGTATCAATTTTATTAAAAACCGTGCCCATGTTATGATGATGATACATTTGCAGCCACCTAATATTTATACCTAGTGTATTTGTATTTGGTAAGTCGGGTTTAATGTCATTTCCTTATTAAAAGAATAGCATCACTGATCTACTTGCAATTTGGCTTCATGCATAGTGTTTAGACGACGGAACGCAGACATTTTGTTCCGTGGAGCGCAGGGGCGCACAGCCCCGGGGCGCGGGTGACGGAATATAATAATGGTCGCGGAGCCGCCGCGAATACCATCTCGGTACATTGTGAGGGGCAGGATGCTCATTAGATGACGCCCCGGGCGCGCCACCCCTGCTGCACTCTCATATCCAAATTAGTTTTATTATACCTTTGAAATCCACCTTGCACCTACTTTGCTTTAAAGCTCGATGTCAGCTCTTTCTGCGGGGAAATGTCTCGAAGTTGGCGGCTGGATTAAAATCTCGAGGTATGTTATAATAAGCATTGAAATGTAGTTTTCGAGTAAATTATGACTTTCTGGAAAATTCGTATTATGAAACGTAACTAACTGACTGTAGATGCAGACAACATAAAATTAAACAAAAATTCGTTTTAACTTATATACCACAGAGTAGAATGAAATCGTTAAATAAAACAAATGTTTGGTGCATGATTTAGATTCGTGCTACAGGCCACAAAAAACTGCATCTGAATTCAGACATGATATTGTCAACAGATTCTACCTCAAACTTTCCAACAGATACCTTAAGCTCAAAAACCTGATTCGTGAGATTACGATAAAATTAAATTGGCATTACATAATATCTGAGCGAGTTTCTGAAGTCGATGTAATATTTTAATCTTATCATTCGAGTCAAGTTTCATGTCTCGCGAGGAAACTTTGATCCGTGGTTCAAGTTTCGAGACGAACGACGGGCTTACAACTGTGACTCGCACTTATCTCGCTATTCCTTACTGGGGCAGGGGACTTATTTTGTATGCCGATATCTAAATTTCCAAATCTAACCGTCTCTTTCACATTTGCCAACATACCCGTGTGAGAGCGAGAGATAGTTAGATCTGTAAATACGGACAAAGTTTCACAGAATAGGATCGCAGATACTGACTCTGTTTGTATACAGTTACCATACATTGTCTTCGGTAGTGTGTCGTACTTTATTCAGTTTGATTATTTACTTCAGAGTGATGTTACTTTATTCGCATCGCAAGATTTTGCAATCAAATAAGATTGAAGTTGGACACTATGCGCTTTAAAAAATATTTCTTTGTTATATGTAAAAGGAATCGATAAAAATTATATATCAAAGTCAATTAAGTTACTTTTCTACATCTTTTTACTTTCTACAAACAATGGTATCCACTTATTTGTACACATTAATTTCATCTAAGCTTGATATGTACTTTGCGAGATATCCACAAAGAAATACTGTAGCCCAGTCACAAATATTTCTTCCAAATTGCTTTTCTTTAATAACAAAAGTAATTGAGCGCGTACCCATGCGAATGCAAACCGCCTTGTATTACGAAACGAGGCTTACAAGTTAATAGGCATTAAGGCCACGTTCAGACACTCCACATGTTCAATATAGAGGTGAGGTGTGGCGCCTTGCCCCAATCCCGCCTAATCCGGCTTACGGGTGATCACAGGAATCGTTACCCTCACCTTGATAACGTTTTCAGCACGGCAGCCACTCGTTTTCAGACAACCATCTTATGTACCAACCATTTTACTGTTGCAATTTTTAGGTAAGGCAAGTTCAAAACAAAAGTTGTCCTGAGTTCTGAATTATGAGAAAGTAAAATTATTTCTCGTAAACAAGACGTAGTGCATCTTTCAGCCATCCTTCTCAGATAGATGATACGTGATTTCTACAGTAATTAAGTAAATTCAGTGGCCGTTTTCAATTGCTATATAAAAATCTCTGTTTTAGTATATTAATTTATTAGTGGTTTAGAATTGATTTCATCTTTTATTAATTTGTCAGGTCAAAATTTAGGCCATTAGTCATATTCTTCAAGTACTTACAAAAATAACATTATTCCGATGTATTTCCGTCTTCCGATATTATTCGATATCGCTCGATAGACAAGTAATAAAGTTTACTCGTATAAATAAACCAGTAGATATTGTTTTATATTTCATACCGGGTGGGAAAATCCTCGGGAAACAAAAGGTAATTGCATGACTAAATCCAGGCTTCGCAGCCACCCGCCATCTAACGGCTAGATGAATAAGTAAGCCTCTGCAAGCAAAAGGCTACAGCAATTTCACGTGTGAGTAAAAATATGTATTTCATATCGAGCGATTGATACGTAATCCAGTGGTGTAAGGTATTCATGTGTTGATGGAATATTCACAGGTTCTTTTCAAATGTGAGTATTTTAGAGTTAATAGATGAATACGTAATTGATGGCAATGTGGGTATTCATATTCAGTCGAGGTCTCTACCGCCTAAACACTTTCAAAATAATATCCGTTGAACACGAAAACGGGCGTAACACGAAACACAAGATGACGCGAGGTGCAAGCAATTTAGGCTTTTAAAGTGTTCAGGCGGTGGTGACCTCGATAGTACCTTTATAAAAGGAGTAGAAGCAAGGCTAAAAAAAATAATTATAATTTTTTTTCAATCGTTTTATTCGATACAGTAATGTTTTACAATTTTTTTAAACCTAGGCACTTATTGAGTGTAACTTTTTATAAAAGTGACATATCAATAAGTTCAGTCTGTTTTAAATCAATTACTTGGCTTCCATTGGCTCACGACGAAGTTCGTCTGAAGTAAGCCAATAGAGGCGACGAAAATAAAAAGTTGATTCGCAACTTTGTCTGAACTGTCAACTAGAGTTCGACGATCCTCGAAAAAGAAGGTGCGAGAATATTGTTCGTGGAAAAAATCACCGCTAGAGCACTTTTAAGGATTTCAAACTATAAATTGGCCATATTTTTGCACCTTAATGTAATTGTAAAAATAGAATTTATAAACCAAACAAAAATTGAGATAAGAATAACAGTGTATTTTTGCTATGTATTAACTATCACGTAAATACGTGAATACGTAAACCTACGTGAGAACATTCAAAACTTCTAAGGCTATAACGAATGTATTTCCAATTGACTAATCCTACTGTAATGATGATAATGATTCATCAGTTCCTTGCTTGTTGTACCCAATCCGTGCGGATTTAGAGGTCATGTGCCGTCCACAGCACCTCTAAACCCCTGCCGTCAATAATTCTAGCGTCAAATCCGAATAAACCCATTTGTTGCGTTGCGTTCTTGAGTGGCACTCGCATCGGCCAGCCACGCCACTCGGCGCGGAGGCAAACAGATCGCCGCGGCTTTCACGCCGAGAGCGCTTTGCGGCGCATCCGCGTAATCCGCAAGAGGGGCATTAGCGGAGCATTGTCGCGCGCTCATTGTGCCGTTTGCTGACGAGGCCGGTGTTTGACTTCTTTGAAGATTTGGGTCATTGATTTTTTAAAACGAATAACTTTGCTTAACAAATAACTATCTAAGTCTAAACTGATTCAGCATCATAGTGCGATCCGCAAGCGGGGCATTAGCGGCATTAGTTAGATGTATGATGGTGTAGCGACATCTATGTTCAACCGCTGTCACTACATATCATCGCAACACGCTCACTCGGCTCGACACGACTAGATGGCGCTGTTAGTCGATGTATGGACTGAACCGCGATATTAAAGATTTAGATCGGACCTAACAATATTATGAATAAACTAAGACGGTAAACATTTTACCTCGGTCCCCGGCCATAACACCCGGTCGGTAGGTAGCGCTTCCCTTTGCCTTCCTAACACAGTTGCGCCAAAATGGTATTATTCACTGAATTACATATATTTACTATTATGTTTGGAGCTCACTCAATAAACAACATTTAACGCAGTACCTATCATGAAGCAACTATACATTTATATTTTCTGCAATCTTTAAAAACATCAGTATCTAAATGAAAGCGGTAAAAATATACAAATGCAACGGTTGTGGCGTAATCCACGCTACGGGCATTAGCCCGGCACTGTCTCGGTCTTATTGTGACGCCGGCCCTAGATTGTTTGCGAAGACTTTAGCTATTGTCGTGAAGCGACAAATGTGAAGGGAGAAGATTAAGAAAAGAGGTAAAAGAGGGGAACAGAATTTATATAAAAATAAAAATAATATTTACAATACCGATTAGTGAAAAAAAGATGATGAGTGAATGTATGTGTGTAAGAAGAGTGCAGTGGGCGTGAGTAAGTGTCTTCAGATCTTCTATATCCTGGAGGCAGCAGAGGGCGGAGTCGGAGTGCAGGGTCGACACAGCAGAGGTAACAGCGACGCCGATGTGCAGCAGTGTCAGCGCCGTGAAGTAGTAGCTCTCAGCAGTGAAGTAGTAGTTCTCAGCAGTGAAGTAGTAGCTCTCAGAAGTGAAGTAGTAGCTCTCGGCAGTGATGAGGGTATCCAAAACTATGTAGAAAATGTAATGATCAGTTGGAGTGCCAGAAGTACTTGGTCTCGGATCCTCTTCCGAGAACGGGACAGGTCCCTCCCCAAGAGCGAGGAGGTGATACTACAGTCTCAATATGGACTCGGATCCTCCTCCGAGAAGGAGACAGGTCTCTCCCCTAGAGCGAGGAGGTGTACTGCAGTCTCAATATGACTCGGATCCTCCTCCGGAAATGTGTCCGGTCCCTCCCTTAGTGCGAGGAGGCGTTTCAGTAGTCACCGGCGGTTCTTCAAGACTTCTTGAGGAAAATGTAGAGTGTTGAAGACTGTTCGAGATTAGAACTCGGAAACGAATGATTGAATGAAAAAAGTACAGGCTTATATAGGGGCCTGGGCCGTTCAAATTTAGAACGAGGTAGGTTCTAGAATAGAACATGAATACTGATGGTTTAAAGAGGATTAAACCCGAAAAAGTAATAAACTTTGATAGAAGTTGTCAGACTTTGAAAGATATTGTCATAACAACCATGTCAATAAAGATTAAAAAATGTCAAAAATCAAGGAATTTATTAAATTAATAAGGAAAACTAATCATCACCCAATGCAAATTAAAGGAAAATTGCAAACAAAGGTAAAACACAGCTATTTTTACAGTATTATGTACAGAAAAGTAGAATAACAGAGCTTTGAAAGTTTGACATTTTTAGCTTCACAATAAATATTGTTCAAAAAGGATTAGAAAACAACAATGAACCAAAAATACAGTGTAAAAGTATAAGAAGAGTAGAAAGGCAGGTAATGCCTATAGTTTAATGTCTACAGTACGACTTTTTAGGGAGAAAATACGAACTGCGTTATGGTAGATAGAATCTAAGATTAACTCTATGTTCGTGTTTACAGCAAACAGACTCAAATAAAGAGTAAGAATTCAGCAAGAACCCGCAATCTTTGGATGGGAAAAGGAAATGAAAGCATGGAAAAACAAAGATAATGCGATCACATTAAGGTACTCAATTTATTAAATGAATTACAGTCATGTACATCGGTACATTTCCCCCACAACCCCAGAAAAATTTTCGACTTAGAGAAAATTTTTGAAAGAAGGCCTAAAGAAAACCTAGGAATCTACTTCGCCTAATATACAACCTTACATAAAAATATTTATTCTTCTTCTAGCATTCTATCATCTTCATACCGTAAGGGTGGAGTTCACATTCAATGACTGCCACTCTAGAAAAGAATTCCTCAATAACGACAGGCTTATTTAGGGAGTTGTCAACCGCTCCATAGATGGAAAAAAAAAGTTTGATCTAGGCCTACTTAAGGAGTAATCAACCGCTCCAATCTAAGGCTTATTTAACGAGTAATCAACCGCTCGGACCTAAGGCTTATTTTAACGAGTAATCAACCGCTCAAAAGAACGTACTAATTAGTACTAAGGGCTTAGAGTCCCTTAAGTAAAGCGAAGAGGTTTAGAGCCTCCCGAGTTAACGTAAGGGATTTAGAGTCCCTTAAGTAAAGAGAAGAGGTTTAGAGCCTCCCGAGTTAACGTAAGGGATTTAGAGTCCCTTAAGTAAAGAGAAGAGGTTTAGAGCCTCCCGAGTTAACGTAAGGGATTTAGAGTCCCTTAAGTAAAGAGAAGAGGTTTAGAGCCTCCCGAGTTAACATAAGGGATTTAGAGTCCCTTAAGTAACGTAAAAAAAAGTACATTGTAGAGTTAAAAAGTTACGAATAATTCAATAAAGTTAAAAATAAAATTGCGTACCTTAATTCCTCTTCAAATAGTGATAAAGTGAATTAGTGAAGATATAGGTTGAGAAAGAAAATCGGAGAGTAAAAATAAATAGGTAGAGAGTTTAAGAAAAATAAGAGTTCTCAGTTAATTATGTTAATTAGAGAACAGTTATTTAAATCAAAGTTAAGTTAAAAGAACAAAGTTAACTTAAGACCAATTAAGGTAGATTTAGTTAAGTTAATAATTCTCAAGTTAAGTTAACAAAAACAAAATTTACTATCTCCGAGTTTCAAGGGGTTAAGTTCTGAGATGATAGTTAAGGTGTTAAGATTTAGGATGATATGAGATGGTAGTGAAGGGGTTAATAATATTTTATCTAAAAAGAGATAGCCAAAGAGGGTGAAAAAGTAAAGGACACTAGATAAAGTGTTGTTTTTGAATTTAGAAAAAGGGTGATAAGGTAAAGAGGGTAAAAAGGTAAAGAACACTAGATAAAGTGTTGTTTTTGAATTTAGAAAAGGATAGAAGATGAAATGAATGAGATGTAAGAAAAGAAAGAAAAAGAGAAGGCTGAAGACTAAAAGGTGGGCGCCAATTTGTCGTGAAGCGACAAATGTGAAGGGAGAAGATTAAGAAAAGAGGTAAAAGAGGGGAACAGAATTTATATAAAAATAAAAATAATATTTACAATACCGATTAGTGAAAAAAAGATGATGAGTGAATGTATGTGTGTAAGAAGAGTGCAGTGGGCGTGAGTAAGTGTCTTCAGATCTTCTATATCCTGGAGGCAGCAGAGGGCGGAGTCGGAGTGCAGGGTCGACACAGCAGAGGTAACAGCGACGCCGATGTGCAGCAGTGTCAGCGCCGTGAAGTAGTAGCTCTCAGCAGTGAAGTAGTAGTTCTCAGCAGTGAAGTAGTAGCTCTCAGAAGTGAAGTAGTAGCTCTCGGCAGTGATGAGGGTATCCAAAACTATGTAGAAAATGTAATGATCAGTTGGAGTGCCAGAAGTACTTGGTCTCGGATCCTCTTCCGAGAACGGGACAGGTCCCTCCCCAAGAGCGAGGAGGTGATACTACAGTCTCAATATGGACTCGGATCCTCCTCCGAGAAGGAGACAGGTCCCTCCCTTAGTGCGAGGAGGCGTTTCAGTAGTCACCGGCGGTTCTTCAAGACTTCTTGAGGAAAATGTAGAGTGTTGAAGACTGTTCGAGATTAGAACTCGGAAACGAATGATTGAATGAAAAAAGTACAGGCTTATATAGGGGCCTGGGCCGTTCAAATTTAGAACGAGGTAGGTTCTAGAATAGAACATGAATACTGATGGTTTAAAGAGGATTAAACCCGAAAAAGTAATAAACTTTGATAGAAGTTGTCAGACTTTGAAAGATATTGTCATAACAACCATGTCAATAAAGATAAAAAAATGTCAAAAATCAAGGAATTTATTAAATTAATAAGGAAAACTAATCATCACCCAATGCAAATTAAAGGAAAATTGCAAACAAAGGTAAAACACAGCTATTTTTACAGTATTATGTACAGAAAAGTAGAATAACAGAGCTTTGAAAGTTTGACATTTTTAGCTTCACAATAAATATTGTTCAAAAAGGATTAGAAAACAACAATGAACCAAAAATACAGTGTAAAAGTATAAGAAGAGTAGAAAGCAGGTAATGCCTATAGTTTAATGTCTACAGTACGACTTTTTAGGGAGAAAATACGAACTGCGTTATGGTAGATAGAATCTAAGATTAACTCTATGTTCGTGTTTACAGCAAACAGACTCAAATAAAGAGTAAGAATTCAGCAAGAACCCGCAATCTTTGGATGGGAAAAGGAAATGAAAGCATGGAAAAACAAAGATAATGCGATCACATTAAGGTACTCAATTTATTAAATGAATTACAGTCATGTACATCGGTACACTATTTATAAGTAGTTTTACAGTGACGTTCAATTGAGAGTGGGCCATAGACGTGGCTCGACATAATGAGGTCGCCTCTGCATTCGCTCTGGGAAGCGCAACATATACATCAAAACAAGGTACAGTATACATACATACATCCTACTACTATTATAAAGGCGAAAGTTTGTAAGTATGGATGTATGGATGTATGGATGTTTGTTACTCTTTCACGTAAAAACTACTGAATGGATTTGAATGAAACTTTACCACAATATAGCTTATACATCAGAATAACATATAGGCTACAATTTTTGAGGTTTCTAATGTGAGGTCGTAAAAAAACACATTTTTTGCGCTACTAGACGGGACGAACCTGAAGTCGTGGGCAAAAGCTAGTTACCAATACTTACTTCACCAAATGCGACAGATTGCCCTGTCTGACTACGTACGTGTGTACGTGGTGTTAGGATTAAAATTAAAGGCCTGTTTATCAATTTAATTAATAGGTACACGAAAGGCGTAATACAGTGATACGGATATAGTATAACACAATATAGTAATACAGAAAGAAAGAATAATGTATATTTGGTATGTATATTTGGTCATAATCATCAAAGGTAAATAACTTAATAGAACATAATAATATGTACAACACAACTATTGTTCGTGCAAGTGACGAAGACGGGTCACTGGTGTTATTTAGCCGCTACAACTAATATGGTTGCCTTAGAATACCTAGGGAATCAGCCGTAGTGAGCGACGGGCAACGATAAGCGAGATCGTTTTATTGCATAATCCGTTCCCGCGAGGTATTATCCACCAGCGCTGACACCAGACACTTTCGCAGACCTTGGCTTCATTCAAAACTAAAACCGGGGGAAATACTAAGTGTTAAGCACTTAGCTATGACTGTTTCTGCACATCCATTAGAGAGCAGGGAAGGGGCGATAAGCGGAATCGTTTTGTTGCTTAATCCGCTCTGGAGAGGTATTATGCTGCCGCGTGACCACTGCTGGCTGACATCTGACGCTCTCATAGAAGCTGGCAACTTGATTACTTATTTACTAAGGCCAACTGGTATTCAACCGAAAATATAAGCTCAAAGTAAGACCCGTGAACTGTTTTTGCATACTTAGCATTTATTACACCGAGAAAGGACACGGTCGTAAATTGCCCCAGAGTCGTTTTATGTTTGATTAAAGAAAAGCATTAAGAGACTTGACTATATTATTTTGCAAAAAATATATTGAATTTTTAATACAATATTGTTAATTTACTTTGCTTTTATCTAGCGGCATATAAATCTACAAAAAAAATAGGACAACGATTGAACACAATTTCCTGTCCCCAACAATTGTTGTGTTTGGCAGAAAATAGCGGTTTCGAGCACTTATAACCAAACTGGCGACCGCTTAACGAAATGGCATATTGTGTCATACAATGTCATATAACTGGCAGTTAGTTAAATAAGTAAGCGCTCGCAATCGCTATTTTAAGAAGGAAGATGACGTTTGCCTCCCGTAGGTACTAAACTTTAAACCAACCAACCTCTTCCTAAAACTTGAAAAAAAAACTGTGACAAGGAACTTCTTTTCGTTGGCTATTGTTTGCGTCATCGTAATTTTCACGCGTTACGCACCCTAGCGGGGCAGTTTTCTATGTTTTAGTTTTGGTGGCCTAGATGGCGGTTTTTCGACACAGATGGCGCTATGATCTAGAACACTAAAAGAACACACATTTTATTTCGTTTTATGTGAAAACCCCGCTATTTACGGCTTATATTACTTTATATTATTTTAAAAGGCGAAGAAACGAACCCAAAAAATTTGTTTTGGTCGTGACGCATGGATTTTTACTTTTGGGGCAAGCAATGTATGGCGGGTCGACCGTGTCCTTTATTTGAACTGAGTAACAGACTTTCTTTTGCACATCAGTGTATGCGACTATTCCGTAGTTGTTTTGTTTTGTTCTGCCACTCTATTGATAGCATATTACCAATATTAACTTTTTAGCATCCTTATAGAAAAATGATCTTTTTCAATACACATTGGATGGTAAACGCTTACATATTTCTAAAAGTTAAGGATCATTCAATGATCCTATACCTATATATATGATACCAGATATCCTATATATATGATACCAGACGGCATACAATTTATGTTGTATCTGTAGCAGCCGTCTGGTTCAATCAGCCAAATCATCCAATACAATGGTTGAACGTCATAGTTGACGTTCAACTTGGCTAGTGCCAAGTTTGAACGCAACGATTAGCTAGATGGCTGAACGTCGTGTAGTCATTTAGTTATTCCATTCGTAACGAACAAAGTCCATGCACAGTCTACATATCTAACGCCAAATGGCAAAGATTGTTGTTGTAAATAAATAAAGATGGGTTTCTGCGATAGGGTTTTATGAAAAAACGAGTACGCGACTGATGTCATCTCGCTCACGCCCATTGCCCCCGGTAACCTTTACGAGTAGCTGAAGGTTTTCCGGCGAGAGCTTTTTGCCTAAAAACCTCTTTGGAAACGTCCGCACCAGCCGACGTGTTGATGGAGGAATCAGACAAGATCTTAAGGAACTTTGAACTTAGGAAATGGTGGAGCACGAGTTAATATTATGCGGTAGCTCGACAGATATTTCCCTCGTGTTATTGTAGTAAGCCAGACTGTGTAAAAGTAGTACTTAAGTTGTTTATTTAACAGATTTACAAACATCTGTTCTCCATCGAAATCATTTTAGAGGAAGTTTTTTTTTCAGAACACATTAACTCTCTCAAACAAGATTTATCACCTTAGTTGGCTATAATATGCCATACACATTTTATGTCACATAATTACATTCATTTCTTTATTTTCCTCTCTGATTATTTTTCAGAACGAATTAACTGTCTAAAGCGAGATTTATCGCCTTAAGTAGGCTATAATACCATACGCATGTCTCATATTAATATATCATAAACAATAGGAATCTTTTTCAAATAGGAACAAAAGAGTCAGCCACAATTAAACCAAATACCTACCAAACAAAGGATTTTTTTCATCATGCAGCAATATTTGAAAATATTGCTCCAAAAGTATGTTCCATTGGTGAGCCCTTTTCCGGATGGGTAATCATGGAATGGTCAGTCAGTGAAAAATAAACGACAGTTATTCCCCGAAGAGCTGGTATTGTTACTTCAGATCTTTCAAATACATACGAATACAAAAAACCAGCGTTGGGTGCATTTATGTACGAGACAGCAAAGAATAGAGGTATTTTTGTCTTAAAATCTACGTGTGCTGAAATAAGAATCTACATTTATCGAAATAAGCGAAAAATAATCGCCAGTTACATAAAACAAGTGAACTCAAAATATTGTAAAATTCACAAACCAATCTACTTAGATCCACAAACGTGACTCGAAGTGGTGTAGATTGAATTATAGAAATAACTCGCAAAAATCCATCTTCAAGAGGATGTAATCTACATTTCGATTGTCATTCAGAGGTCTAAAGCAGAATTTTATGGGAAGAAGATTTTCAGGATAGATAGCGAACCTTAATTGAGCTCTATTCAATTTGGGTATTGGTACCGCCTGAGGGATCACTTGGCTATTAATCGAACTCTTTTCGTTTTGAATTATTCTTTAATAACTGAAAAATCGTTTCGATTTACATGCTTTTCCAAGAATCATTTAGCTGAAAGCATGAAAATCTAGATCATGAAAACACGAGTAGATGTTGAAATAGTAATATAAAGAACAGTTTTCAGAAGTTTAAAGCTTGGAGTGTTTCCAAAATATGATTTACTCAACCGACACTTTCTACCAGCACATTATTTCGCTAATGATCAAAAGCGACTAAGTAAAAATTGCTATAAAATAAGAATTTCACAATTTTGGTTAAAAATTGAATTCGAAAAATTCTTCAGTTTGGATTATGAAAAATTCCTACGCGGAAACAAATGAGGGGTCATTTATTTTTCAGCAGCAATTTTTCTTCTTAGATAAACTTCACGTTATACTTTTTGCTGACCTTTTTTGAAAAGCAATTATGTAGTAGAGGGTTTGCGAAGAGTTCTAAACACAAAAATATGCACATACAAGTTTGTGCCAAAAGAGCTTTTTGTAGTTGAATAGGAACGCAAAGGAGAGTTTGAGTTCACAACAAATTAACTTTTATATTATAACAACGTAATTACAAAACTACATTCTGTAAAATGGTTTTCATGGCTGCACAGTAAAATGCTAAGAATGCTTGGAATTCCATAAATGTCCTGGTCCTATTTATTAAAATTATCATTTAAACTGAGTCATTTTATATCCAACAGATTAAAAAACTATATTGTACATTGTATAATTGCTGTGAAAAAATGAATAAGAAAAATACATTTTGTAGTCAAGGTATATTTATTGTTGGTATGATCAATATAAAGTTAGTAATTTGAATTTAGTGAGATGGGACGTCACAACTCATTATCTCAGAAGATAAGTTTGGGGTGTCAATCAAGCATCCAATTAATTAGCAATCCACCGATACATTTAACACTTTTAAAGCAATGCTATCCCGATAGGCGGTCCCACAAGGTCGGTTCGTAATTTTTCTTCAGAGTTGTTTGTAACCCAAGTATCCGCAACTCGGAAGCGAAAGGGACGTGCCCAAAGGTCTTGGAAGTTGGCGCGTGATTGGCCCCATTGTGAGCCTCAATAGTCCATCTTGAGCCAACTCAACCGTTTCATGACACACACTTTAACTTTTTTCAACGTTCCATCACGCGTGTGGTAAGTTTAAGGGCCAATGAAGGAGTGATCTTTATTTGATAGATGTATTGGGCGCAGAAAAAAATTTAACTTTTATGAAAAAAAAAACCTACATCAAACACAAAATACCTAAAAAGTCTTAAAATAAACTCTTGAAAGTACTCCATTTTAGGCAAACCATTTCGGAGTCGGAGTTTTGGAGTCGGTGCCCCGATAGATGACGCTTAAGATGGTAAATAGCAGATGCGATGGCACCGACTCCAAAAAGAAATGGTTTGCCTAAAGCCTGGAGTACTTTCAAGAGTTTACTTAAGACTTTTAATGTATTTGGTTTTTGAAGTCAATTTTTACTTTTTTATTTAAAAAAACTTTGCTTTTATTTTTTATAATAGAAGGGGGGTGCCGGGGTTTGCACATTTTGACTCTGTTCTTTAATTAGCTACTAAGTACTTAACATAAGTTCTGGCGTCATAATTACTGAACTCCTATGCGTTAAGGAGTTCCACTATCACCTCAGCTCCACAAAATAGTGACTATCAGACGTAAAGACATGTCAGTATTGAGTTACTAGTATAAAATCACTATACCTGCCTTTTAGATTTGAGGGTTTCCCTCGATTACACTAAGACCTCACCATCAGATCCGGATTTGGCCATAATGGGACCAACTAGAAGGTAAACCTAACTTAAGTAGGTGAAAAAAAAAACGGTCTACAAATGACTGAGTTATGAGGTAACATACAGTCGAATTGATAACCACCTCCTTTTTGAAATCGGTTAAAAATGAAAGTTCTTGGCCACTTTATCATTAATAATTACCATTTTTATATATCAACGTTTTTTTTCTTTGTCATTCTGGATTCGTTATTACTACCCGTTATCCGTTCCCTTTTATTTTATAGTTTTTCTCTTTTTTTATAATTAATTCGGTAATAAAAAAAACAGGTTTGACTGCTGAAAAGTGAAAAGCTTTTAGGGATAATCCCAACTTTTGTGACTTCATGTATTTTCGGTACAACTTATAGGTGCAATAAAGAATAAATTATTTATTATTAAAGTGCACCTTGCACTATTCATCACAACAGTGTGAAATATTTTAGCAGAACTCGCTATATACGGTTGATCTGTAAGTAAGTAAACGAATAAACATGAATAAAAACATACCCAAACCCGGCTTAAATCGGTTCTATCGTAATTGGGTTAAGAGAAAAGGATAACCTCATGTTTTTTAAGAACTAGTGATTTCCCGTGGACGGTACCGCAGTGAACTCGATTTGTAACGAACTACGATAAACAATTTGTTTGTTTTCTTAATCAATGCTAAAGCAAATGTCATTCCCAAATTGTCATATAGCTATTTTCATGACCATCGGTTAAGGTATATTTTCTTCAAAACGCGCACAATAGTAGGTAAATTTTCAACCGCTGGTTAGTTAACTATCCGTCATGCAATTGGGCCTTACTTGCATACTATCCATTCCGACATGGGAATCTGAAGAGATTATAAGAAATAACTCTGAAGAAGTCTAGCTAGAACTTACAATAAGCTTTAGGTATATAGGAACATTAAGCCTTATATACTAACTTTTGATCTAGTGTATATGTATCCTAAGTAAGTATATGAAAACACTATGTAAGTAAAGTGCAATCTACTGTAAGTAAACAGAAGAATCGACGATCGGATAAACCGGAACGTGCACCGTATCGGAATCTGTAATCGAGTGCGCTCCGATTCATAACCATATTACGGCGGGGTCCAGTATCGATTATATCGAGTAGATACACATGTCGGAACGGAACCGATAGCCAAATAAACTAGCAAACCGCATCGATTACCTGTCAGCGGCAGCGGACCCGCGTGACCGTCCGGACCAAGACCGCCCGCCGTCTGAACGATACTCTTACACGATTTTGTAATTCGTATTTACTTAGGTTATCATACTTGTATGTAACGACTTATGGGAATATTTTCTTAGTTGGTATTTGAACCTTCATATTTAGATACCTTTCCGTCTTACCACATGATTTTATTTTATTATTTTACATTGCCTTATTTTTTTCTGCTCCGCTCACCTACTGGTTGACTGGTAAAGAATGCCTTGTAAGTTTTCTTTTATTGATTTGCAATGTTCGTTTTTAGTAACAGCTTATTATGTAGTTAAAAGTTACATGATAAATATCGTCAAAATAAATATATGTTTAAATGGGTAATTAAAACATAAGAACTTTGGTTCGTTAATATATTCCACTAGCTATGTACTCGAAGGTAGTTGTACCTAGTTAGAATAGTAGTTTTAGACAAATGCCAATTGATAAAAAAAACAAAGTAAAAGGATTCATGCCGTTATTATTTTGAATTAAAAGTTATACTTACTAATATATTTTGAGTATAAACGATCCAATACTTACAAAAGCACCTAAAAAAGTTACAAAGCAAATGCCAGCGCACAATATCTTCGCCAAATTAATCTCACGCCAATCAATTGATTAATTAACCGGTATTACGAGTGATCCCCGATATTCGAAGATCTTCGGGATTGTTAAGGCCAGCTTCGACCTTGTACTCGAACTATGCCACCCACAATTGGTGAAATGGTTGGTTAAATTTTGCTAGCAAATCTATGTTTGAATAACTATAATTAGCTATCTGAGACTTTATATATAATAATATTACTCCTGTCAGAATACCATTCAATAAACTTTACATTACGAGACACTAAAAGTTGAAGAAGGTATAGGCTTGTTAGTTAGTAGGTGATCATATCGCTAAAAGCTATATTATTTAGACCTATCTAAAATGTTCTAGGATTACTTGTGTTTTGAATTCGTTAATACAATTCTTTAGCCTATTTATACATTTTTACTAGACGAACAATAAAGCAACAAAGAGAAAAAGCTTATTTACCACAGTCCACACCTCACATTTTATCCAATTACGTTGGGATAGGCACAAAAACCGCTTAACAATTTCATTCCCACAACGTTAACAGCACGCAGACGGAACTTGGTCTTGATGAAACTTTTCTACAGTTTTAATAAGAAGCCCATTCATCGCATACTTTCTTAGGGGGCTTATCGCTAACCCGTGACACCAGAAAATTAAAAGTGCCTTGTCATTCTGGGGCTATCTACGGCACGGTGACTGGGCTCTTGTGAAGCTTAATTAATTGACGATTTAGAGGTTGGATGTGTCCAACTATCAATTAGAAGACTTGTTCACTTTTAGTTTGGACATTGTATCGGTCTACGTGTCTACTGACTTAGTTTAAGTCCATTGTGTAATCTAACCTTACCTATAGGTTTAAAGACTTTGGCTAGGCTTATTTATTTATTTACTAGTATTAGAGCCCAATGAATGCTAAAGAATAGATATACCCAAACTTTCCTAGTATTAATAAGACCAAGTTGATTTAATAACACTAGTAAATCTGCGTATCTGAAGACTTACTAGACTTATTGATGTGAAAGTATAAGCTGCGCCCACCCATCTCTGCTTCTGACGTATAATCGATACGCCGACTTGTGCTACCAACATCAGAGATAACATCACCAATTATACGCTTCGTAATTAAATTGAAACACAACAAGCAACTCTATCATTAATGCACGTTGTTTCAGATTTGTCAAGTGTTCATGATACGCAACATGAAATTAATCAAAATCCTGATTGTGTAGACCTACCTACACTGTCCAATTGTAATTTTAACTATACTGAGGTAGTGGAGCATTATAAAGCTTTAGGTCCACTGTATATACATAAATCTAAAATTGCTATTCTTTAATCACTTATTTATGTACTCGTAATAAGTACAGCCAGCATCTAGGATGCTATACCTACACTGAGGTACGTCATGTCAAAGCAACAAAGCTTGTTTGCTTTAGATTCGTAAATTGCGTGTTTCTTTGGATGTCGAATATTGTAAACAAACTTGGTACGTTCCTTTTTAACGAAACTATTCGACAACTAACTAAACGGCCTATAGTAAGAACAGACGAAATGTTGACTTATCTAAGAGGGTATGTAAGTACTTCTTAAATCCATTGTTCAAAATGCTAATTATTACGCAAAGGATCATTCATTTTGACTTAAGAATTTAAAATCAAAGAGGTGGTTAGCACCTAAGACTAAGTTTGGTCACAAATCCTTACGTTAGCCATAGCAACTCAAGTTGCATGTGTCTACCGGAAAGTTACAGATTACTTGCTTCCACTACTTGTAGAGGAATCGCGTCGCATTTCTGAAATGTTGATTGCATTTCCGAGACAAGGAATCTCCACTTTTCATCGCGTTAAATAATCTAGCTTTAATAAATAACTTGGACTAGAGAATTTTGTCCCTTGTTGTGAAAGTGTCGCTTAATTGTAAATTAATTTGAATAGGACAGATCAGTGAGCGAAATTCTAATAGTCCGAGACTCTCGACACTTCTATACTGTGTACCGTTGCAAAACGGCAAATTAAAAATCTATGCAAATAAAAAAATATGATTCTTAGATACACGTTTCTGATATAGTACTTACTTACCTACCTTACTTACACATAATAGCCCCACGAAGTTCATTTATACTCAAGACAATTTTGAACAATATTTACCTATATCTATCCTAATCCACAATCCTATAACCTTAGCCAGTGCAGGAACACGTTACAAACGTTGAACACAAGTTTGAGATACGTAGATCTAACATCTTGGTTTAGATTCCACTGCGTCGACCAACTAAAAGTTTTGGTGAAACTTAATTTAGCTGGACGGCTCCGAGACCGCTATGAGAAGTTTAGCTAGCACTACCTACTCATAGGTACTTGCACAGAGTACTTGCTTCAGTGATACTAGTCAGCTTAAGAAATCCGATCTGGGGCTCTATTTCTGAATCACTCGCTTCAAGATGGCGAGTGATTTTCGTTTGTTATCGAGTTATTTTCGTTGACTTTTAATCATCTTCGAACGAAATTCACTCAAAGTGATTCAAAAATAGGGCCCCTGGAGCTCTATTTAGGCACTGAGCTTTCGTGGTAGCGTATTGCTCATAGTACCTTTTACTTGACGTAAGGCCCTTGCCCAGCTGTGGGATTTTTAGAGACTAGCTGGAACTGCTAATGATTTAACTTTATTAGTGACTTTGCTTCCGGCCCTAACATTTACTAAAAACTCTAAATAGGGATAGGAAACTTTGGCTTTAATAAAAACTAAACCCAGTGATTTTGTTACAATGCTCTTGATAATTAATTTCAGAGAACGTTTGAAGTAACTATTTTAATTAATTAACCAATAACTAATTAATGTGTGTAAACTATTTGAATAACTTAACATCAACCGCACGCATGTAGCACGCTTTGTATTTTTACGGCTTCAACGGGACGTTTTAGAATATTAGCGCTATTTCATACATTACATTACCGTTAATTTATTTGACTGGCTAGTTAAATAACAACGTTATTGCCTCGTACGCATCATCGCATGGACTGTGGACGATTGACGACGCGACGCTGCACTGTGCGCGCCGGTTAGGAGCGCAGCACTACTTCACTGGCGCACCGGCGCCGACTTTGCGTCCGCCGTCCGCGATTCGCGAACGAAACGAAACGGTAAATGACATCACTAGTTTCGACGCGCCGCGCACATCTGTCACGTTTTCTTCCCGTATTTTGATAAAATATTTCATCAAAATAGTGCAAGCCAAACCTTATTTTTTATTATAATTGATAAGGAATTCATGCAGTGTTTATAACAGAGTAATAAAAGCTTTTCAGATGATAACAAGAAGTGTGTAAAATGGACCAACAATTCTCATTGTCTTGGAATAACTTCCATGGAAACCTGACGAAAGGATTCGCCGGGTTATTGGGAAATGGTGAATTCGTCGACGTGACTATTGCCGTCGAAGGGCATTTGCTGCAAGCGCACAAAGTTATACTGTCAATATGTTCTCCTTATTTCAAGAAAATGTTCCAAATGAATCCGTGTCAACATCCTATTGGTACGTTTATTTACGGTCAGTGCATGGACGACGATTAAACTTTAACGCCAACAATAATTCGTTATGATCCATTACCGATCGTATTCCAAATATTTTGGATATAAATTAATTGTAGTGATTTAATTTGCATGCTGAAAACATGGCCCATTTACACAAGGCCAGTAGACGAGACAGTCCAATAAGCCAGGCCAATATTGGCTTCGTGAAAATAGAGCCAGGCCAGTGAATTGGATTGTCCCAAGCCAGTGGACGAAGCCAATCCAATGAAATAGAACGGTTTCGAATTTGCTGGTGCCAGTGCTACTGGCCTTGTGTAAATGGGCCATCAAGGTGCTAATTCGATCATATGCTTATTATGATGTAGAATTTGTTTTCTTTGCATCATATTTTTTTTGCATTATGTTATCTAAGCACTGATTATTACTTTCAATTTCCATGCATTTTATATGCTGTCCTAAATTATTACTTACCTATTCATTTCTTATTGCAGTGGTGTTGAGGGATGTTACACTAAAAGCAATGAAAGACCTTCTCCAATTCATGTACCATGGAGAAGTCAGTGTGAAAAGAGAGGATCTCACTAGTTTTATAGGCACAGCTGAGGTTTTACAAATCAAAGGATTGACTAACAAAGAGGTAAGTTTTGAGTATCATGAAATCCCTATATTTAATATCTTTCATGAATCTTAGCTACTCGTTATTTGTAAACAATACTAAATTCTTTTCAAACACTTTCAGACTGAAAAAGATGACATTGAAAGAGAACAGGATTATACTAAACACACAATAGACAATCAGAATGGCTCGCCGGATAGAGATTCATGTATATCAGACACAGCTGACACACCTGCAAGTGATGAGATTTCTTCCAACAATGAACTAGATCTTTTAAAACAAAGGCAATTTATTGAAAAACTACAAAGACTTAGTAATCTAAAACGAAAATCTGAAGAATTTCTTCAAAAAAGCTATTATGCTGACTTGGTAAACCCAGAAAAAAGATCAAGGAACAAAGAAAAGCCTTATCCGAAACAAAACAATCACATGCTGCAGAGTTATGAGAATTTAAAAAGCTTGTATGAAGAGAAAGCTTTAGATGTTTCAAATACTTACAATACTCACATGCAAAGTATAAGTAACACTAATGATAAGGAATTAAATGACAAATCTAAAGATCAATTACCATCTGATAATAACATTGAACTCAAAACAGAATGTGATGACATGGACATCATAGTAACCGATCCTGCAGTTTGCACAACTCCAAAGTCTTTTGATGGATCTAGAGATGGAAAGAAAGACTTATCAATGCCCTTAGACTACCACTCACCACAAGATAGTAAGTATTATATATTTTAATATGTACTTGCATAAACTTTACTGTTTTGATAACATTTACTTTCCTGTCTCCTTTGTTACTTTGCTTCCTACTGCTTATTCATAATTCATTTCTCATCTACATATTAAGATTGTGTTGAAAATGCAATCATTTATTCATCAAGTATTTATTTTCTTTTGCAAAGCCTTCACTGTGAAAACACGATGGCATTTTCAACATCATCAATCTTATGAGTAAAAAACTTTTTGTGTATTGAAATACTTTACTGAAAATGCCCATCGTGATTTCAGATTGTACCAGCCTAAACTCATTGTTTATCGACCTTAAAAACTTAGTGAATGGTAAAGTGACTAACAACATGTTGAGAAATAACCCAAATGAGGAGATTCCACGACCTACAATGGAACACCGGCTTGTGACAATTCCGCAAAAAGAAGATGGAAAAAAGAAATATCCACAACGTTCTTGCAGACTCTGCTGGAAAATAGGGAAGAGAAGGGACACAAGATTCATGTGCTTCGCTTGTGAAATGCCCTTTTGCAAATCACCATGTTTCGAAATTCACTTCAATGATGTACTAAAAGATTACTATGCAACATAATTTTTTATTAAGTATACAAGTCAATTTATACATTATATTACTAAAGTAGTTACTTTATGGAAATCATATATTCATATTTTTAATATCTCTATCTTAGTAAGTAAGACAACAGTTTATATGAATCTAAGATTCCACAGAACATGGGGACCAAATTCCTGAATTATGGCAAAATGATATACCTGTTGTTGATGAAAACATTTTAATACTCTAATTACATAAGATAAGACTGTTTGGTATGAAATCATAAAGCACAATAAGTTAAGTAAACAACTGTGATAGCAGAAATCTGCTCTCAAGTGCCAATTTAAAGTTGTCCAAAATGTAGAATTAATAAACTTTTGGTCTGTGCCATCATACTATCGTAAAAATCAAGACTTGTTGCTCATATTCTAGTCTATTTATTGTATTAGTATAAGATTTGTATCTATATGTATACATCTTCCATAGACACCTACATTTTGGCTTTTTTCTAAAATTACGTATTTAATAGATCTATGCAAAAAGCCTGGCTGAATATATAAAAATGCGTGTCTAACATGCTGTCTGGAATTTATAAATTATGTACTATTGTACTCTTATTAGGTGTTTAATATGAGACATTTCATTTTAAATGGTTTCTTAAATATTTAATGATCTCTGTGGCTATTAAATAAGTGCTCTATTATAACTTATGAGTGGAAGATTGCATTCCGAAAATTTACCAAGTCAAGGTTGTTAATAGGGATACATTCTGAGTAAACACATACTAAAGACTGGTATATTGTATCCAGCAATCAAATGTGTGTTAATATTGTAAGAGTAAAGAATTATATTTCCAAAACTTAAGATTGATTAGATAGAAGTTTAAGAATTAACATGACAAAACAGTTTTTATAAATACCTTTTTGAAAGTTCTATTTTTGCTACTAAGACATTTTTAAATGATGTACGCTTTTGTGCACCGCATACTTTATATATAATCACTTGCTTTCTACTATCTTTTATACTTGTGTGCCGAGTTTTCAGTGTGGCTTTGATTTTATGCGAATATTTTACACGTATTGAATAAATAGTTTTTACGAAAGTGGTGTATTTCATCTTGTTTCCTTATTCCTATATTTCAACTTGTGCTGCTAAATGTAATTCTTTAGTAAACTTTTGAACTAAATATTTACTTTAGTATTTATATTTATTTATTTCAGGTGCGCTGTCGTTAGTGATGAACGGTACATGCGAGAACCAGCAGCTACCAGTGCGGTACAAGTATATTTACAGTAGAAAAGGGCACAAGCAGTTGGTCCATATGAACTTTGTTTATACCAAACACTCAACCACACACGGAAAAACGTCATGGAGATGCGTCCAATATTTCTCGCTTAATAGGTGCCCCGCTACCGTTGAGACTATCGACGCCATGATATATGCCGTTAACCACCAACATAATCATGAAGATTGCTTCGAGAAACTCGTTAGAAACACCATTTATGAAATGAATGTTTCTCCTAAATAATTGTATATAAACATAGTGTACTAAAATGTAAAGTTCCTATATTTATTTTTAATATGCTGCTCTCATTTTATTAGAACACCTCCAACTTAGTTATTCAAATCAGTTTTGTGTATCAGATTCATCTAGTCAGAAGATATTTTATTTACTTCTAGGTTTTATTATGCAAGGAAGGAATACTAAAACTACTATTAACAGTAATTGTGTACTAATTTTGTATTATTTGTAGTAAATTTACAATCTAATTTCATTTAAAGTATAAATAAAAACATTATATTCATGATTTGACGCGTTTATTACTATCTTCACTTTTTGCAGCAAGCATAGCAGCCATTCTTTTTCTAGGTCTGTGTTTTTTACTAAAGCCAATATCTGAAAAAAATAAGAATTTATTATACAACACCCCCAAATACACATTTTTTTAATAGTCTAATAAATTAGGGCTTTCGCACTTACGTATGTCGGCTTCCGGTTTTTCCTTCAACCCAAAAGATTTGGCTACTTTATCTAAATCCATAGAAATTACATTAAATATGTGCTTCAATTTTCTAACTTCAAGTGCTCTGATGTAGCCTTCAAAAGCTTCTACTGCCATTTTATGAAACTCTGGATTCTGAATTGCTTCATCAATCTGGAAATGAACAATTGCTATTAATTTCTATTTACAAAATAAGGACACTGAGTAAAGAAATAGAGGAGTCATTTATAAAGATGTGTCGGTGTGGTATAGGCGTGCGCCCGAGATACAGGGTTTGATTCCTTGTCTGATACTGTTGCTTTTACAAGTGTTAATACTTAACATTAAAAAAAAATTAGGTTTAGTGACAAAGAAAAGTTATAGAAGAATAATTACTATTGGTTGGAGGTTGTGAAATTTGTCCCAGCTTTCATACTTGTCTAAGAATATCTTTGCCTCTTTAAGGTGATCCACAAACTCTTTTTCCTCAGGCCTGAGAAGCAAAACCGCATTGCCCACGGTCCCCAAACCTCTAGCTGTTCTGCCCACTCTATGGATGTATTCCTGAAAACAAATAAATATTAGGCCTTTTACAAAGACATAATAACAATTTCATTTAGTCCATTTCAGCAATCCTAACAAGAAATTGCAATATGGGCATCTTTTTTCTAAAAGTAATCTCTTCCAGACATCATTTTTAGTAAACAGAATTTTAATGTTTTATTACCAACCAGTGACTATTTGGTGATAGATTTTGTCCATTGCTCATATTTTACCTTTTTATAACATAGCGAGGAAAGCATCAATATCCGTGCAGCATTACAAAGTCAAAGAGCAGAGTAAATCTCGTTTCTAACTTACATTTGTATCAGAGGGTGGGTCAAACTGCACTATCCAGTCAACAGCAGGTATGTCCAATCCTCTTGCAGCCAAATCTGTGCAAAACAATGCCACTTTTTCAGCATTGTAGAAATCGCCCATCGTTGCTGATCTATCGGCTTGATTCATTTTGCCCTAAGAATAACGTCAATTGACTGTCATACACAGTATATGGAAAATGCCGCTGCAGCATCCGCGGCAGCCGTTGCGGCATGAGCGGCATGGCCGCCGGCATGTGTGTGTGTGTGTGTGTGAGTAGCCTTTACTTTAAAAGAAACTGTTAGTTATTACCTGTTATTACCACTGGACTTCGAAAACGGATGAACGGTTTTTCATGGTTTTTAAATAGTTATTAGAGATGTACCGACTAGTCGGTAAAGCCGACTAGTCGGCCATTTTTGTAGTCGGCGACTAGTCTGCGATTAGTCGGCTAAATCCGCCGACTAGTCGGCCCGCTTCTGACTCATGTTAATATGCTTAAAAAAATATAGTGATTGAAATGAAATTGTATCTTTACTCTTGTTATTATAAGAATCACAGTTTTAGTTTACAATACAATTTAATAATTGGTAGAAAATTTAAATAGGAACTCTTCCTTTAGTCTTTTATAAAATAACAAAATATAGGTTAAAGCAAATAATCATTGGTAATAAGTAGGTTTAATTATAACATAAAAAATAGGAACTCTTCCTTTGACATCCCAAAGTTATTCAATCTCGAAATTAATAAGGATTATAAAGAACCTAGTTGAGGCATCAGTTGTGAATGTTTATACTTAATATGATTTGACATGCTCGTAGTATTTGCCTTTTTCCCCTGACCACCACGAGAAATAACTGCTTGACACTGATTGCACTTCACTTTACTGCTACCTTCTCCCTCCAATTCGTTAAAAAATAATCAAAATGCGTGATTTATTTTTCGACATTACGCAAACAATCTTATTTAGTTAATTTCACTATTAATTCAATTATTTGCACTGTGTTAGCTTAGTAATTGAACGTTATATATTCTTTATTTCATTAAACACCAATAAAAAAACACAGTGTGAGGAGAACCCACTTACTTATTTGCTTATGATTGTCGATGTATAAAATTTGTAAATAAAAATATAGATTCGTTATTGGCTGTAAGTTTAGTTATTAAGTTTATTCATACATACTGTACTGTACTAGAGCTGTGAATCTTGTAATATAAAAATAATTAAAAAAAACGCCGGTTTTTATGTTTACAAATAATGATTGACGTAGAATGAACGACGCAATGTCAACAAAAACATATCCTGACATGTCCGCGTGGGCGCCGACTCTGTGCGCCAATTCTACGAGCCGAGAGCGCACTCACGAACATTTCCGACGTCACCCGGATTTTACCGAAAGTAATCGGAAAGGATCGGCCTGGCCGACTAGTCGGCCGACTAGTCGGCCATTTTGCTGCCGACTAGTCGGCTAGTCGGCTAGTCGGCCAAAGTCATAGTCGGCACATCTCTAATAGTTATACATGGTGTAAAAAAAGTATGAGCCAATTTCAAGGGGGTTTGTTGTCAATCGGGAAAAGAATTCAGGAAAAATAAAAAATATTTTTTTTTCAAGAAAAAGTAAAAAAAAATATGTTTTTTTTTTGTAGTTTTCCTGTTTTCTAGACGCGGCTCTTAACCACCCCCTTGAATTTGGCTCGTACTTTTTACGCTCTGTTTTAAGGGATCCATGGTTGGTTGTTAAAAAAAGTAGGAGCCAAATGCAAGGACTCTTAACCACCCGGTTAAGAATTGAGTCTAGAAAAAAGGAGAAAAAAAAATATTTTTTTTCTGTATTCCAAACTCGATTGACAACCACCCCCTTGAATTTGGCTCGTACTTTTTTTTACATCCTGTATAATAGGTTTGAGATTTTTACTTTGTTATAAAACAGGGCTGCCGGGGGGCTATAATACAAAATCCTTGCCATTAAGTTGGCAGAAGGTTGGCAGCCATGCAGTGAAGGGTACATACTTACATGAATGCATAACACTGAGGCATTACAGTATTTTGTAAAGAACTCATGATGGAACACAACAGACTTGCAACTTGAAAAGAACACCATAACTTTTTGCTTTTGTGATTTCTTTAACATTTTGTGCAGCCACCATAATCTGTACTCTGTATCACAGATGACATACCTGTTAAACATATTTATTTATATACATACATATAAAAATAAATCCTTATTTCCCTTGGTCACTCCATTACACATGAACGGCTGGACCGATATGGAAATATATTTTTTGTTGTGTCTGTTATTGTCAGAACATTCTTTCTTATGGAAACACTGACTGATGACTAGATGTATTTAATTTTATTATTTACCCTTGTTTCAGTCCGTCTACAGTAGCTTTTGTGTTATCCTCACTGGTATTGATTTCTCTAAAGTTATCTTTCATTGCAGATTTAATCAGGGCCTCTGTTCTCTCTGACAAGGTAGCACTAAACAGCATAGTTTGCCTATTTTCTGAAAACATAAGGAACATACACAATAAAAAACCAAACATTTATGTTTGTATGAATTAAAATTAGTCATCATCTATTTCCAGACTGAATCTTACTTGGAAGTCGATTAATAATTTGCTTTAAGTCTTCTTCAAATCCGTACTGAAATATTTTATCAGCTTCATCTAAGACAAGACATGTAACATTTTTATAATCAAACTCCTTGGATCTCATATGGTCAAACAATCTCCCAGGTGTAGCTACTACTATGTGTACACCTGAAAAGTAAATATAATATTATCAAGCAGAGGATTTAATAAAACATTCAAAAGTCAAGGCTCTTTGCATTTGAAGGATCAATATTAGTTCACAATTATACATAAATTTTAATGGTAATAAACCTTTTGCAAGCTCCATGCTTTGTTTATTTTTGTTCTCTCCACCAATAACTAAAGCTGATGTAATAAATCCCTGATATGCAATGATGTCTTGCAGCACTGTGTATGTTTGTATGGCTAATTCTCTGGTAGGTGAGATTATAACGCATAAAGTCCCTGTAAAAGTAAATAAATGGATGACGATTCAAGAAGTACATGATGTCTTGAATTGGACTCCAGAATAATTAGATGTTATGAGTTACCAGAAGTTACATTCGCTTCAAACTTTACAACAGTTTCAACAGCAGGTAACAAGAAAGCTAAAGTTTTTCCAGATCCAGTTTTCGCTGTAGCAACGATGTCGTCTCCATCTAAAGCTCTGGGCAAAACTGCAGATTGGATATCAGTCATGTGTTTGAATCCCATCTTTTTTATTGCTTTCATAGTTGATGAAGAAAGTTTATCCTTTAGACTTTTGAACTTAACTTTATTTATTTCTTTATCTGCCATTGTCATTAAAACAGTATTTTCATGAAAGTTTACTTTTCGACTCTTCTTACAACAATTATAAACGCAAGTTAACGTATAATTATTAAAGAAATCATTTTCACAAGCAAATCGAATACCAATCAACAGCAAAGCAAAGCAAAGCAACACATGTTTTTGACATTTCTTTGCCAAAGTTAGTGTTGCCTATTGAGATAGTCTATCGATACCTATATCCTATATTATGTATCGTTTTCTTTCATAATTATTTGTAGATCAATCATTAATCAATTGCACCATCAGATGGACAACACGGATCAATTGTACCTTTTGTAATAAATAAGACTTTCCTTTGTTTGCTAATTTATCACATTAAAAATAATGCTGTACATTTGTGTCAATATTCTGTTCTCATCAAGTAATCTTTTAAACACCCTTTTTACTCAACTTACTTAATATTATTTATGTGAGTCAACAGAATCGATAAATAAAATCCATACCATGCATGCTAACCCTAGTACTCCTATTTAGATATTTTCTATTCAACTTTTGTTTTATTTCTTTGTTGATCAGTCAGTCAGACTCAGGTACACAGACAGACAGGTTACAGCCAGTGACTTACAAAACATGTCCATTCACACATCCCATCACATCCATCCACACGCCCATCTATAGTCACGACCAAAACTAATTTTATGGGTTCGTTTCTTCGCCTTTTAAAATAATATAAAGTAATATAAGCCGTAAATAGCGGGGTTTTAACATAAAACGAAATAAAATGTGTGGGGTCAATCTCTTACACAGGTCTTTCTAGATCATAGCGCCATCTGTGTCGAAAACCCGCAATCTAGGCCACCAAAACTAAAACATAGAAAAATGCCCCGCTAGGGTGCGTAACGCGTGAAAATTACGATGACGCAAACAATAGCCAACGAAAAGAAGTTCCTTGTCACAGTTTTTTTTTCAAGTTTTAGGAAGAGGTTGGTAGGTTTAAAGGTTAGTACCTATGGGAGGCAAACGTCATTTTCCTTCTTAAAATAGCGATTGCGAGCGCTTACTTATTTAACTAACTGCCAGTTCTATGACACCTTAGACGAAGTATATTATAGACTTGACAGCCGCGTTCACCCGTATGAGACAGATATAAAGTACTTACGTATTTTGGGGTGGCCATGTTCATAAAAATTTACTCCCCACCCATATAAATACACTAGTAACCTTAATTACAATAAATACTTAATTTTACAGTCAAAATCTTTATTTATTTGTACAAAAAAATATTAACATAGGGATAAAACAAAAATTGTGTACAAAAAAAATGTTTAAGAAGGAAATAGGATTTTTAACGTCATAGAACAGAATAAGTCCGCCAATTATACAACTTACAGAGCAATAAAATTTAAATAAAATAGTCAACAAATAACTTTTATGGGCCGTTAAAAGATGTAAGTTTATTAAATAATAACATAAATACGCAACATAAATTTGTTGCGTACATTCAAATATTTGCCAAATAAGTTATCCGTTGCTTTTTCTGAAAGCATTCGGTTTTAAAATGGATAGAACACATGCGAGTGTGCTTGGTAGACTGCCAGTTTTGCCGTCCAGTCGCTGCAATCCAAACCTTTAGTACCGTCTCGTCTTTTGGAAATCTATATAAATGAACACAAATCATAATTAGTTCAAATAATAATGATCACTACAACGCATGAAATGTTCATCCAGCAATTAAAATACATATACGATTTTTAAAATTAGTCGATTGTAAATTACCCTTAAATCGAGAACTTTTACCCTTTGTATTGTGGTATCCCTAAAGGCAACGATAACCCAGCAAAATTTAAAATACTAACAAAATGGCTACCGTAATAGCCATAACCCACAGAGTTGAGCCATAGACGACCTTTTATATTTGGTCAGGTAATAATACAAAAATATTTTACAATTCGATTGATAATTCACTACTTTTTTCCACTATTATGTATGTTCTTTTATAGGATTTAAGATTAATGCACTTCGATGCAGGTAAAACATATAGGAACAATATAAATGAGGCTTACTTACGTGTGAAATGTTATGTTTTCATATTTACGCTCAGTACGGCTTTTACATCCAAGCACACAACAATTTACCATGTTGAGTAAGTAAAACAATCACTCCGTAATCCACAAAACACTTCACTTGCACAAAATTTATTTTAAATTTGCAATTTTATTGTATTTTTCGCATAGACGTCAAATGTCTGCCCTTATTTTTAAATTGTGGCAGGCCGAAATTACCTATGAACGGTGATAAGGACAAAAAACAATATCTGCGTCTCTCTCACTCTTAAGTACTTTTGTATACAGCCATCACTTTCTAACTTGTCAATTTTAAATATGTGTCAAATCTACAGGATACATAATCTAAGTATGACACAGTATGACACAATATGCCATTTCGTTAAGCGGTCGTCAGTTTGCTTATAGTGCTCGAAACCGCTATTTTCTGCCAAACACAACAATTGTTGGGGACAGGAAATTGTATTCAATCGTTGTCCTATTTTTTTTGTAGATTTATATGCCGCTAGATAAAAGCAAAGTAAATTAACAATATTGTATTAAAAATTCAATATATTTTTTGCAAAATGATATAGTCAAGTCTCTTAATGCTTTTCTTTAATCAAACATAAAACGACTCTGGGGCAATTTACGACCGTGTCCTTTGTGGTAGTATTAGATGTTTTTCAAGGTCAGACATCGATAGCAAAACTTTCATTGTTGTATGCTGCACAGCACTAGTCGAAAATGACATTAAATTACTTTCTTTTGATTAAATGATTGCAAAGGATAGAACTACCAGCATGCCTACAGTAGATTTGTTGGTTGGTACAAGTCGTTTATTTTACACACACAATTCAATCTCATGTCTCCATATTATGAAAAATAGAAAAGGCTTGTGTTGTATTGCCTCTGACAAAAAGTCTTAGTTTAGTTATAATTAAAATAATAACTAATAAAAAATTAAATAATTTATAAAGTTTCTTTGCTGCAGGACTTCATACTTAAAAGTTATGATATGTCAACGGATAGTTTAAAACAATGGTTTTACAGTGATGCTATGTTTAATGTTGATTTTTCACGATATCGACAATGCCCACAGTTGATCGATATTGTGATACAGTGGGCAAGCAGTGGGCAAATAGTGGGCTGGCTGATATATTTGATATCCATTATGTAATTGTTCGATTGTTCCTTAATAGTTTAATAAAGTAATTTTCTTCAGTTTTCATTTTACATGTATTAAGTTATTGCGATATTTATGAAAGTCATCATAATGAAATAACTACACAATGCAAAAAGTTTACTAAATAAACTACACGTGTGCTTTGCGGAAAAGCTCGTGCCTAAATGCCCACAGATGAATAATTTAAGCATCATGCCCATCACTATAAGCCAGCTGTCAAAAAGCGAAAAAAAAAAAGTATTCACACGTGCGTTTACATGTTTCATCACATTTCTTTGTGCATTTCTCCTAACTTTTAGCAGTTTGTGATGCCTACACCAGATAAAATTCTGATGCGGAAAATAAAGAAGCGGGAGAAGAAGAAATTGAAACTTATAAACCAGAAATCCAGCAGTGGACCTGATAACAATGAATCAGGTACCATTCTAACCTCAGTGTTTGCCTCAAATTATAAAAATTTTCGTCTTCTTAAACATAAAACTGTGCTGTTGGTTCGTTTATCACTAGCCTTCATCTATGTTCATTTGATATCGTTGAAATTTCAGAACCAAAGCAACCTGAAGCCAAGAAAAGGCCACTGGATAATGATAACAAAGAGACTGTGGCTAAAAGTAAGTATTTTAATAAGAGTAATTTAATTTAATTATTCATAAAATTCAAATTCAAAAATCTTTATTTCAAATTAGGTCATGAAATGACACTTATGTTTTATGGCCTATTTACACGAGGTCAGTATCACTGGCGCCAGCAAATTAGAAACCATTCTATTCTATTGGACTGGCTTCATCCACTGGCTTGGGCCAGTCCAATGCACTGTCCTGGCTCTATTTTCACGAAGCCAATACTGGCCTGGCTTATTGGACCGGCTCGTCTACTGGCCTCGTGTAAATGGGCCATTAATTATGTTACTTGGGCCTTGCACACCCTTTGCTACACTCAAACCGAGTGTCTTACCATGAAAAACTTTCATATTCCTGAGAGAATCATCATTAAAATGTAAAATGTTTATAGAAAAGAAGAAAAAGAAGCCCAAAGTGAAAGAAGAACCAGTAGAAATAAAAGAGGAACCATCAGAACAAGAGGACAATAGTGACTCAGAAAATGATGAAGAACAGAATGACAAAGCAAATGAAACAGAAAATCAGGAAAACAATGAACAATGTAAGTTAATAAAATAAAAATATGATGGTAATTTGATTTTATAAATTACCATCATATTTTTATTACCGACTTCATGACTGTAATACGTCAGCTACCTTTCCGCAAAAATCAGGCTGCATAAACAAAAGATTGTTGGTACACAACAATATAAAGGATTCATATTGTCCCCTCTGAGTCTGTCTGTCTCTGTTTGAAACAATACAAGGATCAAAGATTATTATTAGCACTACTTTGATGGAAAATTTGATCCCAAATAAATGATTTTTTATATCTATTATTTATTTGCATTTATTTATTTTGTAATTTTAAGATAAGATTGTGAAAACATTGTAACATGCTATTTAATTTTTTTGGCAATGAATGTTTTTCAATTTCAATATTTATCAATCTGTTGCAGTGCCTGGCTCCAGTTTATGTCTAGGGATCCTCTCTGATCAAAAATTCTCATCTCTGGATGGTAAAGTGTGTGAAGCAACACTGATGGGTATTAAAGACATGGGTTTCACAACCATGACCGAAATACAGGCAAAGGCTATACCTCCACTGTTGGAAGGAAGAGATATTGTGGGGGCTGCTAAAACTGGATCAGGAAAAACACTTGCATTCCTTATACCAGCCATTGAACTCATTTATAAACTGAAGTTCAAACCAAGAAATGGTATGTGGCTTGTCTTAGTAATTTAATAATTTTAGTATTTTCTTTAATATTGTTTAAATTATTACTGCTACTCTTTGATATTAATAGCTTGTTGTTTCAAATGATGATAAAAAGGCGAATGTGAAAGCTGGACTCCATAAATCCATGATTATTTGGAATCAACAACTGGTAGAGCCTCCGGTCTTTTCTGTTGAGGCACATCAGTTGTTGATTGCAAATTTTCTCTCAAGGATTATGTCAAGAGTCGCTTTATGAACACAGAATGGATATCTGATATCTTTTGCTGGGTATTCTACCACTTTCAACTTGTCCATATGGTAACTAAAGTTTGTTTTCAGGGACGGGAGTAATTATTATCTCGCCTACAAGAGAGTTATCGATGCAAACATTTGGAGTGCTGATGGAGTTGATGAAATACCACCATCATACTTACGGTTTGGTTATGGGAGGTGCTAACAGAAGTACAGAAGCTCAGAAATTGTCTAAAGGTAATACGAGTATAGCCAAAAAAACTTATGTTAAGCTTGTTGTTCTATCTATCTTTGAGATTTTAATTTAGTTTTAATCTCTGCTATGGTCAATATACTGCCTTGATACTAAAGTGGCTAAGTGTCTTTAGGGGCCTATGACATTGATTTATTAGGGTTCCGTAGCCGAATGGCAGAAACGGAACCCTTATAGTTTCGTCAAGTCTGTCTGTCTGTCTGTCTGTCCGTCCGTATGTCACAGCCACTTTATTCTGAAACTATTAGCATCACACCGCTGAAACTTGGTAGGTAGGTGTATCATGCTTACCCCTTTCGATTCAGGTACAAAAAACAAAAAAAAATGATATTAAAGGGGAGGCTCCCATACATGTAACTAAAACCAAAAAAAATTTTTTTACTCAAACCTTTACTTGTGGGGTGGGGTGTCTATGGATAGGTCTCTAAGACCATTTTTAGGGTTCCGTAGCCGAATGGCAAAAAACGGAACCCTTATAGTTTCGTCAAGTCTGTCTGTCTGTCTGTCTGTCTGTATGTCACAGCCACTTTATTCTGAAACTATAAGCATCACACAACTGAAACTTATTAGGTAGGTGAATCTTATTCACCGCTTTCCAATTCAGATACAAAAAGTAAGAAAAAATAATATTTAAGGGGGGGCTCCCATCCATGAAACTAAAACCTAAAATTTTTTCTATGCGTGTGGGGTGTCTAAATGGGCGCCCCCCCCCCATCTAACTATTGAACTAAGAAAGTGAAAATTTTTAAAAAAATATATGATGTAGATCTCAACAAAAACTTGCAACGAAAATTGGTTTAAATAAGATCGAATCAGTAGTTTTTGAGTTTTTGCACATTTTTATCAACCGCAAATATAACTTTGTCTTTCATATAAACAGTATGAAAAACAAAGTTATTTTTGCTGTCACAAAATATTGTGATGTTTTCGTTAAGTGAAAGTAAGTGGACCCTGAATTCAGTAAAGGGTGGCACGGAACCCTCAGTGCGCGAGTCCGACACGCAATTAGCCGGTTTTTTCTAAAAGTCTAACGTTTGAGAGATGGACGCTTCCAAAGTGGTAAAATGGGCGTCCCCCCCATCTAACTTTTTAACGAAGGAAGTGAAAATTTTGAAAAAAATGTATGATGTACATCCTAACAAAAACTTTTAACGAAAATTGGTTTGAGCAAAATCGAACTAGTAGTTTTTGAGATATAGCACATTTTTATTAACCGCAAATATAACTTTGTCTTTCATACAAACACTATGAAAAACAAAGTTATATTTGCGGTCAGTATAATATTGTGGTATTTTGGCTCAGTGGAAGTAAGAAAGAATCCGTAATTCAGTTAAAGTTGGCACGGAACCCTCAGTGCGCGATTCCGACTCGCACTTGGCCGGTTTTTTATATCAGATCATATTATCTTAAATATGGGTGTTGTGGCGTCTATATTTATTGTCTCTTTGTCTACTTTGTGAACCCTGAGTCACTTTGTAAATATTGTTATGTATTGTGACATAGATAGAAAATGCAATGAAAATTAAACATTTAATATTTATACAGGAATAAACATACTGGTGGCAACACCTGGACGTCTATTGGATCACCTGCAGAATACCCCAGACTTTTTGTACAAAAACCTACAATGCTTGGTTATTGATGAAGCTGACAGAATACTGGAGATTGGTTTTGAAGAAGAAGTAAAACAAATAATCAAGTTGTTGCCCAGTAAGTATAAAATAAATTACTATTATTCATAAACTAGCAGTTTCCTGAGGCTTGTTCTGCATCTCTTCATCTGCGTAAATTTGTATCTGAAGAAAAAAATAGTTGGCGGTCTTATCGCTACAAGCGATATCTTCCAGACAGACCAGACCTTTGGGTACAGAAATTATGAGTTGGAGTTTAGTGGGATGAGCTTCTCTATTAAATAAAGCGTTCCCCTGGTTTTGGGTAGCAGCAATATTAGTACTGGCAGAAGGCTAAAGATATAGTATATCAGGAAAGGTTTTTGACTGGGTGTATAAGGCAGGAAACCTCGAATTTTAAAAATCTTTCAAAATCTTTATTTAAATTTAGGTCATGAAATGATACTTATGGACGTCAAAATATACAGTGAAAAAAATAAAAATAAATGTGCCCTGAAAGAGCCGAAACATGTCTCCTTATCTTTTGGGCCCTACCAGCGGCTTCGAGACAGAACACAGACAATTAGGCAAGTGCTGAGAAGGAACGCCGGAACAAACTCAGTCACTACTAGCTGCCGTAAAATCAAAATCATCAAAGATAAGTACATGAGTCGGTGCAGGCTGGACGGACCACACATTCGTGTCGTTTAGATAGTCTTGAACCTTATAATAGCCTTAAGACATATTAAGCGTATTTTTAACGTGTTTCTTAAATTTATCAACCGGCAATTCGACAAGATTGTGTGGTATATTATTAAAGAATTTTATACAATTTCCCATAAACGAATTATGTAATAAAACTGGTGCAGAAGGCAAAAGGGAAACCACCACACTATCTTACCTATTTTGGAGTTTTTATGGAAAACCTCCACTGACTAGTTATAGCCCTTAAATTTTATGATGATGATGTAGTGATTTGTCAAATTTCTCCAAGTGTGTTTCAATATTTGTTTTTTTTATAGAGCGCCGTCAAACAATGCTCTTCAGTGCTACGCAGACGAAAAAAACGGAAGCCCTAACAGCACTAGCGGTAAAGCAAGAGCCAATTTACGTCGGTGTCGATGACGATAAGGAGCAAGCTACAGTCGAGTCTTTGGAACAAGGGTATGTGTGGAGTCAACTTACTTAATATTTTTGTTTTGAGTTGCATTGCAAACAATGAGGGCTACCGTTTTCGTGCTCACTAGTTGGTGTGGCACCACCAACTAGTGAGCGTGAGGTCCAGAATATAGTTTTTATGGTGTGTATATTGTCATGATAGAGAGATAAAAAAGCAAGTTTGCAATTAAATCTAAATATTACAATACATCGGGCATAATGCCGCAGTCCAGCTTTGTTAGGAAAAGAGGAGTAAATACACAAGCTATTAAAAAATTAACATTTATTTTCTTAGTCCCCCTTTTAAAACACTCTCATTGACTGATCTGTAAATAGTGTTTGCCATAATTAATGGAAATTATTGATAAATATTCGAAACATTAATCTAAATAGATTTAAACCCGCACATCTAACCCACAAACAGTGACATTTGACAATTCGGAGACCTCACGCTACACAAACGCCCCTAGCGGCGAATACATACGCGTTAGCTAGCACAAGGTTAGCACTCATTAATTAAAGTTGAAATACTGAGTCAAAGCCACCATATTTATTAAACTTTTTTTAATAACACCCGACGCTAAAAGAGAAGGGTGTTATAAGTATAACATGTCTGTCTGTAGCTCTCAAACGGATTTAGTTTCTCTTTTGCGTCATTAATAATTCTATCCAAAGTATTTTTAGCCATGTTTAATGAAAATCTGTGCAGATGTTTTTTTTATTTAGGGGCCGTCCATTAATCACGTGAGGCTCAAAAGGGGAGGGGGTACGGAAAACATCACGAAACATCACGAGGGGGGAGGGGGGGGTCTCGTTAGACATCACGTGTATTAATTTTATTTATTTTTTGTCAAAAAGCGCTATTTCTAAACTGAAATTTTGAACGGCGCGAAAATTTGAACGATTTGTAGTATACTGTCCACGAAACGCCCACGCGTATCCTCACGCTACGAGGGAGGGAGGTTCTCTGCGTAGTGCGCGAGGATGATGATGCCGAGTGGCTTGACGAAACCGAAGTTAATATGTCACAATCCTCTTTGCCAATAACAACTGCCAGTGAAGAAGAAGCTTTTCCAGTTGTAACCTTAAATGAAAGTCTTGCCACTCCGTGGGACGAAGACAACATTAATTAATTATTATTAATTTATTAATTATTCATTAATTTTATTGCAAATACCTAAAAATGTTTTTCGAATCAAAACGCCATTTGTTAAATTTTTTTTTCAAAAAAAAACCTTTACATAGACTTCCAAAAAAATACACGTGATCCAGGGGGGGGGTTGGTCCCAAACCTCACCAAATATCATCAGGGGGAGGGGGGGGGGGGGGGTCAAAAAATGAGAAAAACGACCTCACGTGATTAATGGACGGCCCCTTACGACGTGGAGTTTAAAAAAAATAATGTAATAATTATTTTTAGGTACATTGTGTGCCCATCAGAAAAACGTATGATGGTATTATTCACGTTTTTGAAGAAGAACAGAAAGAAGAAGGTGATGGTGTTCTTCTCGACGTGTATGTCTGTGAAATATCATCACGAACTGTTCAACTACATTGATTTACCAGTCATGTCTATTCACGTGAGTAAAATGTGTTTTATATGATGAAACTAGCGACCAGCCCCGGCTTCGCACGGGTGCATAACTGATACTTATGCATGTAAAACCTTCCTATTGAATCACTATCTATAAAAAAAACGCAAATCAAAATCAGTTGTGTATTTTTAAAGATTTAACTCGTCAAGTATGTGTAAACGAGACACAATAAAAATTCCATTGTTATGCGACTCTCGGCATTCGTTTGATACCTGACTGATTACGCATACAGATGTGTCTGTATGTATATACATACAAGCAGTGGGAAGCGAATTTGTTTTATACTATGTAGTGATAGTCTCGTTTTTTTTTAATCTGTTAAGGGAGGGAGTACAGACTGGTCAAAAATAACTTGATATCATTGTGCCTTATGCAAAACTATAAGAAACTTTTACAATGTGTGCATGATCTTCTAGTATTGTAGGTAAATAATTAAAACACATTATTTGACTCCCTGTTTATTTCAATACAAACGGTATGTTTATATACTAAGATGAAGGGTTGCCCACTACCAAGGGCCAATGTTATACCACAACTTTTATGTCATGATACATTGCAGCTTTGAGTATGACAAATTATTTCATTACATGTTATGTTTCACCAGTCGGTACCTACCTTTAACAAGACCATCTGATTGATTGAATAGTAATCAAATCAGTCCTTAGGCTAGTGCATATGTCATACATACGAGATGTAACAGTGCATTAACTAAACAGATATTTTTAATAAATCTAGGGCAAGCAGCAACAAACAAAACGGACGACTACCTTCTTCCAATTCTGCAACGCAGAGTCTGGTATACTTCTGTGTACGGACGTTGCCGCCCGAGGGTTGGACATTCCCGCTGTCGACTGGATAGTGCAGTACGACCCTCCGGATGACCCCAAGGTATGTATGGTCGAGGTTATTTCCGCCTAACCACTTTTTAACGAAAATCGCTTGCACATACACACAAACGGACGAAACCAAAAAAAGGTTGTTGAGATGCAAGAGATTTTGGATCTTAACCCGTGAGTGGTTAGGCGGCGATGACCTCGTAGCGAATAACACTACTAGCTTCTTTAGACTTTTTTCATTCAAAAAAGAGAACCCTAACCTTTATGGCAAAGAAATGAATTGTGGAAAAAAAAGGTTCTAATAAGATTACTTATTATTATAACTTGAAATTTCCACAAAGGTCACAAATTTCTTTAAAGAAAAAAAAACATGAGGCGGTCTTATCGCAATAAGCGATCTCTCCCAAACAACCTTTGGGCAAATAGATGAATAATTAGTTCATAGAAAGGTATTTCATGGTCATACTCTTTTTATATCGTAGTCTCTTCATATTGAAATGACGATTAGTTTGTAGTACGAAAAATTATCCATGACAGTCATGATGATAGAAATTCATAATGTTTATTTACCTGGCTTTAAGATAATTTATCAATAATCAAAAAACTACATAGCAACCAAAGTGATGTGCGACGACAACCCTACGTGTAACGTAATCCTATTATTGGATAGAGAACAATCACGCTCCAAGGCCAAGACCATGAATGAATGACAATCTGTCCTGAAAAAGTAACTAGTGCTTATGAAAATTTTACCGTATAATAAAGCGCTAAGATCCACTGAGCATGCTACATAATTATTTATTAAGGCGTTATCGCCCTTATTCCGTATTCGTCATGTATTGTAGCGTCCATCCATACGCTTTCGTGCTCATCCGAATCTGATTTGTATGTTTTGTTAATGATTCAAAAAAATCTCGAACCAAATTCCGGTCATCGGTTTCGTACAAGTGTCAAAGCACCCTTTACTATTACTAGCGTATAGAACTGACACCACGAACAAACCTCGTGCGCCCATGACTTGGCGCCACTTTTCATCAACTCATGCTTTCATATAAGATTTAAAACTTTGTTGCACTTTTAAACTAAACTTCACACTTTAATGGGATTTTATGCAACTTTCACTTGTTTAAAAGGTAAACGTCGGGAAGGTAAACACCATTTTTACCTTTTAAACAAGTGAAAGTTGCATAAAATCCCGTTAAAGTGTGAAGTTCATGCTTTCATATTCGAAATAAGCATGCTGTTGGCAATGGCTAAATGGGCTGAACTTCGTAATTAATTGTATGAACATGATTAAGTGTACCCTATTTTACCCTATTAAGAGCAAGTTCCTTTTCGTCTTAAGCCTACTTACCTTACTGACCTATTTAAATGCAAATATATATTTTTTTTATTCTATAAAAAATTTAAGGGATACTTCATAATCTTGTCGGCGTATTTGCGACACATTTTTTACTTAACATAGCGTCTCTATACTTAGTAATAATAAATCACTGCTTATAACTATTAAATGCACTCAGTAAAAAGGTGCCATTTATAAAAGAACCCGCGCCACACAAAGCTGGTTTCATCATGTTATTTTAAAAAATCCTATATGTTCCAGGAATACATCCACAGGGTAGGCAGAACAGCCCGTGGTCTTGGCACCAGCGGTCACGCGTTGCTGTTTCTGCGGCCAGAGGAACTTGGCTTCCTTAGATATTTGAAGCAGTCCAAGGTGACACTGAACGAATTCGAGTTCTCTTGGAACAAGGTTGCTGATATACAGTTGCAGGTTTGTGTTTATTCATATAAAATAATATATACTAACTAATATATACAGCTGAGGTTTGAACGCGCTAATCTCAGGGACTACCGGACTGTTTTAAAAAATATTTTAGTGTTGGATAGCTTATTTATTGGGGAACGCTTTTGTTTAAACATTTATTTACGCTATAACTAATTAACTAGATGTTGATATCAATTTTCTACTTTAGTGCTAAAAAACATGTTAGGTATTGATATTACTATGCATGTAGTGTTGTTAAAATTTGATTACCATGGCTGCGTAGTTTAAAAGCCAAAACATGATAAGGTGCAAACACATAAACGTTAGGTAGTACCTATGGAGACCATGACGTAACTTTTTCCATTGTTTGTGCTCGTTCAAAGTGAAAATTGTGTGTGGTCAGACAAGAAGTATTTTTTTTTCTAGGCAGTGACAGACACTACTTTTATTTCATTATTATTTAGATAACATACAGTTGTTATGGTATAGATATAAATAACACTTATAGATAACGATAAATATTAAGTTAATTGATGGCATAGTCTGCTAAATATTATATTATCTGTCAGACTGGACCAACTGTATTCTATTACATTGTGCACGATAATCTCGGTTACCTACTAACCTTGAGGTCAGGGCCCCTATTTTTGAATCATTCGCTTCAAGTTGGCGAGTGAATTTCGTTCGACGTAGTGTCAAAAGTCATAGAAAAAAAATCGTTTTCGAACGAAAATCACCCGCCATATCCAAGCGAGTGATTCAAAAATAGGGGCTCAGTGGCGAAATTGCACACACATTATCTTTCATGCATTTGTCATTCATACACAGTTTGGGGATTATTGTTTGTTTTGTTGTTTAGCTATCTTTAGTCTTGTAATTGTGATGTTGATGAAATATAAGAAACCAAAAATTGCGTACGGGCAGGACTCGAACTTGAAACTTTCTGGCCAGTATGGTGTGATGTTAACAGTTTTTTCTTTTTACTTTTGTTTCAGCTCGAAAAATTAATATCGCGCAACTACTTCCTGAACCAATCGGCGAAAGAAGCGTTCAAGAGTTACCTCAGGGCGTACGACTCGCACCACCTCAAGACTATATTCGACATCGACACGATAGACATGGCGAAGGTGTCCAAATCCTTTGGTTTCACTGTACCTCCTGCTGTAGAACTAAAGGTCGCTAATAAAGGCCCACCGACTAAAAGGAAAGGCGGTGGTGGCTACGGCTACTTCAAATCACTAAACGCCCCAGCGAGTAATATGAACAAAATGAACAAGACGAAAATATATAGGGAAAAGGGGGGCAACAGAAAGAGCTGATCTGTTTTAAATAAAATGACGTCTTAAATTATACAACATGGTTTTATTCAACACATACATTATTTAAGCACATACTACTGCGCGGTACCAACTTGAACCAAGCAACAAACATTGAATAATAAAGTTAGATATAAAGGATTTATTTGATGAAAATAAAAATCCTGTCGTTCACATTATTTCATGTAAATATGAACGTAAATACGTTTATATTTTGGCCCTAGCTATTAGCTAAAGCACGTTGACGGCCTATTACATAATGTAGGTACGTAAAACAGTATTATCGTACCGAAATAAGTTAAAATTAATTACAAAATGTAATCTATCTTGCAACAAAGTTACAATCAACAGTCTGGAATTGCATCAACATGATTTATTTATTATCACATTGACACTATCTAGAAAAAGAGCAACTTAAGATAAGCAATGCGTTGACATCCCCGGCATCTGAACCAAATGTTGATCGTTCTAATCTCGTCTTTGATGTTTCTTCGATGTTTTTACTGTGTATAAGTTAAGAAATATTTGGGTTGTGTGTATTCTTGGCTAATATTTCCTTAGCTCATTATTAAAATCTAAAGTATTTATCATACATACAAATATGTATTCGATAACTTAACAGTTCGTATGATCTGCTAGTAAAAAAACGTTACTATTTAATAATACTCCTAATTACGAAGAAGTAATCAATAAGGGCCAAAATAAATTGTTGTATTTGGCATCGTTTTTTAGTAATTTTGTTCACCTGCATGTAATTAAAAAACCGGATTGCTTAACTGTTTCATATCAAAAAAGGATACGAAAATCGACATGCGGTTGCTCCAGAAACCCAAACGCTTTGGCTGCCAGTTTTAAATCAAATGTTTTGATGTTGAATATTTTCTTCATAGGATGCGTTTTGTAACATCGTAGGAAGGACAAATACGCTTTCCTAGCTAACGTTTTCACCACTCCATTGGCAGCTATGAGATCTTCCAGCTAAAAAATAAAAGTTCATTCATCATATAATAATTCATAAGTCATTTGATTACCCACTCAAGGGAATTCACTGGCTTTAATACTAGGCAATCAACACGAAGTTCACGTTACACAGCTAATTACGTTAGTAAACATATCGATGCAATAGTTTCCTTATCTAAGAGGAAGTTGATATTGGATTTTGTGTTCCAAGTAAGGTTTGGTCTTTAGTATGAGCTTAATAAAGAATAAATATAATTAACGTTAGTTAAATTACCATAACTTGAACATTATCTGGCGGTTCTCCGAAACTGTATTTGTCCAAGTAAACTTTTTCTCCTTTCAAGAAGTTAACGAATTCTTCTTCCTCGGGTCTAAGGAGTAGTACAGCATTCCCTTTATTGTTTAATCCTCTAGCAGTCCTGCCGACTCTGTGGATGTATTCCTTAAAATTGTGCAAAACGTTACTAAGACAAGTTACTACTTTCTTTCAATTTAGAGTCTATCAGAACGATCATCTTATTTTCTCATGTGGTTCATAGAAACTTAGAAAGGGGTATGCTCAGTGTTTATCTACAATATTGTATAGGCATACTTATTATAAGCTCAAGTGGAAATGGGCAGGACATTAAGCACGAAATTATTTATTTATTTATGACGTTATAAAGATCGCAGGATAACAATGAATGCAGGTCACAATGAAAAACTTTGGAGGAAAACCTATGTTCGGCAGTGAACTGGTTACGGCTGATTTTAATGATGATGATGACGAAAAAACTGAAGAATAGTGGGTCATCGTCTGTCTTGGTACAGTCATGTAATGAGGAGGGAAGAAAGTCATGGAACTAAACGGGTGATGAGTATGAATGTGGATGGCTGGAAGGGAAGACGCCGACCGAAGAAGAGATGGATAGACTGTGTTAAAAATGATATGAGTGTGAAAAGAGTGGATGATTCAGCGACGAGTGATAGAATAGTGTGGAAGCGTAAAACATACTGCGCAGACCCCAGGTAAACTGGGCACAGGGCAAGAGAATGATGATGATGATGACGAAAATACGTCTAGGGTACCTTTGGGTCTGTAGGAGGATCATACTGGACTATCCAGTCCACACTAGGGATATCAAGTCCCCTTGCAGCGACGTCAGTGCAAAATAACGCTGCGCTTTTAGCTTCGACGAAACTTTTGTACGCTTCTTTTCTTCGTGCTTGACTTTGCTGTCCCTGAGCAAAACAATTGTAAGTTAGTATTATTGTAGTTTACGGTACACACTTCTCGCATTCTGTTCGTTGTTGATGAGGGTATTGAACCTTCGTTAATTTGTATTTATGGTCTTCTACAGCGTGCAATGTAAAGTCGAGCAGATATAAGTAGTCAAACCATCTAATCTGGCTGGCCTCTCCTGTTTATACCAGACTGATGGTACTATCCAAATCTGATGAATATGAAAAGGCCGAGTATTAGACCTAGTTTAAGTTTTATAAGGGCGGAAGTGCTAAAGTAATGTAATTGTGTAAATCTGACGAGTTAAGCGCAAACCTACCCGAAGCCTAACCGGTCGATATTGCATAAGAGTTTTATAAATAACGAATTCCGTACGGCTACTGATGATGTGCTCAGTCAGCGTAACTTCATTCCTATAGCAAGAACAAAAAAATATAATGTTGAGGTAAGTACCTACATCAGAAGATGTTAAGTGAATAATCTGCTCTGCTTACATGTATGCTTAGTACTGATGCTTTACAGTGCGCGTTGAAAAATTCATAGTGGAAGTCAACTGATTTGCACGAGGAGAAAAAGACCATGGTTTTCAGCTTTTTGCATTTCTTGAGCATTTTATAGAGCCAAGGTATTCGGCTCTCCACTGGGCAAACGCAATATCTGTAAGTTAAAAATAGTTAGTTGTGATATTAGGCTAATCTAATGGTTATAAAAAAAATAATTAAATAAATCTCTAGCACTTAACTACACTATCTTAACGGTATGGGAAGTTTCTTGAAACACAAAACTTCAGTTACAAATTATACCTTCATGCGTAGATAACATTACAGATAAGCTTATAGTTTGTTTACTACATGCTTGATAACTTAGATGATAAATGTTTACATACATCAATACTTAAGGAATGTGATTAATATTGTCAACTGTAAAATTTACTTTCAATCACGATTCACGACCTATCTTAATCTTAGTTTATATCGAAAGTTGTCGAAAGTTTAGTTCCTCACGACTTGAATGAAAATGTCGGACTTCCCAAACAAACTTTCAACCAAAGTTTTTATTTCTTAGCTGATGCCAGAAAATAATGAAGAGAAGCTTATTATAATACAATTAGCGCATCTAAACTGGTCAAGGCGTGTGTAAAATAACGGTGTTCTCAGGTACCCAGTTACCCAGACAATAAGACATAAATTGTGTAAATTATGATTTCGGTTATTATTATGCATTTTATGTATGCTTGTGATATTTATTCTTGTAATATCTTCAATTTACAGAGTACATACTGATATCAATCAGAAAGAGATGTATTAAGTCAGCCACACATTATCGGACTGACATTATCGCGACTGTAGCCGCGTCCGATAGGTTTGCACAGTCTTTTAACTTCCAGCGCGCCAGGAGGCCTACAACGAAAAACGAAATCCGTCAATACGATTATCGTTTTGCGGATCCGAAGCATTTTGTAGCAAGGATATGCATACTAAAAATTCTTCGGATTCGCAAAACGATGATCATATTGACGGATTTTGTTGTTCGTAGTAGGCAGTCAGATTTCTGTCGGACGTCCGATAGCTACGTCCGCCAGCCGCGTCCGATAATGTGTTTCCAGTTTTCGTCGCACCTGTCAGCCGCGTCCGATAGTGTGATTCCATCCAGCTTAACATTAATGTTGTTTGTTTTTGTATCATTTTTTTTAAACTAGGGCAATAAATATTTTTCTATCTCTATTTTAAAATATAGAAAAAATATAATAAATACCCCTGCTGGAGACCCGAAACTGTAGATTGTCTTTCATTGTTAGTTGAAATTATGGTTGGATTATTTTTTAATGCCAATCTTGCTAGATTTTCTACTTTATCATCTATTGTAGCACTAAATAAGATTGTTTGCCTTTTACCTGAAAATTAATAGTAATTGAAATATAATGTAATGTAGGTATACTAGAAAACCTGTTAGTTACCTAAGTTGGTTTAGACTTGTACTATACATTGCTAGTTAAAGAAACACAAAGATTTTAAGTAGGATAATTTTATAGATCAAGAGTTTTAATAAGTAAATTAATAATGAAGGTCTGGGGCCACTACACTCTATCATATTCATGACCATGCCAGAAGTGTATCAGACAGGAAAAGCAACATGATACACTACCCCAGATAATCTAAACTCTACTATGCCCACTGAATGAATCAGCAGCGTTCAGTCTCACTGTCATACTCGTACAGAGTGAGTGTATTGCTGACACACGCCGTGCATCACATGCATGTGCAGTCTAGTAGGAAAGATATCTTATTTTTTAATACAAGGAATATATTTTTGCCTGACACAATCCTAGCGTGGTCATCATGATGTGCTTCTCTGGTTCTGGAACTAGTGGTTCCTCTGTTTCTCTGGAAGTTTATAACTTACTATTAAAACCAAGAGGTTCATGAATACAGGTCTACTCACTTGGAAGCAATTTTATAATTCCTGTTACATGCTTCTCAAAACCAGCTTCCAGGAGTTTATCAGCTTCATCAACCACCAGACATTTTAAATTATTGCAATTAAAGTTTTCTGTGTTCTCTAAATGATCAAGCAAGCGGCCAGGGGTGCTCACTATGATGTTGATGCCTAAAATAATTGTTTACCACTTTAAAAAAATTAAATAGACACTATTATAAATATATTCTGTTACTGCAATGTGTGATTGGTGCCACTTGGCATCAACACATACAAACAGTCTCATATTCGACATTCAAAATTCAAGGAATACATCACTCTATTAACATTGAGTTGCATTTATAAGAAACTTGTACTCCAAAGGATTTATAAAATAAGTTAGATGCATTCTATAGTTAGGTCAAGGTTGCTCATATCATATTCATCATGCAGGCTGCGAGTAAATTAAATTTTCAAGGCAGAAGAAGCTTTCAGACTTACACATACTGTAGATTTGATTTGGAATAATTAATGAAACTTATTATAACCAATAATTTAGTAAGTTTGCTTACCCTTTTTTAAGGCTACAATATCTTTAGCTTTCTTCTCTCCACCAACAATCAATGAACAAGATAATTCAATTTTGGCAAGAACTTTCTTCAGCACCTGGAAGGTCTGCAATGCTAGTTCTCTGGTAGGTGATAGAATTATACATCCTACACCTGAAATAACAATTTAACATTTAGTTTCATTATATAATAATTTAATGCACGAGACTTTGATATATAAGTAAATAGAGGTTAGATTTAGTAAACACATGCCATGTTAGTTTAGTATTCAAGTATATCACCAAATGTAGAATATTTTTTAAGGTTATATTTACCGTGTCTTCTGGTAAATCCAAGTTTTATGAGTTTATCGACGACTGGAATAAGGAAAGCCAAAGTTTTGCCACTTCCAGTTTTAGCAGCACCAATAATATCCTTGCCGAATAACAAATGCGGCAGTGTTTCTGCTTGAATTCGAGTTGGTTTTTCAAGACCCATATGCGCTAATGCATATAAAATCCGACTGTCAATCTTGTCTTTTAGCATGCAGAAACTAGATTTTGTTAGAATTTCGTCCATCTCTATTGTTTTACTGTAGCATTTTAATAAGCTAGACTTCTAAGATGCAAAACAAACCAAAACCAACGAAACGTAAACAAACACGTGTTTTTGACGTTTACGCATTTGACAATTTGTTTTTTATTACCGTTCCGGTACAGGCATTTTTTGTTCATCTAACTTTTGGCGTATTTTTTGCACGTCAGCGTCTGCGCTACATATATTATTCATCTGTGGTCTGCGCATTTATGAAAGAGAAGTATGGGGGGGTATGTGGATCAATTTAAGTCTACTCTACTCTACTCCTCCCAAAAATGCATTGAGGGATTACTTGTGTTTATTTATATCAAGCCATTACTATTGTAATTGTGTGACCGACAAAGCAACAAAAACTCACATATTTATTTCAACAAGGCTGCAGACACAGCTTTATTTTTCGGAAGCTTCGAACGAGATTTTGATTGAAGATTAATGACAACCGGTTGACTAGTAGAGAATGCATTAAGTCCACCATTTTTACAACTCGGTAAAATTAAGTTTAAATAAATAAATTACATTACTATTTTATTGGAAAGACCTAAAATCACCTACATCATCCATCCAATGAGTAGGTGTATGGATGGAATATGGGTTTATTAGGAAATCCTGTGTATGTGTGACTATGAGTGTACAGAAACACTCATTCATCATCATCATTGAGATTTTACAAATAACAACAAACATAGAAATCAAAACCATTTTTTTTATTTATCACTCACAATGTTTTGTTCACTTCTAATAATTAATACCTTGCCTACTTGAACTAAAACAGCCTTGCAAAAGATAAAGGAATGTGTGAAAATTAAAATTAAATTACACAATTACTTTTAAACTTCAGTCTTACTCACAAAACGACAAAACACTGATGAAGAATTAATTACAAAATAAGTTTTAACTTGAAAATAACATAGGAAAATAAACTGCCACTTTGTGAATGTAGAATTGTAGACACATTATGTAGTTGTATAACTATTTTACTACAGCAGCATCTACTTATTATTACTCTTATTATTATTAGAAAATTTAATTTACAACAAAAACATATAGGTAGTATAAAAATGCTCAATCCACATACATTATTTTGAATAATGAGTGTAGAGACAAATGTTATTCGTGACTGATTTACTTGTTGTAACTTACATGTTAACTCGTCACACAGACATGTGAAAATTTGACACAGAAATATTAAAGTTCATCATGTGAGTCATGCTGTTGCGTTGCATTAGACTCATCACATGCTGCTGGTGTGCTTAGGTCTATTTTATATTCACAACGGTATGGCTCGGTGACTGATAATAACTTGGTCTCCAGACCGCAGTGCACATGAACAGTGGTCATTCGGCTGGGGCCATTCCAGCAGCCCACACCATTAGTGTACTTCATGATTGAGTATTTATTATCATCTCCAGCCCATTCTCCCCAGTTACCTAAGCCAACTTCAGCACCACCATTCTTTGATTTCTGGGTCACCTTCTGGAAGAGGCACAGTTTATAGACATACTCTTTGTCATCATACTCAAAACATTGACCATCAAGGGTGGCGAATTCTTGGTGCAAGCCATAATCTTTCTCTAGGTTCTCCTTGATGTTCCTTATGTTGGATTCTATCTCTCGGACTGTACGTTCTGCGTCAGTGAGCTGTCGCCGAGCCTCAGTGGCTTCATCAACTAACTTTTGAGTCTCATCATCATATGTCCTGGTGTGGTCTTGTTCCAATTCTTGTTCTTGAGTATCATCATGAGGCAAATCAACATCAAGGTTTTCATCATCATTACCCAAGTCTTCAACATCATCTCTGGATGGGTCTTCGGATTCAGCTTCTGGGTCAACATCTTCATCATCTTGGCCTGGCTTGAACATGCCTTGCTCCATCATTAACAAAGGTTTCAGTAAAGGCCATGTTGAAGTAACAAAAAAGTCCCTGTCAACACTCTCATTCTCACCAAAGAAATATTGAACTTCTTCCTCATCTACTTCTCCATCCTTATTTTTATCAAATGCATTAACAACTTTTATTTCATCTATAGTTAACAGACCATCACCATCAGAATCATACCTGTCAAAATATTCTGCTGATTCTTTCAGTACATCTACTCTTTCCTGCTCTGCTTTTTTTTGTCTCTCTTGTTCCTCTGCTTCTCTGTACACCTTTAGAGCCTCATTCTCTTTGGCTTCTAGCTCAGTCCTGAGAGCCTCCTTTTCAGCCTTAATTTTCTCAGCTTCAGCTTTATCCTTTTCAAGTTGAGATAGCTGCTCTGCCATTTCACTCCGTTTTTGGTTACCTTTTTCTATAAGCTCGACTTTTAAATGGCTACCTGCTTTGTGCAGCTCAGCCAGTCTTTGAGCCTCTGCTCTGGCCTCTTGGCCGAGTTCTTCGCATGTGTTAGAGCAAGCATCGGCTTCTGCGTACTCGTCAGTGCCGTCGCAACAGTCACAAACTCCATCGTTGACGCGGGAGCTCGGAATATTCTGGGGCCTATGTCCGGCGTTCGTGCAATGGAATACACCGTTCAAACAGGCTGACGTCCCTGGTTCATCGCTGCCGTCGAAGCAGTCACAGTAATCGTCGTTTACATAACTGAAAGGTATTGTTACTGTACCGTCGAAACAAGTGAAATCTTCCGTCGGCGAATACAGGGACGCTTTAGATAAAGAAACTCCTCTAGGTCTTGGTACATCAGACTGTGCGAATAATACAAAGGAACTTAGTATTAAGACAAATGACCGAAACTGCTTGATCCATGTAGAATATACCATGATTATTACGTTATTCTAAATACCGGTCACTTGCGAAACTAGAGCAAGATAAAATAAAGAACGTGTAGGAGCCAAGATAAATGACAACTAATTTGACAAGACAATACAATATGATGACAGCGCTGACGTTAACCAATACAATTACACCACAGACTATAAAACGATTATCGACATCAATGAACGAGGAGTACCGGCGCGGGGTACAACACTAATTGGGAATTTTTGGGAATTAAGGCGCCGAGAAAGCGCGGGAAACCTGAGACTTGGCGGGCGTCTTTTTTTCACCTCCGAAATTTAACTAAAATTTTAAGGGTTTGTGGTCAGGAGAGTAGTTTTAGTGTAGATATCTTTCATCTTTGTGTATATATTTATTGTTTTATAGTGTTTGCTGGCTGATTCGGTAAGTTGAACAGTTTTTCATTCAAGATGTGTGATCCTCCCGACAAGGGAGGGTCACCTCAACATTCACAACAATCTGCAGACGAACTTTGCGATCTGCCTGAAGTCAACATATGCTCACCATCTGTAGGATATTGTGTTACAATAACAAATGACTCAGACACGGATGCCTCAACTTCAGCTTCAGATCTAGAACGCAGTCATAAAAGGAAAAGGAAACATCACGAATCACCGATCTTAGAACCCGTTCTCAGCCAATCTGATTTGCCTGCTGCCGACTCTCAACCGATTCCCAATGGTCAAGATGCTTCCTCTAGTAGCAAGATCCCTATTGGACGAAAAACTTATAACGACAAAGATACTGCACCATACACTGTGCACGTAGCCAAAACCCGGTCCTCTCCAAATGATGGTGCCACTTTGCATCCAGTTGAAATAGGTAAATTCCTCAAAAAGTACTCATTCAAGAGCATCATTGATGGAAGTGTTAAAAGTATAGGCCGTAATAGAGTAGCAATCTCTTTTTCAAATTACAATGATGCCAACTATTTTATGAGCCACCATAGCTTGGAATTAAATAAACTAAATGCCTTTGTTCCTACTTACAATGTGACGCGAATGGGGCTAGTTCGTGGTGTCCCTGCAGACTGGTCTCCAGAAGAGGTAATCGCTAACATGTCTGTTCCATTGGGTTGTGGAGAGATAATGAAGGTAAGAAGATTAAATTACAAAACATTTATTAATGGTGTTGTCACATGGAAACCATCCCAATCGGTAGTCATAACTTTTGATGGACAAACTTTACCAAAACGCGTGTTCATGTGCTATAATGCTCTGCCAGTTGATCTTTATATCTTCCCCACAATCCAGTGCTACAGCTGTTGTAGGTTCGGCCACACCAAGTCACAATGTCGTTCCAAGCCTCGCTGCTTTAAGTGTGGTCAGGAGCATATGGGAGATTCTTGTTCCATTGATGAACAACATGCAATTTGCTGTCTGTGTTCAGGTTTCCATTATGCAACTAGTAAGTCTTGTCCAGAGCAGGATCGCCAAAAGAAAATTAAGACATCTATGGCCGAAGATTCCATTTCCTATGCAGAAGCTTCCAAACTATTCCGTACTTCATCCAAATCTTATGCAGATACTGTTTCTTCGAGTCCTGTAAAGGTAACAAATAATTATTCCCCATCATCAAATTCAACAACTAAGACTCCAATGCAATCTAAATCATATAAAAAGACAGTCTTTTTAAACCCTCGCCCCCCACCAGTGGTGTCTAAGGGCTATGATAAGGAAGCCCATAGGAATTTAATTAAAGATTATTCTTTTCCCTCCCCAAAGGATGGCTGTGCTCTGCCAGGACCTGCCTCCAGGAGCCCTCCCCAAAATGAAAATCAATCAAATTACAACCTCACAGATCTCATTGCATTCTTAATAAATTTAATTTCACAGTTTAATTCTAATTCACCGACCAACGCTGCCCCCTTAATTGAAAGTTGCATTCGATTCCTCCAAAATGGATTTAAGTGCCAAGGTAATTCAATGGAATTGCCGCAGTCTTTTGAGCAAGAAGAGTGACTTTTTCTATATGTTAAATAGGTTTGAGCCATTTGTTTTTGCTGTGTCAGAGACGTGGCTCAAACCAGATATTAGGTTTAAAGTAAGTAATTACAACTCAATTAGGGAAGATAGAGTTGACGGATATTGCGGGGTCGCCATATTTGTCAACAAATCTATCCCTTTTTCCCCTATTACAATACCCAATCACAGTACTGATTTCAACATAGTTGCTGTCAGTGTTCATAATACTTGCATAGTTTCTGTTTACATTCCTTATCCCTCATCTGATATTTTAAATGAAATCAAGCAAATACTTAGCTCTCTTCCTAAACCCTGTTTGATTCTTGGAGACTTCAATTGCCATCATCGTGCATGGGGTAGCTCTTTGACAAAACCATCTGGAGAATTGTTGATGGATATTATCGATAGTCTTAATTTGTGTACTTTAAACACTGGGTCAATCACCCGACGTACAGCTCCTGGACAAAATGAAAGTGCTGTTGATCTGTCAATTTGTTCTCCATCTCTGGCATCATCTTTATCATGGCAAACTCTTTCTTCATCCTTTGGCAGTGATCATTTTCCCATCTTGATTTCTTTCCCATTTAAAAGTCCTCCCATTCCTAAGTATGTACCACGGCTTAAACATAGGCTTCCAGATAGAAACAATTGTTCTTGGTCCTTGTTCAGAGAAAGTGTCGAGCAAAATCTCTCCTCTCTTCCAAATTTATCTCCAGGGAATGAGCCACTTTGTGCTGATGCCTTGGCTAGCTTATTGATAGATTCTGCAAATAAAGTTTTTCCATTAAAAAAACCCTCTTTTAAGATTCCTTCTCCACCTTGGTGGGATAAAGATTGCTCACAGGCTATTAAAAAACGAAAAGCAGCTGAACGTAAATACAAAAATTGTATGTCTAATGAAAACTTTATTGAACTTAATAATATTAGTGCTGCCACCCGCAAACTCTTTAAAAAGAAAAAGTTTGAAAGTTGGAGAAAATTTTGCTCTTCAATCTCACCTTCTACTCCTACTACTATTGTATGGCAGAATATCCGTCGGTTTAAGTCAGCTATGTCTGACTCGTCAAGGCCATATATTCCCGTTGATATTGCTGGTGAATTTTTAGACAAGCTTGCCCCACCGTGGGTCCAAGAAATGATGGATACGAGTTCAGTTCCTGACGTTCGAGTTTCTAACCTTGATTCTCCATTCACACTTTTTGAACTCAAGGGCATAATTGAAAACCTTTCTGACTCATCTCCAGGTCACGATGGAATCCCTTACTCATTCTTTTTTGATATGAATGATCAGGTTCTCTCTTATTTTTTAGACATAATAAATTCTGTTATGATTTCGGGTATTATTCCTCCGTCATGGAAGTTGCAAATAGTGTTGCCAGTTCTCAAACCCAACAAATCCCCATCTGATCCCACTTCTTATCGACCGATAGTGCTGTCCTCTGTGTTAGTCAAATTAGCTGAGCATTTAATAAAAAATCGTCTCGAGTGGTTTCTTGAAAGTAACGGCCTATTGTCGGAGAGTCAGTTTGGATTTCGGAAAGGCAAAAGTACTGTTGATAATATTAGTTTACTTGTTTCTGATATCCGCATTGCTCTTTCTGATAATGAATCACTTATTGCAGCTTTCCTCGATATTAATTCAGCGTACGACGCTGTGTTACTACCTATTTTATTAAGTAAACTTCGTTCCTTGAATGTGCCTTGTAAAATATCTAACTTAATTATAAATATTTTTTCTAACAGATTTTTTGAACTATGTCAAGGTGATGTTTCCTTAAAACGAACCTCATGGAGAGGCCTACCTCAAGGATCTGTACTTAGTCCCTTGCTATATAATGTTTATACGTATGATTTAGCAACAACTCTACGTGATAGTAATACAAAAATATTACAATATGCTGACGACCTGGTAATGTATAATGTTAGCAAATCTGTCGAGGAAGCCTCTTCATCACTAACTTTTTCTTTGTCAAATGTTAAAATCTGGATGGATTCTAACGGCCTTGAATTATCTGCTTCCAAAAGCGCAATAGTTGTTTTTTCTAGATTAAGAAATCCTCCTTCAGTCGAAGTGGTATACAATAATGAACCAATCCCCGTAAAACCTCACCATAAATTTCTAGGAATTATTCTTGACTCAAAACTTACCGCTCGTCCTCATTGTGAATACGTTGTGGATAAATGCGAAAAGCTTCTAAATTTACTCAGATGTTTATCTGGGGTGTGGTGGGGTGCCCACCCATTCTCAATGAAACTTGTCTACAATGCCCTCATTAGAAGTACATTAGATTACGGAACCTTTCTCCTTGAGCCGGGGAACGTGACCGCGTTTAGAAAACTAGATCTTATCCAATCCAAAGCGCTCCGAATTGTTACAGGTGCCATGAGATCCAGCCCTGTTAATGCTCTTCAGGTGGAATGCTGTGATCCTCCATTGAGATTTAGACGCCAGTTTCTTTGTGACAAATATGTTTTCCGCGTATATCACTTTTTAAATCATCCATTATTTCCAAAGCTCCGGACTCTATCAGAACAATTTTTCAATTCGCCCTATTGGAGGCATAAATCTGAGCCAAACCTTTTACTTAGTTACAGGAAGTTGTTATGTTTTTCCTCTCCTACTCACCGATCGAATTATTTGCCGTTATTTCATTGTAGTCTTGATTCTCTTAAGACGTCCATTAATATCCAATTTTTCTCTATTAACAAACAAGACCCGAATATCCGTTGTGTTTTTAATGAGATACTAAATTCTAAGTTTAATGGGTTCCATAACATCTATACTGACGCTTCTAAGCATTCTACTGATGAAGCCACTGGAGTTGGTGTATACCATTCCCAATATAATATTGTGCAAAAAATTAAGTTACCTCCGGAAAGTTCTGTGTTCACCGGTGAATGCTATGGTCTATTTAGAGCTATGGAGTACATTAAAATTGCGCGTCTCAAAAATTCAGTTATATTTACTGATTCCATGAGTGCTCTTCAAGCTTTGAGAAAATTCCCTTTTAAATTTAAAACTCAATTTCCAATAATTTACCAAATAAGACAAGCTTATCATGAGTGCATTATGCTAGGTTTAAATGTTAGTCTGTCTTGGATACCAGGACATTCTGGAATAAAAGGAAATGAAGTGGCTGACCGATTAGCAAACGAGGCAATATCATCTGGAGACATTTTTCCGTATAAAATTTATGCACATGACCTTTCTTCATTACCTAAGATCTATTTGCTTGACTCTTGGCAATCGGAGTGGGAGAGTAGTAGTGAAATCAAAGGTAAACATTTTGCTAAAATTCAACCACTTATCGCAGTAAAACCCTGGTTTTTCAGGACGAAGTTTGGCAAGCTTGCATCTTCTGTTATTTCTCGTTTAAGACTGGGACACGTATGTGCTCCATCCCACCTTGCCAGGCTTGCCAAGACGACAACTGTGAGTGTGGTGGTGGAATTGGTGATATTAACCATGTGATATTTTCCTGTCCGAAGTATGATCGTTCTTTATTCTATGCTGAACTTGTCTCTCTTAAAATTCCTTTTCCTACTTCTATCATATCCTTATTATCTTCATCCAACCTCTCTGTATATAGTTGTTTAGCTTCATTCATTCAATCGAATAACATAAAAATGTAATTTATGTATATAATCATCCTGTCATTTTATCCATCTTCAACCATTTCCTAATCTCCTGATCCTTGTAATTCCTTTTTTCCAAATTCCGATGTAGGGTGTTTTAAAATATTCTCGTTTCCCCGTTTTTACTCGACACTGGCAGAGATCATAACTCGTTGCCATAAGACAGCAGTATCGCTGTCAAGAAAAAAAAAAAAAAAAAAAAAAAATTAAGGCGCCGGTGATATCGTGCATTCCCAGCTTTATAATTTTTCTATGGATAGATGAATGACAGGACAGTGTGGCGTTAAAATAATAAACGTCACCCAGTTGTCTTGTCACTCGAATTGTGTTTGGCGTAGCTTGTAAAAGTATTATTGTTTTGTTATAATTTCAAGTAATTAGGCGAAATTCCGACTTATGAACAATTTATAAGTCTTTAATTCTATGCCATAAAGTTGAACTATTTATTATATTGGTACACAATCGCCTGAATATACTTTAATCCGTGAAGCCACGGCCTGTTGAAACTGCTAACATGGAGACTATTTTGGAGCAGCAAAGAAGTTATCATGAGGAAAGAGAGCGTACTATGGATGCTATGGTCAAAGAAATACTGCACAAAAAAACTGGCGTACGTATAAAATACTCGTTACTTCATTTGTTGTTTTCAATTTGAGGTTATAAAATACTGATACATGTTAGTTATTAAAATAACTAAAAGGATTCTGGTGCAAATCGATTACTTGTGTATGTATTTTAGTTCAAGCAAAGTATAGCTTGCGTGCGATTATGACTCCTTCACACATAATGTTTTTGCTGTCTTATCAAATAAACTTTTTCCAATTACAGCACCGAGAAACTATAAATGCTGATCATCGTTTGAAAAATTTACATGACGTAAGTACCCTTGTTTTTGTAAAGTGATTGTTCCAATAGCATTATTTAATGTTTATCTCTAATATGTCTTAATGTTTAATATTTCTGTACCCTTACAAATATGTTTTTGTTGTATTCTGGTTATTCAGAGCAATTCATGTGCTATTGCAGAGATATATAGAATCAACAATCAGGCTTAAAGAACTCTACGAAGACAAGGATGGATTGCGGAAGGAAGAAATTGCAGCTTTATCTGGCCCCAATGAGTTTCAAGAGTTCTATGCAAGGCTTAAGCAAATCAAAGAGTTTCATAGAAAACATCCTAATGAGGTACCTACCCTAATACATACCTAACCTAACTACAAGTTAATTGGTATCTAATAATAGGTACCTAACCTAACTGCAAGTTAATTGATGATAATTTTACTTTTAATGTAATGTTATCCACTAACTTTTTCTTTTTAGATATGTGTGCCGATGTCTGTGGAGTTTGAAGAGTTGGCAAAGCTCAGAGAGAATCCTGCTGAAGATTTCACTAGTAAGTACATTTAAAAATTATTTCAGATTATGTATAATTTCTACTGTGTCCAGATTATTGTCAACTAAAATTTTAAATTGTTTTTTTTAGCTCCTGTAGAGTTCACTGATGAGGAAGGATATGGCAAATATCTTGATTTACATGAATGCTATGAAAAATACATAAACTTAAAAGGCATTGAGGTAAGAACTTCTTATTCATATTATGAACATTACATATTAAGAAAGTCATATTTTTTTATTTATTAATTACAATATTGTAAATTCAAGTTGAAATTATTAAACCAACCAATCCCTTTCAGAAAGTGGACTACATCACATATTTGAGTTTATTTGACCATTTATTCGATATTCCCCGTGAAAGGAAGAACAGTGAATACAGGAACTATATTCGGGCATTGCTGACATACCTGAAAGACTTTGTTAGTCGTGTGAAACCACTGCTTGATCAAGCTCAAGAGATGGCATCTGCTCACCAAGAGTTTGTCAAGCAATGGGAGGCTGGTACTTTTCCTGGTTGGCCTGTAAGTACCAAAAAAATTATAAAAAATAATATTAGACATACTTATGTAAGGTCTTTTGCACCGTAAGTATACCACCAGTCTAACACTTGGAAATGCAGAAAGTTACATATTTTTTCTTTAATAAAAGTTACACCTACTTATAATTATAACTTAGTACCAGGCTAAGAACCGTACTAAGGTATAAACTGACCAATTAAAAAAAATACAGCATTAAATATTGGAGGTATACTTTTTTATTGGTTGGGTAACCTTGGTTTGAAAGTGGTGGTGTTTTTGTTGTTATAAGGGAGTAAAGGTTTAATGTCTGTATTTCAGAAAGAAACTGGTGGAGCTTTGACAAATGTGGGAGCTCATTTGGACCTCTCAGCTTTTTCATCATGGGAGGAGCTGGCCTCTCTTGGTTTGGACAGACTGAAGTCTGCCTTGATGGCCCTTGGACTCAAGTGTGGGGGCACTTTGGAAGAGAGGGCTCAAAGGTATTGTTTTATCCTATTTAATTTTATATGAGGTGCTCGTAGCGCAGTGGTGGCAGCGCTTTGGTAGTAATACCGAAGTTAAGCAACTTTCGGCGCGGTCGGTGTTTGGATGGGTGACCATTCCGACCATATGAGTGACGTATATCACGAGCATCTCCGTGCTTCGGAAGGCACGTTAAGCCGTTGGTCCCGGCTAATATCGATTGGTATTAGTCGTTAAGCCTAGTCAGAGGCCCTATGGGCGGCTTGATAAAAATCTGACAGCAAGGTTGGTCGCTTGCCTTGCAAACACCCCTCCGCCAATCCGCACTGAGCTCGCGTGGTGGAGTATGGCTTATACTACCTCACATTTGAGGTATGGCCTTTGCCCAGCAGTGGGATGCTTACAGGCTAACTTTACTTTTTTTTAAAAATTTTATATGAATGTGCTGTGAAGGTCACTTCTGCCTAGACACCATAAGAGCCAAAATTGCATTGCACCTCACGCTGGATTTTGTTTGAAGTGCCCCTGTTTTTATGTGGTGTATGCAAGCGCATTTTGTTTGAAAGTGGTCAGGGAGCAGAGACCTCTACTTTACAGGTATAAGGTGACAACGTTTTTGTTGAAAACTAACTTTTTAACAACTGTGTAAACCTTGACTTTCTGTCGTCCGTACATTGTTTGTTTTATAAAAAAAATAAAAATATAACTGACTGATTGCCATTATTTTTAGATTGTTTAGTACAAAAGGGCAGACTGCACTGGACAAGTCATTGGTCGCGAAAAAAGGAGGAAACAAGGCTAAGGCCTCCACTCAACAGAGGCACAAGGATATCGCCGCGATAGAAGCTCAGGTTTACAGGTAAATATAGTAGAATCTAAGGCCGGCTTGCACATGTCAGGATTAGCCGAGAACTGGATTAAATAATTGTTCTGTTTTTGTCAACATCAATGATATACATAGAGACAGAACTATGATTGTATCCAGAAATAAGCTAATCCTGGCTCCTGACTACGAAACCAGCGTCGCGTGTTTGAATCCTGCACGGGGCAAAGATTTTGTGTGATGAGTGATGTGAAGGGTCCGTCCGTCCGTACTAATCGTTTCTGGAATTTCATAACACAAGGAAGAAAAATCCTAACTTCAACTAAAACGATTGGTGTGTCATCTAAAGGTAGACCGCTTCATTGAGACCTCGCCTGCGGGGCAGCGGAGCGCAGGGGTAGGCGATAGGCGGGTAGCGTGAGGGGCGCGGGCGGCGCGGATACACCCGCCCGCACTCTTCACGCAACCCGCTCGCCTCCCCCCGCACCCCTGTGCCCCACACGTGAAGTCCCAATGAAGCGGTTTACCTATAGCTCATAATAACTTACAATATCATTAACAGATTCGCCGGCGTAGTAAGCGGCACCCGCACGGCCACCATAGAGAACGTGACGCGTAGAGCGGCGCGCGCGGCGGGCGAGCGACGCGACGACAGCGGCGACGAGAGCGACGCGTCGGCCGGGCCCGACGTCGACTCCGACGACGATGAAGTGCCGTACAACCCCAAGAATCTGCCGCTGGGATGGGACGGGAAGGTAGTTTATTATCAAATAGTCTTAGTTTGGTGTAAATTAACACCAAACTTTTCACTAAGACCGATCACAAGCGGTCTGCATCCAGTTTGATCCTGCGATCTTTACAATGTCGTTTGTCCATCTTGTCGGTGGTCGTCCTACGCTTCGTTTTTGGTCAAAGGGTGTCCAATCTAGCATATGTTCAGCAGTGGACGTCCTTTGGCTGATAATGATGCGATCGCGCTTACGGCTCCACCGGAGCGTTGCCGAACTACTGAGAGTTTGACTGTCGATAGTTGACCTCAAAAATCATCTGTAATATCAATAGGTCTATCGAAGGCTCAGTTTGGTACAATACTATTGACACTGCAATATTATCTCACCTCAACATGGAATGCACTAACTATTGATACTATCGGTTCTTCTGACCAATATTTTTCCTATTACCTATAGTCTATAGTGCATACTATATTTAGCTTCGATACTATCGATAGTACGCTAATGGGACCTAACCACAAATTGACTTGGCTGAATGAAGTGTGAACAAATAGACGTAAGCATGATCGGTCTCCCTTACGTCGAGGGTATGAAGATGAAGAGACAGTTTCACTTGATAGAGTAACATACCATTTCCAAGTTTATATGTATCTTAAATAATTATTCATAATAATAATATTCTACTCTACTCCATTTCGTAGCCAATCCCATACTGGCTGTACAAACTCCACGGTCTGAACATCAGCTACACCTGCGAGATCTGCGGTAACTACACATACAAGGGCCCCAAGGCGTTCCAGCGTCACTTTGCCGAGTGGAGGCACGCTCACGGCATGCGCTGTCTAGGCATACCCAACACTGCTCACTTTGCCAACGTGACACAGATTGAGGACGCTCTTGCTTGTAAGTATTGTTAATTAGCAGTTTCCCGCGGCTTCAACCGCGAAAATATCGTATCTCACAAAATATATTTGTAAATTATATAGCCTATGTGCTGTTCCAATGTATAAGCTTTATTAGGTTTAGGTTTAAAGATATTTATTCTCATAAAAGACAATATACAGTCACTTACATGAGAACAACGTGTGCTTATAAAATTACATTTGTTTTCGTCCGAGCTTAACCAGAGAACAGTAAAATCAATCAAAATTTAAAAATACTTTTCGACAACATATTCGGCCAGTTTTGATTTGAAAACATTATCAGAGGTTTCATATTTTATATTAGACGGTAGCTGGTTATAAAGTTGTGCTCCTTCATACGTGATCATTTTTCTACCATAATTTGTTCTTATCTTTGGGGTAACCAGAAAACTAGCGCGCCGCGTACTACGCTTGTTTACGTGTTTGACTTTGTTGAGTGTTAGGTTAGTATGGAGTGAGCTTGTTAATATTTTTCGAATTAGAGTACAAGTGCCGTGAACGTATAATTGCTTTATAGTCATGATGTTAGTTTCTTCATATATTTTAATCGTAGAAGTGAAGTAATTATAGTGAAAAAGAGACTTTATAATTTTATTTTGTGCTACTTGTAGCTCGGCAAGTTTTGTTTTAGGACCATTGCCCCAGACCTCTATTAAGTAAAGTAAATGCGGTTTGACAAGAGAATTATAAATTGTAAAACGTATTTGGCGTGGAATACACCGAACGATATTCTTAAGAGATCCCAAAAGTGTAATTAATTTAGTTCGAATGTGTTCGATTTGTGTATTCCAAGTCAAGCGATTATCGATTCTTAGGCCTAAATATTTTTCACATGCCTTTTCTTGCAGATGAACGTTGTTAATTTTTAATGGTGGGTATAATGGCAACGGTTTATTTTTTGCTTTAAAAATAACGTAACAAGTTTTAGATGTATTTACTGTCAATAAATTATACTGAAACCAAGAATGCAATTTGTTCAAATCCCTCTGAGCTTTTTTAATTAAATCCAGAATATTTGACCCAAAGTAGAAAAGGCATGTGTCATCGGCGTATAATGTGATGTCACCATGTAGACCTATGTCTTGTATATTATTAATATATATTAAAAACAGCAATGGTCCCAAAATGGATCCCTGGGGGACTCCACATGTAATAGGCAAAGCTTGACTTTGAATATTATTTTCAAATTTTACCACCTGTGACCTGTCCTTAAGGTAAGACTCAAACATTTTTAGTGCAAAGCTTTCGATGCCGATCCGCTCTAGTTTCATTAATAACAACTTATGGCTTACGGTGTCGAAAGCCTTTTTCAAATCTATGAAAATACCAAGGGCAATGTTTTTGCTGTCTATATTCCTTCGGATTTTCGTAACTAAGTCAATAGTAGATGAGAGTGTGTTGCTTTTAGGCCGAAAACCGTACTGTTGATCATATATAAAATTAATTGAGTTTAAATATTGTTCCAAACGATTGTATAAAATTTTTTCAAATATTTTTGAGACCACCGGTAAAACAGATATTGGTCTATAATTACCAGGTTCAGTTTTTGGACCTGACTTATATATAGGTATAACCTTTGCCACTTTTAAGGTTTGAGGGAATATTCCTTTGTCCAATAATTTGTTGAAACACGCAGATAAGTTTTTTGCAACTAAATGTGATATACATTTAATGGCTTTAGTATTTATACCATCTATTCCAGCACTAGCGTTTGAGTCTAAGTTTTGTATTATTTTGATAATTTCGTCGGGACTACATGGGTTCAATATCTCAAGTTTAGAATTACAAGGACTAGTAGCAGGTAAAGCGTGGGTGTAATTGTTATGGTATGTTTTGGGAATATCATCAGCTAATTGCTTTCCTACAGATGAAAAGTATTTATTGAATTCTTCAGCAATCAATTTTGCATCGGTAATTTCGGTTGAATCTATTATGAGTTTTGAAGGAGCACAAATTTGTTTTATTTTATTACTGGTTAAATTATTGACTAAATTCCAAAGTTTTTTTGTTTTATGGGCACAATTATTGAATTCTTTAAAATAGTAACTTTCTTTTGTCTCTTTTATTTGTTTGCATACTTCTTCTTTAACTGTTTGATGTAATTTCTTCATATCTTCGTTTTCCGGATTCTTCTTTAACTCTGACCAAATGCGATTTCTTCTATTGATACTTTGAATAATTGTACTATTGATCCAATCCTTTTGGGGCATATTTAAAATTTTCTTCTTTGCTACTTTACTTTCTTGGATGTATTTATGTATTTTGTTTTCTAGTATCGTGTATTCCTCATTAAAATCTTTTATTATTGTAAAGTTTCATCAATATGTATTAAGTAGTTTTATCGTAAGGAGGACAAACATTCATACACGCTCACAACCTTTCGCTTAATAGGAGGAGCAATAGTAGTAATAAGTATAGATTTTTATTGAACAAGAACTACGTTGCCTAATTATTATTTTTCTTCCAGTGTGGGAGAAAATCAAGCACCAAAAAGAAAACGAGCGATTTGTCGCCGAGAACGATGAAGAGTTTGAGGATTCGCAAGGGAATGTTGTAAATCGTAAAACTTACGAAGATTTGAAACGTCAAGGACTTCTATAAACTTAGACTAATGTAATAGAATATACTTATCGAGTAAATAAAAGGAATAAAATGTATGGTTTTGTTTTGTATTTCTATTCAGTGAAAATAGTATGTAGACGATTTAGAAAAGAGCTTTACAGTTTAGCTAGAGAATTACGTCTTAGGTACCAATACCGTTATTTGGTATTTAAAGTTCCATTGAGTAAGAAGCATACTATTATATATTCTACGGTAGAAGATCCGTAAACACGAAAATATGTCATTTAACTGTCAAATTTCAAATTGTCAAACGTCACAAATGTCAACCAACTGTCAAAGTTTGTCGACATGCTGTTTTGTGTGCGGTGTTGATTCATTTATTTTTCAAATTTAAAAAATAATTTGCACTAATTACATAGCTTTATTAAAGAAAATTCAGCGCTAGCATTACATGGAAATATGGCAGAGTTATCTGGCAGTCGAGTATTTACTGGGTCTCGAGTACTAGGTTATGTTAGCACACATGTGCCGTGTGTTGTGAGATTCATCAAAAGAAGAGGAGAAACTCTCTTGTGTACAAGTGTTGGGAAGTGGTTCCATACGTATGGATGTGACAAGTTCCGTCTACTTAGTGTGAGCGGTGAGCATCCCGGGCCAATAACATGTATGGCTGGGGATAATTACCATGTTTACACTGCTAGTGAGAACGATATCTTCGCTTGGCGGCGAGGCTGCGAGCTCAAACATGTATACAAAGGCCACAGCGCACCGGTACACATTATACTACCATTTGGAGCCCACTTGATCTCTATTGATGAAGCTAACGTTCTAAAAATATTCGATATCAAAGACGAATCGCAGTTTCTAGAGCTGTTGTTTCATCCGGCGCAGTTCAAAATTACCACGATGTGCCATCCGCCGACGTATCTAAACAAAATCTTGCTAGGAAGTGAGCAGGGACAGCTACAGCTATGGAATATTCGTACATCAAAGCTTGTGTTTACTTTTAAAGGCTGGAATTCTCCTGTGAATGTCATTCAACCTGCTCCTGCAGTGGATGTGGTAGCGATAGCTCTGAGAAATGGTAAGATCATTCTGCATAATTTGAGGTATGATCAAAGCATTGTGGAATTTGTTCATGACTGGGGCCAGGTCAGCTGCCTATCATTTAGAATGGATGGTGTCCCTGTTATGGTGACAGGTAGTACTCGAGGCAATATTGTAATGTGGGACTTGGAAGAGAAGCGAGTCATGTCCCAGATACAGTCTGCACACTCTGCTAGGATATCAAATCTGCAGTGTCTAATGTCTGAGCCACTAATGGTGACCAACTCTCAAGATAATTCACTGAAAATGTGGATATTTGACATGCCTGATGGAGGAGCCAGGCTTTTGAAAAGAAGGTAATTATTAAAACTTAATATTATGTATTACTGCCTAAGTATTATTGATTGGTTGACTTACCTCACACCTTTTTTTCTAGGGAAGGCCATGGCTTGCCTCCAACCTTAGTCAGATATTGTGAACCAACAGGCCAGAATGTTTTAGTAGCAGGATTAGACAGAAGTCTTCATATAATGAATACAGTAACTGAGACATTCAATAAAAGTATGGGAAAAGCAGCATTTGACAAAAAGACATGTAAACAGAGAAGTAAGTAAACTATAATGTTTATATTTTATCTATTTTGGTGTGTATTATGAAATATAAAAGTGTAATGATTTATGTATTAATATCTATTTATTTCTTTCAGAGCAAAAAGAAAAAGCTGGTTTAATGCTGCCACCGATATCTAAACTCTCTTCTTGCATGCAAAGAGACAAACAATGGGACAGCATAGCATCTATTCACCAGGGAAGGTTTTTAGTCACCACATGGTCATACAATAAGATCCGAATGGGGGACCACAAGTTGTTTCCAAAAGGATTTGATAAAAATGTACAAGCAACTTGCCTTACAGTTACACATTGTGGCAACTTTGTTATTGTTGGTAAGTTTCTATGCCAAAGTTGATAATATTTTTGGAATAAAATAAGCATTAAAATAATGATAAAATTTATTCAGAGCATATCAATAAATACTGTTGCTAAAAATACTTCATTTGAAAGATCACAAAATATATGAGTGGTTTTTTTAAATATTTTAGGATACAGTAATGGTCAGGTTCACAAATTCAACATGCAGTCTGGCTTGTACCGAGGGTTTTATGGCAAGGAAGATAAGCCGGCTCACAAAGGTGCTTTGAGAGGTGTAGAGACCGATATTTGCAATGCAAGAGTCATCACCATTGGAGCTGATGACAAAGTTAAATTCTGGAAATTTAAAACAGGTAATTTCTTTTTATTATTTCTGATAATTCTTGCCAGTACTTATTCTTAGTTCTACCATTCAAGGCAAAAATCTATAGGCCAACTGGCTGGTCAAATGTTAAACTATCCAATTTATTTAAATATCTTACTGTTACTAAAATTTAGAACGACTTTTTTCTTATAATAATAACATGCAAATTACTCATGTATTATTTCAGAAACCACCCCATATCATGTATTGAAGTTAGAAGAATCAGTGAACATGACAAAATGCCACAGGGACAGTGGTCTCCTGGCATTAGCCAATGAGGATTTCTCCATCACCCTTGTGGATATAGACACAATGAATGTTGTGAGAAAGTTTGATGGGCACACTGGAAAAATAAATGACATTGATTTTGACTCACAAAGCAGGTAAGATTGTCTTACACTTTAAGTTTGCCTTTGAATTCACAATTACTCGGTTTCTTTAGTTATATTATAAGATAAATGGTTCAGGGTTTTTGCGCCTAACCACCTAAAAGGCCAAAATCGCTTGCACCTCGCGTCAGATTTTTTTTGAAGTGACTCCCGTTTTTGTGTCGTGTCGTGTGTGTGTGTGTTGAAAAGTGGTTAGTCGCAAGATATTTCTTATCTGTTGCTACGTTAGTAGTTTACTTATATGTGTATGTGTATGTCTACGGCACTGTGTTTTACTGTTCCGCCAATGTAACGTGTGGCATTTACTCGCGCGTGTTTTTACTCTCTTTCTCTCAGACTCTACATAATCCCTCCTAGCCTCTATTTTTTATGTACATGTGTAATAGTATAGCCGAAATTCCCTTAACAATGTCCGAATTTATTTTGGGCTGTATTGCTAAGCCGTATGGCTGGAAATCGTTTTGTGTTGTGGATAAAAAAAAGAATCTAGTACGCAAATTGGTCCCAGTTTTGTTATCTGCAAGTCTGCAAAGGTAGAGAACCCCATGGAAACATGATTCTCGGAATTTTTTACTGTTTTATATCAACGAATGTCAACTTAATCCTTTCTTTTATCCTACCTTTACCGTGTCACAACAACCAACAACAACATATAGGCTCAATAACAACAATTTACAATACTACGGTTACATTTCGTTCGCGCGACCCAAGTTATAATCGCGTTAAGTAAAGTTTAACGAGAGACCGTTACAACACGTAGCACCCTCGCTGGGCCTGCATTCGTGTGCGAATGTGTGCGGACGTGTGTGTACGTGTGCAAACTAAATTCGTTTGCGCCGAGTGTTGTCCTAAGTCAACACCGACGAGTTGCCCTCTCCATAGATTGGTTTCAGCTAATGTAGCTCCGATCGGCGCGGTGTTTGTTTTTGTTTATGTTGAACTAATTGAAAACGCACTTGTTTTCTTTATAATAGTTTTATTTATCGATTGGCGAAAAGGTTCATGATAAACACTCAGAACTATCGTTCAGGCTTAATTGAAAAGAGTGTTGTTTATTTATGTTTTATCTTGTGTTGTTGAAACTGACTAACCAATATGTTTTATTATAGGTGGCTGATCAGCACTTCCATGGATTGTACGGTATGTACTTGGGACATACCAAGTGCGCAGCTTGTGGATATTTTCAATGTAAGTTCTAACTCAGAATATATTAAAAAAAAAAATTAACCTTTTTAATAAGTTTCTTTGATCAAATCATAGTCAACAACACGAAGAATTAAACATTGACAGTGACCCCATTCATTGCTGCCTACAAAATTACTTGTCTTGCCACAGTCGATAAAGAATCTGTTTCCATTATGCACTAAAAACCACATAAGATTCAGTAAAAAGATTATTTTTAAATGGTAATACATTATAACTTTAGGTGGAAAAGCCCTGCACATCCCTGAGCATGTCACCAACAGGGGACTATCTCGCCACAACTCACATTGGCGAAGTAGGCGTCTTCCTTTGGGCGAACAGATTGCTGTATGAGAGGGTGTTCCTCAAGCCGATCGATAGAAACACCGTCAACGTGCCTAGATTAAGTAAGTTAAAAGTATACAAGTATCCAGTATCGATATATGCTTTTAGGTATGCACATAGTATCCAGTATCGATAGTCTATCTATAAGCATTCCGATAGTAGAGCAAAAGCCAAAGTATAGCAATAGTATTGATAGTATCGAGAGCTTTTGGTTCTGTACTATCGACACGACGCAATACTATCGATAGTATCGTCTCTCGAGTGTTGCTACCACTATTGATAATATCGATAAAACTGATAGTATCGATCGTATTGCTGTGTGATGTATGTGTATTGAACCAAACTGAAATATTGATACTATCAATATTATCGATAGGCAACGCAGAGTTTTTGTGGTTTCTTGATTGTCAGTTAGTATCGGTCTTGGCTGTATTATTTTTTGTCTGTAACGTTAAATGTTGTATGTACTCTTTCAGAATTACCCAATACAGCGCCAGAGAAACCAGACATAGATGACATAGGAGTCATAGACCTCGGCGAAGAGCCTGAATACAAATCTCCCGAACAAATTAGCTCAGAACTAATCACGTTATCAGACCAACCGGCCTCAAGGTGGCTGAACCTTCTTCACCTAGACATCGTTAAGCGAAGAAACAAACCAAAAACACCGTTGACAGTCCCCAAATCAGCACCTTTCTTCCTACCAACAATACCGAGCTTAGAATTAGAATTTGATCTAGAAAAAGATAAAGAAGGCAAAGAGACGAAGTTGCTAATACCAGATTCATTATCAACTTTATCAGCGTTCGCGAAAAAGTTAGTCGGCTGTGACGACGATGAAAGCTATAGCACGTGCATAGATAAATTAAAGACTTTGGCTCCGTCGTCTATAGAAGCAGAGGTTGCCAGTATGTCTCCTGACGTAGGCGGTTCGCTCGACGTTATGAAGCACTACCTTCAAATGCTGAATGTTATGCTTAGAAGCAACAAGGACTTTGAACTAGCGCAGTCCTATTTAAGTTTGTTTTTGAAGTCGCACACGAAACTTATCGCCGAAAATCAGGAACTTAGGGACGTGCTTGCGTTGACTGAGGAAACCGCAACACACGCGTGGCTGAAGTTACAAAACCAACTGATGTACAATATTTGCGTTGTAAAGGCATTAAAAGATATGTAATAAAATAAAGTAAGCTTGTAAATGATATTAAGTTTGTTTTGTTACCATCTATTGAATGCTGAAAAAAATAAGATAATGATTAAACCCCTTATTCATAATAAATAACTCAAACGGTCTTTAAACCTATTTTGTACACTGTTTTGTCACTCTCTGTCAAATGATGACAGCGCCAAGAAAGAATGCGACAAAACAGTAATAGCTAAAATAGGTTTAAAATACCGTTTGAGTTATTATGAATAACTATAACATACATACATAGTAACTAGTAGTAGACATAGTAACTAATAACATTTAATATTTTGAGATACCATATACTATGAATATCTATATTACAATCGATTAAATCACTTAACGGATTTGCTGCTTGACGCCTGAAGTGCTTTACCTACAGCATCCGTGGTCACAGATAGATGAATAAAGCATTCGCGTATACTTTAGAACCAATTTATTATGAAGTCAAAACTCTTATTTCTATTTGCCTAACCCTTATTTCTTAATGCAAATCAAGAGTAAAAGCATTTTTCTCGAGCTTTACACTGTATCTTGCAAAAGAATAAACCCCTACGTTATTGTAGGCGGCGGTCTCCACAATAGAGCATAATAGATGATTCTTTGTTGTTGAGCATCGAAGAAATGGGTTTTTATGAAAGTCGATGAAAATAATGTGGCCCGTTATTTTGCGATATCTGGAGCTCTATTTTTGAATCACTCGCGTCAAGATGGCGCGATATTCATTGATTAGTGTCCGATTTTCCAATGAAGATTAGTGAAATTCCGCATGGGAGTGATGTGAAAAAAGATATCTGAATTTTGTGAGTACCAACGTTTAAATTTTGCGTGATTTTCATTGATTGATTGATGATGAAAATCACACGCCATATTCAAGCGAGTGATTCAAAAATAGAGCTCCGGAGCTCTATTTTTGAATCACTCGCGTCAAGATGGCGTGTGATATTCATTGATTATTCATTTATCAAATTTTGGATTAAAAAAACCGGCCAAGTGCGAGTCGGACTCGCGCACCGAGGGTTCCGTACACACCTGCAAGGTATTTGATATGAATTTCAACTTGATAGCTCTACGCGTTCATGAGGAAAAAAGTAATAAGTTTATATTTATTAAAAAATATATATTTTGTAATGTAACTAAAAATTTAAGGTTTTCGGAATTTTTCCTTTATGTGGGCTATAAAACGTTGCTTCATGCCAAATTTCAAGATTCTAGGTCGACTGGAAGTACCCTTTAGGTTTTGATTCCCTTGCGAGTACTTGCGAGTTTCAAAATATGCAGCTTAAATTGCTGTTTCTTTTGATTGCGTTGACATAGAAGTTTGATTTTGTTACAGCTTAAAGGTATTATAGACCTGAGTATTTGGTATGAATTTCAATTTAATACCTCTACGCGTTTATGAGGAAATGGGTAGTAAGTTTAAAATTATTATGTGATGTAACTAAAAATTTATGGTTTTCGTAATTTTTCCTTTATCTATGCTATAAGACGTTGCTTTGTACCAAATTTCAAGATTCTGAGTTCACGGGAAGCACCCTGTAGGTTTTGATTCCCTTGCAAGTGTCGAAAATTTGCGGCATAAACGGCTGTATCTTTTGATTGCGTTAGCTTAGAAGTTTGATGTTTTCACAGCTTCAAGGGACAGTAGACCTGAGTAATTGATATAAATTTCAGCTTCATACCTCCACGCGTTCCTGAGAAAAAGGGTCTTGACAGACGGACGGACAGACGGACAACAAAGTGATCCTATAAGGGTTCCGTTTTTTTCCTTTTGAGGTACGGAACCCTAAAAACCAGTTGTAATCTACACAGAAGGTAGAAAAATTTGAAAAATCATTGTTCAATTTTGTGAGTACTCACGTCTACAATTCGCGTGGTTTTCGTTGATTTTTTATTAGTTTTCGAACAAAAATCAAACGCCATATCCAAGCGAGTGATTCAAAAATAGAGGCCCTGCTCTGGGAAAATCTACACACACTTTCATGAAGATGAAATGTGCGTGCTACGTATATGCACGTGACTTCGGCTAGTATATATATTCTTTGCTTCGGCTACGTTTGTTTGAGCAACAGCATACTTAACACTCGCCTTGATCCTTAAATGGTAATTGTGGTAACTTCTATAATTTTGTCTATTTTAATACTATGTCATTAACATGCCGAAAATGTTCACGAAGTACGACGAATCAACCCAAAAATTTATATTCTACAATATTCTCCTGCACCCACTAAAATCTTTCTGCTAATAATGTTTTTAGCATCAAGTCCGACTTTTAAACACTGTTATTTTTGCAATAAAGGTTTTAAATAAATGAAATAGAAAATAAAAGTATTAGATTCGTATTTAATTCCATTCCGACTTAATAAGTAGATGAATTAAAAACTAAGTAGAATTAATCAATCTTAAGGTAAATAAGTTACATTACATACTTAGTACTCGTATTCTAATCTGTTAGATAGGACTTAAAGCTGAGAAAAAAGTACAATAAACAACTTTCAAGTCATTAAAAAGTGATTGATTAGCCGTTATCATCAAGTAACATGATAGTCGCCAAACAATTTGGATTTCAAGCTAGCTATTTCTTTCAAATCTCCGTAGTTCTTTGTGTATCTATGAAAATGGCCTAATTAAGCGCTCTTTCAGGGCCCACCCCGCGATTCTGCAATATTTCTCCTCCAGTGGAACTGTTTGCGGCTGATCCGGTGTCTTTGTGACGTTATTGAATATTTTTCGAAGGGAATTAAATCGGAGTTGGAGCGTTCATTAATGGTCCGCTTCATTTTCGCAATAAGTATTCATTTCGCCGTTCGTCGCGGCTTCAATGAAATCTGATTGTGCTTCCTTTGCATTATGAATATCTATCGAACTCCTTCTTATCGCAGCTTTATTGAGAGGGATCGAGTGTTAAGCAAATAACGGAGGGAAAACGCTTTATCAAACTGTATCATTTTTAGAGTTCCGTTTTTGCTGTGACTTTGAATGGCGAACATTTCCATTTGAGCCTCTTACTATAACAGAGTTAATGCTTACCTTTTGAATGAATTTCGACAGAGTCGAATACATAAGCTTATTCAGAATTACTTGTACTTAGTTAAATTAATTGCTTCCTTGTATTATGTCTTGTATTATCAGCCAAGCAAGACCAGACACGTAGCAAAGTTATGAAACTTCTTTGCTTCTGGGCAACCAATTGAGTTTCGATCTTAGAAATGGTCCCTGACCTATTACATCAGACTCTTATACACTAACCTCGCTCAAGCTTAGCCGATTTTTTCCATTGAACAACGAGTTGACGCTAACAACAGCTTTTGAAACGTCATATTGATGTGTTTGCGCCATCATTTGCGAGCGCTTTAGAAAATGTTAATTTCCGGAGGGCGTTAATACGTCGTAGTTTGTAAACTTGTGACCTGTGCACACGTTGGCAAATCACATTCGAAATTGCTTTTTAAAATGCCTTATTGTCACAGGGCAATGGAGCGCTGCGTGCTAGGAACAAAGCTATCAGAGCGTATCTGAAACACTGCCACAGCCCCGCACAGAATTCCTACAGCGAACTTCTGAAAAGTTCTGTTCGATCTATTTGTGAACGGTGAAAAAAATAGACGTTGCTGACACAAGGATTGGAAAAACGAAACTACGTTTGTGAAAATACCACGTACTACTTTTAAGTACCTACGCTACCTACTCGTTCTTGGATCTACTTAAAGATAAATATTGCTATTTAATATCTATTTAAATGGGCAAAGACCGTAAAATACCATTTTATAGTAGCTTGTTTAATATTTTCTTGCTTGCCACTAATTAATAAATGCTGCACGATGCAAGAAAACGCAAACATATGAAAGAAAGTAAAAAATATGACCGCGAGTTGTTATGACTGAAAGTAGAAATGCTTAACAAAACACGTTTCAAATAAGGATTGGCCTGTGTGCACTGGGGCTTATGGTACGTGATAATAATACCTTAGCAGATTTACCTTCGCTCGCTTTGTGTGCCGAAATAGTTTTCAGATTATTCAAACACAATTATGTGCAACAAACAACTTGTTGTGTTCATTTAATTAACATCCATATGAAAGTTAGGCAGGTGTCTAATTAACTTTGTAATGAAACAGGATAACCGTCCAATAATGCTCTACATTTGAGGTTCAATTGAAACTGCTTCAGATCGCTATGCCAAGTTTCACACAACCGTAATATATTATTATTATTATTAAGTAAATTTTATAGTAGGTATTGTTAGCAAGTATACACACGCACTTTATAAATCTTGTGATTGATTGCCCATGCCAACTTTGATTTACTTTCTCTGTTTAAAAAAAAGTAAATTCGTTATTGGCTGTTGGTTTAGTATGTAAAATTAGCTTAATTTGTAACAAAAGCTGTGAATTTTGTAAGAATAAAAAAAATACGTTAAATACGTATAATACCTACGTACCGTCACGTTTACAAGCAACCACCAAATAGGTACATCTTCATGTTTACTTACTTAACATATTAATACAGATGATTACGTAACTTATAGGTACCTATTTATTTACAGTAGGAAGGCGTTTAAAGATGTCTAAACAAAGTTATACTTTCTTATTGACTAATTTGTTTACAGTCTGAAAACTTAAAATGGACTCGGTAATTAATCTTTGTTGTTATGACAGGCCTACTTGGCATTACTTCAGGGTTCAGTGCTCCAACCAAATAAATTAATACAAAGCTTGTTGTGGAAACAAAGTTCACTGCCATTTACTAAGTAAATACTCAAGATAAGTAATAAATACGCAATATGTATAGTTCTTGTATGTAAGCCTACCAAAGCAACCTAACCAACTTTTTGATACGCGTAATGGAAAACTCCATTTACAGAATTTGTGATGCCTCCCCAAATAATTGATTCTATCAACTGCACAAAGTCCAAACTATTGATAAATGAAATTATTATTTGCAGTTGCATTAGTTAGAGCCCTGCATGCCGGGCCCGTCACGTCGCGATATCGATAAGTTATTTGGTGCGAATATCGAATGAGGAAATGAAGTGTGCCGTCCATTTTCTATTACCGGCGCTTTATTCCGGGCCATTTAACTTTTTCAGTATAAAGTTGAATCTTCGCAAAGCGGGTAGAGTGGAGACCGACCGGAACATCAGGCGTAGATGATGGAGAACAGTTAACTCATGGAGTCACAGTGACACTGATGAAAGTTAAAAGAAATTCTTCTAAGAAACTACTGTTTTCGATGAAAGGTGCTGTACCAACTTACGGATTAACTAAGGTAGGTACTTAATTATTGTTGTGTCTAACGGCCGTCCCCTATATCCATTCTATCTGTGGTTTGGCCCTAATAGAGACAGAAATAGTTATCAACCTTTAGAATTTTGTTTATATAAAACTCCTGGCAGTAGTAAATCCTATCTTCGATCAAGGAAATGCTATCTCCAGTCGAGGATAGCTATCTACCTTTGACTATAGTTTGCTTATAACGGCCGTAAGTAAGTAATTTAAAGATTGTGATATCACGCGATTTCAATGTAAAATTTTTGCACCACTAAGTATTATTATCAAGCATAAAAATAGTGTACAGGAGAGGTTCTAACAGCTTACGTCTCTTGGTGCAAGATTCGATTTCCGGAATACGTCTGCAAGTTGGTATACCGAATAATTAAACTTGCACAGTTACTCGGTTTTTCTGATAGCTTTTTTATTTACACGATACCGTTATCTGTTGCTGATAGGTGGCTGTCTTTAACAGGCTGTGCTTGGGGCCAGCACTTGGTGGTTCGCGATGTCCACTGGGGGATTAAAGTCCGATATTAAATGAACGGTAATTGAGCTAATATTGGAGCTACTTTAACTGTTCGAAACGTCCCGTCTGGTTTCTAGTGTTTCTCATTTCTTTTACGTGGGGTTGTGGAGATAGTTATTGCTTTTGGGATTGTAGCGATGTCGCTCCTTTTGCCATCGGGTGAAACTGAATGGCACTTTTTAACTTTGCCCTATTTAGTAATGGATGAAAGTATTCGCTTTGCTAGCATTAGGTAGTAATGTCGCGATCGGTTTCAGTCTGTCTCTGGTGTTAAAGAACTCACAATGCCTAAAAAAGCTTATTTTAAATTTCGGCATGTAACTCAATGATGCTTGAGATACTTATCAACCACCCAAATAAACCACTACAGTAAATTATTTGATTGATTAAATAAAAGTTAAATGTTTCTACTCAGTTGATGAATACGTTCACATAAAATGATGACATTTAGTTTATGAAAATTTATTTTGATAATAATAATTTAATATTACGATTTTGTTATTTATAAGTATTTGCATGCTATATTTTTATGGCTGAATATGTATGAACTTTACGAAAATTTATTTAAGATCTGACATGTAATGTACCATATTCAAAAGCAAATAAATGATTATGATTATGATACCCACAGCACCCACAGCTTGTAGTCAAACAAAATCATGCGGGAGCATGCTTGCTTATAAGATGACACATATTCTTGTTTTTTAATACAAGTAACTTAGACATTATATCCTAATAGTAACATGCACATAATTGAAACAAGTTTTTTTTAATAATTTGTACAGGTATTTTGTGAGGTGAGCCTACAATTAAATCAAAGCCACATCATTAATTAGTTTACAAATTAGCAAATCCAGTCCCAATCCTGAATCAGCTGCCATTTATGTTATATCGCAAAATAGGATATTAGTCGTCTCACACGTTGGTCTATTTTCGATGATTTTAGCGTGTTGATAATTGATTGACAAACCGGCCATCGAAAACGAATAATCAATGGAATTATAATGCCCAATGATAATTGGGTTTACAAACAAATTAGAATGCTGATGGCCACATTCATTATTTCTATGCAAATGGTGGTCAATACTTGATTAAGCCAAGTTAATTTCCAACCATTGAATGCTTTCAGAACCAAATAAAAAATAAAAATAAAATAAAAATAATAATAAATAAATATGCTTTCTAGTAATTAAATGAAAATCATGTAGGAAGCAGCTATTATATTATTATTTTCATTATTTCATCATTCGGATACTACTCGTATCGTATAGTTAAAAATACTTAATTTTAATTAGTGGTTCTTGATTGAATGATAATTAGATTAAGTTATGATTGCTGTAGACGCAGCGTAGGACGTCCACCGACAAGATGGACATCGCAGGATAAAACTGTATGCAGACCGCTAGTGATCGGTCGCTGTGTGGAAAGCCGTGGGGGAGGCCTATGTTCAGCAGTGGACGTCCTTTGGCTGATAAAGATAATGATGATTTATTGCTGATGGGGCAGAAAAGTCTTAGATTGGAGACCCTTCGACCAAAGGCGCAGCGTAGGACGTCCACCTACAAGATGGACAGACGACCTTGTAAAGATCGCAGGATCACACTGGATGCAGACCGCTCACAGCAGTGGACGTCCTTTGGCTGATGATGATGATGAGTTAAGTATTTAATACTTATTATAAGATTCATTCCAGCATTATACCCCAGCGATTCCCGGCTCGCATTCAGCGACCAGTTAAAAGTACATTAAGCAATTACATTAGTATGCTAAGAATAGGGAATCCGCACAGTAAAATCGATTTATCATTCGGCACAGTTGATTTGATTGAAAGCGCAATTATTATTGTCCATTAATGTTCTGCTGTATCACCAACATCTGTGCTACAAATAAGTACATTCCGGGGTTGTTTTATTTGCATATGTCTTTTAATATTATTGCTCAACCTATTTATAGCACGACGTTATTTGATGGAACGAGAAATTTTCTTCATATCATATGTTATATCACATGTAAATGCTGCAATCCAATATGTTACGAGATATTTTTTCGTTGACACGGCTTTCACAAAAATGATATAAAATCGGTTCTAGAATTTAATAAAAACTGTATGCAGTAGTAGCCATTAGTTTTTTTTTTTTAAATCTTATTATAAAACGTTTGAAAAGGACACAAATCACAACGTATGAAAATTTCGCTGGATAATAATTTCAATTAAACAAACAGGGAAGGTTTAAGCGATGTTCAATTGTTTCATGAAAAGTGTATGGGGTGGTATGTTGACCATAGGTTAATGAAAAGCAAACATCCCTGAATTTACCTTGTCGAGCGGGCGATAGCCAATTCGCGCACATCTGTCCGCAGGGATTATTACTACGAATCTTGCAATAGCAAAAATTTTACATTTATGGCATAGAAATCGCTGATTCATATAGCGTATTAGGTGAAAACATTGATCGCTTTTGCGCTTTACATTTCTTTACATTGGTTTTGTTTTCGCACAGTGACAAATCTAATAAGTGTTTGTGCAATAATTGTAAAATATTCGCTATTGCAAGGTATGTAATAGCCCCGCCGCCCTGTCTGATACATTTATGATGGTATCAGTTTTTTTTATGATGGTGTAAAGCTGATTGAAATTGGTGTTTTGTGTCGGATTCGACAACGCGCCCTGTGTTTACGGTTTTTTTTGTTTAATCAACCCTTTGCCTGGCGATCCATCACAGGAATACCTGCAATCTGGCTGCATCACGCTCACTTTGTGTGGAAAATATAAATACTAAAATAGCTAGGCAGTAGATTTAAATCTGGCTACCTTTAAATACAATACAATCTCGTTGAAACTTTTCCCAGCCTGTGTGGGCCGGGTTTTAATTAGGTAGTACTGCGTATGATAAGAAGGCTGACTTTATTTCGACGTTAATGTCAAGGTTTTCTTTATGTTATTAATTTCCACGAAAAGGTTCTTGTCCTAAGACTGAACACTAAAACCGGCCATAACGCTTTTGGTATTTGTTTAGACTTGTTTGAATTGAGGACACCTCATTACATAACGGTGCAATGATTGCAAAAAAAGAGTGGAGGTCCCATTCGAAAGCCGATAGCATTATCATATAATCGCTATTGGACACCGGCAGGTGTATTACCTAGCTGCTCTCGCTATTTTTAGCTATAGCCATGATAGTATTTTAGAAGTAGGTTGGGAAGGAGGTGTTTGCTAGCATTTTGTGGCTATTTTAACCTCCGTAGTAATGAAAATAAGCTCAGAAATTCTGGACGGAGCTTTTCCTTAAATTCCTATAAGTACCTTACCTATGTATGTAGTGGACAACAGGCAAGCGTTTAAAAGCTTACTCCAGCAAGCATGAGGTGAATGACTCATGATGTGGTTGCTTGTAACTTACATAATACCGCTTTGTTTGCTTGTTGGTGATCGTGCTTTCGCCATTTTGCTGGCAAGCGCTATAAGCTATTACGCGGCCATGTTATAGATTGTAATAGCATAGCGATTGAAAGAAAGAAAGAAAAAGTAAGAAAGAAAAAGTATTTAATGGCATAACGATTGCTTAGTTACGTAATGACCCTGAGTAGCGCGCAGATGTAACGCTCTTCCATTACCCGCTGGAATCTACGGCGGCATTATAGTTTTATAGCTAACTAGAACGTGCACTGGGTAGTGCACGTATTGAGTGCGCTACTAACCTATTAGGTCCTAAACGTAGCATACCTTTACCTGAGGTAGATAGAAAATTCTATATTGCACATCAATAAGTAGATACAATTACAAACAGGCTGTTTGAGCTAATAAAAGTTACTTTCTACTGCCCTATGGGTAAGGTTAGTTTTACCTTATTTAGGTAATCTAAAATTCCTAAATAAAATACTAACAACCACGTTACTAATTGCTGATAAACTGTAAGGCATTTCTACCAGGTGGTAGGTAGGATAATAGGTAGGCACTTTCTAGAAATGTACCTACCTTATACCTAGGTATACTAGAATATAATAATACTCAGTGAAAAATGAAAAAAGTAAATGAAGTTCAGAATAACACATTCATCAAACAAACAATGCCTATGAAAAAATCTGATGTCACAACAATGTAAAGGAAAGCATTGTCGGTTAAAATCATAACATTACTCATTACTAATGACTAACCGTACCTCGTTAGCTTTGTCATTGTAAAACACTAGGCACAATAGAGTTACTTCGAAAGAAAGCAGCGTGTAGGATGTAATAAGCGTGGACTTGTTACTCTCAGAGTACATAAATTAGTCGGCGAGTTCTTGGAATATATTTGAATGTTGGCTTTCATTCCGTAGGGAGCTTAGGTTTTTTTAGGTTATTTTCCTATTTGAATTATTTTCTGAACTGAAAGCTAAATTATTTTACAGTTAGGCCAGAAATAGAAGGTATGCGTACCAAATCAAAAACGAAAATAACCTAAAACCAATGCCCCCCGTTTTAGGTATTTCCTAGAGGTATTTGAATTATTTTCTGAACTGAAAGCTAAATTATTTTACAATTAGGCCAGAAATAGAAGGTATGCGTACCAATTCAAAAACGAAAATAACTTAAAACCAATGCCCCCCGTTTTAGGTATTTCCTATTTGAATTATTTTCTGATCTGAAAGCTTAATTATTTTACAATTGGGTCAAAAATAGAAGGTACCTTATACATATATGCTTACCAAACTGTTAAAATACAACCCGAAGATGGACCCAGAATCAAATGAAGAAATAGCCGTCTGTATTTTGTTCTTCTTATCGTGTCGATTAGTAAAGCGACTTAAATTTGTTGTGCCCAGTAATTGGCGACGCGGATTTGTATCTTGTTGAGAATGTCGAAAAAGTTTAAAACCAACAATATAATATTCATATCATTTCTATGTTCCTATAGTTCTACTACAGCACAGTAGTGTTTACCTAACCACTCGGCTCTTGGTTCGCACGTGATTTGTAAGCGGGCGGAAGGCGGCCGAGTGTTGGTCATCTTCGCTAACGTATTGCCCGCCGCCATGCGAGGCGCTTCCGTCCGAGCGCCGCTATATCAAACCTGTAAATACGGCTGCATACTAAATAATTATTGCATGAATCTCATTAGAGCGGCATGTCCGACCTTGTGTGCACTAGGTCAAATACAGGGTGTTATTGCAAGGGGGTACCAAATTTTTGGAGGTGAAAGGGACCATCAATATGAACAACTTTTACTATGGGACCATCTTTTAATTATTAATTTTATTTTCTGCCTCTCCATACATTATTGTCAACGTAGGTGACTGATTTTGTATGGGGAACTTGAAATTTTATTTGAGATTTCGACCATGGGTCATGGTAAAAGTTGTTCATATTGACGGTCTCATTCACCTCCAAAAATTTGGCACCCCCTTGCAATAACAACCTGTATATAGCGCAGTAAGCGCTTGGATAGAGATAGGGCGATCAAATGGAGTGAATGCAGCAGTGCCCAAATATATCAATCTAATCTGTAATAAAGCACTGTCTATGTATAAAAATATGACAAGATAAAAAAGTCAAAATGTTTAAAACTAATCGTGAACAATATTAAAGACTTGATTTATTGCAAATTTTTAATGTACAGGTTGTCAACCCTACCTTTAAAAGCCTCCTTGATGCTACTGCAAAGTACGAACTATGCTTCTTTGTAATGTTTAATATTTAATATTATTTTTATGATGGGTATTGCCAATAAAGTTCCGTAGTATGTTTTTGTAGCATTTGCTCAAATTATGTAAAGAAAATTAGACTGTAGGTCGTTGAACAAACCTAGACGTGGTATTGTCTACTGTTGCTGTAGAATTCACATATTTATTTCTACCCTGCTGGAGCTATACAATGTTTAGCCTATACCTACCTAGGTATTAGTTGCTTGTCTAAGCTAGGCTAATCTCAGATATAATGCTTATAAGCCTAGCTCAGATAAAACATACAATGTGAAAGTTTTCTGCAACAGTAGTAGCACGTAGAACCATACATACACATTGATTTTACATTCTGATAATGTAACATCTGAATTCTACCATTACCTGCGACGTCGATATCAATTCGCACGAACGCGTTATCAGATGAATCGGTGCAAAAACTATTCATGTGCATTGCCATTCGAGCATAACTCGTCTAGACGGATTGCATCGATTTCTAAAGAAGCATACTCAGCCTTGAAACTCACCTTGCAGAATACAAACGATGCTAGATTGAATAGGAGATAAAGTACCTGGGTAAGGACCTTGCTATAGAAAGTCTCAAAAATTTAAAATGCCATCTTCCAAGACCTTGTCGGTATAAGGCATATTGTGTGATATAAATATAAAGGATATATCACAATATGCCTTATACTACTTGGTCTGATGTTACGGATTGGCATTGTTGTTACAATTATTTCGTAATAAATACAGTCCGCTATTATTTACAAAACAATAAAATGAATTTAAAATCGGAGACAAACAAAACAGAACCCCTTTTTTGTCTCCCCTTTCTGGCTTACAAAAACTTAGGCCTTTAGACATAAAATAAATGAGTCCACAAATCACTTTTACACGTAAAATCCTAATAAAACATACATACGCCGTTTGCGAATGGTAAAAGGGTTGTATTCTGATTTAAGTACATAATTAGCATAGGGACCGCGACTGGCCTCTCTTTCGTTACGCTAGGGCACACAAACATTTCTCGTATTTCATTTTCTAATCTTTCCAGAAATAATCTTAATGAATATTCTTTCGTGATGTTGCACTGCTGGATATCCATTAATTTTTATCACTCATTACTGGCTTTACACAGTTTATGTTTATTTCTATTTAATTGTCAAAGGACTTTGTCAATCAATATCTACTTTAACTACTACTTTAAATATAAGAAATACGTAAGCATATGTATATCTACTAATCTAATAACATAACAAAAGAATCAGCACGTACCTAGTTCAATGTCAAAAGTTACAAAGCAATTTGGTGTTACTAAATTGTAACTAAGTTCAATCTATTATAGCGTCAATTTTCTCTATAAAAGAAATGATGACAATCCTTTTTGCTCGCTAGCCTTTATTAAATTGTAAACTCGCAAGGTTCAGCGGTTACATAATTTAATTTTAGTATCCATTAGTGGTAATGCATCTAAGTAGACCATGAACTTTTAGCGCAGTACCTATACAACAAATGCGTTTATCGAAAATCTAGGAGATGTAGAATCTACTTACTTGTGGATAGTATTGGTAATATAAATTTATTTTAGAGTGCGACGCGTGACTCAAACCGCCGTAAATTTCTAGAATTAGGTTATTTTTGTTGAAATGAAAACAAGATTCACTGCAGTTTGTTGGGGGTTTGCAATTGACCCTCCATATGAGGTATTTTCCTCGATTAAATTTATTGTAGATATTACCCCTAAAGTTTAATGGAAGCCTTGGTAGTATAAATTAATAATTACGAAATTCTTACCTTGTAAGAGCTAAATAAGAATGAAAAATGTTTTTGAATGCCTTGAAAGTCTTAATTTCAACGAGAGAAGTCTCGTGTCGATCGAATCGAGCACAGTTCGGAAAATTCGCTCTCTATAAAATGTTTGATGAGACTCCACGAGATAGCATTTCAGAAGACGATGCAATATTTAATAACAGCACTAAGGAGCTTAAGGAGATGAAATCCTGTAATTGAAATTTATCCATCCACCCATACGTCTAGCACCGGCTCTGAAACCGATTAGACTCTAACAAACTTAACTATATTAGAGAATGTCTGAACAAACTAACAACTAAATTCCAGACGTGTTTTCTTTGTAAATTACAACGTATTTCGCTGATCAATTCGATAAATCCCATTTAATCAAGTTAAAAACTTTTATCGAGTTCATTAGACAAAGATTTAAATTAATAGTTCTAAACAAGCTTGCTACTAATCTAGTCATTTGCAGATATTAAATTTTAATTGATTTCGGAAAATTTTAAAGTGCCTAATGTCTATCTAAAGTGCTGTGAATTATTTTTGATGATTTAAGTAAGCTAAATGTGGAGTGGGTTTTGTTGTGTCTTCCAAGTTTATTTGTTTCTATGGATCTTTATTTATTACGTCTTGGCATATTGTGTTTAGTTTATTTCTATTTGATCTGTTTGTAATTGTGATTGTGTAGTTACAAATACTTTTATTGTACGCCCGATGGGCAGGTTATAGTTTGCCCAAATGTTACATACACTAAGACCTGTTGTAAAATTACCTATAACCATGTAATAAATAAATTTATTGATTGAAAATGTAATTTAGTCCACGGGTCGCCTTTAGATTTTTGTAAATATATTTTTGTACATGGTTCGGGTTAAAAATCGGATTTAATCAGTGGGTATTTCGTCTGGGTACTTACTTATATTTGAGAAAATGCTTTATAAAATGTAATTTCTACTCTACTTCATCATACTTCTTTATACGACGTAAATAATTTATTTTTCAGAAACCCAAATTGATACATTTAATTTAAAAGAAGGTTGGATTCCATCGGTGACTGAAAATTTTAAAAAAATTAAGCAGACATTAAGCAGACTAATAGAAAAGCTTCAGAATATCGCAGACGATACATTGAATGTCACCCAGTTATCGTAGCTAGTTAATTTGAATATTATCAAGGGGCAAGCGCGCGGGCCGTGCTATCACTAAAGATATTTAATCACGGAAAGTACGAATAGGTTTTTCAACAATTAAGAGAAAAATGAGGCCGCCGAGGAATGAATATGTACGAAAAACCCTTATGATGGTAATCTCAAGCTTACACATTATCTTACCTTTTTCGTTTGCATGAAAACAAGTTCAAAATATTTAAATCGAGCCGTGCTTTATTGCACACCATAAAATGATAAATGCCGTATTTTTTAAAAGCCATATGACAGTTTGGAGATTCTCAGATTTTACCTAATTTATCAATGTGTGTGTGCGATTTTATATGTCCGGGACACAAAAAAATGTTAACTGTAATTAAACAATTTTGATACTTTATCTCTAGGTAGTAGGCTATGCGTATGATGAACACAGAAAATGATGGTCTTAAAAAGTCGATGTGATAAATTAATGTTATACCAGTTTTTTTGTATTTGAAATACCTATTACGAATACAGTGAATACAGTTCGGAATCAGGACTCGCGTCAATTCCGTTCACGAACATTTTCCTTTTGATAAGTATGTAACTAAATTCACAGATTTTAACACAAACGTACAGTTATAATAACGTAAAAAACTTACAGCATAGAAAAAACGAAATGCATCCAAAGGGTGAAGACATATAGAGGCGGGTAACACGCACTGACCTGCAACGACTAACCAGTGTTGTGCCGTGTTGGCTATTTCATGGAATTGAAATGCTTTATAGAGACTTTTTTGACTCAAGTCTTGATTTGAATCTTGTTTTAATCAGTCAGGTATCAAACGACTGCCGGGAGTCGCATAATAATGGAATTTCTATTGTGTCTCGTTCACACATACTTGACGAGTTAAAACAATTTTCTAGTGTCAGTCGGTCCTTATTTGGATTGTTGTAACGAATTTCTTAAATATTTCGAGATTAAAATCACAGGCTGCTCAGTGTGATGATAAAGATGGTTTCACGAAGGTTGAGAAGAAGAAAAGGAAGCCCTCCACTCGCAACCAGTGCGGCACCGCACCGACCGGATCGAACCACCTACTTCGGCCTGCGATACCAGTGACGCTGCTATACGTGTCCCGGCTTCACTACTCTACAAAGGTCGAGGAGATTGTAGAGTACATACGAATAAAGACCAGATACTCACTGAGGGTCGAACGGTTGGAGTCTCGTCACAATACGAATTTCAATTCGTTTGTGGTAAGGGTTCCGACCGAACAGCTGTCGACCTTCATGAAAGCAGAGTTTTGGCCGAAGGGTGTTTTGTATCGCAGATTTCGCGGACGGTTACCGGACACCAAGTTGCGCAACACTACGCTGGCAAAATAGTGTCATTTATTTTAATATTTTTAATGTTGTTATTGTATGTATGTTAGTCTTTAAGATATTTATTGTATGGGCCTAAGTTGCCTGAAATAAATGATTAAATTAAATTATATTAAATTAAAAATAGATGACTTGGCACATCACTAGTCAGTCGGTACAGGTTGGTACCGGTTATCTGCCTCTTTATGTCTTCACCCAAATCGTGTCTTCTCAGAGTAGGTATTTTTTTACGAATGTAAACTCCACGAGAAACGGGGACTAAGGGTTATTGGTGGATGATGCCATTGGTTCTGGGCTTGATCTACCACGTGTCATACCAGCTGGATGCTATGAGGATTTATTTTTCACATAAATGCTTTTTAGTGTAACGCTGTTCTTTGATATGATTTGTATTTTGATATATGAAATATGTCACATTTATTATAGCTAACATTCAGAAAATGTAGTTAAGAAAATTTTGATCAAGATTTCAAGTATTTCATGTATAACAGATGATGAACAAGATAATTTTTATTTAATTATTTGGTTTACACCGGTATTATATCATTTTGTCCATATACATTTTTCAATAATGAAATATTATATGAATATGGACTTGAATAGAACCATGGAACTTCATGGCATTTGCGTACAATTTGAATATAGGTTCATATTAACTACATACACATCACATGAAACGCTTCTATTTAAACAAGCGTTTTACTATACAAGTTTATAGTTAGGTTGTGGTTGTAGATTGTGGAAGAAAGAAAAGTTATGTTAAATAAGGTTTAAACCATTGAAACACTTACTAGCGTATGGAATTAATGCCATGAACAAGTCCCACACAGTATGGAATTGACGCCAATGGCCAATGGTATGTACGTACAAGTGCGTATCAAAGGTTGTGGAACTAAATAACGCCTATATAAGGTCTATATTAAGAAAAACTGACCTTTTAATTTTTGTCGTCCGTTTATTCTTATTCAAAATCCAAAGCACGAATGATGTAAGAAAATTTATAAACTTACTTGTTTACTACTCAAAGTCAAATACTTAAAACAAAAGCCCTTATTTGTCTTCAATTTTGTTGGGTTAATGGTCACTTCACCACCATACTATTTCAATAAAACCGACTTCAAAAACAAAACACATTAAAAAGTCTTAAATAAACTCTTGAAAGGACTCCATTTTAGGCAAACCATTTCTTTTTGGAGTCGATGCCCAGATAGATGTCGCTAAAGATGGAACTTGAGAGAGCCCATGCGATGGCACTGACTTCAAAAAGAAATGGTTTGCCTAAATTGGAGTCATTTGAAGAGTTTTAGACTTTTTAGTAAAAAAAAAACTTTGCTTCATATCCAGCCTCGGCGCGCCCCAGCCCTGTTTTATAATAACTTAAGGGGTAAGAGGTAAATACCAATTCAACAAAGTAAATATCATGATAATCGGTCTACCGTTGTTGAACTATAAAGTAGTGTTACTGATATTACTTTATTTTATATAAATAAGGTTATTATTTGCAACCCCATACATATGCAATAGAATTGATACTATTGCCTATTCTTGGCCTTATTAATTCAGTATTTGTCTAAAATTGACATTTAACTGTTTGGTGATAGAAACAGTTTGCTCATCATATACCACAATTTTATTTTGTAGACAATTTTTTATTATTATTATTTTTGTCGATAATTTTGGTCCTAGTATCTGCACATTTTGTTGATTAAGTTTCGAAAATACAAATTGTATATGATAAAAGATCTTCGTTATAACTCATGAACCTCTTGAAATAGTCGCCATACATATAAATCTTTCTTGTTTATAGTATTAATAAGGATTTCTTTCTATGCAAGTTTACATAACATTGATTAATCATTTAAATACAACTACTAATCGATACAAAATAACGAATACTTTTTTGTTATAATTAGAGACCATCGACGATCCAAATGCACTATGGCTTTATGCCTGTTGCATAAAGCCTCAAAGCGAATTGGTCGCCGTATAAAAATTGTGCAAAGCGTGATATTTTCAAATTTGGAATCAGTATCATACACGAAATAAAAGAGTAGCAACGAAGACAACGAGCGACACACCCTTCCCTTCCGAGCGCTCGGCGCTGTCTGTCAAATTTCGATCGAAGATGAACGTCCGTGACAGCTCCAAATCTCAAATTTATAGGTTACTTTAGTAAGATATTTTGAATATAGTGCACAAGATAAAATCAAGAATTTAGATGCTAAGTCAAAGATAGGAACCTCTATAACATTGTTTTATCAAATAACACACAATAAGTGCAGTGTATCTCAGAGATAATCGCCTGTCTTTAGATGCGTATTTTATGCCAAAACATGGTTTCAATTTTGTCTTCATTTGGAATAACCAGAGCAATAAATAAAAAAAACAGAGTCTACACCTTGTAGACGAACGTAATTCCCTTCAAGTTTATGTTAATTCGATAGCTGATGTCAACAACTGATCTAGAAAAGTGCACCAGAAAAACCGTCAATTTGGCTTCTATGATTGCAAATTACAGGCATTTTAAAGATTGAATCAAAAATTCAGAGCTTACATCTTATGTAGATAGCTTATTTCTACACAAATCAGTCAAAAAAAGTTGTCAGTTAAGTCATTTTTGGGAAGAAAACTGCACTTGAACTTTGTTAGAAGGTAGGTGACAGCAGCCTTAATATTCCATTCTTCAATAATTATTTACTCTTATTTAGTCGGCCAATCAAGACGCGACATTTTTTTTTGCTATAAAAAAAATACTGTTTCTGTTAACAAGTTGTTTGCGACTTAGTTAAAACTTTCATCTAAGTTCATTTCATCTTCTACTTTTTGCTTTTACCAAAGACTGTCGAACGAGAAAACAAGACCTCTACATTTCTACTGATTTAGTCTGTTGAAGTCAAATGTAAATCACTATATCCCCTGTACAACATGTAATAACACATAATTATTGTTGTTCAATTTCTGGTAATCTATGCTAGTTACACAACAGGAACCGTAAATTTGCCGCATTGTGGCCGCAAACCGTATCAACTAATTACATATTCATCTCGCAGGTATCACATATTCATATTGTTGTGTGATGATTGATCACTTTGCTTATTGTCTTTAGGTAACTCAGCATTGCGGGTATTTTAGAGGAAACTTATTTACAAATGAGCCGCATAAAAGTCACAATCGTAAATCATTAAAATCTGTATTGATTTTCCAAAATAAAGTTAAGTTGGGTTAGTACTACTTCTTTTAGGCTTATCTAAGGTCAAATCATTTTAAGTGATAATATTTTAACAGTGGCTTTTTATACATCGTCGAAACACGACACTATCATTATTTTTTGGATATTCGAGTTTTTTTTAACATAGACAATATCATTTTTTAAAACAGCACCCTGACAGTTTAAAAAGTTATCTACGTCATCGGCTTCGCCTCTCTTAATTCAATGCCCTAACCTTCTTCTCCTCTAATCTTAGCCTTAATTGATAAAAAAAAGAAAAAATATATTAACTCAGTCTTCAATTTTCTCAAAAACTAGCGGATAAAAACCCGAAGTGTTTTCTACAAAAAATATTATTTTGCTGAATCGGCCCTTTAAATAATATCACTTAAAATGAGGTGACCTTCTAAAAAACCTGTGCTAGAAGGGTACCCTCTTTTCTGTAGTGAGTGGGTAAAAAAATTATTAACTATTTATGTTAAATACATGATTTAAATAAAGTATTACCTACGTTAAAATACGTTAATAGTACCATGCGATCATATAATTTCAGAAAAAAATGTGTTTTAAACCATTGAACTACTATTACTAGCGTATGGAACTGACATCACGAACAAATTTTGTGCTCCCTAAATTGATGGCTGGGTCATCAACTCGTAGTACAAATCATGATTCGAAATTAAAATTTTCAAAGAAAACGTCACAATCTTATCGTCCTAAGGAATGGAAAAGTCGCTACTCGAGGAATTTATACAAGTAGGAAAAAAAATGTTTGAATTGTATAACAAAAAAGCTTATAGAAAGGATCCATCGTTTCATGAGTACGTTAAGAGGTACTCTAAAATTTTCAAAAGAGTTTGCTATGTAGCTAAGTCAAATTACATACGCGATAAAATTAAAAAGTCTAGTAATAAGATCAAAGAAACTTGGAATATAATAAATAAAGAAACATGTAAAACTAAATCTCATGATAACAAATTTAGTCTAGAAATAAATAACAAACTTATTAAATCTGATGATGAGGTAGCAAACGCTTTTGAGGATTATTTCTGTAATATTCCTATAGAGACGACTAAACAGTTGAGTTCTTGCTCACTTCAGGCGAAATCATTACTAGTTTCGAGTGTTGATAGGTGCGAATCCTCTTTTAAATTCAGACACATCGGTCCTTTAGACATAATAAAAACATTCAAAGAACTAAAACAAAAAAAAAACAGAGGAATAATCGGGTATATCAATAGACACAATAAAACCCATTATACCTCTAATAGCTCCTTACTTATCTTATATCTTTAATGAATGTATTGATCAAAATCAGTTTCCAAATTTATTGAAACATAGTAAGGTTGTACCTTTATTTAAATCAGGAGACAAAAGTGACCCTAGCAATTTTAGGCCAATTTCAATATTACCCACAATAAGTAAAATTTTTGAAAAACTCATTTTTAATCAATTACTTTCCCATTTTAAACTTAATAATTTACTACACGAAAAACAGTTTGGGTTCTCTAAAGGTAGAAATACAACTGATGCTGGGGTAGCACTCATCAGACACATTCTTGATGCTTTTGAAGACAAACATGATGCTGTAGGTGTATTCTGTGATTTATCAAAGGCGTTTGATTGTGTAGACCATCAAACATTGCTCATTAAGTTGGAACACTATGGCGTCTCGGAAAACTCATCTAGGTTGTTAAGTTCATACCTATCAGGTAGAATACAATCAGTTAACATAAACCTACTCTTCCGGTGCCCCCCTTCAAATGGGGGTGCCCCCGGGCTCAATATTGGGGCCCTTACTCTTCCTAATATATGTAAACGACCTACCATTTCATTCCAAAAATCTTTGTGAGATAGTTTTGTTTGCTGATGATACTTCTTTGATTTTTAAAATGAAAAGACATGAAGAATTTTGACGAAGTAAACAATACTCTCTCCAAAGTATTGAATTGGTTCACCACTAATAACTTGTTACTAAATGCTAGTAAAACTAAATGTATAAAATTCACTTTGCCTAATGTAAAGCAACTTACACCAAATATTGTACTAAATGGTAATAATCTAGTTTTAATGGACTCCACTGTATTTCTGGGCATTACACTTGACTCAAAATTACAGTGGGGACCTCATATTGAAGCCCTAACTGGGAGGCTAAGCTCAGCTGCCTTTGCAGTTAGAAAAATTAGGTATCTGACTGATGTTGAAACGGCGAGGCTTGTATATTTTAGTTACTTCCACAGTATTATGTCTTACGGTCTTCTCTTGTGGGGTTCTGCTACAGACATTGAAACCATATTTATTTTGCAGAAAAGAGCCATTCGTGCTATTTATAAACTTAGTCCTCGTGACTCCCTGAGAGAGGTCTTTAAGAAAATCAACATATTAACTGTGGCTTCTCAATACATTTTTGACAATATAATGTACGTTCGTAAAAATTTAGATAATATCATGAAGAAAAGCGACATTCACCCATATAACACAAGAAATAAACACAAGCTTGTCGTTCCTAACTTCAGATTAGTTAAAACTAGTAACTCGTTCATGGGAAATTGTATAAAATTCTTTAATAATATACCACACAATCTTGTCGAATTGCCGGTTGATAAATTTAAGAAACACGTTAAAAACACGCTTATGTCTAAAGGCTATTATAAGGTTCAAGACTATCTAAACGACACGAATGTGTGGTCCGTCCAGCCTGCACCAACTGATGTACTTACCTTTGATGATTTTGATTTTACGGCAGCTAGTGGTGACTGAGTTTGTTCCGGCGTTTCTTCTCAGCACTTGCCTAATTGTCTATGTTCTGTCTCGAAGCGCTGGTAGGGCCCAAAAGATAAGGAGACATGTTTCGCACATTTATTTTAATTTTTATATTTGACGTTCATAAGTGTCATTTCTGTTTGTCGTTTTTGCGACACATTTTTTGCTTGGCATAGCTTCTCTATACGTAGTAGTAACAACTCACTGTTTTAAACTTTCAAATGCATTTTATTACATTTAACTAGTTCTTTGTAAAACTGAAATCTACTTTTTCAACATTTCCAGAGCTCTCTATTTAAATTCCTCTAAATGCAAAACCCTATTTGCCGGGTAACACGTGTTGACAGTAGGATATGAAAAAAAAAAACCTTTTGATGCTGCAAATTCGCATGCACGCAAAGTTTTACATAAGAATGGACACTGAAGTGTTTTAATGGAGAGTTATAAAGTCAAAAGTGATGTTTTAATTTTTAAAATGACACCCAAATGGCATTCCCTAACCTCTCGTTTACTATGTTTCTTCCCACACGAGGGAATTCAGAACAACCATTAATGCTACTCAGGGTAATCATGAATATTCCATTGGAATACCCTTTTAAGAGATAAGGTTCTGCAAAATGCTTTTAAAAATATTTGTAAATAATGAATGCAAGTACGGATGTGGAAATAGGTGCTGAATATTCACCGTGTCAAAAGAAACTCGACAAGACAATGTTATCTACTTGTCGACGACACATTAATTAAGACTTTCGTGAGATCTTGAAAACAAAAGTCAAAATGGGAAATAAAAAGAGAGGCTTTATAGAAGTTGTGGAAACGGAAAGTTTTCCAATTGATAATAATTTCCATTGTGATGCAACACAAAGGAGAACAGGGAAGTATGAAGTTCAGAAATAAATTCTTAATTTAAGAGCTGACTGAACGCTATCTGAAAGGAAAGTCGGGATTAGAAGAACAAAGACCACAGCTCAGCTCACTGTGAAGCTTAATTTTTTGTTGACTTGTGTTTCGCTCTTTGCATTTTGCATGAATTGGAGTCGGAAAGTTTGCTAATGAGTGTGGCGACAGAACGGCGTAATGCCAATAACATCGCTTACAAAGCGAATCAGCGGAACTGTTCGATACTGCTTTTTAGACCACCTTACTTAATAGTACTTACTTGGAACATGGATTAAGATTATGACTGCAATAGTTTAACTAAGGTCATCTAAATTATAACTTTATCTGACGGGCATGTTTTTTTCACTATGAAGTTTGACAGTTTTTTGACATGTTATAGGAATGGTGAAACCGAACCTAAGATATTTCAAATCTATTTGTGTCAGTGATAAAGTGACCCTGGGTGTAGAAGCTCCTTAGCAGTTCTCACCACTCTCGTGCCTACCTAACTTAGTTAGTTGGAAAAGTTTTACCTACATTTTACATTGCAGTTCCAGGATATCTATCTGCGCAGACATAAATCTAAATCAAGTCAGTTTCTTTGTGGCTGAAAAAGAAAATGTTTTGTGGCGTACTTTTCAGTTGATGTACTTAAGTATTTCTATTTTCTGAGACTAACTTACAAACATGTATGAACTATGACGTATCTAGAGTGTAAAAATATTACATTTTCGAGGACAGACCTGGATCGACCTGAAGTGGACGTTTTGTCAAACCGTTTTTTTAATATTTTATTTATTTAGAAAATCAATGTATATGTTACAGTCAAAACTCATAGCCGGTCAAAACCACTTTTGACTGCAAAAATCAGTCAATAATGGTTTTGACCGATGTCGTTAGTCAAAACCACTTTTGACTGCCGAAGTCAGTCAAAACTGTTTTTGACTAACGCTCTTGGTCAAAAGTACTTTTGACAGCTATTTTTAGTCAAAAGTGATTTTGACTGACTTGAAGTTTAGGCTATCGGTCAAAACTCATAAAAAGTCAATAACGGTAGCGAAAATTACTATGGAAATCATTCATAAAGTTGGAATGAGGCGAAACGTATGAAAAAGATAAGTTATCAGTCACATCCGCCATTAAAAGTTGGAGATAGTGTCATCGTGCCCATTCCAGATGTAGATAAAGGCAAAGCTGATTTACGTAATATTCTTGGAGTAGTACTAGAAGTTACTTCTGATCAACTTTATAAAATTGGAACAAGGGACGGCATATTGGATAAATTATACTGCAGGTAAATACCTTTTTTCTATCAAGGTATACAATAGTATGTGTTTGTGTGTGGGCGTGCAGTTGTGTGTGTGGATGTAAGTATGCGTGTGTGGATGTGTGGGTAGGTGTGCGGGTGTGTGTGAGAGAGAGTGTGTGTGTTAGAGTCACTTCTGAGCAACTATATAAAACAAAGGATAAAATATACTGCAACTAATTACCTATTATTATTTCAAAGTGGATGATAGTATGTGTATGTTCATGTGATCGTGTGTGGGTGTACAAGTGAGTGTGTGGGTGTGTGGATATGCAGGAAGGTGTGCGGGTGCTCGTCGCGGGTACATTAGAGAGAGGGAAAGCCAGTATGTAGGTATTTGAGTGAGTTTAAGTGTAAGTAAATGTGTATAAGCACATTATTTTATATCCTATTACAGATCTGAATTTGACGGATGTATTAAAAAAATCATCTGCCTGGAAGAAGTGCCAAACGTCGTTATCACATTAAGAACTGCTGCAAAGAAATCTGCTACTGGAACCGGGCAAGGGTTTACACGATTTGTGTGTTCTAAGGGTTGTAAAAGTAGCAGATGTCTGTGCAAGAAAAAAGGGTTTCTGTGCAATTCAAAGTGTCATAACAGTTATGGATGTGCAAACAAATAGGATCCAAATACAGCAGTTATAAGTTTAAGTTTTTTATTTTTGTTATTTAAGGCTCCCATCATATTGTAGTAGACAAAAAAAACGTTGTCCAATTTGTTTTATTTCAAGATTATATTCTTAATAATTACTTAAAATGTTCATTACATTTTTTTTTATAATAAACGATTTCGATTATATTATCTATAGTTTTTTTATTTACTATTATCAGTTACAAGTAGTTTTGACTTACATTCTTGGTTAAAACCACTTTTGACTGATACATCTTAGTCAAAATAACTATTACCCAATATGTTTCCAGTCATAAGTGGTTTTGACCAATGTCCTTGGTTAAAATCACTTTTGACTACCAAAGTCAGTCAAAACTGTTTTTGACTAAAGACATCGGTCAAAACCAATATTGACTGATTTTTGCAGTCAAAAGTGGTTTTGACCGGCTATGAGTTTTGACTGTAACATATATATATGATAGCATTGCCAATAATAGGTTTCCCTAGAATTAATAAATAGTACTTTAACAATCTGCTCGGTTTGTTTAGTTTAAAAACAATAAGTATTTTTATTGTTTTTATCAGTCCATTCAAAATGGTTCTCTTTTACTTAGAAACAATATCCTTTAAAAACATACATGTTATTTTCTTCAGATCTTAGCTTCTCCTTATTTTTTATAATATTCCGATAGTTAAGCCTTGATTGTTCCATCAACATTGAATCGTCCTGTTTAACACAAAAAGGCCATGGAAATAGTTTCAACCTGGCTACGGAAGCGGCCCGCTCGTAAATTCAGAGGGCCACTCTCTAAGAGATTTTCCATATCGCGTCTCCAGCTATCACCATTTCTCGAGTGGCTTCTTTGGCACGAGTGAAAGAGATAAATAGAGTGAAAAATAGGGATGGCTCGCACAGTAGGGTCTCAGTTCCGTGTTGGCCGCAACGATTACATACACAATCTCACATCTGAATATACTCGATGTTATTACCGAGCCACGGAACACCTCAAGGGCTGCGCTGTATAGTTTTACACGGCACTTGTTTATTAGACTCATTTGTCTTGGGAACACGAAACGAGGGAAGGAGGATTGGGGAATGTGTTCTAGAAACTACCAAGAATACGTGGTCAGGTATTATTTGATAGACTTGCGAATAAACTCAGTTAGTCCGTCGGTTTCAGAGTACCTTTCAACGAAGACTAATACTAGCTATTTATGTGTCGACGGGGGTGTTAAAATCAGCCGTAGATAGAGAAGATAAAAGGAATTTCAATTGTTTGTTCATTCGTCTTGTTAAATAACATCTCATTATTTGTGATCGTGCAAGAAAAAGTTTGATATGAAGTAAAAGATTGATATATGACGGTCCAGCATTTAGGCCGCAAACTGCGGCTTAGCAAAGCTATAAACGGGCCCATCAAATTACTCTTCCCCACGTAATAGATGCCAAAACGGGTACAAATATAACCAGCCTTATTTTCGGCTGCGAAAAAGTCAGTCTGCATTCACAACGATTGCTAACTGAGCTGTCAAAAGCTAAAGCGGGCCACTTCAGCTGAATTTAATCCCAGCTGGAGTTCCCTTCAGAAACAATAACATTCGTTCAACGATATAATGTGGCCGCGCAGTTTTACCCAGGGGAAGTTTTAAGTGCAAAAGGCCCCACAAGTTTATGTGTTGAATGAATCTAGGAACCCGCGTAATGTAAAAGTTGTAATTTGATTTGCAACGGCAACCACTAGCCGCCATTGTTTTCATTTACGCTGGAACGGCTTTTTGTTGTTTAAACAAGTTACCACTTCGAAGAGTTATGAATAAATGAACCGTTTTTATTGTATGCACAACCATCAGTCTACGTACTTTTTAAATAAGTAGTAGCTTTAGCTGTCGCGGTGAATCCCAAAAATTTGTGCCCATTAGCTTTTTATGAACGGGACTACTTAAGAAGCTTAATGTAAATTGCGAATTTGGTTGGCTTTTAAAACAACATCCAAAATATCTTTGCTCAATCATGTCAAATGGAAAAATATTTAAAATGTACACAAATAGTCTGCATCGACCTCTCCTTTGTAATGAATTCATGTTCACCTACTGCTACCTACTTACGACTAGATCCCAAATGTAAACAAACTTTAACCGATTGGCCTCCTCACTGCATTTGATTTACCTATATCAAAAATCGTTAGCAAAATCAAACTCGTATTCGTAAACGTTTTGCATATAATCCAATTTTCTTTACCTATACAACACACGGGAAAATAATTCAAAGTGCTGTTATTTTATTGAGATGTCATGTATCTAGGTTGAATTTTGACGTGCTCTCTGATAGCCGTTGCATTTTTTATTAATTTCAGGCACCTTTATGAAGCTACAAGCCCGAAAGCCTCTTACCAAAATAAAATTGCTCCATAATCTTAGTGTAATAATTCACTTTAATAATGTAAGTGGAAAATCGTCCGATAAGAGCTCTCGATGCTACAAACTGCAAGGGGAAGTGTTTATTATTTTCCATGATCTAGGTCATACTCGCTTACACAGCTCGCTCGAGTTTCATTGCAGGGCTACCTTCCGAGACTTGCTGTATGTCTGTTATGGACCAAGTGATTAATAGGGCATTATATAAAGTACCCGGGCAGTTTGAAAAACCAATGAAGCTAGTGTGATATTGCCTATTGTAATAAATATTCCGGAAATTATGTACTTCATACTGACCAAACTTTAAGACGTTCTTAAGTTAGTATTCTTAGTAATTTTCATCCATGTTAGACTTTTAAGCGCTTTACGCGTTGTTTCATATCAGCGCACCTTCAAAAATAAGCATACTCGGGGTATTATCAGATTGCCTCGTAAACTCCATGGCACTACGTATTCATATTTTTTTGGCAATGTGATAATCATCAAGGAAGTTCAAATTATAATTAACAACTTCGCCCTGTAGCTTGTCATTATTCATACTGCCCGGGAATTATGTAAAATGCCCCAACTTATTACTCGGTCCATAAGTCGGAAGTCCCACAGTACTTGGAGTATGTATTTGTTAAAAGGATGAACACTCGACAATATTTTCAGTTACCGCATTGCTATCAACTCACTGAGGTGATCCAATATGAGAAAGTATGGCTTTATACTTATGTAGGTTAGTGGTACTTGTAGAACGGAGAGGACTTGTGTTGGTAGAGATAAAGAGTATACAAGTCTGAGTAATTTATTATCATCACGCAATGACTATCCTCCATGGTACGTATTACGATGCTCATTTGACAATTCGTATTGCGATTTCATATATTCAACTCTGTAGATTTTATTTTATTTGAACACAAAAGAGTTTACAGTTGAGGTGAAACATTTTTTTTACATGTAAGCCAAAACATGTCCTTTAGGAAAGTTCATAAGAATGAGTTACATCATTTCGCAAATTCAACTCTTACTAGCTATATTATATACACACGAATTTGTTTTTGAAAGATTTACGTAAGCCAGCACTACACGAGTGAATGAAATAGAAATATGTACTTCGAATTTTTCTTAAGTTGCATCGCAAGTCGCAACGCAATGGCAATTTGGCGACTAAACTACTCGAGTGGAAATTAAACTGCCTGGAAATTGAACGGTTAAAAGCCAGATCGCAATATCCAGGTCAAATATTGTCATGACATTGTATAGTCCAACTGAACATAGAAAATACCACTGAATAGATAAATAAGGTTAACCTTATTTATCTATTCAGTGGAAAATACTGTAAAATAGAGGATTGAAGTACAGAATTTTCTTCTCTTGCTCAAAATGTGTAAAAATTAAATGCTATTCACTAAAACGACGTATATATGATTAGATATTACGTAATGTTACTGTGAACTGAAAACGAAACTTAAAATTTTATAACAGGGGAAAATGAATTTATTCAATCCACAGACGCCAACACGACCTAAGTTTTTGGACTTACGGTTTTACCGTAATGAGAAATTTCATTCAGCCAGCAATGTTGTATATTAGCCGTAAAGGTAGCAAGGAAATGTTGGAACCCATCCAAGGTTTTAGAAACAACGTTGTAATTTCGTTTGCCCGCCGACCATTGAAAAAAGATGGGCTCTAATATCTTAAATATATAAGAGTCGAGAAAAAAATTAAGTTTTATGCCTGCCTCCTCGCACGTAAGTCCCTGCAGAGGTCACTTGATCTTTGGATGCTATCCAGCTTTTAGATGATGTAAGTTTTCCCCAACACTGACCTCGAAAAAATGAATTCTGTATTCCAATATGAAGATACCTAAAAGTGTACATCTTCTTAGCATGCGGGTTTTAACAGCTACCCTTTCCTTTCGTCTGACATTGTTTCGATCGGCCGAAGCATCGAAGCGACCATAGACTGCACATAGAACGATGGAATCATATTTTCCAAAAAAGTTTATTTCATATCACACCAATAACAAAACGGCTAAATTTCGGTATTTCTACTGAATTTCATGAATATATTCACATTCTCACGTGAGAAATAACTGATCACGTAATGCAACCCTGACCGGTGCCTAGGAAACGACGGAAACGTCACTCTCCCACAACACTATAACTACATAGGTAAACGTTTTGTTAAAATGCCGCTCCGCATATAATACTGCATCGATCTCTCTGCGGTTGCATCGTTAATTGGATACCACTGTTTGTAAGCTTGCTTATTCGATTCAACTTCAATTTGTACGCTGTTTGACGCCAGTGAGAATATCTATCGTGTTGTTTCTACCGTGACCGTGTTTGTGACGGAAAATGGGTCTGTTGTGTTAAACGTCATGCAAAACAGACCTCACCAGTTCTTTGTTAGGTTCAAATGCAACGCGTGACTGTAAATATTTTATGTTTAGATAACTGCACACTATTTCTAACCATGGCTGTACGTGTAAATATTAACAATATGTATGTAATCAATGGATCTTGTAAAAAACTTTACTGCAGCGTTAATAGTAGATTGTTATACAAGGGGAGAAAGTGACCCATTTCACTCGAGATGTGTTGTTTACTCAATAATTCGAGAGTGAAATGGTGCTTTTTCATTACTATTTTTCATTTCGACTGTGAGGAAAAACATTAAACTTACAAAAGTGGCTGTAGAAGTCATGGTGAGGTATTATGTAGTTCGGCTAGAAAGGAAAACTCACACAAAATTACAGTTTATTTACAGTACTAAAAACATCTACACGATTAGATAGAGTAACGGCTTGGCTTTTGACTAAAATAATATCTGTGTACCTACTACTCACATGTAAAGCAAATAAATAAATTTGAATTTGAATTTTAATACGTGAAAACACAGTACAAAATAGCAGACGATATCAATTAATTAAAATCTTTGTAAACATAATATATTATTCATCTGTGCTTGTAAAGAATATTGATCGATATTTTTCCACAGATAATAATTGACAAAATACAAAATTAAAAAAGTTGACAGAGAGCCCAAAAAGAAAAAAATACACTGACAAAGTAAAATAAAAAAAAGTGTCACCTTGGTATAATGGCGGGAAGCTGAATATTTTAATCACAGATTAGTATTAAGTCTATTTGATTTAATTATAGATTTAATTAAAGTTCGACAATTGTATGTTTTTTATATCAAATAATATAAACATGTTTTAGTATAGCTAAACCAATATGTATATTATTTCAATAATATCATTGCTTCAATTATATTTGACCCAAGCTTTTACTGCATGCCTTGACTCAAAGCCATGCCAATTAAAACTAAATTAAAAAACAAAGAAAAGCTATTTTCCACACGGCTATCTTCACAGGAAATCGTATTTTCCGAACAGGAGAGATGAAAAAGCTATCTTCCACCCGGCTTTCTACACAGGAAAGTTCTATTTTCCGAATAGGAGAGATGAAAAAGATTTTTGAACATTTACGAGTATGGTTAGTTTTTCTTGTAACCAAACTGAGTCTATCGCCAAATAATTAATTGATTACGAAAATATAATCTGTTTAGGACAAGTTGTCTGAAATATAAGCGAGATCAAAAGTAGATTAGCCACAAAAAAGTTGACTAGAACAATGATAACACATTATATTTTATTGGGAACAGTTTATCTTGCGGTTCCGTTGCTGATTTCGAAATAAGTGAAAGGTTTTATCCCTAGGGAGCCTCTAATCCGGGTAGAACGTAATCTATACGGGACGCTCGACCCTAAGCGATCGACCAATGAAACTTTCATTGTGAAACTTCATTGTTGGTATCGGAGCGAGCAGAAAATCAGAGATAGTTTCCCTTTATTTGTATTACATAATTAACGGGAGGAGCTTATAAAGCCGCTGATCGCATACTAATGCGTATTAAAGATACAGTACGAAGTGAACGGAGCATTGAAGAAATAGCAATCGCCAACTAAGGCGCTTCATAGTCCCGAACTCAAAACAAATGGTTCGCTTTCATGAAGGCAAGTACATAATGTACCCAATACAATTTATTAATTAAAAACAATTTGTCAATTTACAGCATACAGGGTGTAAAAAGAACCAAATTCAAGGGGGTGGTTGTCAATCGAGTTTGGAATACAGGCAAAATATAAACTTTAGTTAGAGTATCTCGTCCAACTTGAAACTGGAAACAAAACTGATAATAAAATACTCTTAAAGACTCTTACTCTTTAATATCGTACAAGTTCATGATTTTGGCAAGTTGATTTCAGATGAAAAAAAATACTGTCATTCATCAATGCAATCTGATTGTAAAACCTATTTTGCTTTCATCTAATTCTCCATACGAAGCACATAGTCCTAATGTGTGTAATGCAGAGTACAGAAGCACAATCCATTAGCGCAGGGTGATATTACTCGGCCCGGGCGAGGCTGACATTTGCACCCGCCACAATCCCGCTAAAAAGGCCCGTTCTTTATCCCGTTCCTTTGCGAAATACTCGAAACGGAATCAAATTATGAAGGACGGGACCCCAAAACAAATAGAGATGTGACGATGTGTTATGACGGCGATGCATATGAAAGCAGGTGAAGAGAACACCATGTAGATAGAGACGACGAGAAAGTTGAAAATAAATAAAGTTGGTTATTCGTTTTAGGTTTGATAAGTACGATTTTAACCTATTTGGGATTTGTGTACCTAGTATTTTTAAACAATTAAAAAAAATAGTTTAAAATGTTTCTTAACACTCCGTGTCATATTTGAATTCTCAAAGATGAAATAAGAAACCAAAAACTGCGCACGGGCGGGACTCGAACCAGCATCTTTCTGGCTTACCGGACCAACTGCTCTTCCAATTGAGCTACTGTGCGGTCGGTCCGAACGCGCGAAATTCTTGGTCTCTTTGGGATACGTCATTGCGTGACGTTAGCGCCATTTACCTGTCTGTTTATGCAACAGCGGGCCAAGTAGTTATTTGTGTGTGTTAATATATTTTATTGCATTGTACCAGTTTTTTTCAGATGCTTTTATTTAAATTGAATGAAATATTTTTGTAGAAAAAATAATACACGTACAAGCAGGTAGGTGAAATACTAAAATTAAATAAGTGAAAGGTACCTTTAAATAGGAAGAAGGTAAACCTCTTCATTTGAAGACGTGAACGTACCAAAACAAAATACAGAATAATATAATCGAACTTGCTCACGTAAATAAAAGGTATAACCGTAAATTAGGTATTGCGTTGGCGTCTTCTACTCGTACTCAATAGCACTCAAAAGAATCGATCCATCAATCCCCGCTTTCGAAGAATTAATCACAAAAAGACACTTTAGTCATCTTTGCAAAACAATTTAACATTCAAAAACATAAGCATGTGTATTTTGCTTATTTTTAGATAACAATGTAATCGCATTGAGTACGTGAAAATCGCTACGTAATATAGACATTTCAGAACACAATGAGGCGTAGGCGTAAGAAAGGCTCTCAGGACGTATCTCAAGATGCCAACATCATCCTTTGTCACGTTCATTTCGGCAGGGCTATTACGTATCTTGCAAAGGCAAAGCTTTAGCAAAAATTAGAACCATAATTGCAGAAAATCTTAATTCCATATTAGAAAACCCGTTATTTAATATTAAAACCGTTATTTATTAGAGACGGACAATCTCCGCAGAATATTATACCAATAATGCGATCTTGATGTTAACTTTTTTGATGTTGTATCAATTTTCTTACGGTTTTCGTGTTGTTTCGCAACTTTTTACGTAATATGTCTGCCGAGACTACAGAAAAGAGCTCTCGTTAGACATGTGTTATTGCACACTTAAATCTTATGACAGCCTGTTGTTACCACTTGGCGAAATGTTTTGGTAAGCTGTGATTGTGTCGTTAAACTCGTAAAGATATTTTGGTTGTTTATGATGAACGAAATCGAAATTGATGTCACATTTTACTACGTTACTAAAATTTTAATGTAAGCTCAAATTGTTCTTATTTGTGTGTGTGTGTTATTTTTTTATAAAAGACTAGCTTTTGCCCGCGACTTCGTTCGCGTGGACTTCAGGTTCGTCCCGTCTAGTCTAGTAATAAGTAAGAAATACGGTAACTAAGCACTGCAGAGCCCTAAATTGTAGCCTATATGTTATTCTGATGTATAAGCTATATTGTGGTAAAGTTTCATTCAAATCCATTCAGTAGTTTTTACGTGAAAGAGTAACAAACATCCATACATCCATACAAACTTTCGCCTTTATAATAGTAGTAGGATACTTAACAATAGACTTGTTATAAACCTAGAAATGATTTGCACGGGCTGTATAAATTTTAATGACTGTTAGAACTACCTAAATGATCATATCAGTTTGCAGATAGCACGTATTTTTTTTATCCAAAGTGAAGTTTACTTATTTTCGATATGCCTCGCACGTAAGAAATTATAATATGATACCATTGTCTTGATAAGTCCCTTGTTACAATGTGACCTATTGTCACTTGTGAAAAATAAAGATGTAAGATGTACTTTGAGATAATCTCCGTCACAATAAACAACAGGAGCAGACCTATTCGGCTTGGCGGCCAGATGATTTTCCTTGAAGGATTACAGGGTCCGCATAAGGTTAAGTGGTACTTAATGAAACAATATTTGCTTTGGCTCCATTGTTTGTGATGGGTACGATGTTATTATTTCTGGTTACCCCAGAGATACCTGCTTATTATTATAATACCCGTAGGTATTGTAAAGCTGCCAATGAAAACAGGTGGAATATGTTGTGAGCTTATTATTTTTAAATATTGTCGATTCGACAGAGCTAACCACATCGCTCTGTGATAACTTTATCTTCTGCTCGCTTACCAAGCTCTGTAGCATCCAAATACAAATAAGGCAGGAAACTACAAAGCTCGCAATCTATTAAATAACGGAGTTGTTTTATTTTTACGTGTTGTGAACTTTTAGATACAGCTAAAACTAGTTCATAACAATTTGCAAGCCACAAGAGTAATGTGTTGTGACTACATCGTTCCTAAGCCATTAATAACAAATTAAGGTTACATAAAATGAATCTGCCATTCCATGTGCAAACAATTTCACTCTAATAGAATCGTGTTCCTGTCCAAACAGCTTGAAACTAATCAATTCCCGTAATTACTGCATCAAGTTAGCATAATGGCTAATAAATTTGATTGCGTGCGGTAGCTTAGGTGGTGGATGGTAAAAAGATGGGGTTTTTTTTAATTTGATAAAATAATTATGTTTAATTCAAAGAGTCTTCTTTGTATTACACCTAGGTTCATCAATGAAAATACCACTGAATAATAAATGAATTGCAATAACTCTCGTATTCATTTCAGTATGTTTCACTGAATTGTTTTAGTATTGATTCATATAATAGTTATTGGAATTAAGTTTGTAAAAAGTCTTACCTATATAGTTTACATCCGGGGAGTGAGATTGATGTAGTAGACCATATTTGTAAAACAATATACTTATGTTCAGAGTGTACCTACTCATATCTATCAAAATAAACCAAAGCCGATTATCTGCTACAAGTGAAAAGTTTTTAATAGGCAAACGTTATTAGGCATGCAAAGGGATAAACAAGACAATCAGTATCGAAACACACGTCTTTTTATAAGAGAACAATGCATACTTAGTGGCTAATTAGATGAATTTCCCGCTCTAGCGAGTGCCTAATAACGCAAGGGTTTGTCTACCTCTCGGCATTCAACAAAGAAATATGTAAGAAATTGGTGTCGTCTCGGGGTGGATTCGTTGGAATCTCGAGGCAGGTTTAATTAGTCGTTTTAATGAATGTCGAGGCACGTACGTTGTAAATGCGGCCCATTACCTGCGTAATTCACGCAACGATAACAGTGGGGCGTCGTAGAATTAGACATGAGACAGAACAGCCATGTAGGTGCAAGCAGACATTTATAACTGAAAAATAAAACAACGTTTAAAAATATGACATTTATTTAATAAATGTATAAAATGGAAGAGCGGCCTTTGACCTCCTTTGAAGCTTCTTTTTAAATTAATAGGCATACATCTTAAACTTAAGAGCTTCGCTCTTGTCGGTGGAGTAATTGCCATTCTTTTCTTATGTGTGCCCTTTTCTTGACCTCCTGATATGACATCACATTTACTTTTTCCTTTACTTGATCGAAGTAAAAGGAAAAGTTGAAGAATTGAAAATAGAAATGGATAGACTCAACATAGATATACTGGGGTTATGTGAAACGAGATGGGGAGGAAGTGGAGATTATTGGGATGGAAAATACAGAATAATTTACTCGGGTGATGTGCAAGGATCAAATGGGACAGCAATAGTATTGAACAAAAAATGGGGAGAAGCAGTAGAAAATACTATACATCACAGTGACAGAATTACCGCAATCAAAATAAAATCAGAACCTGCAGATACCGTTATAATACAAGTTTATATGCCTACAGGAAGTTACCACGATGATGTAGTGGAAGAAATGTACAATAATCTTGACGCGATACTGGACATAGTTAAGGAGAAAGACAACCTTATAGTAATGGGGGATTTTAATGCTGTGGTAGGGGAAGGTGCAGAAGATAAAATAGTAGGAAACTTTGGGTTAGGCAGTAGAAACCAAAGAGGAGATAGACTAGTGCAGTTCTGTAAGGAAAACGAATTAATTATTACAAATACCATCTTTCAACAACCAAAACGCCGATTATATACATGAAAGATGCCCGGAGATATTGGAAGGTACCAAATCGACTGCATATTAGTTAAAGCAAAATGCCGAAATGCTATAACATCATGCAAGACTCTACCGGGTGCTGATTTAAATTCAGACCATAACCTACTGCTCAGCAAGTGCAATTTTAGAAGTAAGAGTATTAGAAGGAAACGAAAACCAAAGAAGCTAGATCTCAATAAACTTAAGGACGATAAATGCTAGGATAAAGTGCAAATAGTGCAATATAGTAATAAATTAGGAGATAATATAACCAACTATAATAATTAAAATAATTTAAATGATAATAACATAGAAGATAGATGGAATATAAAAAAAAAATAACATAAACACAACAGCGAATGAATATTTAGGAAACCAAAAGATCGTGCCTCGGAAAAATGGCTTACAACAGAAATTATTGATATCATGATAAAAAGAAGACAACTCAGAAATAAAACGGATGATAAAAGTATTGATGAATATAAAAGATTCACAAACCTTATAACTACGAAGTGTAGAATCTGTAAAGAAAAAGACATGAACGAGACATGCGAAACAATAGAAAAACTTTTTAAATGAGGACATGTAGATAAAGCGTACAAGTTAATAAAGGAATGCAAGCAAAAACACAAGACTAAAAGCACAGCTATAAAAGATGAAGAAGGAAAATTACTTATAAATCCAAGTGAAATAATACAGAGGTGGAAGAGGTATATAGAAGCATTATATCAAGGAAGAGGTTTAAATGAGAATGATTTAGAAATAGAAGAGCAGGTAGACGAAGACGCCTTGGGCCCGGAAATTATTAGAGAAGAATTTGATAAAGCATTAAAGAGCATACAGAATGGAAAATCCGTAGGATTAGATAAAATCCATATAGAACTCATTAAGTATGCAAACTGTGAACCTCTTTTAGAAGAAGTATTTAACATTATTAAGCAAATACATAAGACAGGAATAGTGCCACACGATTTTAAAATCAGCAAACTAGTAACTCTACCAAAAAAGTCTAACACCCAGAAATGTGAAGAACATAAAACACTCAGTCTTATTTCACATGTATCCAAAATACTGCTTAAAATTCTACAAAATAGATTCAAAAATATCTCAGAAAGCGTATTATGAGACGATCAATACGGATTCCGTGAGAAGAAAGGAACAATAGAAGCAATTCTAGCACTAAGATTGTTAATAGATAGGCGCATGGATGTAGGTTTGGATACATTTATTGTGTTTGTCGATCTGGAAAAAGCGTTCGACAAAATAGATTGGGAAAAGATGATGAAGGTATTGAAGGAAACAGGATTAGACTACAGAGATAGGAGGATTATACACCATCTGTATAAGGAACAAGAAACAGTGGTAGAAATTGGAGAGGAGGAAGCAAGAGCAAGGATTAGACAAGGAGTCAGGCAGGGATGCCCACTCTCGCCGATCATTTTCAATATATTTATAGAAAGCGCGATAAGAAAAATAGTAGAGTCTGAGAAGGGTGGAATAAAAATAAACGGAAGTAGAGTTCAGTTTATAAGGTTTGCGGATGATATTGCAGCCGTAGCAGAAAGTCGAGATCAGTTACAAAACTTATTAGAAGAAATGGATTCAGTATTTAGAGAGTTTGGATTAAGCATTAACTACAATAAAACAAAGACTATGTGTGCATCAAAAACCAACCCATCTAGCATAAATATAAAACTCGGTAACTCATATTTAGAACAAGTACAAATTTTTAAATACCTTGGCAGTTTAATAACACAGGACTCCAGGTGTACTCCAGATATAGTTTCTAGAATTGCTATGGCCAAGAGAACTTTTAATAGCAAAAAGCATTTACTAAGAGCTCACATCACCAAAAAAATCAGAAAACGCCTTATTAAAATTTACATCTGGAGTATAGCCTTATACGGATGCGAGACGTGGACACTGACCCAGAGAGACAGAGAGAGATTGGCAGCATTTGAGATGTGGTGTTGGAGGAGAATGGAAAGAATCAGTTGGACAGAAAAAAAAACAAATGAAGAAGTGTTGAAGATAGTAGATGAGGAAAGAAATATCTTGAAAATAATAGAAAATAGAAGAGGCAACATGATAGGACACCTGATGCGACATGACAGGTTTTTGGAGAATATAATGGAAGGAAAAGTAGAAGGAAAGAGGGGCAGAGGAAGACCTAGGAGAGGCATACATAATACCAATAAAATCGTATTTCCAAAAGTTCATTTTTTTTAAGGTGGATTTTGTCGTAGTAATTGTTTAATAATAGTTGAGATCGATTAGCTAACTAATTATTGATTTAAAATTTATCAGTCTAGGTAATTGTTACGTCATGTTGAGTGAGGTGTATCTAATGTTGCACCGAAGACCGACATTATTAGAGACAATAAAGATTGTCAAAACCTAATAATAAAATAAGATTTTTGTAGAAAAATAACTATATAGGTAAGTGCCAGCTATTAATATTGTAAATACTATCGTCACGCCCTCTCTTTGGTCCCTTACTTTCTTCGCGCCGCCTCTATTTTATCTGTTATGACCTATGGTTGACTGGTAGTAAATGCTTTTAGCATTAAGTCCGCTATATGTACCGTGTTTTGTAAATTAAGTTTAAATAAATAAATTGTATAATCTGTTCTAGTTGGTCTACGAGGAGGCGTCGCGTCGCCGAGGCACCACGATCACAACAAAGCTCTCTTGGTGATTTTGAAAGAATTCTGACGCTTAAAGTGATGCGTTTTATTTTTTAAACCCTTTTGTCTTTAGCACCCCTTTCCTTAATTTACTTGTTTCATAAAAAAGCAGCTGAGGTGTTAAGTACTATTTTTGGTACGAATAACTTTAATTGATTTGTTACAAAATAAATATTCCAATAAGCTTTTAAGCTAACTTTGAACCAAACTTCAGCTACTTAATTTGACGAGTGTAAACAGGAACAGCAATTGTCAATCTTATGTTGATGTTCCTTTAAAAGCTTTTTTATTTTCACTTATTTATGCAAATTCAAAACTCGGGGAGCAATAATACGGCAAAAATATCGCGACACGGGTCCTCATAAAATGGCATAAGCGGGAAACTTGAAGCATAATTTTTGCCGTTTGCTGCTACCTACGCTCAGCCTCCCCCAGTTGGTACAGTCGCCAGCACATCAAGATACCCAAATTTGCTGCAAAGTAGCCCTTATAACAACTGCATACGATACCGCAGTGTTTATCTTGACGTGGTTTTGTCCGTACACTGGTTAGAATAGCAAGGTAGAGTATGAGTATTGCTTCTAAATTAATTGACACAATCAGGTATAAAGGTATTTTTTTAGATACATAACTGGTGTCATGCATATGTCTTTAGTTCACCGATTTCTTTACTTATACTATTATATATTCTGTGCTTATACTTAACTATTGCCACAGAATATATAATAGTACTACATACAGAACGGCCACTCACCTCCCCTCCCTAGTCTGACTTACCTCACTATCGCGCCGGAATTAGGGTTCTCATTAGGGGACCGCCTAGCTCGCATGGCACGCGCATGTTTGCGACGTTAACGGAAGTACAAAGTTTTGTGTACGAGAGATGCCTAAGTACTGTGAAGTGTACGGGTTTCTTTCTTCCTCGAGAAATGACTCCGATTTAAGCTTTTTTCGTTTCTCAAAAGATGAGAGACAGTAAATAACTTATACAAAATATGCAACCATAACTAACCTATTCAAACTATTCAGTTACAGTGAACAACTTTAATAACGTTAGGTAAAGGTAACATTCTTTAGAATTATGTGTATTTAAGAAATTTTAATTGTAATATTTATGTGATCAGTGAAATTAGGTGTTACTAAGGTAGATACTATATTTTTATTTCTCCACGATACCACGTGAATATGACATTACGGAAATGAGTACTTGTTACGTTGTATACTAAATTAAAGTAAATTACGTTGTTTAGGTATCTGTTTAATTAAGTGAAAAATGCTATGACCAGCGTAATAGACTTTGTCAACCCTTATAGCACGCACACAAACGCAGCGTCTGTGCAACACGCCGTCTGTCAATGTATGGCCAAAATGAAAAGTTTCTTCCGAGTGTCCGGGGTGTGCTATTGCAATGCAACGCGAAAGTTTAAAATTTTTAGCCTGTTGATTAATGAAGAATTTCACATAACAATTACTGAAAAGGTAATGAGCGAGACAAGATTACGTTTACTTACTACTTGAGATAACATTTAGTGCACTCATTTTATTTATTGAAGCACTACATATGTTTAAACGCGTGATGTAGGATACATGGTAAATACCAATACATTTGCCGAAACCAATTTGGTCCTAGTAATGCAAGCAAATTAGTTCAACAATACCTATTGTATTATTCGCTCTCAGCGTTGCGTGATCGGCTAAACATAAACAGAGCGTCCGTTCGGTTAAGAGTGCTAACTGATATGTTTACACTGCAATTCGGTTTCCGCACTCGGCGCCCAATAATTACGGTGCGCCCCGAGGGATCAGATGTACTCCACCCAAAACCGAGCCAATGCCTTTCATTTGGTTTTCCAAATTAACGCTCACTCGACTGAGTGCTACGCTTTGTTGTTATAACATTTCGACGGCACGTGACGCGACTTCAACGAAACTAGTGCTGGAAATCACGGATTACAAAATTCGGTGAACATCAACAGTTGGGTTGGTTTACTATTCGTAATATTTGCAGTTACGGATGATGAAGTCATGTAAAGTTTCACTGAAATCTCTAATACGGTTTCATAGCGGAGTATGTTATTAGGATGTTTTGGACCAAAAAAACACATTGAATTTGTGGTTGACAATCTAATTAAATGTCTGATACCACAATAATGTATCATCAAGATAAACTAATAACCAAACCACACATCAATCATACTAAACTCCATTCTTCTTTGCTAGTCCAACATTGTAAACAAGCTTTTTATAACTTTTAAAATAATATAAGTAAATAAAATTAATTTACTATTATTTTGTCGCAGGATCACACTGGATGCAGACCGCTCACAACCGGTCGCTGTGGAAATCCATGGGGGAGGCCTATGTTCAGCAGTGGATCCTTTGGCTGATGATGATGATGATGATGCCCATTTCATTTAAAAAGATCTAAGTGTTTAACGATGAATAAGCTATGTATGTTATAAGTTTTGTGTTTTTTTTGTTTTGAAAGGAATATTTTCGCTAAAAAGGAATGTCAAAATTGTTTACAATGTTCAACTTGTGAAGAAAAACGGACTTAAGACGAGCTTTTACTGATAAAGAACACTGATACATTAGCCGTAGGGTTCAAGTAGGTATAGCTCTATACTACAGTTTTGATTGATAAAGAAGAACATTTAACCGCAGCTTAGATTTATAAACTAGCCTCTGGCAAACAAAAGAGGCTACACGATCGGCTTCGACTAATAAGCTTTCCCACAACAATCGAGATAAAAGCGGTTGTGACTAGAATTAAAGGCATTGTTCCGATACGCCATCAACCAACTAAGCCGGGTTGACAATTTGTAAGATACCGTTTGTATCGGTAATCACTACGATAGGGCAGAAATCCCACTATAATGAGTAGGAGGTAAGACCAACATGATTATGAATATATGACTCACTGACGTGGTATGGCTCGAGATCACCAGTTAGGGAATGGGTCAAATTAAATATAAATTGCTTCTAAATATATGTATAGTATTATGAGTAAAGTACAATTTCACCGTAAAAACTCAGTTTTCAGGAATCTGACGAATTTTACTTTTAAAATTACCGATTTTGCCTGTTCTATCTAAAAAGACCTCGGAATATATATATTTTTTAAATTACCAGCGGTTTAAATAAAAAACCTTCCGTTACTTATAACTGATGTTGAAAATTTCTTAACCCTCGTTTCTCCGTAAACTCTTTTTTCAGCAAGGAATTTATTGCTAGTTGTTTTATATATTACCATCGGAGAGAAAAACTCTATCTTATAATAACAATATGGATAGCATGTTAAGAGCCTGTTATACTTATAATTATAAAAACCGTCACAGGCATACGTTAATATAAAGGGTCTGTTCCATTTGGTTAGAACTTACTTCCAAGTCTAGTGATTAATAAGGCTTTTACTTGTAGGCTGATTTTACCAAAATTCTATACACATAGGTATCTTGCTATCCAATGCCGAATTAAAAATTATGGAATTATTTCAGTTAATCATACACATTATAAATAACATTTGAAAATATCTACTTATATATCTATGTTATTCACCAGATTTGTATTTTGTTACATTACACGTTTGGCGTAGTAGTTAGCGCTGCAGACTACTATATCAGCGGTTGAGGGTTCGAATCCTGAAAGGGGCAAATATTTATTTCATGAGCACGAATATTTACCCACTTATAGGTAGACCGCAAAATTGAGACCTCGCCTGCGGGGTACAGGGGCGCGGGCGAAGGCATAGTCTCAAATGAAGTGGTTTACCTATAACTCATGGATGCTTATATGTATTTAAGTATTATGGGAGACGCCCCCGTCATTATCGTAGTCTGGTATTCGTAGCACGAGAAAGACAATTTCTTAGTTCGAAACCAAGACAATTGGTGTGTTATCTGGTGCATATTTATTTATTTACTATATCTGTCCTGTCTTTGTTTAGGTATAAAATGGATTGACAGCCACTAAAGTTGCTCTATTTCAGAAATGTGTACCGACGAGATTTTCCAAGCAAATGTTTTTCTTTCACCCCACTCTTGCTTTATAAAGCATTGTCGGCAAAAAACGGGTAGTACGAAAACACCGAGTCCATATGACACTAGCTTCCGGTCCGGTCCAGAATTGTGAAAAATGGAAAAGTTCATAAAGCAAACAAACGGGACCAGAGATAAAACAGACTGTTTTTTCGTACCAGCGGGCGCGGTTATAATTCTTCATTGGCCCTTTCATTCAAGGGATTTTGCGGACATTTTGGGTAAAGTCTATCTGAATTGATAAAATAATCGCAAACATACTTCAATTGTTACTTATTTGCTTGATCGATGTTTGACAATGGCTATACAACTTATACCTATACTTTTTTTTGTTTTTTAGGGTTCCGTAGCCGAATGGCAAAAAACGGAACCCTTATAGTTTCGTCAAGTCTGTCTGTCTGTCTGTCCGTCCATATGTCACAGCCACTTTATTCTGAAACTATTAGCATCACACCGTTGAAACTCGGTAGATAGGTGTATCTTGTTTACCGCTTTCCGATTCAGATACAAAAAGTAAGAAAAAATAATATTTAAGGGGGGGCTCTCATACATGAAACTAAAACCTAAAATTTTTTTTTTACTCAAACCTATGCCTGTGTGGTGTCTATGGATAGGTCTTTGAAAATGATGTTGAGGATTCTAAAACCATTTTTTCTTAAAAGTGTAAGGTTTGAGATATAGACGCTTCCAAAGTGGTAAAATGGGCGTCCCCCCCCCATCTAACTTTTGAAATAAGAAAGTGAAAATTTTGAAAAAAAAATATGATGTAGATCTCAACAAAAACTTGCAACGAAAATTGGTTTGAAGGAGATCGAACCAGTAGTTTTTGAGATATTGTCTTTCATACAAACACTATGAAAAACAAAGTTATTTTTGCTGTCGCAATATATTGTGATGTTTTCGTTAAGTGAAAATAAGTGGACCCTGAAATCAGTTAAGGGTGGCACGGAACCCTTAGTGCGCGGGTCGCTTGCGCTTGGCCGGTTTTTTTGGTATCTGCACTACTAGTGCATTCACCACAGACGAACCTATACTTTTAGAAACACGGAACAAAGATATATGGGCATATAAGATTATAGCGATTCTAAAAGATCTTCTTACGTCTTTTGGTTACCAATTCGGGCACCATCGATATGTCTGTAATAATTTCGTTGAACCTCGAAATCTGTAGTTCCACGTCCCAGGAGATGAGACTTACCTTCCATAATTGTTATAGCCTGTTCTTTAAGACACGTAAAAGCTACAACCACCCTATAAAAAGAACGTACCAAGTAGCCACTTCGTTTTGACCGCACTAAAGCGTAGCAAAGCACCACAGAACAATACCGACACTATAAAAACCGTGTTGCAACGAACGTAGTAATTATCAGTAGTATCGCGGCTAGCCACGTTCATTAACGTAGACGTATAATTAACCACAACGGCTTGTAATCTGTGGCCGAGCGGAGAAAACATTCCGTATTCGGATATACTGGTCACAGTCTTGATAATTGGCATCTAGATCGTTAATAGGGCTAAGCCGAATTTAGGTACGTTCATAATCTTGATTTCCAAATATAGTTTTCATGGAGGCTTTGTTATGCTGATACATGGATTACTTTAAGTGGACTCAAAATCTCTTAATAATCCAGTCTATCCAATCAATCCATCAGACAATAGTTAGTATTCAAAGTACATACGTTACACTATATTTACCACTTCTGTGGTACAAATCACTAACATCTTATATTTGTGTCTATAGAAGGGTTATTCTCGCGTTTAGTTATCTAACTTAAACTATAAAATACAAAAATTAAGTTACATATACTGTGTGCCATTTCAAAACCAGCCTGTTACAAAAGTTCATAGCCTAGCAAACGGAAAATATTCACAGTAGCCTAGTTGGTCTACCAATTGTTCGCAATCGTTGGTTGTATTTATCAGATGAACCATTCCGGTCGGCTTCAGGAGTTCATTAGCGTATACGAGTAATTAACCACACACCTCGCTGTGTAATCTGCGGTCGAAGAAACACATTTGAAACTCTGTCTTATACTAGAAGTACTCACCTATTAACAATCATTCACCTATTAATCACCTATTAAATCATTGCTCAATGATTCGGGTACATTATTATTATTAGTCAGCATATGTTGATTAATAATGCATTTTAAATAAAATATAATACGCAATTTAATTTAATTTAATGTTTTCAAATTATTTAATTACTAACTTAGTGTCTTAAATAATCTCGATTTTCTCTTAATAACAATTATTTGTACTATGATCTGTGATTGGTCGAAATAAAGTGATTTTAATTTTAATTTTAATTAACGGCCGTTCGCAGGGGTTTATTCAGGGCCTATGAAAATTATATGCAGTACTTCTAGGTACCATATATAACATTTTTGTATATTAGAAATGAAATCACCCCTAGAAAAAATACGTTTAATTTCGTTAGACGCTATTATACTGACGATGTGTTGTTTGAATGAAATGAAGAAATAAAATTAAGTCAGCATTGTATTTGCATTCTCGTCAAGCTGCGTTTAATTATGTCACTACTCGACGTCAAGCCTTTTCCACTCGTGTCCGAAAAGCACATATACATAATTAGTGTTTTGTCCAATTCACACACTGACCGGTCACATATCAAAGAAAATACACGCAGTAGTGACATTACGTACAAACGTATGTCGGAGCGTTAATAAGAGTCAGTGCATGAATAACAAACGAAGCTCAGGATTTCTAGTGAAACGTTCTTGAACGCTAACCACTAGTAAAAGCGGTTTTCATACTTACGTCAGGTCCGAAGTGGATCCGAGCCCAAAAACTAGCCCAAAAACTATATCCGGAGTATATATTCGACTGTTTCTTTGGTAATTTACGTATTAGATCGGGCTTCTGAAATCCAATCACAGTTCTGAATTTCAAATTCTAGTCGTAGATAAACCTCTATAATTCTAGAGCTTACTTTTATCGCTAAACAACTTTATCGTTAGATAATAAAAAAGCAAGCAGGTACTGAAAATAATAATAATCTTACTACGGATTGACAACCATTTCAGTAAAAGACCTTGCGTGACTTGAAACTTAAAGCATCAAGAAATAAAAAGATCAAACAACTCAAGTACTCAATATTAAATAATAGTTGAAAGACCTTTCTGGTTATTTGTTCTATGACAAGAGCCACCACAATGCTGTAGAACGTGGATATGAGTTATGATGATAATTATATTAATCTGTTCATTATCCTCTTTTCGTCTCGCACAATTTATTAACTGGCCAAAAACATACAAATATGAAAAGGACCCATACTTAGGTTTATCACAGTAGCTAATTGTTGTTTAATCATATTTTTGTTGATTGATCATCGTAAATAAATGTTTATATTTATTTAATCTGTTTCTATTGTATCACTATCTAACAACGGATATGCACAGCCCAATCTATCAGCTAAGAAAATGTTGTTCCGAAAATTGCCAGCCAATTTGAGGGATTGATTTAGTTAAAAAACTACTAAGTGTCGGATCTCGGGCGTAGCGTTAGATTAGTGTGACATTCATTAGTGGCAATCAGTCAGCGAGTAAGCAGGCTGCCTTCCGACAAGCTTCTACTTATCTAAATAAGATCGGCGCTGCGTGATGGATTTTAAGACCCTCGTCCGACGAGGCGTTTTATAATTCAAGCGGGTCCGACCATGGAATGGGATTACGTATTTAAGTTTCAGTGGTGGCTGAAAAACTAGTTTTTGTAATCGATTCCGTTATGTGTTTATGTACAGGCACGGTTGCTCCATGTAACTTTAACCAACTTCAACCGTTCAGCCGTGTCTTGGAATGCAATGTATGCAAATTGACACTATTTCACGTTTGTTAGAGACGTACAACATACAATTACACAACTTTGTTTAAAATACCTTTTCATCTACTTCAAAGAAGTAAGTCGATTTAATAGCATAAGTACTTCCGGCAATAATCTTAACGATTTCTCCATTTATAGCCTGAGTTTAGCTAAACCTTCAGTTCGCTGTAGTAACAGCCACAATACAAAGCTGTTATTATAAATCAAAACGGTACTTTGTACCTCGTGTGTTCATAAGTTTTGAGACGAAAAAAAAGAGGCATAACTTTTTAAATAATTAACTTATATTTCTAAAATTTACAGTGAACACTAAGTAGATAATAATCAACAATAAAATATATCTTTTATTCAAAATGTCTACCCTTGTTTTTAATACAGGCCCTTAGACGATTTGGCCAATCATCAATGGCGGCACGAATCTTTTCCAGCGGGATTCGCTTTGCTTCTCGAACAAGAGCTCGCTTCAGTGACTCCAAGTTTGGGTGGGACTTCCGGCAGGCCCTGAGCTCTAACTCAGTCCATAGAGAATAATCCAGCGGGTTGAGGTCGGGGCTGGAGGAGGGCCATTCGTTCGCCGCGATGAAGGCCGGAACATTTTCCCTCAACCAAGCTTGGTTTTTGCTTTATGGGATGGTGCTAAGTCTTGCTGGAAAACCCAAGATTTGTTGTAAAATAAAGTATGAGATAGGGGTTTCACAACAGGCTCTAAGATGTCACTTTCATAATTCTTGGCTTTCACCTTGACGCCTTGTTGACAGAAATGGAGCGGAGTGACACCTTCATACGAAACTCCCCACCATACCATCACACTTGCCGGATGATGAGTACGCGAGACATTCCGTGCTGAAGCTGGGACATCCTTGCTACTTTTGGCATAGACTTTATTGTTTTGTCGGTTGAACTTTTCTTCGAAAGTAAAAATTTTCTCATCGGTGAACAGTATCTTCCTCGCATCGTGTCTCCTAAGCAGTAATGGACAACGTTCGCGTCGCAATTTACGAAGCCGATCGTTTAAAAAGTGAACTTTTCTACGGCTATACGCCTTTACCTTAAGATCATATTTCAGTATTCTGTTGACTGAAACGCGCGAAATATTAGTCTGCAGAGCAAGTTTTTTCTGAGTGCGACATGGATTTCGGCGAAGTCGCTCTCGGATGATTTTGATGTTCGCAGGCGTCCTTACAGAGCATGGCCGACCACTCCTTTTTCGATCTTGCAAGGAACTTGTCTCCTTGTATCGTTTGATAGTGTATTACACGAAGTTACGGCTTACGCCAAAAGTTTTCATCTCACGGAAAATCTCCATTGGTTTTTTTCCCGCCTTAAGTAGCGATATCACGGTCGCACGCAATTCTATAGTCCCCTCCATCACGATAAAATTGACAGAAATAAATTTGAAAGTCAAAGGTATTAAAAGTAAACATTTCAAATTCAAAATTGGAAAAAGAAATAAATAGCAGCCAGTAATATTTAATTTATTTTTTTTACTTCAAAGTTCGTCTCAAAACTTATGAACACACGAGGTATATTTCAAAGTCGTTGCTTACATAAAATGCGCAACGTAACCCGCTTCGACAAATAAGCGAAAATGTTTTGCAATTTATTAGTGTAATTTGATTTTGCATACGTAAGCTGCTCCCTAAAATTTCATACGAAGAGCCCAAAGTGGCGTATAAAGAAAATTCAGATTAAACGTGACTAACCCGACGTAGTCTTCTTCCGCGTTTCCGTTGTAACTACTGGCCTGGAAATTTCTCGATAAATCTTTTCCTTAGCACGGCATTCACTTAAAAGGATAAAATAAATATATTATTATCGATTTAAGTCACACACAAATCTAATCAATGAACTTTTGCACTAAATATATCAACGCATGTTTAAGAAATCTAAAACAACAAGTAAGCAATGTCAGAAAAATTTTTCATACTCGTATCTTTGCGACTTTTTGCAACGATACAAACGCGATTCAGTATCGATACAGTCGCAAATATTAAACACGCGTTTGTATCTATGTAAAAAGTCGCAATGTCTAAGGGCCCTAACCAGAAACACAGATGAAAACACGAAACAGATCACAGATCACCCGAGAATTATTTGCTGTTCTTACTGCTCAACAGATTTTGCTAGGCAAAACTAATTGATTTAGTGTCATCTATAGTTATTGAAATAAGTTGCGCGTTCCTATGAACGGCAACCACAAAATCAGACTATCCGCATGTACATATTATTGGTACATAGTAGTCTCCCTTATTTTAACTGCATAAGTTACTACATTATTGTTGGCTTAAGATGACGAATTAATGATTTGGTGACTATACGTGGTGTCGTCCGTACATGATCGTTTATTTTGTTCACTTGTTATCGTTCCACAATGGAAACGCGCCTTTACGGCCAATTCGCAATAACACGGCGCTAATGACCCAGCATTCACAAGGGAGGATTCTCAGCTAACTGCGACATTAAGACCTTCTTATTTGGCTATTTCACTTCGTTATGGGACCTTTGTGGGAGTTTGCGGAAAAATACCCAGTTTACATAAGTGATGCGAGTTGTCTCGACCTTTTCGCGTCGGAATCGCCATGGGATTATGACAAGTAGGTAAGGCAAATAGAGGATATCGTAAAGTTGGAAGTGAAAGGATAACAGAGGATATTGTCAAGTTGAAAGTTTGAGGAAATAAGTTGTATTCTAAAGTTTGACCAAACAAATAAAAATTATGCCCAAAGGGTTATTGTTATTGATGTTTGAATATTTCAGTCACTTCCCTTTCGCTAACGTTCTCGTGTGGATGAGATGACTCGTTTCGTTTCAAAGTCAAAAAAAGGAGTAACAACTTTTTGATGTTGGAAGTTTTTACAATTTTTTTCTACTTTTACAAGTAAATAATTCTTATTTGTAAAGCGAATAAAAGAAATGACTTAATTGCACCCAACATAGCTATTATCAAGTTGATGCTTAGGCACAATAATTGTGTATTCACAACTAAAACGGAACTACGGTAATGAATTTAACACTACAGACGGCATAATCGATAGTGGTAATGTATTCAGGAGCCGTCACGGCCTGACTAATGCCGCCTATTTAGCATTTAACGATTAGCGGTTTTGGATAAAAAAAAAATCTTAATTGTTCTATTTTCAAATGCAAACCACTGACTGTCATTGGAGAAAGTTGTTTCGTAAATTGGAATTATCTTGTTTTCTTAGAAGATGAAATAAGAAACCAAAAATTGCGCACGGGCGGGACTCGAACCCGCAATCCTTTTTTACCTTGGTCTGGTTAGCCAAAAGTTCAAGTCCCACCCGTTCTTATAAGAATACAATAGCACTGTAAGTGTTAAAAACATTCTAAACTATTTAAAATTCTTGTGTTTATGGGAAAAAGAAACCTGCAAGTTTTTTATTCAAGTGGCCGTGACTTTACGTCGGCTATTTTAACGTAACGGGTTTTTCTTATTTTCTGTCTTAATCCTTTGGTCAACGTACGAGTAAATATTACTAGTATAAAAATAATTAATTCATTGATTGTGTAAAATCTCTGAAATCCTTTCAGTAAAATGGAACAAGGGTAGATATATATACGAATTTTCATACACCAAAAGGTAATTAATTAACTGATGTAACATGTAAGTATCAAAGAGGTCTATACTCAGGGAAACCTTTTATTTCATGTAGCAGATATTACGGAATCACGTTTTACAAAACCAGAAAGGTTTGGCTTCAATAAGGCCATTAGTAAATGAAAAACTAGGCTAGAGAAATGTGGGCCTATGGATATGGGTTGAAAATTTTGATTAAGTAGGAGATTGTGGTGTGAATATGAAGTACAGTTACATATGTAGTGTAAAGTATTTTTGAGGTGTCAGGTAATAATTCTATAATAGATAATATAAAATGGTTAGCATCTATCATCTTATTGTTAGATTCTGTTTGACAAAGAATGAGATCCATTATCATTGCACTTAGTTTACTATTATTTACAGTGTGTTTACCATTATCGTATTTATTTAGGTAACCGACTGATAGCAATACTTTATTAATCTCATCTTTAATCAACCGGACGAGATGTTAGATATCATTTAATTATCGAAATCTATAATAATAGTAGAAGTGTTGTAATAATTGTGAAGGACATCTGTCTCGTATCAAGGTCTGATGTATGCTGACTAAAACTTTCGCGTCCTGGTTATCTAACACTAACTATAGCAAAGGGTTCAGTATTTGACCTATCAGAACGGGTTTTTTTCTATCAGCTCGAGTGTAGCACGCTAAACACACATTGGGGTGGACGCGTCTTCAATTAGGCGGCACGCGGGGAATGTAGCACGCCTAGTGTTGGAAAATACCGTATTAAACCGAATGATACTTTAGTATTTAAATACGGAATTTTAAACATTTTATTACATGACACAAATACAAGTTCAATTTAGATTTTCGGCTTTGTCCCCTCAATATAAGATTTCAAGCAACAATGACACACTGTCGACATAACGTTGACACACCATCGACGTACCGTAGACATGTCAACAACCTCTCGATATCAGCAGCTATCGTTGACGTGTCAGATATAATCACATATTGACGGCATTTGCAGACGGAATGCCGTCAATACGTGATTGACATGCCATCGACATGCACTGGACAAATTAATTTTACTACCTAACTGTGAATAATCTACCATTTATGAACGATTAAAATTCTAAATAATGAAATACCAAAAATACCGTATGAATTGTTTTAAATCCGCATTATTGGTATTTTGCGTTACCTACTGTTCATTTCGTATTATACCAGCCTGACATCTTTAGGCAAGCCGCGCGGTGTCGTGCCCCGGAGCGGCTGCGGCTTGTTGCACCCGCAGCACTTAGGGCTCGTATGACCCGAGACATAAGCAGCCACCAGCCTAGTTACATTTTAGAAAATTAGAAAGACGGACAGAGATGTATTTTTTTCACTATCACTATCTTTGAGTAATATGGTAAGGGCGCTGAAGAAACTTAGGAAAGTTTTTTTGTAGATGGAAATCACAGATTAGTAAGAGTATGTCTAAAGATACTGTTATGATGGAAATGTATTTATCTGTGAAAGTTATAAAATGTCAGTGTTGATACATTTATTTAGTGCAAGCTGTGTGAGACAAATGTTAACTTTATTCTCAAAGTGCCTTTTGAATTAAATTGTCCCCAAAAACAACCACCCCCTTTGTTTCCCATTTCATATTAAAATAAACAAAATATAGATAGTTCAGACAGACATCGACAAGTTTTGTTTTTTAAAAGAGCAAATCCGTATTTAACTATTGCCTCCGGTTATAACGCTTAAGCCTATGACTTGTAGTTACATATTAGAAACGCCCCCAAATTACCTCACTGACACGCCACTAGATTCTATTCTGCTGCTCGTTAGACTTGCCACCAAGAATTTAAAAAGTTTTTCGAATAGTTTAGATCATATATTTACCACACGTAATAATAAAATATCCGAGTGACAGAGCTTTGCTCAGTATTTCGTTATAAAAGGCAAAAACGTTTAAAACACTAATAAAAACGAAAATAATAAAACATTTAATACAGAGCCATGGAGTCCGAGTTCTTTACTGCCTGGTTCACTCACCGAGTACAAATAACATGCTAGTTGAATGTTTTAATCTGCTACGGAAATAGGTTAAATAAATACAGGTACGTAGAGACAACACTTTCGAACGAAACAATCAAGAACCCAGACGATCATTATATATTTTATGAATATAGAGGTCCAAATTAAACATTCAAGCAAGTTTTGGGCACACCAAACATCTATGGGTTGATATGTGAATCCGACGCTACGTGTAACGATGTGTCTCCCCGCCATCGCTTGTTAGCTATGAATTATGACACCAAAGCCGACTCCAAATTACCTAAATGTCGTCTCACCAGTTTCCATTCCACTGTTAGCGAGCGCTAGTTACATTAGTATCACATTTTACTCCATTTACCGAGCCTTGAAGGTACATTAGGTATGCAGGCTCCGTTCTTAAGGTGTAAGTAATTTGGTTTCCGGCAGCTAATGACATGTAACCACACTGTTAAAACGCTAAAAGCACCGTTAATCGCTTTTGAATGGATTTTGTATGAATGTTAATTACTATTACAAGACACATTGGATAACACGTGAATTAAAATAGGCGATAAATTGGGAGAATTGACAATATTGAGTAAGCTTCAGCTTAATTGGGCAATACTCGTTCAATTTTAAAAGCAAGTTGGTCTTATTTATCGCAGCGGATTTTAAATTGAAATGATAATTAAATAATCATTATTCATTGATGTTCATCGTTTTAACGAGGACGTGCATCGGATACTTACGTTAAATTGCTAAAGCGTCAACCTACCATATGATTGCTTATTCACCGTGAAAATTGCCTAACTTATCACTGATTAGCTTATGTATATTATAAGCGATTCACTTAGCCGTGACGAGTTGTTAATGATTGATGAGCTTTCGAGATTAATCGCTGCCGACCAAGCTCATATTGCGACAAAATCGAGTTAGCTACAAACGTGTGGCTGAATCGCTTTTAGTCTGTGGCTGTGTGTTGCCATTAATAAGATATGAAAGGCGCGTGAAATATATAACGATCATTAGTTTTGCCTAACGCCAGTAGGCTACGTACAGTACGGCATAATGGAAATTGATAAAATTCAGTATCAAAAAATATTATTCGGAAATTCATTGGAACCCTGTAAGCTTAACATTTAGTTTGTGCACACTTTAGTACTATATTTATTACCATACGTATAAACAATGTCCTGCGTCGATAGCCAATCTCAGCTGAGATTGACTGCCATGGTCAGATACGACATTATGTTTATTATTCTTTTATTCTGTTTTAAACTTTGTCCTATTATCAAATATATCTAAAAGTTCTCGTACCTACTCGTACATCACTTCACTGAAAACTGACACCAGATGCATCTAAAGGATAGCTCATGCAACTGTTACTACGCCGCTTACACCCATTGACTAATTACTTTGAAAGTGTACTTGGAATGCATATGATTCACAAGTAGTTCTCAAGCAATTAATCTGTTGCCAAGTGTTTGAATGCAGTCGGCCATGCGGGGTGACTAATATATGCAGTTCTGAACCAACTTCTTGCTAGTTGTAGAACAGAGATTCCCAAACCATTTCCGTCTTTTGTCCTGCCCAATTTGAGAATAGTCATTATTTTAGCGACAAACGAAATTTACCTATTATTTGTTATTGCATCAAATCCTCCCCTTGTAAAACCTAGGAAACTTTGCCTGCGTCTAGCCGACTATAGAAGGCGTCACACTTTGAAAAATAATCTTGTACAATTGTGTTTCACATTTAAAAGAATATGTTCAGACTTAAAGTATTTTAGAATTAAGTCATTCTTTCTATGTTTTCGAATACATTTCTCGTCTCGATTTCTGAATCCAAATAAAAATATTATTTTCAAAGTCAATATAAGCCGAGTTGGAAAGCAACTTTACTTTTGTAAGGAATCTGTTTTCACAGTCGCTTTCCACTGAAACTAATAAAGTCTGAAGAAAAGGTATAAATTACAAATCAAATTATTAGGGTAACTTGGATTGCTATTTATTTCGTTACACGTGAATACCAAAGGTTCTAACGAAATCGTTAAAAAAAAAACACTTTTTTTAGATCTTTGCTAATCGTTTGCTAGCCTTAGGCACTGATACAAGGACATGAACACAAAAATGAAGGCAAAAGATAGAACATGTGAAAGTTCAGCACACATTGGAGCTTCACTGCAAAGATCACCCAAAATGCATACTGTCTAAACAAGTAAATTTGGAGCACCGACAAAAGTGACCAAAAAGGTAAAGTTTCGCTCTTTAATAACCTCTAGCCCGAATAGTGCAACCTTTGCGTATTTAATACTTTATCCAGAACAAACAACAGGAAACAACAAACTCGGTTCTGTCCACAACCAGTGTCAACCTGGCGATCCAACGAAAGCTTTTAGCTAGTTAACTGCTTTGTGTTTTATAACAATCGCCAAGATAAAGCCGAATCTAGTTTTAGTTTTGACACTATTGTTCGTTAATGCAACGTCAAACCTTCCTTCTTGGTTAAGGGACGTGCACACTGCGGTGAGACTTTCGGTTATAATTACATACTCTTGGCATCGTCCAAGGGGCTAAAAGCCCTATTTTTACTTACTTGCGTCTAGATTACTATTTTCTATATAAAAATGACGTCAATAAGTCAAAATCTAGATACGAGTGATTTTAAAATACAACTCCAATACTTATCGTGCGCCCATTAAACATTGATTACAAGGTTGGCAGATGCACTCTGTAGTCAATTGTGGAAATTGGTTGGAGAGGCATTGGCGCTGATAAAAAAATATTTATTTAAATCGCTGGTTATATTGAGAATAAGTGATTTCACATATTATGAGAAACAGAGGATGGATAACGGTAGACCTAACCTCCAACTAGGTTCTTTCCCTGACATTTGTCTTACATATTTAGTAGGGGTTTCCTCGCTTCGTACGCTCTCATTTATAACCGCTCATTCATTCATTCTGTCATACACGACTGCATGCAAGACACGGCAAAATGCGATTCGGTGCAGACAGATGTAAATGGCCCCTTAGTCGTTAAACATTCTAAGGAAGGGTGCCACCCTTTCATTTATACTCAGCTAACCATTTGTCTAGCTGTACCTTCGTGCTATCCTATAAAATGCTTGTTTCGATTTACTTTGAAATACGATTTTACTGCTTAAAGCACTCGTTAGGACCATTTAACTAGACAAAGAACTACCTTCTTTTGTTACTTGCGGTTTTTGTTTTTCATTAGGAAGGAATAATTGTGGTCCGAACCATTTGCTCACACTGGCTCTTTTTAGAGTTTTTTCAAGTAAAAATAAAATTGCTTGTGTATATGATTTTGGTGTTATTAAAACCGCAAGATAATGCATACATAACAAACAATAATAATTTGGAGAAAAACCATAATTGTTTACAAAAATATGATTTAAATGCAATGTCCCCACTGTAAGCAATTTTAATTTGGAACACGATGTATCAAACACCCTTTATTACTTTGTCACATCACTCGAATCGAATCTTCGGTTAAAAAGAGCCGGGCTTTTTAACCGAAGATTCGATTGCGCACTTGGCCGGTTTTTAAGCTTTACATAAAAAAGTGGTAATCAGACCACATAGAAATCTGGATGTGCGTGCCCTTCGAGAGCCCGCTGTGGAAAACGCAGGTTTCGTTTACATAAAGATTTAGCAGAGCCTCTAAAACAATTATAGCCAGAATGATAAATTTATAGCTGTTGTAAGTTGTCCGCTATAACTCGCCGAATGTGGGCCCTCAGATGAACTGTGCCAAACACCAAATTACTGAAACGGACCAAATAAGATGATTTTAAAGAGTGGTCATATTTAGCAGGTAAATTATAGGGCAACATACGAAAGTAAGAGCTCTGCCTAGTTATTGCAAATAAAGAAAATCCAATAAAATGATGGGCCCTTAGTTCTTAAGTGCAAAAATTTTACTTTGATGCTACACATTTTAACTTACAACTTAATGTCTTTGGTAAGGTTTTAATTTTAGCAGAAGTAGCCACAATGCTAACCTGAGAGTACTGGGTTTATATATTCAACTAGTATAGAATAAAAGCTCTAGCAAAGTGAGCCCTCAGACCACACGTTTTAGAAGAAAGTTATCATATTTAGAGTCAAGGTGGAAGGTGTATTAATTTACACTTATTAGTAAAAAAACGTAGTCATTTCATAGTTCAAACTTATGTAACTGTGTGGCGTGTAAATATTTCCTCTCTTGAAAAAAAACTAATTCATTTATATGTGAACAAAATGTTCGTATTAGGGTAACCACAAATCAGAAGATTAGTGGAAAGTAATGGAAAAAATAAATAAGTACACATTTTATTTATTCGTATTAATCTAATCTGTTACATCTGAATAATTACATTATTCGTTAATTAGTTTTTTATCACTCCTGTTAGGAAAGTTGACTTTTTATGTATGGAAAATTGCTTTTTCATACGGGGTCGAAGTTAATTGAGCCACATTGTGTTAAAAATAGACCAAGACCATAGATAGAAGTTGCTACCAACAGCTACCATCTCTCTGCATAACCTAAAGGTTTGACTGACAGAGAATGCTTTTAGCATTAAGTCCACCTTTGTACACTATGATTTGTGCAATAAAGTCTTTAAATAAAAAATAAATAAAATATAGCAACTGCAATTATTTATGGTTATTTTTGGTAAGATTTTTCTTAATTTTCAACCTTGTACATGTAAACGTTGAGATTCACGTTTTTCAACTGTAAAATAAACAGCGTTGATAACAAATGCATCTTATGTGCAATGCAAGATCACTGTTCAAAGAATTAAATTTTGCCGTTGCGCGTTTGATCTATAAGTACATTTTTTATGATGATCGCTGAGACATTTCTTGACATGACATATTCTTCCGTTTTCTTTCTGCCGATTTGTACCGAAAAGTAACCATTACTTCGTATGAAAAACGTCGATTCAATTTTACTGGGTTATCACTAAAATTTTCAAAATGACAACGTCTCAGCGATCATTTTAGATCGAATTAACTTCTTTAGAGTGTGTATTTGTCAGAAACTCAAACTGAAAAAAATCTTTATACCCATACATAATAATAATTCAAGAACAACTGGTGTTTAACCAGATTTATTATTTATCCACTATCAATAACAAATAAATGAAGAAATCCATTATTACCTACTATGTTGTATTTTTGTATTTGTCAAACGTTGCTCAGGCGCGGAAGTCTCGGTAAACCACCAGGTGGCGCTCGATAAATGCAAATTAATTTTTTTGTCCAAAACAAAATTGAAATTTTCGTGTATTTATTGATTGAGAAAAATTGATAAATGAAATTGATTCAACCTCTAAAGGACACGGTCGTATATTGCCCCAGAGTCGTTTTATGTTTGATTAAAGAAAAGCATTAAGAGACTTGACTATATCATTTTGCAAAAAATATATTGAATTTTTAATACAATATTGTTAATTTACTTTGCTTTTATCTAGCGGCATATAGATCTACAAAAAAAATAGGACAACGATTGAATACAATTTCCTGTCTTCAACAATTGTTGTGTTTGGCAGAAAATAGCGGTATTGTTTTTCCTTTATTATTAAATAAACAAGAAAATTAAAACAAACATAAAAAATACATTGTAATAAACCATGAAGGTTTGTCCACAATGCAATGTGAGTCAGCCTGTTAACAGTTATAAGCAAACTTTAAACGGTTCGAGCACTTATAAGCAAACTGACGACCGATTAACGAAATGGCATATTGTGTCATACTGTGTCATAGAACTGGCAGTTAGTTAAATAAGTAAGCGCTCGCAATCGCTATTTTAAGAAGGAAAATGACGTTTGCCTCCCATATGTACTAACCTTTAAACCTACCAACCTCTTCCTAAAACTTGAAAAAAAAAACTGTGACAAGGACTTCTTTTCGTTGGCTATTGTTTGCGTCATCGTAATTTTCACGCGTTACGCACCCTAGCGGCGCAGTTTTCTATGTTTTAGTTTTGGTGGCCTAGATTGCGGGTTTTCGACACAGATGGCGCTATGATCTAGAAAAACCTGTGCAAGAGATTGACCCCACACATTTTATTTCATTTTATGTGAAAACCCCGCTATTTACGGCTTATACTACTTTATATTATTTTAAAAGGCGAAGAAACGAACCCATAAAATTAGTTTTGGTCGTGACGCATGGATTTTTACTTTTGGGGCAAGCAATGTATGGCGGGTGACCGTGTCCTTTTTTTTAAAGATTTAGCTACGTAAGTTAAAAGGATGCAGTAGAATCGATGCAGTAGAAAATCAGAATATTGATTTGAATCAATTGTCTACGCAAAATGTAAAAAAAAATGCTTGAGACTTCCAGGAGTCATAAAATATCCTCATCATTGTTTAACTATTTTTTTATCATATATTTTTCTCAGAATACCTCTTATGCAATCGTACAGCATATACTTTAGTTTCGAGTTTCCTAAAAAAATTGATAATGTGGTTAACATACACAAAATCAGTATGGAGAATATAAAAAGCTAGATATTTCTTTGAATACTTTATATAGCAATAATATTTTAATACAATTTGAAACTATAATTTTTGTATAAAAAATGCTGTAAACTATTTTTATCAAACAATGACCAGGGAGAAATATTTCTTATGGAGTTGGTTTTTAGCGTGTGGTACGAGAGCTCACTTTGCTAGAGCTTTTATTCTATACTAGTTGAATATATAAACCCAGTACTCTCAGGTTAGCATTGTGGCTACTTCTGCTAAAATTAAAACCTTACCAAAGACATTAAGTTGTAAGTTAAAATGTGTAGCATCAAAGTAAAATTTTTGCACTTAAGAACTGAGGGCCCATCATTTTATTGGATTTTCTTTATTTGCAATAACTAGGCAGAGCTCTTACTTTCGTATGTTGCCCTATAATTTACCTGCTAAATATGACCACTCTTTAAAATCATCTTATTTGGTCCGTTTCAGTAATTTGGTGTTTGGCACAGTTCATCTGAGGGCCCACATTCGGCGAGTTATAGCGGACAACTTACAACAGCTATAAATTTATCATTCTGGCTATAATTGTTTTAGAGGCTCTGCTAAATCTTTATGTAAACGAAACCTGCGTTTTCCACAGCGGGCTCTCGAAGGGCACGCATATAAATCTGGCCGCTAGTCAATTTGCAGCCAAAGCAAGTTGGTTCGGTTTGTAGCTCTACCGGAGTCTATCGGCCGACTACGAATAATCCTGTTGTTGGGTTGGTTGTTGGCGATATAATGTGATTTTCACACAAACTAACGTTTGCATTGGAGACCACGACTGACGCAGCGATGTAACCACGTTTGCGGAACGTTGTTTGTTTGCTTACAATCGGTGTGTTCGGAGGTTCCCGATAAGCTTGTCATTAATTTTTTAAGGGTCTGTTTCGCAATCGACAATTTGATACTAACAAAGGAAAAATTTAAAAATGGGACGTCATTTCGAATTAAGTTTTGGACAGTTAACGATAACCGGTTATTAGGACAATATAAATAAAATTTATTATTTTTTATTATTATAAAGCATTACGTAAGTCATAAGGTTTAAAATGTCAAACCCCTAGTTGTCATGACACAGTAAGTAGTTTGTCATGTACCTATAGTATACATGCCAAACTACTTTAAACTAACTTTAAACCTTACCGTACCTACTAGTAAAAGTAATTCTTTAAATACCTAAATCACATTTCGTCTAGAATTAAGTCAATGAACAAACTAGCCACTAAAAGTTTCAGTGAGAGCTCCATCAAGTTCATTCACCGCGGCATTAGGTCCTTCGAGCCGGATATCAAGTATAAGAAGCGTAGCCTTGTTCGTCAAGGTCCAAACTTTTCAAATTCGCTTTCGGGAGGTCAGCCAACTTTATTTAATCAGAAGACTATATTTAATTGCGATGTGTAAGATTTCTTCTGTTCTACAAGAGTATAATACTTATTTTTTGCATTCAGTTATTAAAACATAGTTTTCACACATTTGAAAGCACATTTATTGCTTAGTATTCGGACACAACATATCGAAAAATAAGCTTGTCTCCACTGTATGACGTTCTAAGATATAGTTTGTTTACTTAAAGATTCGAATTTATTTTTGTTATTTACTCATATTAATTCCAAGTTTAGCATAGACTGCAATCATTAATTACTTTACTATAACTTACTCGTAAAAGTTATCACTTATATACCCTAGGCCAGATTGCAATCGGTGGCGGGCGCGTCAAATCCTTCCCGTGCGCTAAACCCTTGAAGCACCACCTAATCTCGCTTGCAAATTTCATTGCGATGCCAGACACGATTGTTTTTAGTTCCTAACTACTAGTGTGGGCGTACCGACTACCGTCCTACCTCGTGGAGGGTAATTTCCGTTGCACAGCCGCTTACCGCCACCTGCGCCCGCTGTATCGAACAACGCTTGCATAAAAAAACAATTTGCAGCATAATACCACCGTAAATTCACTAAAGTTCGCTAATGAAACGTTTGATGATGTCATGAGATATAATGACGGCGTATAATGAGGTATCCAAATTGCGACAAGATTTAATTTGCAACTTTTTTTACGTAGCATCGAAAATTATGTTTTTTTTTTGCACCATAATCTCGGTGGATATGTTATTGTAACCCTCACGGATGTGTTGATCAACATTTTTTTGTCATTCTTTTGTTTACGCGACCGCCAGAGGCCTATCGATCTCTGAGCGTTTAAAAAAACATACCTTTATGTTGATTCAGAGATAATCCTGCTTGCAATAACATTGGTATCGACATATCCGCCTTCAAAGCAATGCATAAATAAAGACCAAACCGCAGAAACAAATCACATTATGAAAATCTTCATTCCTTTATTCTCGCACAAACAGGCTGATTTTTAAAGCAAATTGCGAAACGATTTTATAAATATCGCATTTGGAGAAACGAGGCAGGTGGGCCAGAACAAAACGGAAAGTGGCTTTAGGGTATTATCTCGAGCCGTCTGCGTTAGAGAATTATTGCTGTTTAAGTTAAGACTTCAAGTGTAATTTATGGGTGAATAATTTATAAATTGTTTGTAGAACACCTTATCTGAGCATTGGTCATGATCAGCGCTTGGAACGGGACCAACTGGACAGGGTGTGTCAAACCGTCGACTGGCTTATTGCCAATGACAGTATATCTTGGGCCTCATGTCGGGCACTAGGGTAATCTTAGTGGCGGCATACTTGTATAAATAATCGATATATCTAAGCCAGAACTAAACATGCAGTAGCTATAACAGTTCGGTACGAAACTGCGAAATATGGTCACAAATACGAATATCGTGATAAATAAGAAATTTAAAACTAAATATAGGAACCCGTATAAAAAACAGAAGAAAAAAACCTACGAATAAATACTGCTTCAAAGGTTTTAATACTGCAATGGGATTTTAAATAAGTATTTAACTTCAAGAAAATACAAAGATGTTCCTTAAAAATCACTTCACAACTTATAACTTTTTTAGGACTACCTGCTTCCTTTAAAAGTAGAGATCCTAGCAATGTTGCAAACCATTTCTTTCACGCTAAGACCATACTTACATGTAAAAACTTCTGCGCAACTTATATTGTAAGTGCTCTGTAATGATGGTATTGAAATACTCGAAGCAATAAAGGGAACGTCTTCACAACATTTACTCGGCAGACAAATCACTGCGCAACCTGAGAGCAATAACTAGAAAACGGTGTCTCAACTTAGCGCAGCTTAACTGAATTAAGTTGGCAGTGGAATATAACGTAGCGTAATTCCAACACCGAAACTTGGTCTCAAGAACAAACTTTCGATTAAATTACTACAGCTGTGAATGTTTCGTCAAACAGATTAGAGTTGCAGTGACGTGAATATTTCAAGCTTGTTAATTGGCCACATTAGACAACAAAGTTAAAGCTAATGAGCTGTTCAATCCATCTTGTATTAATTGGTCTAATAATTTTATACTCTACTAGTTGCTTACTGGTTAGGAAACAAGTGATTATGAGTAGGACATAACATCCGAAGATACCAAACGGTACCTACTGGTCGATTTTACAGCAGCAGTGGAATACACCAGTTAACCGTGGTTGTTATTTCTCTAGAACAGTTAAATTCCTTGCGCACGAAGAAAGCATCTAACTTAGGCTCAGCCAGCCGTGAAACATTACTTTGTATGGAAGATACATCTGTATAATGTGTCGACGTCGCGTAGTGTCGGCAGTTTCCACTACACCACGGCAGTTACCGGCACCTGTGTTGGACTAGATGCATGGCCCGCTTTATGCCATCATAACAATAACATCGCACCGCTTTAACGCCTACCGCCCCCGGCTCTATTACTCACACACATCAACAACAAAACTTTAATGTTACTACAATAATATCTCATAACTATCAACAGCAACATCCCGCAAATCCACGCAGATATCAAATCACAACGGACGCCACACGCATCCTCCCCACTGAATATTGGATGAGAACTGCAAATACATTTCTTAAACAATCCTACAGTCTCAGAATTTTTCCAATACATTGAATCGGTATAAAATGGCAAAAGTACGTTAGGAGGGAAAATTTATTCAATAATACAGAAGACAGGATTAACTGGGCTCGGTAACGCTTCGGTTGAGCCGCGCTCATCTGCGGAGCTATTGCTTTTTTGAGCCTCCGAATTTCATATACCAACAGAGTAGGCCGTCTATTGGCCGGAGTATCCAAACGACGTGTGTTTGCTTTGTGATGGATGCGAAAATTTATTTGGTCCAGGCACGTACAGGTAAATCCTAATCAAGTAGAGGGATTGGGAAAACTGAGGTGAGCTTCGGGCGGCTGATGCCAAAGGACAAATGAGTAAGTTAAAGCGAGGAGACTGAGTTTGTTGCAGTGAGGTAAACTCGGTTGCGAGCATGTTTGTTCTTTAAATTACGTAGGGCTGTACCGGTACCGCCGTACGAGCCGTTGTTCCCGTTAGATTGCTTCTGTTACAAGTTTCAATTCTGTTTGGGTTTCGACGTTGCGGACTGCATACGATTTATATGTGCTGGATTAAAGCCAACATGTCCTAAAACAAATGTAAACGTTACCCCACATTATTAGGTCCGTAAATCTTACTCACTGTTGCATTGGCGTAGTAATACTTTACAAGTCAACAGACGGAATAAATTTTCCCGTCTATCTGAACTTGCGAAGCTGAATATAGCATTATAAATGGGACCGAAACAGAGTTTGTTGAACATAAGTAACAGTGAATAGCAAAACCAACTTTAAACTTCTGAAATCCAATATCGACTAATTGACTAATTGGTGAACAACAATGTTTTTGTTGTAGCTATTAAATTAATTAAACAGAACATTGTATTCTGTTATAATTGTTTCTGGGAGTTATTGTCTTAAAAATATAATAAGGGTGCCATTTATGTAGTTAAGTGGTGGTGGTTAGGTAAATAGGTTGATTGATGATCAAAAACATAATTAATAGATATTGACATGATTGATAGCAAAACTATCTAAAACATAGTCGGTAATCGGTATGAATTCATAGCTCTGTAAACATGAGATTTTACAGCATCAAGCTTGCTCGTACGTTCCAATAAACCATCTCTGGATTTGTTCGACAAACAATATGCAAGACGGACGTCCACGCCATACTCGTACAAAGTAAAGAAATAAAGCGTCGAAGCGTTGATAGCGCAAAGCATAAAATGCAGATAGCCACCTCGCTGAACGATGCTCGTTGTACCGAACAGAATTTTATTGCCTCTTTATTTCACAAGAGAATCGGATATTGGCTCGGGACTATGTTGTTTACTAGCGCCATTTTGCGAAGAAAATGTTACAAAAAAATATACACTGATTAATCATCAACGTATGTACTTAACTAGTACTACTACAGATTAACCTTGCAAAGCTATGTTATTGATAAATATGGTTCACGCAATCCATTAATTATGATAATGCCAACATGCGTATTAACTTTTGAATTGGCTTTGCATTAATTACGCTACAAAAACATCATTATCAATATCTGCTATGTTCTCACTCACTGATGGAATAAATTATAAAAAAAATCGATTACATGTTTAATTATTGAGTAGCCATTAGCGGCATTTCATTAATGATTCAACTGCTCTTATCGAAACGCAAATGAAAAAGGGGGAATACCGCAGGTAAGAGCTTGCAGGCTAGTGGCAAAGATTTTTTTTCCTTTGAATTGCACTTGCAGTGAAACAAAGAACACCGACCTGTAGTTGGGAAAGTATTACCATAATAACACGTTTGTAACAATATACAACGTGAGGGTCAGTGTTGCATGCAATTATTATTGTTTCTATAGTATAATTTTGGTAGTCAATAGTGAAAAAAAAACTTATGAACGCAGTTTGATGGCCTGGTTAGTATTGTTACGATCTCTCTGGAATCTCTCCCTAGTTTATTTTATTAGATTATTCATTTAAATGTCTGATTAACGTTCAGACAGACAGCAGAAGTTTTGTTTTTTAAAAGAGCAAATCCGTATTTAGCTCTTGCCTCCGGTAATTACGCTTAAGCCTATGACTTGTAGTTACATATTAGAAACGCCCCCAAATCACCTCACTGACACGCCACTAGATTATATTCTGCTGCTCGTTAGACTTGCCACGAAGAATTTAAAAAGTTTTACAAATAGTTTAGAACATATATTTATCACACGTAATAATAAATATCCGAGTGACAGAGCTTTGCTCAGTATTTCGTTATAAAAGGCAGAAACGTTCAAAACACTAATAAAAACAAAAATAATAAAATATTTTAAACAGAGCCATGGAGTCCGAGTTCTTTACTGCCTGGTTCACTCACCGAGTACAAATAACATGCTTGTTGAATGTTTTAATCTGCTACTGAAATAGGTTAAATAAATACAGGTACGTAGAGACAACACTTTCGAACGAAACAATCAAGAACCCAGACGATCATTATATATTTTATGAATATAGAGGTCCAAATTAAACATTCAAGCATGTTTTGGGCACACCAAACATCTATGGGTTGATATGTGAATCCGACGCTACGTGTAACGATGTGTCTCCCCGCCATCGCTTGTTAGCTATGAATTATGACACCAAAGCCGACTCCAAATTACCTGAATGTCAACTCACCAGTTTCCATTCCACTGTTAGCGAGCGCTAGTTACATTAGTATCACATTTTACTCCATTTACCGAGCCTTGAAGGTACATTAGGTATGCGGGCTCCGTTCTTAAGGTGTAAGTAATTTGGTTTCCGGCAGCTAAAGACATGTAACCGCACTGTTAAAACGCTAAAAGCACCGTTAATCGCTTTTGAATGGATTCTGTATGAATGTTAATTACGATTACAAGACACATTGGTTAACACGTGTATTAAAATAGGCAATAAATTGGGAGAATTGACAATATTGAGTAAGCTTCAGCTTAATTGGGCAATACTCGTTCAATTTAAAAAGCAAGTTGGTCTTATTTATCGCCGCGGATTTTAAATTGAAATGATAATTAAATAATCATTATTCATTGATGTTCACCGTTTTAACGAGGACGTGCATTGGATACTTACGATAAATTGATAAAGCGTTAACCTACCATATGATTGCTTATTCACCGTGAAAATTGCCTAACTTATCACTGATTAGCTTATGTATATTATAAGCGATTCACTTAGCCGTGACGAGTTGTTAATGATTGATGAGCTTTCGAGATTAATCGCTGCCGACCAAGCTCATATTGCGACAGAATCGAGTTAGCTACAAACGTGTGGCTGAATCGCTTTTAGTCTGTGGCTGTGTGTTGCCATTAATAAGATATGAAAGCCGCGTGAAATATATTACGATCATTAGTTTTGCCTAACGCCAGTAGGCTACGTACAGTACGGCATAATGGAAATTGATAAAATTCAGTATCAAAAAATGTTATTCGGAAATTCATTGGAACCCTGTAAGCTTAACATTTAGTTTGTGCACACTTGAGTACTACCTCTATATCCATTACTATACGTATAAACAATGTCCTGCGTCGATAGCCAATCTCAGCTGAGATTGACTGCCATGGTCAGATACGACATTATGTTTATTATTCTTTTATTCTGTTTTAAACTTTGTCATAATTATCAAACATATCTAAAACTTCTCGTACCTACTCGTACATCACTTCACTGAAAACTGACACCATATGCATCTAAAGGATAGCTCAAGCAACTGTTACTACGCCGCTTACACCCATTGACTAATTACTTTGAAAGTGTACTTGGAATGCATATGATTCACAAGTAGTTCTCAAGCAATTAATCTGTTGCCAAGTGTTTGAATGCAGTCGGCCATGCGGGGTGACTAATATATGCAGTTCTGAACCAACTTCTTGCTAGTTGTAGAACAGACCCAAACCATTTTCGTCTTTTGTCATGCCCAATTAGAATAGTCATTATTTTAGCGAAATTTACCTATTATTTGTTATTGCATCAAATCCCCCCCTTGTAAAACCTAGGAAACTTTGCCTGCGTCTAGCCGACTACAGTAGGCGTCACACTTTGAAAAATAATCTTGTACAATTGTGTTTCACATTTAGAAGAATATGTTCAGACTTAAAGTATTTTAGAATTAAGCCATTCTTTTTATGTTTTCGAATACATCTCTCGTCTCGATTTCTGAATCCAAATAAAAATATTATTTTCAAAGTCAATATAAGCCGAGTTGGAGAGCAACTTTACTTTTGTAAGGAATCTGTTTTCACAGTCGCTTTCCACTAAAACTAATAAAATCTGAAGAAAAGGTATAAATTACAAATCAAATTATTAGGTTAAATTTGATTGCTATTTATTTTGTTACACCTGAGTACCAAGGTTCTAACGAAATCGTTAAAAAAATTCAATTTTTTTTTTATCTTTGCTAATCGTTTGTTTGCCTTAGGCACTGATACAAGGAACACAAAAATGAAGGCAAAAGATAGAACATGTGAAAGTTCAGCACGCATTGGAGCTTTACTGCAAAGATAACCCAAAATGCATACTGTCTAAACAAGAAAATTTGGAGCACCGACAAAAGTGACCAAAAAGGTAAAGTTTCGCTCTTTAATAACCTCTAGCCCGAATAGTGCAACCTTTGCGTATTTAATACTTTATCCAGAACAAACAACAGGAAACAACAAACTCGGTTCTGTCCACAACCAGTGTCAACCTGGCGATCCAACGAAAGCTTTTAGCTAGTTAACTGCTTTGTGTTTTATAACAATCGCCAAGATAAAGCCGAATCTGGTTTTAGTTTTGACGCTATTGTTCGTTAATGCAACGTCAAACCTTCCTTCTTGGTTAAGGGACGTGCACACTGCGGTGAGACTTTCGGTTATAATTACATACTGTTGGCATCGTCCAAGTGGCTAAGAGCCATATTTTTACCCACTTGCGTCTAGATTTCTATTTTCTATATAAAAATGACGTCAATAAGTCAAAATCTAGATACGAGTGATTTTAAAATACAGCTCCAATACTTATCGTGCGCCCATTAAACATTGATTACAAGGTTGGCAGATGCACTCTGTAGTCAATTGTGGAAATTGGTTGGAGAGGCATTGGCGCTGATAAAAAAAAATATTTAAATCGCTGATTATATCGAGAATAAGTGATTTAACATATTATGAGAAACAGAGGATGGACAACGGTAGACCTAACCTCCTAACGTTCTCTTTCCCAGAGATTTGTTTTACTTACATATTTATTAGGGGTTTCCTCGCTTCGTACGTTCACATTTATAACCACTCATTCATTCATTCATTCTGTCATAAATGACGGCATGCAAGGAACGGCAAAATGCGATTCGGTGCAGACAGATGTAAATGGCCCCTTAGTCGTTAAACATTCTAAGAGAGGGTGCCACCCACCCTTTCATTTATACTCAGCTAACCATTTGTCTAGCTGTACCTTCGTGCTATCCTATAAAATGCTTGTTTCGATTTACTTTGAAATACGATTTTACTGCTTAAAGCACTCGTTAGGACCATTTAACTAGACAAAGAACTACCTTCTTTTGTTACTTGCGGTTTTTGTTTTTCATTAGGAAGGAATAATTGTGGTCCGAACCATTTGCTCACACTGGCTCTTTTTAGGGTTCCGTACGGCTACAACTTTTCAAGTAAAAATAAAATTGCTTGTGTATATGATTTTGGTGTTATTGAAACCGCAAGATAATGCATACATAACAAACAATAATAATTTGGAGAAAAACCATAATTGTTTACAAAAATATGATTCAATTGCCAATATTCAGAAATTTTCGATGAAAAATATAACAAACGATTTTACAAAAGCTGAAGGGCTTATTAACATTTTTATATTACGAAAATATAGCAAATGTCCCCACTGTAGGCAATTTTAATTTGGAACACGATGTATCAAACACCCTTTATTACTTTGTCACATTACTAAAATCGAATCTTCGGTTGATAAGCCCGGTTCGCACTTGGCCGGTTTTTTACCTTTACATAAAAAAGTGGTAATCTGACCACATAGAAATCTGGCCGTAGTGAATTTGCAGCCAAAGCAAGTTGGTTCGGTTTGTAGCTCTACCGGAGTCTATCGGCCGACTGCGAATAATCCTGTTGTTAGGTTGGTTGTTGGCGATATAATGTGATTTTCACACAAACTAACGTTTGCATTGGAGACCACGACTGACGCAGCGATGTAACCACGTTTGCGGAACGTTGTTTGTTTGCTTACAATCGGTGTGTTCGGAGGTTCCCGATAAGCTTGTCATTAATATTTTAAGGGTCTGTTTCGCAATCGACAATTTGATACTAACAAAGGAAAAATTTAAAAATGGGACGTCATTTCGTATTAAGTTTTGGACAGTTAACGATAACCGGTTATTAGGACAATATAAATAAAATGTATTATTTTTTATTATTATAAAGCATGACGTAAGTCATAGGGTTTAAAATGTCAAACTCCTAGTTGTCATGACACAGTAAGTAGTAGTAGTCATGTACCTATAGTATACATGCCAAACTACTTTAAACTAACTTTAAACCTTACCGTACCTACTATCGCATCTAACTATTGTACTAAAAGTAATTCTTTAAATACCTAAATCACATTTCATCTAGAATTAAGTCAATGAACAAACTAGCTACTAAAAGTTTCAGTGAGAGCTCCATCAAGTTCATTCACCGCGAGGTCCTTCGAGCCGGATATCAAGTATAAGAAGCGTAGCCTTGTTCGTCAAGGTCCAAACTTTTCAAATTCGCTTTCGGGAGGTCAGCCAACTTTATTTAATCAGAAGATTATATTTAATTGCGATGTGTAAGATTTCTTCTGTTCTACACGAGTATAATACTTATTTTTTGCATTCAGTTATTAAAACATAGTTTTCACACATTTGAAAGCACATTTATTGCTTAGTATTCGGACACAACATGTCGAAAAATAAGCTTGTCTCCACTGTATGACGTTCTAAGATATAGTTTGTTTATTTAAAGATTCGAATTTATTTTTGTTATTTACCCATATTAATTTCGAGTTTAGCATAGACTGCAATCATTAATTACTTTACTATAACTTAAAAGTTATTACTTATATACCCTAAGCCAGATTGCAATCGGTGGCGCGTCAATTCCTTCCCGTGCGCTAAACTCTAGAAGCACCGCCTAATCTCGCTTGCAAATTTCATTGCGATGCCAGACACGATTGTTTTTAGTTCCTAACTACTAGTGTGGGCGTACCGACTACCGTCCTACCTCGTGGAGGGTAATTTCCGTTGCACAGCCGCTTACCGCCACCTGCGCCCGCTGTATCGAACAACGCTTGCATAAAAAAACAATTTGCAGCATAATACCATCGTAAATTCACTAAAGTTCGCTAATGAAACGTTTGATGATGTCATGAGATATAATGACGGCGTATAATGAGGTATCCAAATTGCGACAAGATTTAATTTGCAACTTTTTTTACGTAGTATCGAAAATTATGTTTTTTTTGCAACATAATCTCGGTGGATTGTAACCCTCATGGATGTGTTGATCAACATTTTTTTGACATTATATTTTGTTTACGCGACCGCCAGAGGCCTATCGATCTCTGAGCGTTTAAAAAAACATACCTTTATGTTAATTCAGACATAATCCTGCTTGCAATAACATTGGTATCGACATATCCGCCTTCAAAGCAATGCATAAAGAAAGACCAAACCGCAGAAACAAATCACATTATGAAAATCTTCATTCCTTTATTCTGGCACAAACAGGCTGATTTTTAAAGCAAATTGCGAAACGATTTTATAAATATCGCATTTGGAGAAACGAGGCAGGTGGGCCAGAACAAAACGGAAAGTGGCTTTAGGGTATTATCTCGAGCCGTCTGCGTTAGAGAATTATTGCTGTTTAAGTTAAGACTTCAAGTGTAATTTATGGGTGAATAATTTATAAATTGTTTGTAGAACACCTTATCTGAGCATTGGTCATGATCAGCGCTTGGAACGGGACCAACTGGACAGGGTGTGTCAAACCGTCGACTGGCTTATTGCCAATGACAGTATATCTTGGGCCTCATGTCGGGCACTAGGGTAATCTTAGTGGCGGTATACTTGTATAAATTATCGATATATCTAAGCCGGAACGAAACTGCGAAATATGGTCACAAATACGAATATCGTCATAAATAAGAAATTTAATATAGGAACCCGTATAAAAAACAGAAGAAAAAATCCTACGAATAAAGGTTCAAAGGTTTCAAAGGTTTTAATACTGCAATGGGATTTTTAAATAAGTATTTAACTTCAAGAAAATACAAAGATGTTCCTTAAAAATCATTTCACAAACTTAGAACTCTTTTAGGACTACCTGCTTCCTTTAAAAGTACAGATCCTTGCAATGTTGCAAACCATTTCTTTCACGCTAAGACCATACTTACATGTAAAAACTTCTGCGCCACTTATATTGTAAGTACTCTGTAATGATGGTATTGAAATACTTGAAGCAATAAAGGGAACGTCTTCACAACATTTACTCGGCAGACAAATCACTGCGCAACCTGAGAGCAATAACTAGAAAACGGTGTCTCAACTTAGCGCAGCTTAACTGAATTAAGTTGGCAGTGGAATATAACGTAGCGTAATTCCAACACCGAAACTTGGTCTCAAGAACAAACTTTCGATTAAATTACTACAGCTGTGAATGTTTCGTCAAACAGATTAGAGTTGCAGTGACGTGAATATTTCAAGCTTGTTAATTGGCCACATCAGACAACAAAGTTGAAGCTAATGAGCTGTTCAATCCATCTTGCATTAATTGGTCTAATAATTTCATACTCTACTAGTTGCTTACTGGTTAGGAAACAAGTGATTATGAGTAGGACATAACATCCGAAGATACCAAACGGTACCTACTGGTCTATTTTACAGCAGCAGTGGAATGCACCAGTTAACGTGTGTGGTTGTTATTTCTCTAGAACAGTAAAATTCCTTGCGCACGAAGAAAGCATCTAACTTAGGCTCAGCCAGCCGTGAAACATTACTTTGTATGGAAGATACATCTGTATAACGTGTCGGTGTCGCGTAGTGTCAGCAGTTTCCACTACACCGCGGCAGTTACCGGCACCTGTGTTGGACTAGATGCATGGCCCGCTTTATGCCATCATAACAATAACATCGCACCGCTTTAACGCCAACCGCCCCCGGCTCTATTACTCACACACATCAACAACAAAACTTTAATGTTACTACAATAATATCTCATAACTATCAACAGCAACATCCCGCAAATCCACGCAGATATCAAATCACAACGGACGCCACACGCATCCTCCCCACTGAATATTGGATGAGAACTGCAAATACATTTCTTAAACAATCCTACAGTCTCAGAATTTTTCCAATACATTGAATCGGTATAAAATGGCAAAAGTACGTTAGGAGGGAAAATTTATTCAATAATACAGAAGACAGGATTAACTGGGCTCGGTAACGCTTCGGTTGAGCCGCGCTCATCTGCGGAGCTATTGCTTTTTTGAGCCTCCGAATTTCATATACCAACAGAATAGGCCGTCTATTGGCCGGAGTATCCAAACGGCGTGTGTTTGCTTTGTGATGGATGCGAAAATTAATTTGGTCCAGGCACGTACAGGTAAATCCTAATCAAGTAGAGGGATTGGGAAAACTGAGGTGAGCTTCGGGCTGCTGATGCCAAAGGACAAATGAGTAAGTTAAAGCGAGGAGACTGAGTTTGTTGCAGTGAGGTAAACTCGGTTGCGAGCATGTTTGTTCTTTAAATTACGTAGGGCTGTACCGGTACCGCCGTACGAGCCGTTGTTCCCGTTAGATTGCTTCTGGTACAAGTTTCAATTCTGTTTGGGTTTCGACGTTGCGGACTGCATACGATTTATATGTGCTGGATTAAAGCCAACATGTCCTAAAACAAATGTAAACGTTACCCCACATTATTAGGTCCGTAAATCTTACTCACTGTTGCATTGGCGTAGTAATACTTTACAAGTCAACAGACGGAATAAATTTTCCCGTCTATCTGAACTTGCGAAGCTGAATATAGCATTATAAATGGGACCGAAACCGAGTTTGTTGAACATAAGTAACAGTGAATAGCAAAACCAACTTTAAACTTCTGAAATCCAATATCGACTAATTGACTAATTGGTGAGCAACAATGTTTTTGTTGTAGCTATTAAATTAATTAAACAGAACATTGTATTCTGTTATAATTGTTTCTGGGAGTTATTGTCTTAAAAATATAATAAGGGTGCCATTTATGTAGTTAAGTGGTGGTGGTTAGGTAAATAGGTTGATTGATGATCACAAACATAATAGATATTGACATGATTGATAGCAAAACTCTATCTAAAACATAGTCGGTAATTGGTATGAATTCATAGCTCTGTAAACATGAGATTTTACAGCATCAAGCTTGCTCGTACGTTCCAATAAACCATCTCTGGATTTGTTCGACAAACAATATGCAAGACGGACGTCCACGCCATACTCGTACAAAGTAAAGAAATAAAGCGTCGAAGCGTTGATAGCGCAAAGCATAAAATGCAGATAGCCACCTCGCTGAACGATGCTCGTTGTACCGAACAGAATTTTATTGCCTCTTTATTTCACAAGAGAATCGGATATTGGCTCGGGACTATGTTGTTTACTCGCGCCATTTTGCGAAGAAAATGTTACAAAAAAATATACACTGATTAATCATCAACGTATGTACTTAACAAGTACTACAGATTAACCTTGCAAAGCTATGTTATTGATAAATATGGTTCACGCAATCCATTAATTATGATAATGCCAACATGCGTATTAAACTTTTGAATTGGCTTTGCATTAATTACGCTACAAAAACATAATTATCAATATCTGCTATGTTCTCACTCACTGATGGAATAAATTATAAAAAAAAAACTATTACATGTTTAATAATTGAGTAGCCATTAGCGGCATTTCATTAATGATTCAACTGCTCTTATCGAAACGCAAATGAAAAAGGGGGAATACCGCAGGTAAGAGCTTGGAGGCTGGTGGCGAAGATTTTTTTTTCCTTTGAATTGCACTTGGAGTGAAACAAAGAACACCGACCTGTAGTTGGGAAAGTATTACCATAATAACACGTTTGTAACAATATACAACGTGAGGGTCAGTGTTGCATGCAATTATTATTGTTTCTATAGTATAATTTTGGTAGTCAATAGTGAAAAAAAAACTTATGAACGCAGTTTGATGGCCTGGTTAGTATTGTTACGATCTCTCTGGAATCTCTCCCTAGTTTTTTTTTATTAGATTATTCATTTAAATGTCTGATTAACGTTATTTGCAACTTCGCAACTTAAATCATAATTTAATTAACTTTAAGTATAGAAATACCTTGTCATAGTTAAAGATAGAATATACTTTGGTATGACGAACGATGGGATAGAAAAGTTGGGAGCTGATAGAGCCCATATCTCATAGCTGAAATAGCGCGGTGAGCCAGAAAGTCGACGAACTGAAATTCAAGTGGAATACCCATACCCCATACCCGGTCTCGTACCAAAACATGGAAAAAATTGAAAGAAAGAAAAATCGTTTATTGGTTAACATCACAAATACACACATACAAAATATTACAGACCAATGAATGTAAAAAAAAAAGTTAACCAACCTGCTGAGCTAAGGAAATAAACTATAAATACGGATATTCCTAAAAATCGTGACGTAAGTACCCAGTTAAATGAATTCTATCATCGTACTCGTATCTTGAATTTTTCATATTTTCTATCTGTGTACACGCGTTGTTATTTATAAGACAATAAGATAAGCCAGAAGTTTGCATATTATTAGAACTGACAATCAGTTGGAAAACCATAGACGAATAAAAAAGGCTTCGCTAGACATAGACAAAAGGCAAGTTGTGCTGTGTGATTTTTCGTATTATCCTTATACATATCAGGTTAAAGGCTATATGACCATTTTTACTACGAGTATTTAGTTAAGACGGTTTCGTAGCTACTACGGTTCTTCGTAGTTCGAAGTACTATTGTCTCCCTCGTATAGTCATAAATGTCAAATTAATTTTATCCACGCTTTGATATTAACCATAATGTTCGAAAATCAAAATATGCTTGCTGTATTATAAATTAAACATAATGGCTCCGTGATTGTACTAACGATCTGAATGGAACTGCGATAATAATAATGCGAATTCAAATATTTGCTAATAATTATAATTTAATTGCAATAATTAGATGAAATAAAGCAAAACTGTTGATAACATTGAAATATGTTTGTTTCACAGTTCTCATTTCACCGAAATCACATTATTATGTTAGTTATCAGAATCATGTATACATGTTAAATTTTTGAATGAAAATAACAGTTTATTACGAATCCAAAATATTCAGAGCTTCTATAAAAAAAAGGTATATTTATTTCGTCGTTTGTCTGATATAATTATGTTAATTACTCACGATAATTTTAATACATAACGTTAACTTCCATTAATGCCGGATGGTTTCGTTCTTTGCAAGCCGATATTTACGTTTTCACACACCTCGGATCCTACTGTTTTGTAGCGGCTGAAACGGCTCCATTTAGCTAATGGATATATCAGGGAATTGGTTCTCACAGCCTCGTTTAGGCAAAAACGACGTGTTTCATTTTGAAGCTTACTTTGAGCCGCTTTAAACTTTGTTCTATTATATTTTCTACTTGAATATCACCGCAGGTAGGCTTAGTAAACCCCTTATTGTACCCGCGGTCAAAATGCATGTAACAGCTGATTTCTTTTCTCGAGTTCACTATTGCCCCCATAGAAAAAGTTGTTTATATTCATCAGTGGGTCTTTAACACAAATTTTTTGATACTGAATAAAATTTCAGCCTGTAGATTTTAAAATGATTGGAGTCTCATGGCCTGTTTCACAATGTCCTAATAATGGGATACGAATAGACGTTCCTTGAGTTATTCGTTGGTTAGTGCATAATAGTTGTCAGTGGTGAAATAGGCCCAATGAGTAGTTTGTTTATGATAACTGATTTTTGGAGGTATCTATGGTTTATTACACTGAATAGATAAATAAGGTTAGAAATACCCCGGTCAGTGCAGCAGAGGTGAGCTAGTTGTGAGCATATGCACGAGCAGTACTTCAGTCGCGTGACAAGAGCGTTGCACTAATATTCTGCAAGAACAGCGATTTTGTTGCACCAAGTATTTAAAAAAATACTTATTGATGACTGTGCACGCACATTACTAACAAAATTGCTACCTTAGCACGCAATGTATCGCATCCAATTTGCTTGGTTCGCTTGCATACACAACGATAGGGATGTAGCTCACGGCACAGTAAAAATATCGATAAATGGTAATTTCCCTACTGATGTTTTAGGAGATTAAAACATTATTAATAAGTTAAAATAAATATTGTTTAGTAAGTTTTACCGTTCCCATAAATCGTAGATTTTTAGGGTTCCGTAGCCGAATGGCACAAAACGGAACCCTTATAGTTTCGTCAAGTCTGTCTGTCTGTCTGTCTGTCTGTCTGTCCGTCCGTATGTCACAGCCACTTTATTCTGAAACTATAAGCATCACATAGCTGAAACTTGGTAGGTAGGTGTATTTTGTTCACCGCTTTCCGATTCAGATATAAAAAGTAAGAAAAATAATATTAAAGGGGGGGCTCCCATACATGAAACTAAAACCTAAAAATTTTTTTTTACTCAAACCTATGCGTGTGGGGTTTCTGAAACCATTTTTTCTAAAAGTCTAAGGTTTGAGATATAGACGCTTCCAAAGTAGTAAAATGGGCGTCCCCCCGCCATCTAACTTTTGAACTAAGAAAGTGAAAATTTTGAAAAAAATATATGATGTAGATCTCAACAAAAACTTGCAACGAAAATTGGTTTGAAGGAAATCGAACCAGTAGTTTTTGAGATATTGCATATTTTTATCAACCGCAAATATAACTTTGTCTTTCATACAAACACTATGAAAAACAAAGTTATTTTTGCTGTCGCAATATATTGTGATGTTTTCGTTAAGTGAAAGTAAGTGGACCCTGAATTCAGTTAAGGGTTGCACGGAACCCTCAGTGCGCGGGTCTGACACGCACTTAACCAGTTTTTTTTATAAGCCCATACGCATTACTACTTCTTTAGTCTTCCCCTATAAATATGCTATCTAAAAATGTATCTGACATATTTTATAACCAGACGAATAGTTTCTGATATTAGCGCGTTCAAACAAACAAACAAAAACATCCAGCTTTTTAATTAGTATATTTATATATTATAGATAAATGTTATATGTATTTACGTCCTTTGACACAACACGTAGACTGGGTCTGGTTTTTTTCTTATTTTTTATGTTGCATGTCTTAGTTTTAATTTTTCTTGTTTGCTATTAATAAAATAAAGTTTTTTAAACTTAAACGGGGATATTTTTTTTTTATTAAACAACAAAATGGAAATACTATGTACGCCTATTGTCAATTATATGTAATTCTTTCGGATGCTAGAAAGAGTAGGCTATTGCTATTGTGCCATGTAGATATCTACCCAATCATAATCAACAACACCTAAAGGCCGTTCCCACGAAAAGTTTGCAAAAAAGTTTCACATTGAACACCCTTCGACAACATCAGAGCGTGGATGTCCACCATGACCTTCTGAAGATTGCAGGATTGCATTGGACATAGTAGACCGCTTGCGACCGGTCGCTGTAGAAAACTGTGGGGTCTATATAACTATTCTGTTGTAACAAAAAAATATATTAATAAGCTCTCTTCTTGAGAGCAACATCAATCACAAACATGTGTCAAAACATTGCGTTTTCAGACATGTCAAATTATTGTCAAAAATAAAAAATAAAATATTAGAGATGTGCCGATTAGACTTTGGCCGACTAGCCTACTAGCCGACTAGTCGGCAGCAAAATGGCCGACTAGTCGGCCGACTAGTCGGCCAGGCCGATCATTACTTTCGGTAAAATCCGGGTGACGACGATATTTTTTTTTTTATATTACAAGATTCACAGCTCTAGTTTTTCATTAGTTATTATATTACCGTGTAACTAAACTTACAGCTAATAACGAATCTACATTTTAATTTTCAAATTTTATACATCGACAATCATAAGTGGGTTCTCCTCACACTGTGTGTTTTATTGGTGTTTAATGAAATTTAGAATATATAACGTTCAATTACTAAACTAACACAGTGCAAATAATTGAATTACTAGTGAAATTAACTAAATAAGATTGTTTGCGTCATGTCGAAAAAGAAATCACGCATTTGGTTTTTTTTTTGACGAATTGGAGGGAGATGATAGCAGTAAAGTGAAGTGCAATCAGTGTCAAGCAGTTATATTTCTCGTGGTGGTCAGGGGAAAAAGGCAAATACTACGAGCAAACATTCACAACTGATGCTTCAACTAGGTTCTTATTAATCCTTATTAATTTCGAGATTGAATAACTTTGGGATGTCAAAGGAAGAGTTCCTATTTTTTATGTTATAATTGAACCTACTTATTACCAAGGATTATTTGCTTTAACCTATATTTTGTTATTTTATAAAAGATTAAAGGAAGAGTTCCTATTTAAATTTTCTAGCAATTATTAAATTGTATTGTAAACTGAAACTGTTATTCTTATAATAATAGTAAAGATACAATAACAAGAGTAAAGATACAATTTCATTTCAACCACTCTATTTTTTAAGCATATTAACATGAGTCAGAAGCGGGCCGACTAGTCGGCGGATTTAGCCGACTAATCGCCGACTAGTCGCCGACTACAAAAATGGCCGACTAGTCGGCTTTACCGACTAGTCGGCGACTAGTCGGTGCATCTCTATAAAATATGTTAATATTAATTTATTTTAATATTATTTAAATCAAATTATTAATGTTAAGCCATACGTAAAAGTATTAATTTTCTCTATTTCAAGTAAAGTAAAGCAATACATTTTTTTTTCTTATTGTTTTCTATCGGAAGGTAATTGTACAACCCTTTGATGCGATCAAATGTGCCGTAAAATTATATACGCAAAACTAAAATCTACTGGTTTTTTTTCAATTCATATTGAAAAAATACATTACACCGGTAATTGAAGTTATCGATATCGATCGACCTAAAATATCGACTTTTACCACAACGTAGTATTTTGACATTAAAGAATGAACGTAGCGGAATGATGATTATTGGTTCCACAGCTAGCAGCTTTGTGATTGGTAGTTGGTTTTACGTACTAATCACACCAATCACAGAGCTCCCAGCGGAAAGTGTGATTGGTTTGTGATATTGATGCGTTGATTCATTGATTGGTGCTTTTGGCACTGCAGCAACAACGCCGTAACGCCCACCGGCGACACAGGTTCTCATACAAACGAACTGTCAGAACGTTTCTAACCTTATTTATCTATTCAGTGGTTTATTAGTCGGATTATATATACTGTGTTTTATTACGTATACCAAAAACATGTTTTCTGTAAAAAAAATAACTTGAAATGTTTGCATTTATCCTGTCAATTTGTATGATAAGGTCTCTTGATGACACTACCTCTACGTCTCAAATGGGAAAAGTCCATTTAGTGCAAACGCTTACGGGTCAACGGCATAGCTGGGTGAATTTCCCAACCGCAAATATTACGTGGCATGAGTGAAATCGGCAGTGCAGAGTGATACAATGAGGCTTATTTATTTTTTTATTTATAGAAGGCGTTATCCCGTATACGAGACCATAAATATTTTTTGATTAGGACTACGTTTAATTCGGAATAAAAAATGATAAAGCACCATATTTTTCATTTCGGTTGCGCGGTCAAATCCATTTTTCTGTTTAATTTCCCTTATATAGTAAAAACTTTTGGTTATTTAGTATTATTGCTTATTTCATTTAAATCGTGAATAGTTATAGTACTATCACATAATAATTTCATAATTTAATCTATTTAATTAAATGACTTATAAGTAAAAATGCATGTGGTCAAATAAGACTTTTCATATCGGTGAATTTTAGTTTGCCAAGAATATTTTTGCGTGGGTCAACTCTAGCTCCTTGCTCCCGCGCTAAAACGCTACATACCAGTGCCGCCTCAATGCTTAAAGTAAATAGACGTGCGCCGCTTGCTCCGTGTTCCCGCCAAAAAAGTAAGTAGTTGGTTTCGGTGACATGGGACATTTTATTTTTCATTTCCGCAGGTTGGAATATATTATCATCCAATTCTCCATAAAATGTATGAAATATTTATGGGTATCCTTCCCAAACTACGTTTATTAGTGTGGTATTAATAACGTTGTGACTTTAAAACGTTTATTGTTATGTTAAATTATGTCGTTGATTTTAATATCGGTGTTTTCATTTCGGTTGATTCGGTGGCCTAGATTGACCACCGAAATGAAACAAAATTCACCGAAATGATAAAAAATATCATTTCGGTGAATTTTATTAATTTCGGTGCGTAAATTGTTCATATCGGTGATTGTTTTTCTCATTTCGATGGCTTCATTATATCATTCCGGTGAAATCTATACTATATTATACAGCTGAAGAGTTTGTTTGTTTGTTTTTTATTTGAACGTGGTAATCTCAGGAACTACTGCTTCAATTTAAAAAAATATTTTTGTTTTGCCTTCATTTTTAGGATTCCGTACCTTGAAAGGTAAAAAAACGGAACCCTTATAGGATCACTTCGTTGTCCGTCCGTTTGTCTGTCCCTACCCTTTTTCTCAGGAATACGTGGAGGTATCAAGCTAAAATTTAATCAAAAGCTCGGCGGTCCCTTAAAGCTGTAAAAAAATCAAACTTCTAAGCCAACGCAATCAAAAGATACAGCCGTTATTGCCGTAAATGTCAGCAAATTTCCGCAAATTTTCAACACTCGAAAAGGAATCAAAACCTACCTACAGGGTACTTCCCGTGAACTTAGAATCTTGAAATTTGGTACAAAGCAACATCATTTATAGTACAGATACAGGAATAATTGCGAAAACTGTATTTTTTGTTATATCATAAAAAAAAACTTACTGCAACTTTCTTCATGAAAGCGTTAAGGTGTTAAATGAAAATTACAATGACATACATAATGAACTATAATTAAGATACAAATTATTCTTTCAGCGAAAAGCGTCGTCATTTTATTAGAAAATGTCACAGGAAAAAAAGACGCTTTAAATTTCCTTATAACTACTATTGATTCCCACTCTATGCTCTGAACGATCCAAAGGTTCCCATTATGCTAGCAGCATTGCCTCGTTGAATAGCAATGGAAACCTGTTGAACCAGCCAGAGTGGGGATCATTACCCTTATCCTTCAGTCGTTGTCCCAACTCTTTGAACAGCTCGCGTGCCTCATCACCCCAGGGCCCAGCCGTCTTCACAGCGATTGGAACAAAATCATACTCAGACTTTAGCTCAGCATACTTAGTATGTTTAACTTGGCAGCATTTTCCGCCGCTGAACCTGCTGAAGTTACAGTATGCCGTAAATGTGTCTAACGCATGTTGCGTCCCATAAGAGGCTACGCCCTCTTCGTCATGGAACCAACGTTAGGCCATCTGGTCTCTTACCATCCGTGCGGGACAAGCCTGGTGGCTCTAGGCCGCAAGGATTATTTACGAAAACCGTGGCCCGACGCACAAATTCATTAATAGAATGGTGCCTCGGGAACCGCCCCGCACATCTTTGGCAACTCAGTCCATGGTGGCCGTTTTCATCTACCATCACATCACAAATACAGCGATGAGGTTCACAAACTTTGCTGCCCAGTCTTAAAGCTACTGCAATTCTTAAGGAATTGTTGTGGAGAAGCGTATCCAACTGTAGAGACGGCAAAGCATGCAGCCAAGCACCAGATTCAGGTTTTGCAACTGCTTTAAGGCGTGCCAACATCATGCTGGAACCTACGGGAACGGAGTAAAGGCAAAACGCACAGAAAATATCGAAGGGGACCGCTAGTAGTGTTGATAAGCTAAAAAGTTTTTTAATATGATATGGGTTTACTTTTGTCTCTAGACTATACCAGACGAGGCACAGACAGTGACGACGATGAAGCGAGCTCATCCAAAAGAAGCCTGTTTACTCTTTTTTTGAAAATAACAGGGTTGTAGACCGATGGAAACACATATGCGGGTAGAGAGTTCCACTCTTTTGCTGTGCGCATTGTGAAATTTGACGAGAAGCGCTTGATTCGAAAACTTTTTAAACGCACTAATCTCAGGAACTACTGCTCCGATTTGAAAAAAAAAATGTGTTTGATAGCTCATTTATCGGAAAAGGTTATTGGCTATACTTGGTGTCCCTTAAATAGAGGTCCAGCCTAAAATGGGTGATAGGCTAGACAATGACAGCCATTAGAAAATATATAAAAAAATGTAAGTTATGTCCTTTTCAAGTTGTGTACATTAGAAAATCTACCAAATTGTCATCTTGTGATCGGTTTTCGACTACTGTTAATACAAATACTTTTTTAACTTGTTTATTTTGCGATGCGAGTTCGAATAGCCGAAGGCTTATTTTATTTGTAAATCAGGTTACATTTAAATAAATAGTAAATAAAAAAACTGAAAATTTGTAGTCACAGTAGTCTAGCTTATTACCCGTATTATGCGCGGCGCACGGCGCTTAAATTTCGCGGGGAGAATTGCTGTTTTCCGTTATAATAATATATGAGTCCTGAAAGAAAGGTTAACTTCTGCATACGGGATACTGTAAAACATCACGCTACGACCTACGGGAATGGAGTGAAATCAAAACGCACGGATGCAGTCACGAGGAACCACGTGTTTTATTGTATAGAAGTAATTTTGTTAAAGGTTTTCGGTGGGTGGATAAGTGTTGTCATTTCGGTGGGCGAGTTATTTCATTTCGATGAATCGTTTTTTCATTTCGGTGGCATCAAAACTTTGAAGTAATGTATCTTTTTAGTTTATCAAGATATTTTGATGGCGTTACGTATTGATCTAAACAACATCAAGAAGTATCATAAACCATAGTTTAAATTCGAAAAATGTTAAAAATAAAAAAGTTCACCGAAGTGATAAAAAAATCGACTTTGTTGAAATTGACCCAGCTATTACTTAACCGGCAAGCGACAGCAATGTGTCTGCAATGGGTTTTTAGTGGTCACGTCATTGACCAGTATGTCAGAACAGCTTTGTCATCGCTGTCAAAGCTCGTAAGAACCTACTTTGGAGCTTTCAAAGTACCTTAATAAATAATAGTAGTCGCCCTAGCTAAGTTCGACTACGGTGGCCAGTCACAACGACTAACCAACTGCGCGGGACATATTATAGTGCACAAGTGTGTGCGCAAACACAGGTGCACTCTCTATTCCTTTCACTCTCACAGCCCGATGGGACAATCTGACACGACCGGAGAGAGATCAGGCACAGGACCAACGGCTTTACGTGCTTTCCGAGGTACAGGGGTGAAACACCGCCAACTTCCAAACTCCGGGCTACCCTGAGAATTTCTGAACAGAAAAACCCAGGTACATATTTTTGGCCCAACCCGGAGATCAAACCACTGGCGCAGCCGTCGCTTTTAAAATGCGGCCCTCTAACCACTGCGCCACCGAGGCAGTTTGTTAATAATAATGTCCCCAATGAGCGGAGCTAGATCTAGTGACAAACCAACGGCTTGACGTGCTTTCCGAGTCATGGAGGTATCACACCCCACCTTTCTGACTCCAAGCGGTTTCTAACAAATTTAATGAACAAGGCAGAGATGTTCTTAATATACTGCCTTAAGTGATTTAAGCCAGTACCTAGGCACAGATGCTTTTAATATACTGCCTTTAAGTAAGTACCACAGCTATCAAGATACGTAATAGTCCTACAAGAGTCAATTTCCAGACGCACGTTTATTAGTTAGCGGCGAGCGGAGAGGAGCTCGCACGTGACGGGTCCAGTTGGACCCGCGCACGCAATTACCCTTTGGCTGACGTTTGCTTTGACAAAAAAAAAGTAAAAAATCATAGACCGAAAAGGTTGAGAACGCTGCTCCGTGAGCACTTTCAAAAATACCGTGGAAAAACCTTGGAAAATGAAAAAAAAGATATGGATCTTAATAGAACTAGGTAAATCTTGCACTGTCTTTCAAATAAATTACACACAAAGTTTCACAGTATGTAAAAAACCGGTCAAGTGCGAATTGTACTCACGCACAAAGAGTTCCGACTAGGTAAATGGGCAAAAAATGCGTGAACGTTAATATGAATTTTATTTTATTATTTACAATTAAGTTAAAAGTTAAACTTGAGTTTTCTATAACTGTCTGTATCGAGCCAAAAAGGCAAAAAAAAACGCGTTTGTTGTTTGAGAGCCACTGTTAAATATTTACTTTATTTTGCTTTTAGTTTGCTATAGCGGCAACAGAAATACATAATTTGTGAAAATTTCAACTATCTATAGCTGTCGCGGTTCTTGAGATACAGCGTGGTGACAGACGGACGGACGGACAGACAGCGAAGTCTTAGTAATAGGGTTCTGGTTTTAGCCTTTGGGCATAGAACCCTAAAATGGAAAATAATTCGAATAGGTATGATAAAAAACCTTAGGTTTTATCAAGTAGTAGGTACTCGTAGTACCTACCTAATGATATTATCGTTCACAGCTCTCTCTAGGTACCTACTTTAAAATCCCTCAGACAATACTGAACTCTTTGTCTCTATTCTTTATACCTTATGAAACTTTTAAATTGCTAAGAAAGAGGCACCTGCCCGCCAAAAATTAGAAGAATTTGGAAATTCCCCGACATAAATCTTCACAGCGTCTAATTACAAAGATCCGAGCTTTTCTGCACAAACTTATGGCGGCCATGTGTCATCATGTTTTTATGAAAAAATTGCGTCGCGTCCCCAAATAGGGGGCATTATGAATCGGCAAGAAGGTAATCTTTGGCAAACGGTTGCTAGTAGAAAAACGTCGAGCATTAACAAAGGTTTGTGCGTTAATAGATGCCTTACTTGATTTCTATACACATTTAACAAAAGCACTGGAAATACAAAGGTTAAGTGCTGTAATCAGCTTGAATTTATCTTGGCTTTGTTAAATATTACAGAAAAATAAATTTCATCTCCCAATAGATTGTTATTCTTAGATATACAGCACATTGTTAAAGCATCTGAACCAGTAGGAGCTCTTACGTCAAAATATGCTAGAACTTTGCAGGTGTGCAAAATGAAACAAGCATTTCTCAGTCGGCGACTAAATTTAAAAACAGTGAGCGTTACCGATTTTTTATTTTCGCATGAATGGTACTAGCATAGCGTTTGCTGTTTGCGCAATAATGCTTCGGGCGTAAAGAGTACGACATACATATACATACGTAGCTTTTTATATAGCAGGCAATAGCATCGGAGCTGTACTCTGTAGTTCAGTCGAGGGCGCTTGCTCTCAGAGAAATAAACTGAATAAACAGTGAACTACGCAGCGGGAAATAATCTCCGTATTCTACTTTTATATGGAAACTAGTTATCTGTGGTATTTACTTTCAACTGTATTGAAGTTCGCAGAACTTTTATTCAGGGAAAGCTGTATTTCATATTGCTGCATCCATGAAAGTGCCGTTGTAGCGTTGTAAGCGTGAGGGCTCAAACTCACAAGTATGGTACCTATATAAATAATATTTAAAATAATATAATATTCACAATACTTTCATTTTATTGTTTACGACTAGGATAACAGACAGACATACTCGGTTATGTTGATAAATATCCTAATCATATGCCTAAATAACTTATGTATGGTATATTATGGTAGGTAGGAAAGTAGGTAGCTAGTTGCTTATCACATGTATAAGGTTATTTAATTATTCAAACTTTATTGCACTGTAAGTTGTACAAATAGACTAGTTGACTAAATTTCAAAAACTTGATAATACCTTACCTAAGTAAATATATTAAAAACCTTGATATTTTAAAAATATTCATCATGATTTACTTAGGTTTAAAAAAAAATTGAATAGGTCTTAAAAACGTTCGAACTGACATGGCGTACTAAATGACGTCACAGCGGAAGTTCGAAAGTCTTTTTGACGGCAAAATACTATAAAGAGCTGTCAATGACAGCATCAAAAGTCCGCAATCGCACAGGCATGACGTCACATCATCTGATAGGCGTTTGCGGTCACGTGACCAAACGTGCATTTTGGACAAACTTAATTATTTAAAATATTAATAATCCTAATTTAAATTCATAATTTAATTCGCTTTATGATATCTTTAAACCATATTAATCAATAGAAACTATCAACACTGTGATTTGTTCTTAGTGGAAACTAGCCTATTGGTGGACTTCATGCCTTATGACAATCTCTTTCAGTGGAACTTGGTAAGGCAGAGAGTTTATCAACGCCTTGAGTTGAAACGGTGTTGTTCTCATTACGGGTTGATAAATGTGCTTTAACCTTCGATCGTACTTACAGGGGCCAAACCGATCGAGTCTTATTTATTTAATATCTACTTTTCTGAATGTCTCTACAAACTCTACATGGTAGTGATTCAGTAGAAAAATTTAAATAAATATCGATTACCTACTCGACTGAATAAAAGTAAAGTTTGCCCGATACAAACATTTTTGTACTGGCGTACATCATTGAAATATAGGCTCGTGCTACAAAAAGTATGCTAGCACTGAATGCTAACGACTTTCATTCATTCGTGGAAAGCGCTATGAATAGTCTATCATTTTATATTCGGATAGTAAAAACTATACGTATTCATCCGCTGTATTAAGAACCACCACTCTACTACTCTCATTTATAGTGATATTCTAGTTATTAAATACAATGCTTAATCTACTCACTTAAGAAAGCCCGTAGGCAGTTAGTTAAAATATGCCTCGTAATACCCTTTAAGTAGCGAGCCCTTTGTCTCTATTCATCTTGTAAACTGTAATGCAAATAATGCAATGAATGAGCACAAACTTCTAATGGAACTTCCATTGTTTATGTAGCTCTGAAGGCCTAAACAGAAGTTATTAAAGATCTTATAGTTTCATTTGTATTACTATACAATTAACAGACGGCTTTTGAGGGGGTTTCAATGAATTAAGTACCTAGCCGGTAAGTGAGAATTGTAAATGAATTTTGGATTTTATTGCCTTTGATAAAATATGACAAAACAACATTAAAATATTGTTTCTTATCTATCATCAACTCGAAAACTCTTTGATTATATTATATACATACATATTCGTATCGCCTGTTATTACGTTTTTTTGCCATTTTTCAACTTACGAGTTGTGTGGCCTCAGTAGAATAATATTGTGCTAAAAACAAGGGACAAAAGAAAAGAAGACATACAACTTAGAAGGAAAAACACGCATCTTTTTTTTACAAAACATTTCTGAATAAAAAAAAAACAATGTCGACGCTGTTTTTAGAATTCATTGTGTCGCTTTGTTTAACTTGATTTGAATTTTTAAAAAAGCTAATATAACTCTATAAACAAATTGCGACATGGCGAAAGTCTGCATCAGCTCACTTGTATTACCCCTAGATTACCATATTGGTTAGTGTTCATCATCATCATCAAATAGAGCTAGGCTTTTGTTGGTGAAGTTTTTTTTTATATTCATTTATTTATTGTTCCACACTGACAAACACTATTTTCCAAGGTTTTTTTTAAAATTATGTTGAATACGTAAATAACCAGAACAAAAAGCCTCAAATTTTATATTTACATCCTAAAAATCCTAGTCTTAAAAACATACATTGAAATAAACGGATTAGAATTTGATAAAAGTGTCCGAATGTTAACAGGCAAATTATAAGAATTTTGTATGTTTAGTGAGCATCGCATCGTATGAACTCTCTACTCGTACCGGCTGGTTTTCACGTTGGTAGCTCAACAAAATATCACGAGTCCATAAACATCTGCGAACAAAGGAGATTGAAAAACGGACAATGTAACGGTGTTTTGCTGACCATGCAACAGCTGTTTTGCGCTATTTTTACTACTTCTAAACGTACTAACCTACTTCAACGTGGGTTTTCTTGCAAGTTTTATCTTAGCTTTGAAAGTGTTGAACTGCGGGCTTTTTTGAATAGTTTAAAAGTATTTAGTGTGGATACACGTATATGGATATACCTTCTTATGACGCCTAATAAACTTACTTCTGTATTGTGTAAGTATAAGTGTGATTATACTGGATATCTGTACAAACTTGTCTTCTGTTTCAACTTTCTGCGCTATTTTCTTTCTATAAGAACTTAACAGAGTATTTTGAAAGACATAAATGAAATCGGTAAGGCCTTTCTCTAGTTATATCTTGACTGAAGGAATCGAGGATTCATTTTTCTAAAAATATGTAAATAAATCAACCGACATCGTATCCGTAAATAAAACTGACAAGAGATGTTTCACCTCTTCAACCTCCGCAGGCTGATTACGTAACTTGTAAGCGATAGCGATGCGATGGCAATGCTTGCGAAGGCAATGCCAAGAATGGTCGAATAACCTCTTGGTTCATAAAGTGATTGACCGCTCTGTCATTTACCAAATCAAATATTACGTTCAGCTGTAAAATGTAGAAACAACAATCATTGCGTTCAAGAATCACTGCAAAAATTTCAACTGTCTAATGCTGGGTGCTTACTTCGAAGCTTTCAAAATATATTGTCATGACATCATAAACAACTGTAATGCGACAGCGATCGAGATGCGTATTCGCCCTATGGTTCTAAATAAAACATGATTGAGGAGATCGTGCGTAACTTATTCAATAGTCCATCACTGTCAAATATATTCAAATGTGAATTGATAGAATCGTGGGAAACTTTTGTATTGTTGCCACCCTTTACCAAAGGTTTTCGTCTTTCAGTCGTATCGTTTTATTTGACAGCGTGCATTAAACATGTTTGCGTGGATATTCGGCTTTGTTACTTGATTTTATTACTTGTATGCTCAAGCTACTTGAACATGTCAAGTAGCTGTCACGCGGGAAATTGTTACCGTTTCATGTTTTTCATTCAGATATATGCCTTTCTATTTATTGGCTAGCTCAGTAGTGTAACCGATAGTTAACTCAACTAATGGTTGAATGTCCAGCCCAGTGGTTGAATATTTACGATTATTCGCGTTTTGAAGAAAAGATACCATAACCAATGGTCATTAAAAATAGCCATTCTGAGACATTTGGTTAAGGTATATTTTCTTCAAAACACGCACAATAGTAAATATTCAACCGCTGGTAATGACATTTAGTCATGGCCTGTGACTGAGCCTAATTGGTTGTACAAACATGTGACTGCGTAGGATGATTGTTTAACGTTAAGTGTTTGAGATATCAAATAAATTGAAATGGTTAAACTGACCTTTACATTTCCAGCATTAAAAGCTGAGTTTTCTAATGTCTCCTATTTAGCTACCAGTCTATTTTTAAAATGGTATTTAAAAGTATTTATTGTAGTATAGGCCGACATATCTGCGCTTAAGTATAATAGAACACACTGCCTAGAACTGTCATCTAACTAGCACTAGGCCAGCGTCATCATAAGATTTCTAGGTCAATGTTAGAACCTCATAATGAAACTGGAGTAGATGCATTATATTTAATGTCATTCAATACTTATCTAACCACGAAGCTTTCTTAACTACTAGTTAAAAGCAACGTTAAAATCCAAAAAAATATAAAGTATGTTTTACGTACACTAATGATAACACTGGTAATAACTTGATGCAATAGCTAGAGCTTTATACGAGTAAGAGATAAATATACAAGTAAGCCATTAACATAAGGTACCAAACGAAGAAATAAATAAATCTGATATAAAGCCTAGCTATACAAGATTAGTAAAGTGATTACATCACACAATTAAGACAATTTGTTTCAGATTGGATAACCATAAATGATATCATGGTTCGGTACGGCTCTGTAAGTGAAATAATTTGTTAAGATTTTTTAGCAAATACTTAGTAATTTTCAAGTATTATAATAGGTACTTACTGTATTTTTGGTACCTCACACTACCAACTAAATGTATAGTATTCTATTATATCATAAATGTTAGACCTAATAAAAGTAACAAAAACTGTCGACCATATTATACGCTCCAGTGTCGTTATAACAACCCAACACATCAAATATGTAATAAGAAACGTATAAAATTTCCCCGGGAGTACGGTCAAACAGAACTCTACAATAACTATTGTCACATTCAATCAAACCATCAGTGTGTGCCGGAATAAAAAGGGGATGTTGGGTAACAATCCTGGGAAGCATACAGTAAAAACAGTGGGTTCTCATCCAATTTTGCATTCAATCTACGACCGCGAGAATTGCTTCCTCGGAGATGACCCGCCACTTCTACTCGTCGTAAAGCGATGACCTAATCTAGTTTATTTGATTTGGGTTCCGACTTCGGCCTTCTTTACCAATTTGCGGGGATAATGTTGGACGAGTGAGTTTTGTATTTTGATTTTTGACTCATCAATTTCTTGGGTCTGTTTCGAAGTGAATAAGTTTGTTCATACCTTTTATTTAAAAACTTAATTTCGACGTCTATTCGGAAGTACATAAAATAACACATTGTAGCAAGATAAATTTGAGAACGGGGTAGAGTATGAATCTCCAAATCTAAATATTTATTTATTTATTATTATTACAAAAAATATACAAATATTGCCTTAAATAATAGTATCTTAAAGCCTATTGCAGGTTTGTCTAGATACTATGATGTTCTCAAGATTGGTTAGTTGAGCATCCTTAAAACAATACACAAAAATATTATATACTTTTATAACTATTACTAATAACTATTACTTACTATTACAAATATAAAAACAAATGCGTGGATGTGATTGAGCGAGCGCGCACAACGAACCACATCGAACTCGACGCATAGATACCTACATTAATTACATTAATTTATTAAATAATAATATAGGTACCTTATATTTAAAAAAAGTTATAAAATCATAAAGATATGCATAAAATTGTAGATTCTATAATATTAAAAAGTTATAATAACACTAAGTGGGTAAACTAAGAGAGAATTGATTTGCATCTCGCACCGTCGTGTTTTTGAGCTCGAATGAAATACGTGACTTCAAGCAGATAAAATTCAAAGCAGATTTCAGAATCTTACACGAAATTTCGCATTTATTCTCATTTAAGTCTCGACCTCCTAAAACCGTGCGCTTGACACGAGTAGCTTTGATTCGCCTAATTTTACGTCTCGTTGGTTCAACTGTGAGACACTGCAACAAAGAACAAAGCAACTTCAATTTGGGGATCTTAATTAGCACGTTTTAAACTGCGTTATGCGATGACTATTATGAAACGAGCCCTGTTTATAACATGGTTCAGTTGAAACGAACAGATATGAAGCGCTTCATATCTGCGTAATTTCGAAAACAATAATTTCTCCTCCAAATTGTGCCAGTATCTAGCTTAATTAACAACAACGATGAAGTTATAATATGTAGCTACATAATATTGTTTCAGGCTGAATTTGGGAGGCTTCTATCGATAACTACGACTCGTTGTGTATATGAAACATGTTAGATACAAAAAGACCTTAAAAGCTGTCTAGACAAGAATTACAAGAGTAAATACCTACTACGCTGGATTAGAAAAGCCTTTTTTGTTTTCGCCTTAATAAAATTGGTAACCTAATCAAATTGTAGTAATCTTAATTGTACTTACAATTAATGTTTGTACCATGTTATTGTTCAGTAAGCTTTTGCTTAAAAGTACGAAAAGACATAGCACATACCTAGGTACCTACTAGTCTACAACGAGAAGAACTGCAACCTAGGTCCGGTGCGGTTAGTACGAAATAATATCGTTGTGATGCTTGAACTGTCTTTCAGCGCCAGAATAACTTCGTACGTCCACTCATAAATTGAGACACGTAAAATAAAGAAGTTATCAAGAGTCGCGCTACAGAGGAGGCCTGTTTCGGGTCATGTGATTAATTTCAGCGAACACTTTCCGCCCACAAATGGCTTGTCAGAAAGTTTATTGCAGTAAAAAGCGCGAGTTTGTACCGGGAATGACGCGAGGCTTTACTTTAATGGCCGCTGAAGTTTCACCCATTAAACATGGTCTTTTTTTCTACTTTGTTGTATTTTAATATGGTATTCACGACTGTCTCGATAAAGTAAGAAGAGAAAAAGCTTTACTTTGATTTTCTTCTTTAAATGAACCTTAACTTAAATCTTCACGTCCAACTCTTGGTTCTATTTAACGGGTTTTATTATCTGAGAAAATTTAAATATTTTCTCTTGAATAGCAAAGTTTATTTCAAGCGTTTGTTCATGAAAAATAGCAACCGCTGCACTGTTGGAATTAAAAATGGAGTCGCCAGCACTTTTTTCATAATTGTTAAGAAAACTCGGATAACAATGGGTCATTGCTGGAGTCTTAACAAAACGCTCACCTCGTTGGCCATTCTTATGGTAATTCGACCTCACTGTCACGCGACCTTCTGTCCACACCCCGATAATATGCAAATGAGACCCTCTATAAACTGACCTGAAATACTTCCTCATTAAGTCCATTTTGTCTTGGCAAAAATCTATGAGCGCGACAATCAGCAAAGATTGGCGTGGAATCTATTAAGCAAGCTAAGTGAGCTATACATAGGCTTTATAGCCTTCGTGTTTATTCCTTTCGCGTCTACTTTGCATTTGTTCGTAAACTGGAACTTGAATAATTTTCTTTTGTAAAGTAAGTGATTTTGCCCATTGTTCCTTAGCAGTTTTTGCTTCTCCAAATTATTAATCGTTTGGATTTTTTCATAAATTAAACGTATTGTTGTTGAAAAATAGGTTTTATCATTGACCAAATTTAATGCCTGTTTGATTGTTGACTCTTTCGGACCCTTATTATGACATTTATTTGTTACTTTACGGCCTGAAGCTTTTTAAATACACCAACTTTCTGTAGCTTAATAGCAAAATATGCTTAATGGAACTTAAACGCTATAGTAAAATGGAATGAAGCCTTCACTTACATTAATTTTGAAAATTTTTGTTTCAATTTTTATTTTTACTTAAAAGATTTTCCTTTTGCAATATCAGCTTGTAAAAACGGTATAACACTCGTACGTTAATTGCTTCTCTCGCGTACAAAATTAGCCTTTAAATGCTTATTGAGGTCAAATGGATTTATTTTCATTGCTGGACGAAAATAAAACCTGGTTCGTGAATTTTTATTAAATAAATTATTTTAACAAAACCATATATTCTTCATTCTTTCATTCTTGTAATAATTAAACTCCATTGGTGTTAAAAAGTTTAAGTGCAATTGTTATCACAGTTTTAAGCGTAGCTATCGCAAGATGTAGTAAACCAGACCACACACTTTGCTAGTAGATCGCTTGTTAGAAAAACAAGATCTCATTTTCTTTTTTGCACATAATTTTGCTTTTCAGAAACATTCTTTTTCTGACTCTAACTAAATTGGATTGAGCAGAGTTACTTGAAGTCGTTCTAATTAATACAATACCAAGCTGTTTTTCATTAACAAAATATTTTGACAGCTCTGTTTACTTAACTAATTCTAGTGCTAATAAGATACTACTTTAAAAAATACTGGCAGTAAGTGAAAGCGTTCATTATCGTCATCCCCATCTGTTCCCGTGACTATTGTCCTTCATTGTCGCGGTGTCACCACCGTGAACTTTACTATCGCATGCGCCACAGCTATTTCCTACTAACTAAAATTTAGGGCCTATAAAATTGATGAACAATTTCTTAATACTTAATGCCGCCTTCGACACTCAGATTTCGGTGATAGAAAAATACGGATTGGGGTCATGCCCGTTTACAGTGCCTCTGAGAATCAATTTAGTCAAAAACCATTTTGCTTGGGTCGCCCAAGTACTTATAGTGGAAGCAATATTTGCACCCGGCGCTATTTGAAACAACGAGTGTTGTCTACATTATTGGAATTTGCACGAGTTTAGGACGAAGGGGTTTTGGTGGAAATTATTTTGACTAAAGCTAATGTGCTCAGAAAAGAATATAAAACATAGTGATTTATCAATTATTCAAAACTAACGAATAATATTTTACATAAAAAACGTTAGAATATAAAATTCGATATATCCAAGTATTCAAATTTAATTCTTATAGTAAAAATAACAAAAAAATAATGTAAAGCTTGAACGAAATACTTAATATGTATTATCCTCATGCAACATCCTGATACATAAGGTCTCCGATTTGCTTTTGTGAGAAAGGTTTGATTTATAAAGGTCTGATTTATATACTATCGTTACATCGGAATATTCCTCCAAGGCTGAGTAGCAACAAGCAAAAAATTTATCTGGTATTTTACAGGACTTAGCAAGTTTGTTTACAAGGAACAAGTAGGAGGCATTGCTATGAATATTAATGTTGTTTCGATTTCAGAAAAGACTCTCCGTGAAGGTTCTCCATTCGCGACGCGCTTAAGATCCATGGTGCCACCTGAATTCATGAGTGTGAAAATACTTAATCATAGCAGTATATTTAATCATCAATCAATGATATTCATCATCATTTTCCTAGTTCATCAGTGAAAATAACCTAGCTGATGTAACTTAAATTCAGGGAGATGTGAGGGATTTCTTTTCGTTTCGACATACTCTTTGAATTTAGTTGTCAAGTGCATTTGTATGTTTGTGTTTATGATGACATGTTGCCAATTAATGCTTTGCTTGCTATCTCAATAGAAATATTATGGAACATCATTTCGTATCTTCATACGAAATGATGTTCCATATTTATATTAAAAATGTTGTATGCTAAGAAAAATTATCAAATACCCGAATGTGCCATGAAAAATAATTGTCTCGAAGCTGGTGGGAAACTAACTGAAAGATTTAATTCCTTTGTCAGAAAATAATACTCTTATGTCCCGACTCACCGCTTTTATGATGAATCTAGGATTACTAAATCGTTTTGTCCTCGAACACAAATGTTCAGCAAACATGTACATTTTCGTTCCTAAAAGTAATCTGGTTTGTTGAAAGATAATAATCATTTATATTCTAATGAATGTCATTTCACTCCCTAAGAATAAAATGCAATGATTAGATACGTAAAACTACAAGAAGTTTTACTTAAACCAAAAATAAATATTATAGAATTACCAACACTTAGCATCGACTTCCCTTCAGTCCAAAGAAGCACAAAATAACTACAAATGGTACACCACGCATAAAAAGATTAACTTACATGGAAAACACTGCATTTGATTGCAGCAGATGAAAAATTTTAACACTAGCCAATAACTTGTTAGCATTAAAATTGTATGGAATATGATTTTTTTTTATAATTTTCGAAAAAAGTTATGTCATTATTTATCGCATGCCAATCACTGCGTTACGTTTTTGTTATTTAAACATATTTTTTTTGTATAATGTGAATAAGTGCCCACACTTCACTGTAAACGTATGCCGATTACCCGCAAATTCCAGGTTGCATATAAATAACCGGCTAAACCTCAGGGAAGTGCCCAACTCCGCTAAATTGACTTAATTGTGGACATTATTTAGGTCGTTAATAAGACTTATGACCTATTGATGACGTAAGCGGTGGGACAAAGAGGTCTCTAAAGTGATTTTAGTGTAGTGTCTTTTACTAAGTACTTTGTGATAGACTGTAAGCAGATGTTTGTTCATTGATTTCATATAATCGTACTCTTAAAAGTTGATTTCTTATTAACATTTTTATGTTTTTAACTAAAGTTTCATAAAGATTCAAAATAGCTTGTTCTTATATAAATAACATAATATCTACCTAAAGCATAAAAATATGACACAGAACTTGACAATTCTTGACTCTCACTTTAAGCTATTCCATAGGCGGATATTACCATACCATGAGCTTTTCTACGACGTAACCTGAAAATTTATGATTGCAAAGTAACATCTTAGCTTGGATTCTGGATGCTATATTCAAATTCTTATATTATCACAGGTTACTATCTACTTTTATTTCTTGACGTGTTAAACTAAAATATTTATAGCCGCAAAAGTAATGCTCTTGTGTAGTGCCTAAAACTCGTATATTAAAAACATTCAGTTCCGCAACTATTAATGGAGTATCAAGATACCGATTTATCATTTAACCCTATCTTATTCTTTTAAATCAATACTGAAAAGGACTGTGTAAAAAACATCTCCCAAGACAATTAAAACACAATCTAAGAAGACAGAGTCTACCTTTGTCTAACTTTTTCTCCGCTACAGTTGCGAAGTTCGAATAAAAAACTGCTGAAGGATTCAATGGCGCGAAATAGCCACGTTTGCGGCGGTGAGCGTTATTAAAATTTGCAAGCAGAGGCAAAACGAGTGCCAGCCAACGAATAGGAAAGAAAGGCGAAATTAGCTGATTTTATGAGATTGCCGTCTCGAGAAACGCCCGATTATTTGGCTGAAGGCTCTTGTATTGTCATTATTGAACAAATTGTTTTAAAAATGAGATTCTATATTAAAGGCTAATTGTATAAATAACGTTCTTCTGGTCGCATCCGACCACGGCGGTCAATCTCAATTGGTTCACCATCGGTGCGTGAGCGTGTTTATGTGCTCAAATGTGCCCCATACACGTGTACAGATATTTAAACAGCAGATGTTATAATTTTCAAGTATACCTTAGAATTACACACTATAAAGTATTTTTTTCGAAAATAGAAAAATTCGTAGAAGCGAAATTTTCATTTACAGCATTCCAAGAATTTGTGACACTTTAACAATATTGCGCGTATGTAATGTAGGTCTTAAATAGCAGGACTGTATCAAAATTGAGGCCAGTACTTTTCCACGTGTTTATTTTAAAAAATACATAAAATCTTTATCGGATGATTTTTATTGGAATGCTCGCTCAAGTGAATGTATTTTCCCACACACAAACATAAAAAACGCTTACAATATTGCAGGTACATTTTTTCATATAAAAATAATGATAAAATCATCTTGATTCAGTATTGAACTATTGTTCAAGTTTTTTACAATACTTGTTTTTGTATTTTATTGATAGAAAAAAATAAACAACAATGCTAGTACTGTAGAAAAGCTGTAACTGCAATTTTACTTAATAAATATTTGTATCAACCTAAGTGATTCGTAAACCTATTTAATAAATTGAACATTCGAAAAGTTGAATATTCAACTCAATTGTAAGTATTTTCCAAATCCATTAAAAACAATTATAGGCTGCTTGAGGTGAGGCCTTTTCCCAGCACTGGGATGTTACAGGCGAGCTTTACTTCTGACTCTCTGATACATCGCTAAAGCGTCATTGTATAGAAACAAACGTTTACAAATAAGCTAGACCCGGCCCCATGGGACGAGATGGGTTAACGCGTTCCGCCGGACTGCGTTAGGCCACACGACCGCCATTACCAGGGTCTGTCCCGAAAATAAGAAGGTTATCGAAATAATTTTTGATAGCTGACAATCATCTTAACTGATATTGAAACCGCTGAGCCGTGGAACTTTCAATTCATTTTATATGACTACGGTTTTTTAGTTACGTCCACTATATGTTATTGAATCGTAACAATAGTTGAATAAACAGAACATATTATTATCATCGCTAAATATAGGCAAAGCTAAATAAAAGACGCAACTGTTAGGTTTTTTCCATACTTATCAGTTTCCATTTGAGAAATTTCTCGGAGCTCAAACAAAACGATACAAATTCGGATACGTGTGAAAGCGCCCGCCTAAGCTACTTAGCGTACCTACTAAAAATAAATTATAGTTTAGCCTGTCAGATATTTCTGTTTTGACATTTTAAATGTTGACACAAAAGGTATCGAAATCATTTACACTGACTTTTCTATAATTTTCTGCCAAAATTGAAAACATCTAAATAACATTATCTGAGCGGCTTTCTAAAGTATTATTATTATTAGTTTATTATTTATAAAGTGCGTGATTAAAATCAGACAATATTTTTCGTGTGTATTACATTTTTAACATGTGTGTGTAATAAGTTCTATTTATACTTGTATTTTTAAAAAGTAACCCATAGTATAAATTGCACTTGTAGATACAACTTTGATAAATAACCGATTATTAAATATTTTGAAATATTTTGTTTCGGATGTAGAGGGGCAATCTCGCTACATTGATGAGTAGTAAAGGAATGCACCCGGATAGCGTAAGATATAGGGTTCGATTCCTTGTCTGACTCAGTTGCTTCATACCAGTGCAATTTATATTATTAAGTTTGTATAGTGACAAAACACAATACAAACAAAAAAAAAAGACACCGTGAATTGAATAAAAGCGTTAACAAACGGTAAGTAAACGTGTAATATGCTTTTAGTTATTATTTCCATTTTCTTTGTTTCAATAATAGCACGAAATATTTTGATCTTATCTGAATAATTTGTACCCACGCTCACAAAATTGTATCCATTAAAACCAATGTACCGTCAAAAATAATGTATCCAAAAATTGGTCTGTTAATTAATCGATGTCATTGTGTTAACAACTAAATTAAGGTAGTCACAGACGAAAATGGATTTCATCGATTTTTTAATTTGGGGCATAGATTCATTATCATGATATCAAAATAAGTACATCTATTTTATTGGACTTTGTCTATACAAGATATCATTAAGTTTAGCTAAAGCACTGGTGACAAAATATTGCAATACGAAATGATATAAACCAAATTAAATTAAATTAAATTTATTTTAGAAATATGATAAGTACCGTAATCGAAACACCTTCAAAAGGGAAGATAACATTACCGAAGGAGGTATCAGTAACTTAATAAAACAATTCTCGTACAGTTTGCGTTGGAATAAAGTTCACTGATCGAATTTTCTTTGTAGAATTAAAAATAGTGTTTGATTTCTCAGGGCCACGACTTCTATCAATTTGGATTTCTTCCGTGCGGTATTTTTTTTTTACATGTGAATACATTGTTTGATTAAAAGGTTAAACTCGCATTCGAATTACTACACGAAAATAAATCGATTGACGCAAGAATCTAGGTCGAGAACTTTCACGTGAAAAGATACGAGACTCTAAAATGCAGAAGCAACTTTTGAACGGATTAGCACATTCGTATTGCGATTTCGAATAACCATAAAGCAAGATCACAATACCTATAAGTTAATTGTTAAACACAACACTGTATTAGTATGTATTTTATTACTGCAGTATTCTTTTATATTTATTGTATTATGCACTGTGTTTTGTTAATCTGCAGCAGGTATTTCAATGCTTGTAAGTATTCCACAAGAGCGCTATATTCCTGACCGGCACAGTCAAGTATCGAAAGTTTCGTGCTTCAAATCATATCGGACAACCACCCCTGCCCCCCACGAAACAATCTCGACAGCACGATACGAGGCCGGTGATTTGTACACCGTTTCCTATTTATTCATGCAGTTTCTAGAGACGATTACCTACTCCCGTTGCTCATGAATATATTTGAATAATTTCCCCGCTAGGTGTAAATGATGCAAGTTTTTGCATTTAAAAACTGTTATTAATCATTTCACCTTTTTTTCTCCGTTGACAAATTGCGGTTTACCGTTTAGTCTGCTGAAGTGCTGAATACGTTAACTTAACTTGTGTAAACTTAAGTATGCTCTAATTATCATATTGCAATTCTACCAAATCCGTCGTCTTTATTGAGGAGTATAATTGACAGGTGTAACGAGAGACCCAGCGGGAGACCACACCGCCAATATGTGCATTTCCACGAATTATCCTATACCTTATACACACATCAAAACGGTTTAGTTCAAATTTGCATTTGCCATTTGATGTAATAAAACATTTAAAAACTAAATAAACGTTGATTATTATGATTTGCAATGTGCAAAATATACCTTGTTAGGTAAAATGTATTTTTCAGTCCACGACGATTCGTCAAAACATAATAAATTAACATTATATGAACAGTTCTTTTGATGAATAACAGAATCGAATATGATTCTGTGAAACGTGTCACGACTCACGAGCTTAATAATGAACATACCTCACAAATCTGGAATTAATGGTTCATTAATAGACACAGAATAAAGAAAGTCTATGACATGCATAAAAGATCAAAACTTCAAAAATAAAAGCGTTTCATTGATGCAAGGAAGTAGGCGAGGGTGCTGGCAGCGTAACCGTGTTGGAAAACTATACTTATCGTTTTTGCCAGGAGTAAGCCAGCGTTACTATTGTACTTCATTATGTAATTTCAGTACCACACTCGTGACCTGCCTCGGGCAAGGTATCGTGTTAAATAATGAAGATTAAGTTCGAGTTAGCCAACCTGCAGATGAAGTTGGCAAGATCGATCGCAGGCTCCGTCGACTAACCGGACAGCGTGAGAATTGGGGCTGAGTGAAACAATATTTCCCGGTTTCCTTGATTATAATAAAAATAATAAATATTATTTATTGTACTAGTAGGAAACAAATAATAAAAACATTATGAACAGAAAAATAACAAGTACAATATTGGCGGTCTTATCGCTGGAAGCGATCTCTTCCAGACAACCATTGGGTAGAGGAAACAATGTTAATTAAAGGTAGAAAGCGGTTAATTGTTACTATTTTTATAATAATCATAATCATAATTTATTTGCAAGAACACAGTACATGTCAAAGTGGTAAAAATAAAATAAGTTCAGTGCATTCGGCCAAAAATAGCATGCTTTATATTATTTATATATTTATTTATATAGTTATACTTATAATGAGAAATGTTATTTCTTTGTTTACTTACCATAGTTATACAGCTGATTGTATACTAAAATTATGCCTGAAATAAATACAATGAATTGAATTGAATAAGCACAATCTGTATGTGAGTACAGCGAATAAGCACCAAGCTTTGTTTTTTAAACCTTTATCTTTTTTAAAGTATCTTAGTTAGTAGGTGTATGCTTATAGCCTTACTGAAGCATTTTCTTACCTGAGCATCGATATATTTGCAGCAACAATGAACAGAGATATCGGATTTTTGCTTCCAACATAATCCTCTTTATGCTTTCACGTGCATTCACTGTTTAGGGAAGGGGCTCCTTTCATGAGGTCTGTATTTTATTTATCTACTTTCATAAAGACGTGTGGAATTCAGATTCAGATAGGTATTGGTTTTTCGCTGAATGTAATCCCATTGTAGCCCAGTTTATCAGTAATCTATTTACACACTTACTCTTACCGTTTCAAGTGCTTAAATGAGATTATTCTACATATTATTCTCCGACTTATTAACTTATGTACCAATATATTCATCGTGCTTTTTAAAAAGCAAAGGTAGATAAGGATGTATCTTTCCGAATTTTTGGGGCCGATTTTCTGATCTTATTTTTTCGTACGATCAGTTGAGTGAGAGTTCGTTGCTTTGCAATGTTTACGAAAATGGCATGAGATTGACGTGGCTTGGAATAAACAGGAAATCCTCGCATTTAGCAGAGGATAGACGTTTCTAATAGGTATCCGGATAAAAATGAGAGCTCTACGTCCTAGCGAGTTTGCAAACGGCTACGGCACTGAATTTGTGGACTAACGACCCACCTGGAAAATTGGAGTCCTTCAAATTTTAGTCTGGTAGTCTTTCTTTATCGTACAATTTCAAAGCGGAGGGATAAAATGTGCCTTTGTGTACTACGAGTATGTTTTTTATTTTTTTAATGTTAAAGTAGGAAAATGTGAGCCACCATTTAACTTATATCGTTTGTGAAGTCTTCTGTTTAGAGGCCCCTCTATTTATTACTAAAATCGATAAGAGATCATTATCATTATACTGATTGCGTGTGCTTTGCTAAGTATATAATAACGTTTTTAAATAAACTCTACGCCGAAAACTGCAGTTGCGTATTTTATATAAATATAATTGGAGTCAGTGAAACTTACAACAGCCGTTGTTAATTCGCGACCTACTATGAACTCTAGAGATTTTCATAAACTAAGTTTATAAATTAATAACCAAACTAGATTACCGTTGGCGCGTTGGCGCCTAGTACGTTTGAAAAGGATATAAATATATAAGTACAACGTAAATGATGTTAATACTATTTCTTAATTTTTTTAAGGGCAAATTTCTTGTCACATCTCGGAAGAACTGCTGTGGCTAAAGTAATTAAGGAGTCATAATTTATTCATTCAGTATTTTCTGCTTTCCGCCGACATGTATATAGCTAAAATTTTCTTTGAAAAGATGAACTATGTAGTTATATCGTCAGTATTAACACAAGCTTAAGCTTATAATCATATTCAGTAGCAACGACCCTTATACAAATTAGTATTCGCTGTTGACAAATCCCTGTTTTTGTTTCCGATCTAAGCCGAGTTGCTATAAAAGTTGTTGGTCGGGGCTTCGTCGTTAACACGTTTAAACATGTATTGCATGAGAATTAATCAACTTTTTTAAATTTACTGTACAATTAGAGAGCTATTTACTTAAAAATATGTAGATGTTTTACTAACCTACTAGATATGATGTGCCTGGTAAATTTTTAACTGACATAAAAAAAGAAGATTCTCAGTTTGACCTGTAGTATGTTTGTCCGTGATTGTCTCGCTTTCGGTTAAACCGATTTTGATGCTGTTACAAAAAAAAAACATTTAGGACAAGGTTTATGTAACTATGTAGGTGCAATCAGTTATATTAAAACTATGTCAGTTACTAAAAAAATAAGAAAAACAAATTAAAAAAGTTTAACCGCCTTCAAAAATAAAACTCAAAAAAGAAACATGTCACCACCAGTCTACGCACGCACATCGACTTCAAATGAATTTGTTTCTGCTATAAAGAAACTTATTTGTTGTATACTTATCAGGTCGCTGTTTACAGTCTAGCCTACACGAATGGGGTCCCGAAGGAGTCACAAATGTCCTCTCGCGCCTCTGTTGCTGTAATTCCTTACCCAGCAATAACACTATCTGATAATGCCGGAAACACATTGACAGATAAACATAAACATTTCATTTCCTTTTATTGTATCGTAAGAAAGAGGTCTGTACAGACATTCAGCTCTTGCTATTTTATTTACAACTATGAATATAACTTGCTGTGAAATAAGGTTGGTTACGATTACGATAATCATTATAGGGCAAAACTTATTATTATGTTAATTACCAATTTGAAAAGCAGGTTTCTCCATCCTAATGTATCGAGTTCCCTTGTAGGATTGTAAATTTGATTTCCACTTTGAACGTATAGTAATCATCTTGATTGAAAAAATTGAGATGATCTAATTCGCGCATAGCAGCTATACATAGACAAAACTTAAATACAAACTCATGAATACAAAATGGCGTCGATTGATAAACGGGCAGTTATTACTGACGCTAACAGTGCGTGGGTGGTGTCGCACACATCATTTGAGCGAACCAACGATAACGCGCGATGGATTTACACCTAATGTCTCAAAGCAGTATACTTTACAACTCTTCATGATGTCTCGGAAAGAGCGATGCCAGTCAGATTTTTTCGGAATCTGACTTAAATATCTAATTAATATAGATTCTACCAATAAATAGAGTGATGAGAACGCTAGGTGTGTGAATGGACAAAGTTTTGGGTTAACACGTTCCGGGCCACTATTCCAGACACTGACAGACAGACTAGATGTTTTATTGTTTTCACGCCTGTATGCGTTCACTGTCCCGGAACGTGTTAATTTATTTTAATATAAGTACCTACTGATAGTGCGAAGTGTTGAAAAAGTCAAGCTGCATGGGACTAATATTGTTGATTTAAGTTTTTAAATACCATTAATTAATATTGCTGCACCCTAGGGGTGTATAGGGTACTAATGTTTGCAATACTATTAGGGATTTTATGTCAGTTAGTAGATAGATATAGGTAAACCGCGAAACTGAGACTTCTCTGACGTCACATTTGTTGTATTTTTCTCCCAAATAATGTACTCCATGTTTTTTATTTTGAATTAAATGTTCTTCTTCAAGGTAAAAGAAAGATCGTTTAATTTATAGCAATGATAAGGAGTACATTCATTGGGAGGGAAATGAAAATAAAAGCGACAAAAGTGACGTCAGATACGTCTTAGTTTTGCGGTCGACCTTATAGATAGATTCATTAATCTATCTATCTATCTACTAGTTTATGAAATCTAATAATAAGGGGCGGGATCCATTGGGTCGGGACAATGGGTCCGTGTGTAACTACACATAAAAATATTAAAAGATAGATGAAAGCCTAAAATAAGCAATTGAACTTTTCGACGAAAAGACGTGGCGTACCACTGGTTTCTTAATAACATAAAATGATCCATATTATCACACAGTGTATCGAAGCACTGCATCAATCCGCTGCGCTCTGACAGAGGGTGTCACGTGCACGATTAATGCTCACCACTTAATCAAAAGTCCACTGGGATTCATTTGAGAGCACCCTGAACACTGCAATAGTATTTGGACAGATTGATGATCGGTTAATGATCACACGGTAACAGACTGATATTGTTTCCAGCTATAACAGTACGTGGAGGTCTGATTAATTCTGAGTCTGTAAGTACTAGACTTATTTGTTATCATAAGTCAGTAAAATTATGCATGAAAAGGGGGTCGTGCTTTCAATCAGGTCGTTCTGTTTTTTTTTTATATTGTTAAGACCTTAACTAATTTTAAAATACCAGATTTGCAAATTCACTTTGGTTTAAGGAAACTAAGCGATACTTATCTAGGTATTTGTGTTCACATTGAGCTCCGAGAGTATTCTGAATCCTTATCAATAACCCCCAAAATATTTTATATTAGTAATCGAATTTGGACCATTGGACTGAGCTTGTCCAGACTACCTACTCTACAATGTTTCAAGCATCACTTAGATGGGGATTTTGAAATGTATGGTATTTTAACTCATAAACCAAGGTATTAACTATACCTAGTTATGTACTGGAATTATTGGTAATTGTCAACTACCCAATTACCGCGTGGAGCGGGGTCCACCAGCAGAGGCACTATGCACCGCACGCAACGCGACAGCGGTTGTCACGCGCGCAATTTATTGCCACTTAGCGACACGTCATAGGTTACATCGCAGTAGAAAAACGACATCCAGCTGTAATATAACTAACCCCCAAGGTGCGTTACATGACGACCCCTGCAAGGTTAAGAAGAAACGCTTTCTTTCACAAAGCTTCAACAATTCAAACGAAAAAGTATTACGTATTACTTTTTGGATCGCTTATGTACTGTAAAGTGATGTGTGAGAATTATTGTTCAAATTAAAATGAACGAAAATTATATATTTTAGATTACGTAGGTACTCAATAAATGTATGCTTAAAGATTTAAATTTTGATTCACAATATAATTTTGTCTAACATGATATTATCTTTTGTTACAAAAATATACTCTACTTCTAGCAATTACTTAAATAAACTACCTTTCCCACACCCAAATCCCATTGCTTTCAACTGTTAACTTTAATATACAAACACCTATACAACAGTTGAACACAAACCTTCAAAGAATTAATTCCCAAATGAAACAAATTCTAAAAGTATCATTCAGCTTAATGTGAGGGTTTCACATAGAGGATGCTCGTGAAAATATTAAATCTATGCCACTCGCGACGTTTCCTTTTAATGAAAGCTAAAAGCGTGGCCTAGTCGGCCTCATTTGGACATGAAGCAAATTTACTCAGGCCAATCTAATATGGGTGTACCCACGTACGAGATTGCGACTCTTCTAATCTATTGCTTTAATTTTGCCCAAACCGTGTTAATACAAAAAGTGCCCAAGGTAATTTCCCCTTAATGAATTACCAAAACAGGTTTGAAATTAAATCGCTTGTTCGCAAATTAATCTGAATGGTTAGTTATTGAATTGTCAACCCTTATCAATATTGAGTACAACCACAGTCCCAGAGGTTATGAGAGGGCAACGTCGAACTTACAATATTCTGGGAGACATTATTTGGGGACATCTGTTTCCGCATTGTTTTCGATAAGAACTAGGTAAATTACTAGAGGTAGCTAAATATAGTCGTTGGGTCAACATCAATAAGTGATGATGTACTATAAAACAATTAAACATTGCACAAAAAATATCACTTTTCTTGTTTGACAGATCAAATATAGAATCGTTAAATCAATCAAGTTGTTATATTTGGGTGACTAACCTACGTTCAAGTTAAAGTAAATTTACAAAGGTCAAAGTTTTCGTGAATAAATAAATCGACACATTTCACAAGTTTTCAAAATTAGATTTGCACCTTTCGATACAGCTGTGTTAATATTCAAATTAATTACATTTCGACGGACCAAACTTTGACGTGGGTTAGTACCCAACGGACACCGGGTTAGCGTTTTTCAAATAGCATTCTATTAAAACTTTTTGGGTTAAGAACTAGCGTCGAATAAGGAAGAAAGTTTACCAAGGGCGCTGTAAATTCGGCGGCGAATTCATTTTCGGCTCGAGATAAGCGTGTAGCAATTCTGTTATCTGGCACTGGATCACGAGGCGAGTCGTTTTTAACCTAGTATGAACAAAACGGGATATTATGTGCCCCTGAGGCCTGCGACCCGAGATATTGGACGAGGCTAAACGAATATCGGTGGAACGGCACAGGGCGAGCTCCGTCGGACTGTGAAGTGCTTTACAGTATCGGAGCTCGGCTAAATTGTGGTTTCGTTTGTTCAGGCCAGTTTCAAATGGACTGGTCTCTTCAATCATAACGCTGAATAGGATGAGTGAAACACTTATCTTCCGCAATTGCGGGGAATGAATAGTAACTCTGAATTTTAAGGTTGTAATGTACATTCTATTTATGTACCTATGCAAATGTTACGCCAATATTTTTTGAGATGATGTTTCAACTAAACTGTATTGAGTATATCCCATAAGTTTACTTTGGTCACTTATTAATATTAATATGTTAATAGGGTATAGTTTGGTAATTAATTTTATATTATTTCATTACATAAAGATAACAAAGTGTTGATGAATTTTGTAATATGGATATTAGCAAAATATAAATATGAATTGAATATATAGCATGTTACCGGCAGGGTTATTACCTAACGTGTAAGCGACAGCGATGCGATTGCAATCCATGTATGACATGGCCGGCAACGAGTGTCCGTGCGCAGCGCTGTGAAATTCTTGTATACGGACGGCAGTTTGTCCACAAATAAAGGCTGCTATCGATGTGTGCTATTAATATATATTATGATGCGTTTGGTGTATTGGTTAGAGCCCCTGACTATTACGCCAATGGTCGCGGGTTCGGATCCCGCAAGGGCCAAATGTTTATGTGATGAGCACGAACATTTGTACCTAAGTATTTGTTATATGTATTTAAGTATTCATAGGAGTTACGCCCCCGTCATAATCGTTGTTTGGTACTTCGTAACACAAGGTAAAAATTCCTTACCACGAAACCAGACAATTACTCTGTTAGCCTGATAAGCATGCTGTGTGTAAGCGCTTTTGGAGCTGCAACAAATTATCATGCATCATTTGCATGAAGTCTTTATTTTCTATAACTTTAGTTTTCAAGTTATGTAATAACCCCACTGAATTCGATCACGCAGAATAATTAAACGCAAACAAGTCATGTCCGGGCAATAGTTAAGTTTATTTTCGATGTCTGCGCAAAATCGAATCGCTTTATTAGATTTTTCATTTTTGTTTTATGTTTTTCGGGAACTTGGCCCAATCCTGTTCTACCTTCTCAAATATTATTGTTCATCTCTCGCACAAATTTCTTGGAAAATTATAATTACATTCAGATCTCGTTTTATTGCGGTAAGTATAACAAAACAATGAGCTTGTTTGACAATTACAATTATTTATTCAAAACAATGCTGGATAATTATGTTAATTACTCGTAGATTGTTAAAAGCTAAAGCTGTACGTATGTACTATTTTTGTTTCAAAGTATGTATGTACTATTTTTGTTTTAAATAATGAATTATTATGAATGAAACGTTTATCTCACGTACCTCACTGTGTACTCAACATAAATGCTACTTATTTTAAAGCGTTTTTTGTTATTTCGTGATTGTCATAATTTCAAGCTGATACCTACTGACTAGAATGACTCGCGTAGATATTCATATGTGACTTACGTTCAGAAGGCAGTTAAAACGAATAAAAAAAGAATCTCATACTTGCTCAGCAGTCCTACATATATGTAGTACGTCCTACTAAAGAAAGCCTTATATGTTGCTTTTACTTACTTTTTAAATGAGACAAGAAACTTTATTTACAGCCTGCCTGTTTCTGTGCAATAATAAGTTTTGGTTATCGTTATCCGTCCAATACTTCATACAAAATGGCGTATTATATTATTTGAATTATCCATTGGTTAGTGCTTATTAAAATTTGTCGATAGTAAAACAGGCCTTTAGTCTGTAAAATACTTTATTTTTGTTTTATTTATGAACACTGCACATATCACATATGTGAGTGTGGTCTATCAAATACCACACGAGTTCACCGACCCGTCCAAAAAAGTGTTTAACAGCACGGCAGATTTAAACCTCGATAGTCCAACAAAGCACCGCCATACTTTGATTACGAGTATTACGAGCTATTCCCATTACTCGGGCGTCTGGCAGAGTTAACGTTAGTTTCGGGCACTAAAATCTAATAAGCAACGCGGTCTAGTGCAAGTGGCGACAATGCGCCGTTACCCGCTAATATGGCAGTGTGGATGCCAAATCATTTAATTAAGCGTCGGACAGCTGCTAATTCCAGCAACATGGCGCTGGGATATGAAGGCTACGATGCAGCGATCATCTTTTAAAGCTGGAGCTGAATGGGTTTATTTGAATTTAGGTTTCAGGCTAACTATGAAAAAACCGTAAAAATATATTATGCCGAAATTACTGAACATTATTTTGAACCAAGCCAGAAAGGTTAAGTTACACAATCTTGCGATGACGTAGTTTGGTTTTTAATTTGTGAGACGAAAAGGTAGCCTCAGGCAAATATTATTGTCTGTACTTATTACGTAATATTTCTGTCACGGTGGCGTTTTTGTGTAAACTGTTAAGTGGGTTCTTATTAGGTTGTATAAAAAGGACGACCTTTCTCAGGTCATTAGCGTCCCAGAAAGTGGAAAATAGAAGAAACCGTCCCAGTGTTACCTTACACTACAGCGGCTGGTTTAATGCGTAATTCGAGCAAACCTTTTTCTGAGTCGTTTTACCTTAAAGTAGGCTGTAAAAAGTCTTGTAACACGAGCCTGTTTTTTTACCGACAAAAATGTTAATATTCTCACCTCAAAGGTAGAGAAGGTAATAGTAATCCGCTTTAGTCCATCTTTATAAATTATGTTATATACTAAAGTATACGTAACTACACTAAACTAAACGTTAAAATATGAAGCGTTGTGCATCAGATTGCATCCAGTTGAATACTTGCCAGTGAATTAAAACAGATAAACGCTCATTTAGAGAACAAGCGCTAGCTACGTGAAAACCAAACCAAGTTTAAAAGCTGCAGTATGAATTTTAAACTGGAAACTACATTGGATATGAGGAGAAAGGCGAGCGTTGTGTAAACATCACGCTGTGCCACGAGTTATATTTGAAAAAAAAAAGTGCCTCTGAAAGGATGCAGCGCTGACTGAAAATAAAATATTCGTATTATAAGAACCGTGGAAAGCCCTAACAACTTTCATTCAAAGCGGGAATATATAATCATTTTTGCAATGTTTACCCTCCTTTGGGCACCTACATCCGTAGATGTAAAGGGTCGGCTGATAAGAAAACCGCCGTAGGCCTGTGGCCAGACAAAAGACTTAGTTTGTTTTCGAATATACACAAAAGAGTACCCTAAGTAAGCACACACAAACATGTAACATTACAAATTACATTGAACAATTTCGATTTATCTTCGGGTCTGAATCCATTAGCTTAATTCCGCTCGGAAAATATACGGAGAAGATTAAAAACATCTGGTTTGAAATCCGAATATAAATCCTTCGTTTGTACTTTACTTAATATACCTATCATGTTTAATTGAGTAAACTGGACTATAGGTACCGTATTCCTTTTAAAGTAAACAGCTCCATTCAACTCTGTTTATAGCTTTTTTTGAGGTAAATGAAAGTAACCACCTGTTTCACAATGTCTTACTAACTTCTGGTTAGTGATATCCGATAGATACTTCATACATAATATATTTGAATTATTCTTTGATGTGAATGATTTGTAGATTGTAAAACATGCCGTTTATGTATTGAAATTACTATTGCTAGGTACCTAATACTTAATTGCTTAAAAGTAGGTAGTAACAAAAACGCGTGCGTTTTCGAAGTCAGCTTTTAAGGTGGGTCTGCGCTAGACGAACCGAGCACGAGCGAAGCACGAGCGGAGCCGTTCTCGGCTTCGTTGTTCGCGGCGTCAAGTGTGGACGTACAACGAACCTGCAACGATTACTTCCCTCGAACGTAGCAAATCCCTTTGTGTTCGTCAAAAAACCGGCAACCGGCCGAACGCAAACGACCACGAACGAAACGCTCGCAGCGCGCTCGTTCGAGGCTTGTAAGTCGGTCCACATTAGACGAATTATGTTCGGCTCGTGCTAGACTCGTGCTCGGCGCGCCTAGCGTAGATGCACCTTTTTTACAGAATAATGTAGATAAATAAATTATATTACCACATGACCGTTATCTTGCTTTGCTTAGCGAACTTGGGTCACACATCGCCAAGTGTCTAGATATTTAGTTTGTAATTCACCATCAGTATATAATAAGTTGTTAAGCTACGGACCTTAACACGTTCCGGGACAGTCAACGCCTACAGGCGTGAAAACAATAAAACATCTATTGTGTCTGGAGTAGTGTCCCGGAACGTGTTAAAATATTTTACGATACCGCACAAGCTCACTGTAAATTAAGTTTATTTTTTGTGAGTACATAATATTTCCAAAAACCTTCTACGAAGAAGAACAAATTAATTTGCCGCCTACATGTAAACGTCTTTGAATTTTTGTATAATATTATAACTTTGAAAGAAAGAAATCTTACAAAATGTGATCTCTGAATAATGATGAAGCTCAGGCACTCAAACGTTTACGAAGTCAACCTAATTAATTTGGGTATACTGCCCTCATAAGCCAAAAAGCGGTAACTCAAAAAAAGGCGTATTTCTGATTTTTGTTTCATCTGATAGCTTAACAAATTCCCTACCGGTTACATGAAGCTAAATAGCCCTATCTCACCTAGAAACCACCTTAAAACTACTAAGAAAATATTACATATCTCAAATTTGTACGATATTACTAAGTGGCTTAGAGGTATATCATTATTTTTAATCACAATGGCCGTATATTTACTTACGGTGAAATTCCTTAGAAAGATCCTTAAAAAGTTTTAAGGAGATTAGCGGTATATGTAGAGTGCAAAGCGCTAGTGAACGCTATCATATATGCATTAAGGGCGATAGTCAAGTACAAACTATCTATCAATTATTGAATGTTTACCAACAATTACTTGTCAGTTCTTGTTTGTTTTGAAGTAAACAGGTCGTGCGGTTACAAAGTTATTTGAAGTTATTGTTCCTAATTAGGGATAAATATCAGAACTTCATGTTTTCTTATACCTACTTATGGTTTTAGGGTTCCGTACCCGAAGGTTAAAAACAGGACCCTATTACTAAAACTTCGCTGCCCGTCTGTTTGTCTGTTATCGGGATGTATCTCATGAACCGTGATAGCTAGACAGTTAAAATTTTCACAGATGATTTATTTCTGCTGCCGCTATAACAACAAATACTAAAAATAAAAAATAAAATATTTAAAGGGGGCTCACATATGACAGACTTGTTTTTTTTGCTCGATATTAATAACCGCAATAGATAAGACGCTTCAAATATTCGCAGAATATTTTAATTAAAATAAAATTAATATTTTAGGGGGCTCCGATACAACAAACGTGACTATTTTGTCTAATATTGCTCGAGATGGTAAGGAACCCTTCTTGCGTGAGTCTGACTCGTTCTTGGCCGGGTTGTTATAAGCCAAGAGAGGCAGTTTTGACTTCATTTACAAGACTTCCTTTGATGGTGAGCCTATAACTGTTAGTATTATAGGAAATATTTTTTTAAAAACAAACGTTCTTCCACCTTCAAAGAAGAAAACCATACTTAACGGAATTTCGCAAGTCAAGAAGAACAATATCTTAAAATCCCTTCAAAATATAATACCAGGCAACAGACTGTCTTTCTGGAGGGAGCTACCTACTTCAGAGTGATTTTTTTCATAGATACGTTTTTTCAAATGTTTTATTTTTTTAGTATGTTTGTCTAAAGTATATTAAAATTATTTCGTAATGCATTTTTTTGCGTTTTATTATGTTTAGTAAGGTTTTTAAGCATAAATGTACAATACAAACATTTGTATGGAAATTCCTATGAACAAACATAAACAAAAAGCGGTAACTCATAATATAAAATTCTTACTTTGAAGCTTAATAGCGGTATCTAAAATAAGGTAAAAAAAAACATATTTAACCATTTTTTAAAAACATAAATAAAAACTATTGGTTACACTTTCTAACCCTATGTTCAAATAACTTTAAAAATCCTTTTCTAAGTTGACGCGAAATCAAAAAAATTAAAACATCAATTTTCTCGAAAGACGCTTTTTTGAGTTGACGCTTTTTGGCTTATGAGGGCAGTATACGTTGATAAACATCTCAAATATTATTTCCTCATGTTACGAGTAGGTAGTACGAGTACAAGAGAACACACATACATATGTAAAATTTTATTTATTTTTGAAAGACTTGACTCGTAGTCACTCAGAACAAGATGTCAAAACTAACAGCTATTACGTTTCGTAACCATTAAGCCACACTTTTTTTTGTTCTACGTAAAATATTAAAAAGAAATCACAATTACATTCGTAAATGATTGCAAACAAATAGGAAATGAGAGCGCTAATAAATTAAATATCGCAGATACAGATGTAAGCGCATGTGCACCGAAGTTGGCGAGAGAAAAGGCTCGCAGGGACTCCAGTCGTATCGCGGCGTTCCGTCGGGCCGACCGTAGCGCGTCTACGCCGCTACGGACTACAAACTTCGCGTAACGACTACGAGACTACAAAAATGGCTCGAAAACAGTGAACTCTCTCATAGCGCTGCGATGTGACTTGAATGATGTTGTTGTCGAGACTTTTGTTCTACGTACACTTTGGACTCGTCTTCCATGTTGTGATTTGTTTTAAGGACACTGTCGGTAAGTTTTATCTGATAACGGCACGCGATAATACTTCGCCGCTAGAAGTTACGCGGTGTCAATCTTGATTGTTTCAAATGTTTTTGTCTAGTGTTAAGATGTGCTCTACTGTTATTTATTTGTTGTTAAGAATATATCGTAACTTCTTGTATCGATAACACTCCAGTTGTATGACTTCTAATTAAAAAATTAATAGTTAACGTTCAACGTTGCGTTAATTATAAAACAAATACACGAATGAATAATTGATCTTAGTTTTCGTAGAATAAAAATAACAAATGTAATTAACTAGAACGCTACTCTTGTCTTCCATCATACTCATCAAACTTTTACTTTGAATATTTAATCCGCGCTCAAAATTTTGTTAATTATCACAAAAATAATGAAGTTTGCGAAGATTCAGTCAACTCCTAAACTAGTAATTGAATGTGAACCTCATGGGTACGAAGCTGGATAACTTTTTAGAATACTTTTTACAATAGTGAAAAACTCAACCGAAAGTTGGATTTTGGTCTTATTTTAAAATATTGGAATACAATGTGTTGAAATCACTTCTTAATCCTGAACTTGTTTCCGTATTTGTTAAGCTTCCCATTTTGTTTGATTTATTGCCTGTCTCACAATGTCCTAATAAGTTTTGGTTTGCGTTATTTGTCCAATACTTCATACGAAATATCGATCCTTATTTGAATTCTTTTTTGGTTAGTGCTTACTTGTCGATGGTGCTAGAGGCCTTCCATAACTATTGTAGGACTAAGCTGATCATATGTGAACTTACGTTTTCCCACGACTTCACCTGGGCAAATATCCTGACAATAACGAACACAAAAAGGAATAATGGAATTGAATTGAATGTCGTACTTAGGAAGTTATGTATTTTATTTTATTTAATATTTTATTTGAGCGTTTTTTTTTTACTTTTACGCATAAAATTGAGGGCAGTGCATATTTGAAAAAAATTAAGTCAAGCGTGCTTTTAATAATTACCGGTAGTTATTGATGATTCGCTTTTCTTTGAATTTAGTTACATAAAATTCTATCAAAGGTTAATTGCATCTGACGTATAACATTCATTGGAATGCAAACCAAGTCCGATAACCGATAAGTCCGTAACTTTTTCTCTTTTCTTTTTTATCTGGATTATAGTCAAGCTTGTTATAGCATGAGCTCGTAAGCGGCTTACAGTCCTCAACGTCCGAAGGTAACACATATCTTTGTCAAAAAACACGTTTAGTCCGGCAAAATGTCTTGTAAATCTTATCTTAGGGAACTATCATAGGCAACTTATGCTTTAAAAAAACATTATCTTAAAAAATACCAGACCAGTTGCATATATTTGATTGACATTACTCCGGGTGAAATCTTCTTTCTTTGATTTTAACTGAAACACATAAAAAACCTGTTGACGTTTTAACTTTGGGAGGCTAGCTAACGCTGGGCTAAATGATTATTCTGTTTCTGTCGGTTTTATTTTATGTAGACAGAAACTTATAACGGTCTCCCATTAATACTTAAATACGTATCCATCCATGACTTAGGTACAAATGTTAATGATCATCACACAAACATTTGCCCCTTGCGGAATTCGAACCTGCATCCGCTGGGATAGTAGTCAAGAGCGCTAACCACGACACTAAACGTATCGTCGTTGGAAGGGGCTTACGGTTTATCTGAACACGATACTTTGTTAAAAAACTAAAATAAACTCCGAAGCAGTCTCATTATTGTAACGGGACCTTTTACTATCACGCTTTGAGACAAGCAACTTAGTCTTAAGTAAGTTAAGCATGTTTAAGATGTACTCTGAAGGGGCACTCGTTTCATGCACTTTGTGCTTTAAATACTTTACTTTGACTTGCTTGAGAAATAGTTTACCGTAAGAACTCGCAGCGCTTTATTTAAATTTAAAACACATCGGAAAAAAATATATTTCTGGTTGTATTAGTTTTAATGGTAGCGTATTTTTCCGTAAACAATTAGATAAAAATCACGAAATGTTATCTCTCAGATTTTAGTTATCTCGAACTTGTTTTAATTATGAAAGTCAAAATGGTAGGTAATGTTTTTGTTTGCACATTTATACGAAAATGGCAAAAATTCTCATTCACTCCCAATTATCGAAAACTTTTTATTTGACATATGAACATAAAGTCTGCAGGCTTTATCATATATCCATATCCACTGATATGGCTATAGACATAAAGTGTCAGATAAGAATGGTGTGGCTAACCAATCTCTTTTGTACATGCATTGATTTTGAATCTATCTTTTGACACGTTTAAATTTTGCTTGTTTGCTTTTACGGTACAAAGAAATAATGTGGATTCTCTAGAAATATCATGATTAACTTAAAATAGCAGCTTCCAATCCCCCTCAACGCGTATTTTTTTTTAAAAGAGTTAAAAAGTTAAGACGAAGCCGTGGGCTTAAATCTAGAGTGGAATTATTTAAATTCTTGCCTAAAAACAAGAGAAGTAAACAAATACACCCAATTTATTTACCGAAGAATGTTTCACCAGAATAATCTTGTTTCTAAAACGTACTAATTGTGAAAACGAGTAACGCAAAATGTCTCCCCGGGATTCCTGTCACACACAGTCGCGATAAAGATAAGCTGCTCAGTAGGTAAGTGGAAACAAAGCCGGCACAATTAAGCACTAACAAGAGCAAAGTACGAGCTTAATTATCAAAAGACAAAGTACTTAATTACTGTACGGCGTGTAACATAACACCCATTACGTGCATACGAGGAGTTTCGTCAGAAGCCTGCAACTTACACTTCGAGACGTTGGATGGGGTGTTTGACTTTTGTTTAGTACGTTTAAAGACATTTAGGTTTAAAAATATTTTTTCTAACTGTTATTTATAATTTTACTGTTTTTACAAAGATCAAAGTTACCTCGTATATACATAAAATAAATTCGTGTTAGTAACACCACTTATAACTTGAGAAAGGGTGCACCGATTTTAAAAATTTTTACTTTGTAGGATTTGTCTGGCCTTCGAATAGGATTAATAACTATTCAAATTACGGGGCCGGAGGCGAAACAAAGTTCGCTGGTTCCGCTAGTTAAAAAGGCTAAATGTAACAATGATAAAACGATTGATTAAGGTTCGAACTTAGTTCTTTCTATGTAAGTAAGAATTACTTATTATAGATATTTTCATTTTCTTCTTTCTTCTTCCCTAATCGCACCATCTTCACATACTTCTGCTCCAGGTTATCTTATGATAGCCTGGGGGTATTTTCTGGCATTTGGGCGTCCTAGGATTTACTCTTAACCTTAGACCACCTGGTTATAGCATAGATCTTTTGTAACAAATTAGTAAAATGATATTTTATCATCTAAATATTCGATATCAAAATATTTTTTTAATTAATATTTCCCCTTAAATTAAACTTTCGTTCAGAAAAACAAACTAAGGTACAATATAAATGAATAAATATAATTTATGTGTATAACGAACCATAAAAGTAGTTTATACTTCAGCTTATCAATGGTGATAGCGAAGTGAAGGTAACGTGAAATATTTCCAGAGCCACATACTCGTATAGGGCCACAGAACTCACCTCGAAGGTCGCATTAGCATGCTATGGCGTGCTCACTTTGCAATCGTAAATATCTATTATTCAGCTTTCAGAATAAATTCCACGCTATCAAAGCAATTTCCTCCATTTACCTACATCTATCTGGAAACTTAACCACTAATTTTCCTCTCTGGCCATTTCGATTAAATCTAAGGAATTGTGAAATTTGAACCCCGACGCCCGGTGGATTTAGGCTTGACAAAAGTTATTGTAGTTAGCAGGTGCTAAGCTTTAGAAACTTGACTTCGATATCCAATACGAACAATCCGTTACTTTGCAATACCAATATCGCGTATTTTGTGAAACATAAATGATTAGTAACCCGTAAGTAAGTACTATTAATAAATTTGCTGTGAGGTAGCCCAATAGGTTTGGTGTATGCAGTTTTGATGCCACAATATTTTTATTGAGTCTTCTCCTTTATTTACCAACGCAATTGTGTTAGAAAGGAAGAAAGAAAGAAAGAAAACATGTTTATTCAGTATCATAATTACAAATAGAGAGATACTTGTTAAAAGAAGTTAACATGAACTATTTATGGTATTATTGTAAAAATCCAAAGTTATTCATTGATTAGTTATATCTTTTGGAGTGTAAAACGCGATTGCGTTTAGTAGCTATAATTGTACCTCCTTGGGATTACACAAATAGACCTCATTTCACTTTATGATCTCATTTTGCATAGAGCTCGGCCAATGCAGTGCAAAGCATTACTAACCAGGTATTCTGTTCATCACACGTTTCATTACACCTGTTTGCCGTCCGAATCACTTGTCAGATGCTGCTCAGGGGGTGCAAATAGAGCTGTGCTTGGGGCATAATCCAGTTGCATATTTGATCTTACACCACTACCATGTATGGGTCTCTACTTTAATAATAACCGTCTTGTTGGCTCTATCTTACTTGCACGTATGTACTATGAGTGATAGGGACGTATGAAGTTAAAATTGAGAATCGTGACTTTAGAGTAGGGTCTGCAGGATACCACTGGGGTCTTGCCTTCATGTATTCGTTAAGCATAACGAGTAACGCTAGACCAGGAGAGCATCGTTTTGCTCAACTCTTATGTTTGAATAAAAGATAATATTGTGTCTGATTTAACGACTTGTCGACTAAACTGGTTTCTGACAATGTTTAATAAGGCCATTACGCTCAGTATACCTTTTTAGTACCCATGCTAGTAGGGTCCAGGGTGCGTATCGCGATGCAGTTCTGACAGTTAAAACTCTCTGTTTTACTGTCAAATTAGCAATTCTTATTGCAATTTCTCAGTATATTGATAATATTACTATAATATAACAATACAAATATTAATATTCATACCATTGTAGTATTATTAAAATATTATTATATTTTTAATATTCCTGTACACTGAGTGGGAATTGAACTTTCTCGGAATTGAACGGATTAAGTTTGATCGCAATACGCCCCCAGGTACTTTGATACCATCTACAGCTACAACAGCTATCACAACTAAAGAAGCAAAATATAAATACTAAGCTTATCATCACAAAAAATCGTAACATATTCCTGACTTCTTTATCTAATAACACGTGAAAGAAAATTAGTTGTTAATAATAATATAATTATTGTCTGGCAAGGGCTCCCCTGCCCATCCGGTCACGTCGCCCTAACTTCCGTCCAGCCATTAAATTTAGAGCAACTAAACTTCATTTATCTCGGCTTGCTACCCGCGGACGATAAGGTTGGAAAACACGAAGAACTTCCAACTCCAACTTCGGAAAGTTGTCGAATCACGCCGATCGCTAGAAAATTTGTTACTCAAATAATATTTAAAATAATCTCCAGTCAGACCTTATCGAGAAAAGTTCCATCGCTGTTTTAGCTATTACACTGATAGCGTTTTAACGATAATATTGAGGATTTTCACCTAATTTTAGAACTGTGATGGGACGATTAGGACCCCTTGTTACGGCCTTATCGAATTGTTTTTGTGTCCCTTCTCAAGTTTTGTACAACTTTGAAAAGCTTGTTATATTTTAGATGGAACGAGGTCTTTTCACAGAGTAGAAAGCTTGAGAATATAGGTCGATCATTAGTGAGGTATTTGTTAAATAAAACAAAAGCTGAATAGGATAGAAATACTATTACTTAAAATATTTACTTCAATTGTTTACTTGAATTCAAATTTTCAACAGGATTGAACATAGTTCCAGACATATACCTACTTAACATTATGTTTACTTACAAACCGATCTGACGCTGCTTCAAATGAATTTATTTACAGCCAAGATATTTGAATAACCTGCACATTTGTTTCGCTAAACAAAAAAAACATATATGATCTGATCACCCTACCATATATCACCTCACAATAATCTGTGCTACACCATTTAGGTTTAGGTTATATAAGCAGTTATTATAAATAGTGTAGAAATAAATTCAAGTACATATTTAATCTAATATGCATTATCAATATCCAACTGCAAATGTTTATTTTTGAATGTGCTCGATGTCACACTCTTTTTATTCATCCCTGTTTCAATTGTTGTTTTTTTATGTTTTTTACCTAGGATTCATATAAATACTCGTGCGTAGAATGTACGAAACGTACCTATCGAATTATGTTTAGTGCAGTATTTTAATTTCAAACACCATTAAATACAGCTTTTTGAAAAAGGTTTTATGTAACAAGTTACAAGTAACTTTTTACATTACAAAAACTATGTGACGGTGGCCGAGTGGTGATGATAGGCATACGCCCGGTTAGCGTAAGACACGAGGTTCGATTCCTCGTCTGTCACAGAGTCACGGTTGCTTTTTACAAGTGCAATTTATATTACAAAAACTTTCAGTTTACAACCAGTTTCGTTCAGTTTAGTTTAAAAAGTATCTACTAACATTAAATGCAAATATTTTTTGCTGTATTTCTCGTTATTAGCTTCGTTAGACGGCTTAAAACTTTCGCCACACTCCACAATTTCAACGCTTTATTCAACTAAACGTTGCTAAGGAAACTTTGATAGAAGTTATCAGTCCAAATTATACTCCGTATCTAGGTCGGTGTGTGCCCTTAATTTGCAGAAATCGAATTGATCGTAAGGGGTATTTAAAGTAGAATAAACTTCTTACATTGTGCATAGTTCGAAATGAAACCGCCAGTTTATTTGGAAGTAATCGAAAAATGTTGTAATTTGTTTATTCCTTGAATTTTTAATTTTCATGTAATATGCAGGAAAATTATCAAGTAATTTTACTTTAAGGGTTTTAAGGGTTTTTTTTCAATGGTAAGATAGGTAAAAAAAATACTGACGTAACTAGGTATACGCCAGGTATAAGTTATGATGTTTTAGTATCTGCCTTATTGTACTTTGTTAAAATAGCGGCTATAAAACATAAATTTTCTTACTTGAATAATCAGCCTTAATACGATTAAAATTAAAATAAAATAGAAAAGAATACTCATAATTGTTAGTTTTCCCTATTTCTAATATTTATTGTCTTTAAAATTTGAGAATCTAATTTTTTAAAGATTTATATATCCCCAAAAGTATTGACGAATCGTGTTGTAATGTGATAAAGGTGTCTTAATTTTTTGAGCATCGCGTTTGCGGCAGGATAGCGTGACAAGCCACGTTTGGAGCTAGGGAAAGCCTACGCGATACGCAAATACGGCTGGGTGGCGCAAGTCATCGTCTGAAAGCGTTGTCTTGTTCGCCTATAAAGAGAAAATATTGCCTGTCGATAACATTTTACACGACACAAAAAGGCCTTCCAGGCACGTTCCTCAAAAGTTAAATTATAGGTACTATTAATGTTACTTTATGACATTATGTCGGTGACAGCTATTTCTTGTATTATGTTACTTTATTTTACTTTACTTTACTTTGAATAGGGTAGTCTTATTTTTTTATGTTGCATGTCTTAGTTTAAAATTTTTTCTTGTTTGTTATTAATAAAACTAAGTAAAAAAGAAAAAACGGGCTTTTAAGAGTAGTGATCAGATATAGTGATCAGAATGACACACCAAACACGTAGCACGAAGTCTCAATTTTTTGCCTTGCACTCCATCTCTTTTCAATTACATTGTATGGTCTGCATCGGAATACCAATAATCATAACTTTTCAATGTTACAATACGCACACTTTTGTAGATGCTACATTATTTCCACTGTACGGTTAGCAACGGTTACTGAAATAATCGGTGTTAAGAAATGGGTTGAAGGCAAAGATTATAATATTAAACCGAATAGAATTAGACAGGCAAATGCATGCAAAAGTGCTATTAGTTGAATAACGATATTGCGCTGCGCGACTCCTTTAAGGTTCTATATAATAAATTCACCTGGAGCTAATTATTTTATGAATAAATCCCGCAGTCTGGCAAGGAATCTGCATAAAACGTTTTCGTTCTAGCCGCCAAGTTTGACAGTTTTCACAAAGTACCTACTTCATCCGTGCCGTCTGAGAAGTTACTCCATCTGCGAATTAAAATGCTCGGTTTCGAAAAATGATTATAGTCTTTTACATCTTTCAGTTCAAATAAATTGATAATAATGAACCATGTTTTCGCAAAAATATCTTTAATATTTATTCTAAATTTAAATTACACAATTATTGGAATACCCTTACAGGTTTATACCTCTACCTTCTTGTTGCTTCGATAAACAAAAGGACTTTAATGATACATAAACAAAAACCTACCAGTTATTTTCTCATCAAACAATGGAAATTGTTAACATCGTAAATGTGGGGTAGGAATAAGTTAGCTTTTATCAATTCCATTTTCTTTTGTTTTTTAAAGTCATTTTAAATAAGAGCTAGATTCTTATCAAATAAATATCAAATAAATGGTAAACAAAGCAATCATTGGTTTTATCTTAAAACATGTATCAAACTATTCTTACGTTTGGTAACTTTTTCCTTCCGTCCCGTAACGGGCGCCATAAGTTGGACTTTTCTGTCATTTATTATTATGATACATTACGCTTTTGCGAGGTTGTAACTTCAATCGCTCTGTTATGGCATTGTGGACGTTTCATTCATTTATTGCAAATAGTGGCCTACTTTAGAACCTAAAACTTTATGATAACTACTATAGCTGCTTGCAACGACGACATCGCTACTTTTAAAATAAACGACATATTTCAGAAAAAAGTTTTCACAGTTATTAAATCAGAATCTCACATTTTTATTATTATTATTGGTGAAGGGACAAACAATTACTTGGTGACAAACAATCACTATTACACGTGTTATTTACTTTATGCATTAGTGTTTCATTTCGTACTTCACCCAAACTGAATACTATCAGTTTTCACAAACTGCTGGCAAATTCGTGGGGATCAGGAGTTAAGTCCTCTAAAGCTTTAGTTATGTCATGATATTTCAAACGCTTTGGATTAACTGCAAATTTCCTCGAATATGCAGTCATATTAACTACCTTCTATACATATTCAGACGTGGTTTAATAACGAGTCGTTATTTTAACCATAAATACATGTGATGCACATTTATATTACTGTATATGAAACATGAAATTCGTGTGACATTCTTTTCATCGTTTATTTTTTAAGCAGCAATAAAATTGTATTAATTCACCGACATAAAAAGATTATGTCCGCAATGGCTCAAAGTACTGGCATAAAGCATTTAAAACTTTCTTTTAACGTCTTCGGGGTAATATTCAGACATAAATCCTCGTTTGGGGTTCACGCCGCTTCTTGAACCTATAAAACGATAAAGATCATCTTCTGTAGCATCAAAGGCAACAGAAAAGTACTCATACTCAAACAATCATTATTATCATACTCACACAACCATTATTATACGAGTACTACAGTTTGTTTGAAATAACGTTAAGTACTTACAAAATAAACTTTTCGTGCAGGTCTCGTCTTTGTTCGATATAAAGGCTTAGATACACTGTCGACAATGGGGCAAATGCCCCGAGAACTCGCAACAAAATACATGCTCTTTGCTTGTTATTACACGTCGCTTGTAGGAAATTAGAAAATTGTACGAGAAAAGTCTCACACAGTCACACAAACTCGCAAAACCTTGATATAAATCCACACAGAGGTTTCTTTTTTGTAATGTATCCAAGGCTTTATACCCAGGCCCGTAAGTTACCGTCGACCAGTTTTGCAATAAAAATTGAGCGAAACGTTTTTACTGCCGAAGAACACCACTCACATAATACTTCGAAGCTCTCTCGGAACAAACTTCAATTTTGAACTTGATCGATACGATGTTTGTTTGCTTTTAAATTGTTGCAAGTATGTTTTGACGATTGACTTGCTTTTGCACTGTATATTCATTGTGAATTTTATTCATTTAGCTCGATGCGTACTTGTTATGCAATGCTACTTAGAAACATTTTAGTATGATTCCTTTGCCCGTCGTATAAGTAAAATCGCAAAACTGTTACGACCATAAAAGTTTCCTAACATTTTATTGGCGATCAATACCGTTATCTATTGTTTATTTTGCCTAATCTGTTTCTTTTTTTTACCATTCGAATTTCGTCCGTGTTCCGATCCTATTAAGATATACTTTCATCCGAAATGGTTAGGTCCACACATGCACCATTTGATTACATTATGCGACAGTAAAATTTGAGTGCCAAGTAGAGGGCAAAACAGGAAAGGCTACTAAACGTTGGCCTTTATTACACCTTAGTATATTGACTGTTGCGAGTAAATACGGAGAAAAAACGTTCATTATCGGCTCAGCAAATAAAACAAGATAGCTCCCTCGGGATCGTTCGGTTGGATATTGCGGGCCGCAAGCAAATTTGCGCTAGGCACAATAAATGCTTAGATCTACGTGCGAACATGTGGTTTGGCGAGACGCTTGGGGCCGCATTAGGCCGGATATAAAAGCTCAGCGCCGAAATTGATATCTTAACAAGAGTAACCCATAAGATCTTCTTTGCCAATGAAGGTTATCTAAGGATTAGGATAATTTTTAAAGGTGTGTTTAACCATTTTGCCTACCGAACGAATTATGAATATTTTTGTAACACTATATCTAAGAAATTTTGAGTATGAAGAGTCATTGTTGGCAACCCTTATAATTTCGGCATTTTGAAAATGTCTCATCCCCAAATGAACAGGGCAAGGGCAAGGAGAAAGGAGAAAGTTTAAAAAAATCTCAGAATAAAAAAAAAATATTACATAAGATATAAGATTATCCTCCTACAATTTTCTCGAGAAATCATTTCAAGAACTCATAATAATCGCTAAGATCGTAATTTCTTACGGACTAAGAACCATTCCTGTTTGGAGCTTTTTTATTTACTTATCTAAAGTGTAACTTGGAACAAATCGTACCTTTTCTAGATGAATGCGGCTCTTTATTTCAAACTCAGAGCTGCTCTCGAATCAACTGCTTATAATCAACATATCTTAGTTTGTCGTCCAATTTTGACAGTAATAACCAAGATATTGATTATCGGCAGAACCATTTGGCTGGTAAACCGGTCAAACGATTAATAAAAAAATATGCGAAGGTGAAGGCCAGAATCAAATAGTAAAATTTTAATCAATCAAACGTGTTAGGTACGGTCTATATATGTTATTATGTTGTTTTACACTTTTACTTTATACTTTACTTCATACTTTAGTGGACAGAGACAGACATAACAATAAGTATAATTTCTATTGTGTCGGGATTACTATCTACTAAAATATGAAAGAAATGCTTTTGTAATACCTTCCAAAGACCTGCCCCCTTATTCTGGACACCAAAACCGATCCAATGAAGATAGCCATCCCTGTCACATGCATACACGGCCTGGTATGAGTGACAGGGATGGCTATAATCATTGGATCGGGTTTTGTGTCCAGAGTAAGGGGGCTGTTACAAACCCAAGTTTCATTGAGTATGAAATTTTGTAACTCCATCTAAGGAATGGATGCAGACCGCTAGTGATCGGCCGCTGTGGGAAGCCGTGGCTTATAAACAGCAGTGGACGTCCTTTGGCTGATAATGATTATGATGATGATTATCTTAAGGAATAAATACTTTTTTCATTGACTTTAGTGGTACGTGTGTTTCAGCATCCGTTTATTGATCGTTTAATTAAATAAATAAATACCTTTACCACCACCACGCCAAACGTCCCGTCAATTACTAAAGTCAATTACTTTGATGTTCCAGTTCCGGTTAATCACATCGAATGTTAACCCTTGAACGCCGATCCAAAAATAACTGGTTCCATTGTTGCAGAGGTCCCCCGCTTTGAAGACAGCCTGAACAACTTGACCGTGTCATTGGGAAGAGAGGCGGTATTCACTTGCGTCGTCAATGACCTCGGCTCTTACAGGGTTAGTATTGAAGCACTAGTGTTGTGATTGGAGCGAAAATATCGATGGAAAGATTTTAATTTCACAATTTTTAATTCTTTCACCAATTATTTTAGGAATAGATTTACTTAGTCCACATTAAAAATATCTAAGAACTTACAACAAAAGTTGAAGCATCATTAATTCACTAAAGATTTTGAATCTTACTTAAAAAGAAATGAGGAGTTTAATATAGTTAAGACTTTGTAAGTAAATGCAAAACCTTTCAAGGTAGCGAATAGATCGTAACCAGTAACAAGAATTTTCAGGTATAATATCAAAAACAGGTGAAATCTGAAATTAATTCAAAGCCCATGGCTTTACCTATACATTCGATTTCAATTTTACATAATTGAACCAATCTGTGTGCTAATTCGCATTAAGCTCATAGCTTATTAAGTTTAGCACAATGTCCGCTGCTTGGTCTAACTAATCAATTGCATCTATACCATTATACACGCCTAGTCTAATCCAGGCTGTAATCTTATCAGCTGTTAGCGTAAAATTACTATGATGAGAAGATGTTACATAAATTAATTCATGACAATGATTATTGCTTAACGTTTAAACATTTATCGTAACTAGGGCCGTAGTAGACAAAGTAACAATATCAAATAGCGATGTAATCATCGCGTATTCAAATGCTCAATTGTTTATTTTGACCAGTTATGCTAGACGATGAAAAACTTTGAGATTCAATGGTGAGTTGTTATACCAACCATGATTTATCTGTCAACCATAAATTGCATACTTCGTCTACGGTTTGTCGTTATTATTGATTTTATTTTATTTTTAACCAACTAAAATGTTTGTTCAATGTTTTCAGAAATATTTTTTTGCTTGTGAATGAACGTTTGGTCGATATCAATAAACATTCACATCACTATTCGAACCCTTTCCTCAATTTGATTCACCACAAGTTTGCGAACTTTGCTGATCCTCTAACAGTTTTTAACTCTTTGATAAGTCGATTAGTTAGTAGCATCGGTTTCTATTACCTAGAACTTTATTGATTTTAATCAGATTCGTGGGATGACAAGTTAAATTAATGAAAATTAATTATATTGCGGTAATAAAAGTCATAAAAGTAATTTATTTTTGCATAAAGACCCACTTATACACGTCCCAACATAGACCCTACCATAGCTTCGGGACAATTGTGGGCTAGTGCTGAGAAGAAGCTGCGCAACAAACTCAGTCACTATTGTCAATGACTTTTTTCAAAAGTTTACAATGATAGTGGTGATCATGCAAGTCCATACATTATTATCTTTTAAATAATTATCTACTTTATAATACCCTTTATGGTTTCTATAATAACAGTTATAAATTTATTAATCGGTAAGTCAACAATGTATTCTGGTAGTTTATTAAAAAAAATACATTTCCCCATGAAAGAATTACCAACCTTTCGAAGCCTGAATTGTGGAATAGCAAGCTTATCCTTATTCCTAGTATTATATTTGTGAATATCACTTTTTTTCGTAAATGAATCTAAATTTTTGCGTACATATATAAATTTTCATAAATATTCTGAGAGTAACTACTACAGTAGTAGTAGCTACAGTTAATATTCTTATTTCTCGAAACACCTATTTTAAGGAATCTTGAGGTTTTGGATTATAAATAGCACGCACGGCCCTTTTTTGTAATACAAAAATTGATTCTATATCAGCAGCTGTGCCCCACAATAAAATTCCGTAGGACATCAAGGAAATAACTAAAATAAACTAACCTAGCTGTTTCTACATCAGTCAAACGCCTTATCTTCCTTACAGTAATAGTATGTTCCATAAAAAAATACTGTACATTTTCATTACCAAAATAATATGTATCACTCGGAACAAGCCCATTTCCTTATGTTTTAATAATAAGTGTAGCTGGAAATCCACGATTGTGCATTTTGCAAAATTGTCAAATAATTTTTCTACTCACAAACATTGATAATGAAAGACTATTTCAATGTACCTGATGAAACATTTATTGATAAAATTTTGGATGATATCGTATTTAAATTGCAATTTATTCAAATAGAAAGATATCGGAGCAAGATTAGGTCCATTAGTTTTTCGCACCCTTCGCAAAATCACTTAACTTTGAATAAAAATGTATAAATCTCTGGGTACTAAGTGATTAGGAGACGAGTAAAGCTCTGTTATTTGTATATAATACGTGACTTATTCAAACACATTGTACATAACCTACACGGTTTCACTGTCTAAACCTATTTTAGCTGCCATCGAACCACTTAATAATACGTCAATAATGGAACGGTATTTATTTCTAGAATAGAAGAATTTGTTTTCATTTTTTTATGTTTGATTTATTTATTAATATCAAACAAGAAAAAAATAAAACTAAGACATACAACATAAAAAATAACACTACCTTATTCAAAAATGAAACCATTTCCTTGTGGCAAGGAGGCTGTAATGCTGGCTGCGTTACCGCGTTGGATAGCTATGGTAATCCTTTGAGCTAAAAACCAGCCAGCTTTATTATTAGTCGTTGCTTGTTTAAACATTTTTATATATTTTATATAGGTGGCGTGGCTACGCGTGGACACGCAGACGATCCTGACGATCGCCAGCCACGTCATCACCAAGAACCACAGGATCGCGGTGAACCACAGCGACCGGAGAGTGTGGTTCCTCCACATCCACGACGTGAGACAGTCAGACCGTGGCTGGTACATGTGCCAGCTCAACACTGACCCTATGAAGAGTCAGACTGCTTATTTAGATGTTGTGGGTAAGTCTATAGTAAATAAGAAAGAGGAATCTTTCAGCAACTTGGTAGCATTTAATTGGGTCATAAAAACTATAAAAAGTCTCAGCACTGACCCTATGAAGAGTCAGACTGTTTTATTTTGAAATTGTGAGTAAGATCATAAGCAAATGGAATGGCTCAGCAATTAGAGCACTGTTTGTGTGTGAGTGTGGTTCCTCCACATCCACGACGAGAGACAGACAGACGGCGGCTGGCCTAGACTGACCCTATGAAGAGACAACTTTATTTAGATGTTATGGGTTAAGAAAGTAAGAATAGCATAAAAATGACAAGAAGATGGTGTTAAGAATTTGACGCGCTATATAATCAAATTATGACTTTTAAAATGGGCATCTAATACGAGTGGATTTAACTTTCCAAGATGTTAAAACGGGATTTAAAATATAATCGCACGATAATTATTTTATCTTTGCTGGAGCCCTCAAAGCTGAAAGTGTATACCTAAAACTGATTTCCATGCTTTCAAATACTCAGTTTCAACACGTCATACTTTTAACCTTATATTACAAACAACTTTTAAACGATGTGAATATAATACCAGTTGAGTCGTAATTAATTCAATATCTAAAAACTGTCTGCCTACAGTTAGCGATCTTCATTAACCATTCATTGTTGGGATAACTTTTCCACCGTTAGAGGTGAATTTTAAAATTGTTTGGACCGCTTTTAGTTCCCGTTTCAGTTGTTAAATGCATGTGGATTTAATTTTATTTTGGGAGAGTTTAGGTTGTTACATAGTCGTTTTTTATCGGATGAAAAAATGCGACATCGGTTGTTAAAACTTTGTGCCATTAAAAAAAATCAGTGCTCATATTTTAATGTCTACGTACCTAGGCATTTATAGTTAAGTTTTAGGTTACAGGGAGCTACATACTTATAAAAGAGTTCAATGATTTATGTAGGTATGACTATTGATCGACTGAATAGCTAGTAGCTGTGATATAGGTCCTGATTTCTTGAAATTGTCATCCTTACTGTCTTCAAAATAATCTTTAAATTAGTAAAGCGTAATGATTTTTTATCAACTTTTAAAAGAATCGAATCAATTGAATCGAGTTTTCTATACTATGCTTTTATCAGTTACAAAATTTTTATTTCTGTTAATAGTGCCACCAGATATCCTGGACTACCCAACGAGCAGCGATCAGGTGGCTCGAGAAGGTGCCAACGTGACGCTGAGGTGCGCGGCCCACGGAGTACCCACCCCAAATGTGGTGTGGAGGAAAGAGGCTGGCGACCTCTTGCCCACATCCAACTTCAGCGATACGCATAGTGAGCATCTTACTACTACTTATGGTTGTCCACTATTATACGAGGAGCTACGTGAAGCGTCATGACGCTGAGGTGTGCGGCCCACACGTGCCCACACCCTAATAATAGTCCCCCTAGCCGATTTCGACTACGGTGGCCAGTCACAACGACTAACCGACTGCGCGGGACATATTATAGTGCACAAGTGTCTGCGCAAACACAGGTGCACTCTCTATTCCTTTCACTCTCATAGCCCAATGGGACAGCAATCTGATACGACCGGAAAGAGATCAGGCGCAGGACCAACAGCTTTACGTGCTTTCCTAGGCACGGGGGTAAAACACCGCCAACTTCCAAACTCCGGGCTAATGTGGTGGGATTTAATATTATTTGATCAGAAGACAAGTGCTTCCCGCTTTTTTAAAATTAATAATTAGTTTATATGATAAATTTTAACTGTCATTTAATAGACCTAGTAACTTTGCCTTCATTTTTGAAAGGAGGCAACATTTTCCCGAGGAGGTATAGTGTAACCTGCAAAACAATAATAATAATGGTACATTTGTAAAGAGCCAAGTAGTTCAGTGTTAACACAAGTTCGTGTGAGAATCGAACCTGGAGATAACTTCCATAAAATTCATCAATACACAAAGTTAAGAAGAAACCACACCTTCGTATGAGCTCCTTTGATCTTTTGTGGAATTGAAGTAATTAATGTAACTTTTAATAGGAAATTTGGGTCGATAAAACCGCACAAGTTCACATCACATGTAATGAAACGATTCGTCCCAATTAGACTTTCTATCGTAAATTAATTAAAATTTTGATTTGGCTAGCTATAAGTTTTAATTTGTTCATCATCATCGGTAAATCAAAAGCCTTATTAGTGAAATTGGCAAGAATTAAAAAAAAAAAGATTTTACTTCATTCATCAATTTAATAAAAATGCTTTTAGAGTGGTATTTACATCCATAGAATCTTATTTAGTGTCAATGAACTTTAGTTTATCTCTTGAATTGCCTTTCCGGCGTAGTTAAACACACTACGTATCTATCTATCGTACCTATTCCAAACGACCCTATGTCCACTAGTCACTAAATCATTATCATCAGCAGTCGTATCTCAGATCATATTCCTTGCAGATACTTCGGTGAGCGGTGCTGTGGTGCATCTCGTAAAGGTTTCACGGTTGCACATGGGTGCATATTTGTGCATCGCAAGTAACGGCGTGCCACCATCTGTCAGCAAGCGAGTTATGCTTGTGGTTCATTGTGAGTATTAAATATTTTTTATCTGTGACTTTCTGATCATTATATGAAATTAGGTATATTATCTACGCGAAAAGTATTTTCACTAGTCTAGACCAGGTATAGGTAGGTGTGATGCTGGATGCCACCACGCTATTAGATTATATGATAAGAATTTGCGTAATTATATAAACTTTTACGTTGATTGACAGTCTTAGTTATCATCATTATGTAATAAGTTTCTTCTTTTTCTTCTTCTTAACTTTGGTTTTTCATTACAAAAATGCCTTATCTTTTAGCATTAGAAATACTCTTTAGTTTTCACTTTCAAAATAACTATGTACATTTGATTTCAAAAATTTGTTTATTGTATACTTGCGTGTAAGAAATTGATATAACGATTCAAATTCATATACATTTTCAAGCAATTCGTTCTCTATGTTCGCTATTCGCTCACATTCAAAGTAATGATTACAGCAATTTTTCAAACTAGGAGTAATTTTGTCCACTGAACTCTGTGGTTACAAGTCAGTTTTCACTGCACCAGTAATTGTTATACCGTGTACACGTTTGTGTATTTAAAATGATTTTTTTTCTAAATAAAAAACATACTTCAGTTTTCTGAGTGGAAATTAATTGCGGATGCTTATAAAAAAAGTGTCTGAAAAAAAAGCTTATCTTAGAATCGGTAACTTTTGAGTTCGATTCGTACATTTGTATTGTATCACATATTCAGCTGAGTATAGCTGAACTAAAATATTTCAGAGGTCAGTCACATTTGATTCACACGATCAAAGTCAATAGACTTGAATAACTATCTATTGTAATAAAATAATAGTAAAATAAAGCAACTAATAATTCAAATATGGAACGTCATTTCGTGTGAAGTAGTAGGCAGATAAATGGGAACTGTTTCAGACATTGTTAAACATACCGTAAGTCTCGGATAAGCGAATACCTACAAAATAAATAAATCTTTCTAAATAAAATCTAAAATGTTTTCTGTTGAGTAATTTAATTAGAAATGTTGTGAGCCTAGCATGCCCACTTCAGCACGCAATTACACCTTTGTAATATGACTTTTGAACGACGCGGCGGCACTCTTGAACTTATTTTTGGGCCATTAAGTAATCAATACTGGGTGTAATGGAATACTTCGCTGTAGAAACGAATTTAATTAGCCGTGAAGTTATAAGTTCGTCATGTAAAAGTTTGTTTTGTTGGCCTTAACTTAATACCTACACATTATTGCCTTATGTAGCCTATTTACTACATATACTAATTATTCTTGGAAATATTTTGTGGTATGAACCAGCGAAAGATATATTTTGTCGTTCATTTTAGTTGTGACCTCTGTGATTGAGTGGCTTAGGCGTTGGTTAGGTGTCGCTATATTTGCGTTTCCGAATTCGATCAGTCTGCGACCTAGGTTGGGTCAATCTAGGAAACCATAGCTTATACTCACATTTGGAATCTAGTTGATGTGGTACGAAGCTTATGTAGAGTGGTTGATTCCGATAGAATCATGATCTCCTAAATAGTTCGATATTTTTTTGGGAAATCAGAGTACAAATTAATTTTGAATTACAGTACTCAGTCCCTCCCAACTGCGTTTGCGCGTTTTCTCCCTCTCCTCCCATCGCAGCGTGATTTTATATAGCTGAATGCCTTCCTCGATAAATAATCTATCCAACACAAAAACATTTTCTCAAATCAGTTTAGAAGTTCCTGAGATTAGAGCGTTCATACAAACAAACAAACTCTTTAGCTTTTTAATGTAAGTTTAGATGTATTATTGCGATTTTTTCAATGGTGGTTTAACAAGACACAAACATACAATCAGACAGTGGTTGTAAGACTAGTGTATCGAGTCGTATAATTCCAATATCAGCTTGGTATCTATTCGCTTTGCTGGCTATTGAATATTGACCGTTTACCCGCAACTGGCAACGGTCCAAAGACGAAACTAGTCGTACAGTCGACAGCACATTAGGCTTTACATTTTTGTTGAATAATAACCCTTCTATCAACTGCATAAGATACCACAGTGTTGAGATATACGTGGTGTTGCCCGTACAAAAGACGCGATACGCTATCTCCTTGCACGGGCCACTTTACGAGCCTGCAACATACAAAGAAGTGTGACTAGAATACAAGTACCTTAACAATATACACGGTCCACTGAGCATGCAGTAGTAATGTCCGTCATGCATATCTTTCTGCATGTATATTTTTCTGTTTTAAACCATTGTTGGCAATTTTTTTTGCACCGAAATGTAAGTAATAGTTAGTTTTTTTATCTCGCCCTATATTATTTATTTAGTTCCGATGCGGGTTCCACGATCTAGCTTCTTTCCTTCCGGAGTTGAGGTAACATTGAAAGTGTTGAAAAAAATTGATACAGTTATTGAAATAAAAAAAAAACAGGATTATAATCAAAAATGATAAAAATAAAAATAAACATCCGGATGGAACTTTATATCCAAATTAAGTACGATAAAGCTTCCGGGAAAAGTAAAATCCCGAAACCTGCGAATAAATAAATTGTTAACTGTTTTGAATTTCGGGTGAAATTAGTATTATCGGTAGTTAGTTAGTATTGTGCGTAATAAGTGCTTTTTTGTTTATTTTTGATTAAAAAGTAGATAATACCTTGCTTGTGGAAAAAGGCATATTACATATACATTACGCTTCGGTAAACATATAGATGAATATTATTACGTTGTGTCTGTTAATAGGATTATGAAATGGTTTATATAGTATTTGATATTTGATGTCCAAATATCATCTTGATTAGTACAGCACGCATCCATACAGAAAAATGACAGGCAATTTCAGTCACAAATAGGATATGTTCTTATTAACTTAACTGAAAGCTAATCTATACATATAATAAAATTGTAGAGGTCGAATTTCTGTACAATAAAAGAAAATGCTTAAAACCGAGTCAGGGGGATGTAAGAAGTGCAATGGGACTAATCAAGATTTTTTTCAAATTTCTTATTTCTCTGTTTGTCTGTTTGTCTGTCTGTTTGCTCGCGATAAACTCCGAAGCGACTGAACCAATTCAAATGAAATTTTGAACTGTGGTAGCTTACGCCATCGGCCAACATTTAGGATACTTACAATACCTGTAAATAAAAGAGTTTCCGTGCGATGGTAAAAAAATCGAACTATAGGTAAAATAAAAAACCTCAGTAGAACAAAACGCACCAAGTGTCACTTTATCTACCATAGGGTGCGTACCACTTGATAACCGCGTCAGCCATTGCGAAACAGATTATATTTTAAAAAAAAGTATGTCTAAAAAGTCATTGTCAAATGTCAAGTCAATATACTAAAACAAACAAAGCATTCCAATAATTGAATTATTGGAATTGAAAGCATGGAAGATTGCCTAAGTGCAATAGTGATATTATATATTTATTTATTTATTTAAGAACTTTATTGCACAAGTAACAGTGTACAAAAGGTGGACTTAATGCTAAAAGCATTCTCTCCCAGTCATACCTTTAGGTCATGCAGAAAGATTATAAGTGGGTGCAGGAGCATAATGTAGTAAAAATTTAGGAAAACGCAACAAAAATATCATTATGAAGCATAACAATATTATATTAATACATACTATAATATATATTTAATACAATAAACTAAATAAACATAAGTATAATATATATTTTATATGTATAACTACCAAATACTGTAATACATAATTAAAAAAAATATACATACATACATATTAACAAGTTTCGCAATTATTAAGCCAGAAACTTACGCAGTTTGTTCTTGAAAGATAATTTCAAGATATATAGACATTGATGGTGGCGCAATGGCCTCTCCAGTCTCCAGTATCACGTTGTTGCTGATAGCAAGGGCCCTGAGTCCATCACCTGTAACATCAAAGTTTGATAAACGGTATGTAGTAGACACTTTTAAAATTTTACCCGCCAGTAGTGTTACTGCTTTTCCTAATCACCTGAACTCTGTTCATCCAAAAATTCAACTGGTAGGATTGCAGAAGAATTACTGAAATAGATAAATATACTGAAATGAAGAAGTTAAGATCTTCTTTAAGAGGAAGAGGAGAGGAGGAGGAACGAAGTTTCTTCCAGTTGAATTTAGTAATTCTCCTGTCATGCAGTTCATATTCAGAAATTGAGGCAAATAATAAACAGTATTTCTTATCCAGATCATAATCTTAGCCACACAGTCTTTAGAAATGCCACCAATACATAGGTACCACGACCAAAATTTTGATTCAGAGAGCAAGGGGCATCTATGATAACTGAAACCTGGCTGCTGAGCGTCAACATGTAAGGAAAGTTCTTCCAGTATCATATTGTTGCATTTCCCATGCCAAGGCTGCTACAGTGGAACAAGAAGTTTAAACGATGAATCTTTTTCTATGACGTTTGATTAATTATGCAGATTAACCTTTCTACTGCGACTCCTTACTTTAGATTTTATTATCATTATAAACTAGCAGATCCAGCGAACTTTGTTTCACCCCCCGCCCCGCTAAGAAAGTAAGCAGTTACTTGAATATTTCTTTCATAAGAACCTTCTCCTGACAATAAAAAAATTAAAGTAACTGTCTGTCTGTCGTGCTTTCACGCCAAAACTACTTAACCGATTTAAATAAAACTTGGCACAAACATAGTCTAGAGCTAATTATAATCATCTCTAATCTAATTTTTAATGCGAAAAAATGGCTATAAGGGCTTGAAAAGGAAGATAAAAGGTTTTCTGGTAAAAACGTAGTTTATAAAAAACCGGCTAAGTGCGAGTCGGACCCGCGCACTGAGGGTTCCGTACCACTCTTAACTGAATTCGGGGTCCACTTACATTCCACCTAAAGAAAATATCACAATATTTTTGTCAGCAAACTTTGTTTTTCATAGTGTTTGTATGAAAGACAAAGTTATATTTGCGGTTGATGAAAATGGGTTCGATCTCATTCAATTCGATTCCGTTTTTGCCATTCGGCTACGGAACCCTAAAAATGGACTTTAATAAACTTTTATTAATACTTTATATCTTGCGTACTCATACTAATACTAAAGTATCTTATTCGTAAAATCATAAGCCATATTCAAAAATTCTACCCAAAGTTACTATTCCACGTGGACGAAGTCGCGGGCACAGCTAGTTATTCAATAAGAGTCACAAATGCGTTAATGCAGCGTTGCATGCGTAAACAGAAATTACTAAGAATTTTCTTTTTCATTGCTTTGTATTAGTTGTGAGAAGCAGAGTATTCACCGGTGGAATAAAACACTTTGGCTTTGGCAAGCTTAATTCGTGATTTACTAATTAATTTGATGTATATTTTTTGTAAAAATATTTTATAAATTGTAATTAATTATGATTGTTCAGTTTTTAATTTTAAGGATTAAAATTTCATTTCGTTTTAATAGTTTATTATTAATTTTTACTTGCAGTTGTATAAGATTGTAATGTAATGAAATGGCGAGAAATAAATGATTATGATTCTGAGCTTTGAATCCCTCGCTACACTCAGGATTTTCTATTACCTCGCATCGCATAGGAGTCAGAATTATGTTCCTTTCGTTTCGCTCGCGATTTAAGATAGCACCCGTGACGTGAAGACACTACTTTATTCCCTTGTTAAGTAATCTACTATTAAAAATACCCTTTTTGATTTAACTATACTTATAATTTTCTCATAAATAACAAATACAAACAAAGCATTATCTCAAGAACGTCTAACCACTTCGAAGGTATTTCTATTTAGCTTTTAAAGCTTTCATTGAACATTAATTAAGCAACCAATTCTAATAAAAAAGACGTTCAGTTGTTACTAAAAATTTCCATGAATGTTTTAAGTAAGTACCTAGATAAAATCGATCTTTATATTCCGAGAATGGAGTTTTAGGGTTCGGTACTGCAAAGGTAAAACGGAACCCTTATAAAATCACTATATTGGCTCTACATCTTGAAAACTAATGTGTCAAGATTGCGTTATTTTTAGACCTCAAACATTGTTGTGTTGAACATTGATCGCTATAATGTTAATCTGTTTGTATAACGTTTGTTTGTGTGTCTGCTGTAGCATTGTAGCTCCTTAACGGGTGAACAGATTTGGACGTTTAGTGTATAAATTTTCAAAGCTCGATTTAAAGTTTAAACGCCTTTAAAAAGTTTTTCCATTAATGGAGCTCCAGTATTTCTGTGTATCGGAAAAAAATACAACTTGGAAAATTTCCACCACCACATTGATAGCAAAATAAATATTTTAATGAAAAATTTTCGTTTCGTTCTCGTACACACTCGGTCCACGATAAGAGTAAGAGTGTTGCAAAGGAGCTTTTAATAAATAGCCAGCACCCATCTCTTACTCAATGTAATTAAACAAGTAACGATATTATTTTCAGCTGATAATTTTGTATTTTACATATAATGTGGAATATTTTTGTGGGATACACGAACAGTAAAATAACAATTTTACAACATTAGAAAGGAAATAGAAAGTAACGCGTGATATAATAGTGTGAAAGAGAAAAACATACTGCACCGACCCCAGATAAACTGGGAACAGGGCAAGCGAATGAATGATGATGAGAAAGAAAATAGAAAAATCATTTTTTAATCAAGGACATCACACACACTGCTTGTTTTTTCACACAAATGTTTTTTCTATTTATGCTTAACTGACATAATTTTGAAAATAAATGAAAAATAAAACAGATGAAAATAAGACAAAAAAGCAACTGACAAACATAGATAGCCATTATGCCCTTTATTGATACCACGTATTTTGATTAAAACGTCATGTTGCTATTCTTAACATCTTTTTGCTCCTGTTTCACGGTTACCTATATTTATCTCGCATGGAGCCTCAAATAAAAACCTGCAGCAACCGTCGGAAGCGGTTCCCTCCCGCGGCTCACCGCAGAGTTTAGCGGTCTCTGTTTATTGCCACCTTATCTCGCTCCGTGCCCGAAAAGGTAGTGCTGCATATATCTCGCAGAATCATTTGGGAATTAAGTGAATCGCTTGAAGAGTTTGTTTGGAGCAACTTCAAATTACGTTCATTTTTTATTTGCAAAAATCATTTCGGTCTTCTTTTTGAAATATACTGTTTACAGAACAGAGCAAAGTGAGAAGCCAGATTATAGTTAGTAGATCTGTACAGACAAAATATTAGAAAACTTGAGTCAGTGACATGTTTTTCGAATGTGTTATTTTGTAATTGCAATTTTTGCGAATGCATAATCATAATCAACTATCTGTATGGATCTTTAATTTGGTCTGAAATAAACGTTTTATTATTATTATTATTATATTATAAGTTATAGTTCGGTACATACAATTGCGCCAATTGGCGATGTAATAGTTATGGTCAGCAATATAAGGCCCAATTTCTTTATCGATAGTAATGGTAAAGTTACCACTTGATTAAAGTATTTTTCTTACAAAACTCACACAATCGTAATATTTAACCGCTGGTAACGTAACTTTACCATTACAATCGATGAAGAAATTGGACCTAAGGCCTCGTTGCTTGATCGGTTGTAATGGTAAAAAGAGCAATTTGGGCCTAGCACACGTATGTGCCAAAGTAACAATTTATTTTGTATCCTTCAAAATCACTTGCGAACAAACAAACTGGTTACTTCCATTATAAAACTTAAGTACTATGCGTCGTATGATGCAGTGTATTCATTTGATTTTCTACCATTGTAACGTATTGACTTTGTTCCAGTCCCGCCAATAATGACAATACAGAACCAGCTTGTGGGCGCAAAGGAAGGAGACACTGTGTTCTTAGACTGCCACTCAGAGGCGTTTCCTCGGTCCATCAACTATTGGACGATAAACGAACAAATCATATCACAATGTAAGTTTATTTCAGCGTTCATATTTTTATGTTCTTTGAATTATTCGATAGTTAGTGCTTATTAGTCGATGGTGAAACCAGCCCTAAAAGTAAGATCTTGATATGTGGTATCAAAAATTTTGTATGGGAAATTCATGATGACATTCTCTTTTACGTTATAAAAAGAGAATATTGGAAAAATGCCTCAAGTAATTATTACAAAACATTGCAATTTTTCTATTAAATATATTCTTACTTACCTATAGCCTGCTGAGCCTAGTAACACGATGATCTATTTTGTAACTCAGAATAAAAAACTTTTGAAATATGCTAGTTAGAAAAAATCCATCAACTCACAATTTAACAAGTCAAATTAGCCTAATACTGTCTGTACTTCAAAATTTTCGTGTACTGAAACCTTGTAAGAGGATTTTTGTAATAACTTAAATTGAATAGAAGTAATAAATAAAATGTAAGCATTTTTTTTTCTTTACAACAGCGGACAAGAGGTTCGAGATAGTCTCAATAGAAAGAGGCTATGAAGTAGACATGAGACTAAAAATCAAGAAAGTGGGAAGACATACCTTCGGTACTTATAGCTGCATATCAAAAAATTCCCTAGGGGATACGGACGGGACGATAAAACTGTACTGTAAGTATGAATTATTTTTCCACCCAATATAGATCTGTGTTGTAGGAATAGCGATATTTCTCTATCGATAGTTAGATATCAAAAATGTTGACATCCTTATTTATTTATTTAAAAACCTTATTTCACAAATAAAAGTGTACAAAAGGTAGACATGCTAAAAGTATTCTCTTCCAGTCAAACCTTATTATGTCCTTAGTATCAGTAGTGAAAATTAAAGCTGCCAAAACAGATTCATATGAGTAGTTCATTGTTGGTTGTTGTAATAAAAGTTTATGGGCAAGTAAATAGTACTCGTACTTATCTTAAAAATGTTAGACTATTGATCGATTGATAAAAAAGTATTGAGATCCATACAGTTAATAAGGTATAGATACTGTTGATATTCAGCAATGGCATTGCTTATATTTAATCAGTCAGGTATCAAAGGAATGCCGAGAGTCGCATAACAATGGAATTTTTATTGTGTCTCGTTTACACATACTTGACGAGTTAATCTATATCGTATCCGACTTATCGATAGTAGGTATATCGCTATCGCAACAACTCTTATATACATTATATCGACCGCGGAACTTTTATTTCAAACCGGTAATTTATTTTGTTTGGGACGAAGTACCAGAAATGTTTACTTTTCTCTGCGTTTGCCGACAACTAAGCAATATTCTCGCGGTTGCCGCATGTCGACATATTAAAAGGCATTTAATGTAGATATTTCCAGAAAACGTAACAATAACCAGAAACTTTTAAAAATTGGAGTTCTGTGAAACGAATTCGTTACTATGTGTTTGTTGATTCAACTCATTTCCATAAAATTCCATCGTCTGAAATAAATTATGAAGATAACGTGGCATGTGTCGAATACGCCGAGCCGTGTATTTTTATACGCATTTCAACTCATGTTAACAAAACAGTCTCATTACACGATTCTTTCGTTTCTAAATCTGATACGGAACCCATTACTTGATGTATCCCGAAAACGTAAGAATTCGATGCAAAGCCGAAATAATGGGTATGCCGTGAAATGCGATATTTTCGGGCGAGCCCTTAGAGTGGTGAGTTGGTAGCTAACTTGGGGTGTATGTTTCAGCTTTGTCCGGGAAGTATGAAGAGATGCAGTACAACGAAGTGGGCGATTTCGATGAGACGCCCGATGTGAGTGAGCTAGAAGCACTCAAGCGCAGCACGGGAGTGAGGAGTACACCCTTTGCCCTTCTCTTAGTTCTTGCCGTGTTATAATGCTATCTTGTATATACGAAATATATTGTTACGATTATCTTTTTTGTGATGTTTCACTGGTTTTCTCTTTGAGTTTGATGTTATGGAAGAATGAGGGGAAAATAACAAGTTGGTAAATAAATGTACAAAATTATTTGAAACCACCTATAGGGATCATAGATCCTGTATATTCATTAGGCATAATTACAGATGTGCCTTTACCAAAATTGCCAGCAATTTAAGGAAACATTACAATTTTTATCATCTTTTGATTAGTATTTATGATCAATATTTTAGCAAAAAGATGATAAACTATGTGGTGTTCCTTAACATTGCCAAATTTGTCGGCTGTTTAAGCAATGTTGCTTCAATTTTTGCCAAGGCACTGTTGCCGGCAACGGCACATCATTAGGCATAAAGACAAATTTTGCTAGAGTTAATACCTACTTATGTTTCATGTAATTTATCTGATAGGTAGGTGTTAGAACATAATATTAGAAGTAACTTTCTTTAATAAAGCCGCTCAGAGAATGCTATTTTGTCGATTTCAATTTAGACCCAAAAGGTATTGAAAGAATGTCAAGCTCCCAGACTTTGACACTTTTTCTATACATCATCATCATTTCCAGCCCTTATTCCCGGTTCATCTGGGGTCAGGTCTCCTAGTACATCTGCACCAGAGAGCTCTCTTCTGGGTTGTCTGTGTAGTGGGACACTTTTCCTGTACATTTTCTATTAAAATTGAAATCGTCAAAATATCATTCTCTGAGTCTCTTTATTATAGGATAGCTACTACCTATTTTTAACAAAAAACGAAATCTTATATGAAACAAATAATTCACTTTGGGCGTGTGCGAGAAAGATGAGGCCTAAATTAAAACCCGATACTACGAAAAAAAGGATTGTCACTTTCATCTCATTCCTTCCAATATATCTTGGCAAACGTAGGTATTTTTGTAGTAAGTATTCAATAATAAGAACCGAAATCTATTTTGCGTCAAACTGTGTTTGGGATGTCTGGAATCTATAGCAACGATACCTATCCAACAGAATTTTTTTCATACAACTGAACAAAGTCAATAGCAAAAACAGTTGGGGTTTTAAAAGAAACTGCAAACTATAAATCGTAGAGCTGGCGTTGTTTCAGTGGGGACGCCATCGTGATATATCATGCATGTCGTGTCTTGGGAGTTCTATATTTCATGTTTGTCGGACGCGGCCGCGGAGGTTCTTGGCCACCTGTGTCCTCGCACATACCTGCTACAACTGTTCGCGAGGTGAATGTAAATTTGTCACCCGTCCGAGTTGTCACGTCACCCCTATCTCTAACAGCCACTTTATGGACCCCGCGAATCGTCACCTAAAGAGACGCGACGCCATTTGAATTCATTTCACACACGTTACATTGTACCCGATTGTCATTTCCTCCGCGTAATTGGTGCAGATTTTACCGTACAAATGCTGAATGTTAAAGGGGTCGAGGTAAAGATATACTGCCTTACCACAAATAATTAAACAAGTTTCGAACACTGTTTAAATATAATATGGCTAGTATAAAATCAACGTCAATCAAGTCAAATGATATAAGGGTGACATACATTTTGTTTTAGCCGCATAACATTTAAACAGTTGTTCAAACCTTGTTTATTTATTTGTGGTAAGGCCGTAATCACTAAATTGATGGTATAAAATACTTATTGTTTGAAAATGTGATATTTAGACAATAAATACTAGAAACATTAAAAAAGGGAGAGTCATATACTCCAATTAACTAAGTTTATTTCCAACATGGGTTCACGTAGAACCTAATTTTACTGACACCTGTATTAGCGGACAAAAATGGCACAAAAATCAACAAAAAAACCTCGCATACGACTTACCAAAAAATAAGGGAAGGCAAATCTAATCGCTTTACTAAATATTTACTAACGCAAGGTTACTGGCCGTGCTCAAACAGGCTAACGGCTTGACAAATGGCATAATCAGTTAGGTCAATATAAGCGACGTGGAGGCACTAAATCAACGCTCAGGGAATAGTAAAAGAAGACGATTATGAAATCTCAGCGTTTCACGACCCAATTTCCGTTGGAGATAAAATTAGGTTGAGCTAATGAAAAACGTCTTAAAGTTATTTTAAAGATGTTAACAGCAACTTTGTGTTCTTAATAAAAGGGTACCTAATTTTATATCGAATCACTTTAAAAGGCCTTTAAAAGTTTTAAATGGGTTCTTGATTTAGCAAATTATGTTCGAATAAAATATATCGTCTTCAAGAACGTTTAATATCTTAATTGTGATTACTCATATAGCATACGCAACTGTGGTTACGAGGACCAACTAACGCATTACTATGTTATTTACACGACCTTTAGCTTTGAACATTACATCTCACTTAGCAAACCTAACTAAGTTCGAAACCTAGAAACTGCAGTTTCCATAGCTCAATAAATCATTTAGTTACTGTTACGTGCTCGCTATAAACTACACCATTCCTTACAGTATCAGACCCCAGCGGCTAAAAGCCAAGGTGAGCAAATAAATCCTTAAAGTGTTGAAAAAGTCTGACAAATTGTGAGAGGTGACATTGGCTAAGCTTTTTTCGGCGATCGTGTGTCTCAACAATCAGTATCCTTTTCAGGCGCTAAGGTTGTCACGCGCGGGTCCGGATGCATTCGGGCCCCGTCCACTTTGATTCAACCGGTTCCGAGCCTCGTCCGTGATCTGAAAACGGCACGATAACCTTGGTATTGAAAGCTGAGACGATGTAATCAACCGTGTAACTCTATTATGGCGTTATTTCAATAAAATTTCGGGTATTCTGAGGCCCAACCTTTACGAGGATAAAAGTGGCTGCCTTTGAAGCTCTTAAAGGATTCAAAAAGTAGAAAGATATAATATAAGATTTGGATGGTGATACAGACTCTTATCTGTATTTGTGATAAAAGTGAATGTAAATAACGGATTCAGCTGTTATTGGTAAACCTTGTAGTTGATTCTTTAACACGTTCCGGGACAGCGAACGCCTACAATAAAACATCTATTGTGTCTGGAATAATGTCCCAGAACGTGTTAAATTGGTTTCGAAAGTACATTGAGGGCCTACTGTGAAAAACTAAGTGCGCTTTCATATTAGAGAGTCAGCAGCGCATTAGCAGCGGAACGGTCGCGGGACATACGCGCCGCTGCAGCGCTGCTACTGCGCTGCCGTTTATAGTGTGAATTTATCGGCAGTGCGACTGTCGCCCGTAAGTCGCGCTGCTGCCGCGCTGCTTAAGTCCCTAAATGTGAAAGCGCTCTAGATCCATCGATGCAATCATCGTTTTGCAAATCCGAAGCAGTATCCTTACTATGAAATGCTACAATGGATTTCGTTTTTCATAGTAGATCTCCTGGTCTATCCACCAAACGCTAAGACTTTAATGATAATATTTCTGATAAAAATAAAAGAGGAAGGGCAGGAAATATTTCACTTTCCAGGAAAAAAAAATTTTTTGCATGCTGTAACACCGTAAAAGTTGCATGTACATATTTTGAATGGTAGAATAATTTGTTAACTAGTACGAAATTTCACTAGGTACTTAGTTCAGGCTACATCCTAACTTGTCGTATAACAACACTTAGCCCATGTAAGGTAAGAACTTTATTACAATGACGCATAATTAGGTATTGTAATTGTTTTGTAGAACGCAATTTATACAACTCGAGTCACGGCATCGTGTTGTACATATGTATAAAATATTATTTTAAATACAGATTTGAAAAGTTTTTTTGAAAATATTAAAATGATTTAGTGAACAAAGTTAACATTAAATATTAATAAAATCAAGCATATATATTTTTAAATTTACTGGTCTTTGGAATGATGCTTGGGCATTCTGAAATATAAGGCATGTTGCGTCTAGAATGAAGTTTGGGCATGATGCTTCCAGATCTAAACATCATAATAAAAATAAAGCAGATGAAGTAAGCAGTTGACGTCAGATTACAAAAAAGGAAAAACAGACTTCAAAATCAAAATGCACTGCACCGGCCATCTCCTGTATCATCATACATCAGGGATGCCCCGCCAGCAAAAAATAATTGTTCGCCCAAAATGGGTTCCATTCTAAGAGTAAAGAATTTATTTATAAACTTTATATTTAGTGCATTTTATTTAAGTCGTTTTTTAGGGTTCTGTAGCCGAATGGCAAAAACGAAATCCTTATATTTTCGTCAAGTCTGTCTGTCTGTCTGTCCGTCCGTATGTCACAGCCACTTTATTCTGAAACTATTAGCATCACACTTCTGAAACTGGGTAGGTAGGTGTATCCTGTTTAACGCTTTCTGATTCAGGTACAAACAATAAAAAAAAAATATTAAAGGGGCTCCCATAAATGAAACTAAAACCAAAACAATTTTTTTACTCAAACCTATACGTGTGGGGTGTTTATGAATAGGTCTTTCAAAATGACCACCATTTTTTATAATAGTCTAACGTTTGAGAGATGGACGTTTCCAAGTGGTAAAATGGACGTCCCCCCCCCCCATCTATCTTTTGAATTAAGAATGTGAAAATTTTGAAAAAATTACATACTGTAGATCTTAACAAATACTCTCAATGAAAATTGGTTTGAACGAGATCGAACGGGTAGTTTTTGAGATATAGCACATTTTTATTAACCGCAAATATAACTTTGTTTTTCATACAATCGCTATGAAAAACAAAGTTATTTTTGCCGTCTAACAATATTGTGATATTTTTGCTAGATGGAAGTAAGTGGATTCCGAATTCAGTTAAGGGTGGTACGGAACCCTCAGTGCGCGGGCCCGACTTGCGCTTGGCCGGTTTTTTTTGTAAAAATTATTTTTTATTTGTCGGTTAAAAACAAGAACGACAGGGCAGTTGTGTTGCGTTCCAATCAAAGTAGAGTGTAATAAAGTACTATGCACTATGTCATTACTATAAGAATAACAATCACAGTTTTAAGTATGTGAGCATAAGTTAATGTTTATGGGGCTTTATGAAGCTCTAACAGGCATTTTGATGTAAAATACAGTAAGAATGAATCTCAAATATTTTAAAGGTCCAAGATTTTAAAAGTGGTGGTTAGTAAAATATCTGTAAAGTGGTAATTGGAAAAATCAATCACAACTCGTCGCTGTGCTTTATTCAAGTTCACGACCTTCGTACACAAATAACTTTCTAGCAGTAAGCCCAGCTTGGTGCTTTATCAAAACAATTTGCGTAATTAAAGGTACTAACGATCAGATCACGAGGGTTACGATGATTTTGTGACTCGTTAACAACACGATTTCAATTTTACAGAGCGGCGCGACGCGTGGCTTTAACGTCGAGAACGCGGTAATTTTACTAAATCGTAACAATTTAGCGACACCATTAACCCTCAAACACTTAATGAAATTATATTGGACACGCACCGGTGAACATTGGTGAGTGAAAGTTGGTGTGACTGGTCAATTTTCACAAACCGAATTTTCGGAAGCAAAACTGTTTGGCTGTGATTACTTTTAGCTAATTAATATTACAATTACAAAGGAATTTGCAAATTAAGTGTAGTTTCCTAGACCTATGAGCGAATTTACGTTTTGTCACTAAGAAAATTTTTTGTTACTTCATGAATTGACTGCTTGTGTAGTGAGCTTTTCCAGACAAGCTGAAAAGAAAAGTATTGTAACTTTATGAAATTGCTACATGTTTCAGTAACAAAATGGGTAACGACGTCATGGTTATATATTCTCCCAAAGGCTTTTTGGCGTAGAGTTTTTTTTTTGATTCAAGCAACATTTAATTTGAATGATCTTTTCGACGTTATATTTTCTGATGTTAGATTCGCTGTGAATAGGTATCATGTTTGGATCATAAAAATACAGCCATAGTAAAAATTGCATTGTTTGTTACCAATATTAAGCTGTTGCAAGAATAGGCTTTGATTTTAAATAATCGTGCGAAATTTTTGATTTCTTATTTAATTTGTTTTTCATAAAACTTAGATCCCATTGAGTAGAGATGTGCACTTACTCATAGTTATATGATCATTATTTAAAAGGCCATTGTGTGAAAAGAAATATAAGTACACTACTTTTTTGGCAGAATTAATGCACTGGTTACTGATTGCCCTTTCCCTGGCCTCAAAATGATCAAAGATTAAATGGTGCTTTGTTGGAGCGTTTTCTTCCCTGGATGTTAGAAAATAAATAATCAGTTTATCACAACGTATTAAACAAAATTTTACTTTGAGTATTAAAAAGCGTACGCGTTAAAAATATCTGATTACTAAGATTGGAAGTTAGATTGAGTGTCACATTGAGTTGTTATAATCAATTCAATACGAAACAATCCTACACAGGAAAATAAACTTCAAATTGACTAGTTATACAGGATGCTTTTGTTAGAGATTGCCAAATTTTTGGATGTGAATCAGAACAACTTTTAATATGGGACCATCGTTCAAAACAAATTTTTTTTTTCTTCCCCTCCATACAGTATCGTAGAAATCGTAGTTCATGTTGTAAAATAAAAAATGCTTCCTTGCAACGCGTACCAACCTGCCATATTTTATTAACCGTGTAGCGTGACAACTGGCCAGTCAAACAAATCAAGAGAACTATGTATATGGACTACAATATGTTACAGTTTTGATTTAAAACGTGTTAAATGCAATAACTTGGCTCATCTGAGCAGGTTACATGTACCTGCACCCTGACCTTTCGGCCTGCCTTAATTGTATTGTACTGCAATTAATTGTATTGTAATTGTATTGTAATGTAAATGTAATCAGCACTAACACTAGTTTTTAAGAATCATTGTTACTAACTGCTCTGGGTTATGCCTGAAATAAACGTATTTATTATTATTATTATTAATAACTGGTACACGGCTATAAATATAACCGCTAAAAGTACAATGAACTTTATCGTTGTAAGTACGAGTAAGGTAAATAGGCCTGTAATAAGAGCAAAAATTGTATGTATGCCCTTCAAGTAAGTAATCAATTCTAAATGTTTTTTTTATTTTAATATAAAAAAATAATTTTGCTTTTTTCTAACAATCTTTGGATTCCACTCTTCACGGTTCTGGGCATATGTCGGTAGCAATCCTGTACCTAATTTAATTAGATATAAATAAATATAAATATTTTGAAGAACTACCTACTATTTACTATTTTAATGACCGTTGGTTAAGGTATTTTTTCTTCAAAACGCACACAGTCGTTAATAAACAACCGCTGGTAGGTAACGTAACTTTACCATTACTATCGATGAATAAATAGGGCCTAAAATAAATCTTGTATGTATCATTAATAAAATTATGTTTTGTAACCTACAGGATTGATGGTTAATACACGTGTAGGATCATTATTAACTCGTCTTGATACTTTAAAATACCTGTCTGCTTAAACTAATTAATTGTTACGTAAAATTTTAATGAGAGTGCTGGAAATTTCCGCCGATCCTGGAAAGATAAAGAGAAAACGATGGGTCATTGAACTTGAATGATATTTTTATTTATTTAACGTGTATGGTCGAGGCATTTGCCGGCTTACCACTTGAAGGAAATTACAATGCACACAAGATACATAAACTGTCACGTCTATTCAAACAAAAGACGTCGAGAGGTGACGCAATTTTGTTTCTAATGGTAGTAAGGCGGTGGTGATCTCGATAGTACATGAGTGGTCAGGCATGTGAGGTACTACTAAAAGGCACTTATAGCTTAAATAATTTTGTAACAAGCCGTCTAAAGTAATTAAGATGAACAGCAATAAGCTTCAGGTTATATCGCAATAAAGCGCAAATAATAAATCTATAGTTTTATTAAATTCAATACGCGAAGGGGACTGAATGAAGCGGCGCTAATAAATTCAATTAGATAAATCCCTTTTCCACGGTCTCACTGATCATTCCTCGCGAAAGATCTGTAAAAAACGCTCTAAAAATCCTGGACCATAGTGGAGATAGGAAAAGTAATAACAATAAAGTTTCAAAATGCCTATAGAATCCAATTTATTTGGGTAAAATGGTCACTCATCCGAAGAACTTTGATTAAAACACAATTTACGGATTGATTTCGCGCACTTAATTTTTTAATGCCTGACGTTTCGAATGTTTAAAAGCATCCGTGGTCACAGGCAGACCCAGTACGGACTGGATACAGCAGTCTAGTATTAATATAACCGAAGAAGACTGAAGACCTACTGCCACGGCACTTCAAGCTCCAAGCAAGAAGTCGAACGTCGAAATACATTCGCGTTAAAAAACCTAACCATCTATACGCCACAGTTTAAGTAGGTATAGAAAATACCTAAAAAAGTTCATTCACGCGTATGGTTAACTCTAATATAGCAACAACATAGAATTGCATCTCTTTTAAAACGTCTGATGCTGACAGCTAAGCGAGACGAGCCAAAAATACAAAAAAAGAAATAGTTTTTAAAGAAATCTAGTTCTCAAATACTTAACAACATTTACTTATAAGAGTCTACCGTTTTACGAATCCATTACTCTGGCCCGCTCAATATAATGGTACCAAGTACTTCACTGCTCCCTATCATTGTACGTAAAGCTAGTGGAAAAGAATCCGACGCTTTTCATTTGAAATAATAGAATTCATCACGAATCTTAATTAACGTTTCTCTCTGTTAGCTAAAAAAATCAGAGAAAAATATTTAGAGACTGCCTTAGGTTGTTTTTTTTAGCAAAATCACGCATAAATATTTGAATAAGTAGGCTGATATCTTGACTAGCAAAAGTTTTAAGCAAAACACACAATAAACTTGTGATAAAATATTTACTTACTCAAATCTTAAGCTCAATGTGTACTCGGATATTACAATTGGGCAATTAATTTCCTAGTACCAAGATTATGAATAGGTACGATTATCTCAACAGATTATTATACATACCTACTATTAATATTTGTTTAGGTCTAATTAAATGTAGAGTGTACTTTACTAGAAAAGCACATGGATATGAATTATTAATATTAAATGAAGCGTTTGTTTAATTATGTATACGATCGCTAATTATCGCTTTTCGAGCACATAAACATCCGTTATGTTCCCAAAAGTATGTATAAAAAAGTCCAGCCAACAAAAAAAAAACTATTTCATTAATACTATTTCTCTGACACAAATTCGCATACAAGCCGAAAGTTTGCAAAGTAAAATGCCTCATATCTTACCTCCATAGAAAATACTTTTCCCAAGCTATCTCTGTCAAGAACCTAAAAACCGCAGAAACTACAAATTTTCGTAGGACTTCAATAGCCATAATTTGTCTCTACGTCCCTAAAGAGTCCATACAGACCCAAAAGTTTCTAGAAAAGTAGGACTTCTAAAGATCTACTACGATGTAATAAACGTTCCAAAAATCATGTTAGAGCCGAACACGAAAGAAATATTAAAAATGAGCATAACAGGATAACTAGTTTAGGAAATCTGTTTGATAAATTACCTACTAATACATTTTTTTGTAAATCTTTTGAAAAACTCCGGGCAACAAACAAACCGGGCATCTTTATAGAAACTACGGTTTGATTTTATGTTAATGTTTTTATGATAATAATACACACAGCACAAACTATAAACTTTAACGTAGCTACATTCTGAAATAAATATTGTTACATAGTATAATAGTCCCCCTAGCCGATTTCGACTACGGTGGCCAGTACGACCGGAGAGAGATCACGCGCAGGACCAACGGCTTAACGTGCTTTCCGAGGCACTAGGGTGAAACACCGCCAACTTCCAAACTCCGGGCTACCCTGGGAAATTCTGAACAGAAAACCTCCGGTACATATTTTTTTTGGCCCGACCCGGGAATCGAACCTGGGACCTCCGGCGCAGCCGTCGCTTTAAAATGCGACCCTCTCACCGCTGCGCCACCGAGGCAGTTAGTTAGTTTAGTCTTACATAGTATATTTAGGTAAAGAACTATGAACCAATTCAGTCGCAGCGTCGCATTTAATCAAGCCCTTAGTTTGGCAAACAGCAAGACGCTTATTAATAAGATGCAATTGATTTTAGTGCAATTAACCGAGAGCTGAATATTAGGTACATGCAAATACGGTATATACAATTAGATACAGGCGTTTCAATGCACGATTTATTAGATCAATCAAGACGACGGATAATCTGCGATTAGGTTGACGCGTTAGAGCACCATTCAAAGGCTGCTAGGCTGCTACTCACAACATTAATGTTATATGAGCGAAATCAATTTTGTTTAACAATTGAAACTGATTTTCGGCTTTGAATGGAAGTGATTTGTACCCACAAACTGAGTTAGAAAGGGCAAATTATTAAAATGTATTCCAAATTCAGTGCAAGTAATATTTAGCCAATTTAACTCTATGAGTAGGTACTCGTATTATGCTACACTTATACACAGAAGATCACTTATACTACTATTAGGTATAATAGTAATATAATATTTTCATTTTTTAAGAACACGTCGTTCCTTTTCCAGGCTCAGGGCATATAATATCCCATTATTTTAAATCTTTTTGATTGATCATTATGTCGAAAACAAGTAGTAAAACAAGAAGAAGTAAGATACAAGACATTTAAATAAATAAAGCGAACACATTATTCGTGCGGTTTTGATGAATAAATATAGTGATTGATTATTACGGCCAATTATTCGGACGTACACTTTTTTATGCCAATTAGGTTACTCAACTATTAGGCAACTCGAAGTATAGAGAGTGACAAAAGTCAATCACTATACTTCGAGTTGCGTAATGCATAGGCAATACTACAATAAAAAGAAAAAAAAAACACCACACTTTAACAGTTAGCAAGTTGTGTTCCACAACTTTCTTAAGTCCACCTTCCAGCGATTTAAGATTCCGCAGCCGAGCGAATAAAAAGGTCAGCAAGAGGGATCGCCAGGAATATGGGCACATTACGCAAATTGAGCGCGCGAGGACTCGCGGGGATAACTGTCTGAAGACCAAGTATGCAGTACTAACTCTAGCAACGACACTATTATTATTTGTGTAATTTGTGTTGTGAGCTAAGCGTAAGTAATTAATTTTTGACTCTATAATAACGTTTTTCATTTGAAATTCATTCATTATAATATCTTTCACCATCGGAAAATAAGGACTAACGAAATTTAGGTATAAAAAGTCATTTCGCATGAAGTATTGGATAAGGCTAATGGGAATTTATTCAGACATTGTGAAACAAATGTAGGAAATGATGAAACGGAGTCAATGTTATCAAGGCATTAAAATCCGATTATGACCCCGATATAGGAAGTTTAATTTAACTGAACCTGAAATATACTGTCTGACAGCTATTTGCTCTTTTATTTAAGCCAAACAGCGATTCTTAGTCCAGAAAAAGTTCAACAAAATTGCAGGACTGCAACAAGATATCATCCGATCATTTCCGTCGGTAACTATTTACAGTTTTCCAATTTCAAATTATCCGAGTCAACCGCACACGAATAAGCCCCGGTGGTCCTAACTAATGAATCTCGCTCGACGTGAGGGTAGAATAAACAGTCGTGGGGCGTGATAAATCTAAATTCGTCCGTTTGAGTGCAAGTGCGCTGGCTCTCTGGTAGTTTGTCACGAGGACACGTAGTTACGTGATGCTCACTTTATTGCCCAGCGAGTGATTGGATAACTCGGAATGGCCGGCGAGCGTAAACAGTGCGAGATACATTAGTAGCCGGCTACTAATCGAAATTGTAGATACGTGTCGCGCAAAAGGCTTATTGGAAACTGGTGTCGCCTGGAAGTTAAGGACCATCACTATAAAACTTTCATGGGTTGACCCGATTAGGGCTGTAGTATAAACTTTCAAAAATTATGGATTGTATATAAACGACATATTTGAATCTGTGCTATTTTAGTTTAGTAGAATGAGGAAAGCCATTAATACTGTTGTATTATTTTTATTTATTTTGCTTAATCAGGTTATATTTACTAACCACTTTATAAGGCAAAGTTGCAAAAGAGTGAAGTACGTACAACTGCACTGGCTATGTACCTATTATTGGTCACCAACGATTTACAGAGAGGTAACTTGGGAATTTATATATTATTTTTTGGTGATAAAGTTAGCTTACTTCTATGCATTGATATTATTACCTACGAATCAATCATCATCCAAAAACCAATCTCCTGCTCTCAAAACTTTCGAAAGCTTTACGCGAAGTGTTTTCTTTGGATTATGCAAACATATTTACATCATTGCATTCGGAATACAAATGCTCAATTCGCTATCACAATCCGTCTATCCGCCAGCACCAAGGGACTAAAAAATGGAACTAGAATTCAGCATAACTGAGAATCGCCATTTGAAGGTGGAATGTGATAATGTAAATTTTTCGTGCATAGGGTTCTGTGACCCGAGATAGTGAAATAGAAACCCTTGTTGTATTTTGTGGAACATTTTGCTGAGTTTTATTTTTACATTATGCAATCATGTTACATTGACGCCAAAACTCTATGTATCCGTTCAAATTGAAATGTATTCTGTATCCCGGATATCGAGATAAAAGTTATTTGAATAAAATTTAGAAGAGATCGATCACTCGACTTGTTTACTAACACAACACAATGCTAGTGCTAGTGCATAAATCGAGACCCATTTACATGAAAAAGCAAAGTTTTCTCGACCACGTGGATGTGTATTTACTATAACATACAAAATGAAGTAAAACGCTGCTGATAGATTTTTCAGTTTCTCATTTATATTTTTCTGATTTGATTAAAAAAACAAGTATGATTAATATTTTTTAACACCATGTCAAAAAATATTAACCCTCAGAATGAAAATATATAGAACAGAATTTGAAGTTGACTTCTAAAGAATTAAGGAACCCTGTGACGTCATAACTAGGGCTCGCGCTTGTTTCAGATCTTATTCCTCCGCCCGGGTCTCCATGCAAGAAGTCAGCACGTACGCTCTTACTCCGTCACGTGCCGCCTGATGCCTAGTTTATTGGCCGCGCGGGTCGCACTGCATCACTGCACTCAACATTCCTTTTTTAATTGGGAAAATAGCAAAAGCAAAGGAAGTCCGTCTTAATTGGAAAATTCATTCATGTAAATTTCGCTCTGGTGACGCGTTCGCTTAGAACGGGGTAATAATTTTTTTGATTTAGGGATGACTGTAGATAAGAAGAGAATAATGTAAAAGTGTAGGCAAGTCCTAAGTCCTTCTCTTTAATTTTACCCAATATTTTATCATTCATTGCAATGTAAGCTCTAACTAACAGAGGACCAGAGTTGTCTTTTGGATTTTCTTAAGAGGATCGTGTGCACGCAAGCTTCCATACAAAAAGAGAAAACGTTTTCCACCCTTTAAATGTTGTCTGATTTTGAGATATTTTTTTTACATGTTAGAGATATTTCGAAAAACTATGCTTGTACGTTTTTTTATAGAGCATATTTCGACCGTTGGCATTCGAAATATATGACAACTCGCGCTGCGCTACGCCTGCACACGGTCCTCTTAAACGAATTTCAAATTATAGTTTAATGTTTATCATTCAACCTTTTAAACTAAGTTTTACCCAAGCAAAGGTCCGAGAAATGTAACATTCACCCAAAACCGACATCTCGGGAGAGCCAAAAATAAATTCTCTTTAAACTAGACTTATGACATCGTAATCTTATCGGGCTCCATTCTATCAATTTCGAGTAGTTTTATTCGTAGGCCAATCACGTCCGTCGCCCGGTTTACTGCCACAGTCCGTCTGATTGAACTTGAAGGAACATTTGTATGGCACCTAACGCCTCTATCTCGCTATCTTATATCAATAGCAATAGGGTTCGGAATGGAACGGAGATAGCTAACTAAGGTGAAAATTCACGGCAAAGCTTTCGCTCGAAGACGTCGCGTTTGTGTTACATTTGATATTTTTTTTAAATTACATCTGTCGATACAGTCTATCAAAGACTTCTAATTAAAGGACCTACTAGGTAACTCAATAGTCAGAAACTTTAAATTACTATAGCAACCCTGTAAAAAAATTATTAATTATGCCACAGCATTGCGCACCATGCATAATAAACATTGCAATAATTAATGTCTTGACATTAAATAAACTTTCTTGTTTTCATCTTGCATAATGCATTAAAGTGATATAAAAAGAACTGATTCAAAGTTGTCTTTCAAGAATAAAGTTCGTACATTTCTGAAAAAGTATTTTAATTTTTAAGAATGCAATATATATGTACTGTTGGTGTACCTATTCAATAAAAATAAAAATAAATAAAAATAAAAGTGAATACTTGCATATATATATGTATTTATTATATATATGTGTATTTTTGCTTTAAGTGTGTTTATGTACGTATACTTATATAATTTTATAGTTTATTTATTTAAGTTTATATGTATTACTATATATGTATACTAAGCATATATGCATTATTTATGTATATATGTATTACTACTTTCATTAGTCGTTTTTTCACTGCACCCTTTGCCGTTTTTCTGCATGACCTAAAGGTTTGACTGGCAGAGAATGCTTTTAGCATTCAGTCCACCTTTGTACACTAAATTTGTGCAATAAAGTCTTTAAATAAAAAACAAAAAAATAAAATAAAAATAAAGTCAACGATTAATAAATCTAAAACACGTAAAAGCTTTCAGTAGTGATGACGAAACATGGATGCTATAACCACAACGTTTGGGTGCGAAATTATCGCTGTGTGTAAACGACTTAAAAATGCAAGCACGCGAACAGGTATATTTCATGTGAGCACGGATGTTCTGTGTGCATTATCTTTTATTGCTGCACTTATGTCGCGGGGAGAAAGACGAAATGAAGAGATCTCACTCTTAATTTCGTCGTTACAGCTGTGATCTGTTTATTAAGAATAGAACCTAATGGCTGCCGTGTCTATTTACCGTCAGGTACGTTTTCTTTTTAAAAGCTTTTTGTATTTATTTTTAGGTGTGCTAGAAATAAATGCTGCTCTGAATCAGCTGCTTTTCTTTTATACTTCAGGTGGTGTTTGTATGCGAGTGTTTACCCTACTTTCGTTGCAGGTGTATTTTAGTTGATTGAGTGTTTTTTATTTTTTTTATTTTATTTGTTAAGGACAAAGCATACACCACACATTGACATACTTAATTTAAAACTCAATTTTACAGTGTTGCCTTACTTAAAGACTACCACGACATTCACAACAATACTGCTGAAAACTGATATATAGCTTAAGTTAATTTGAAGAAACAGTAAACAAAATGTCTTGATTTTTTTTTCAAGACATTGATATAGAGTGTTTTAGCATCTCAACATTATCTCCGTTGCAATATTTTTTGTTATTGGCTTATTGAGATTGGCATCCAAAATTTATAGGATGAGGTTCACCTAGATAACAGCATCTAAATTTTTTAATACAATTTTTTATAGATACTACATTCGACTTGAAAACTTCGACTCTGATACAACGACCTCTATGTTACACTAGACAGGCTGTTTAGAACAAATTTTGTGGTACGGTAAGTTTAGGCCAGATGGAGCATCTGCGTTTAGTCTGTTACCAGAAACTACCACGTCAAAACGTTCCTTACGTCAAAAGACGAAATAGATAAATTACGTAAATATGTGTTTATGTGCCCGTATTTTCACCTACTTTGTCAGCGATAATTTTGTTAAATTGTTTGTAGTAAATCTAAGTGATTTAATGATTAATTTGAGGCATAAAAGTATTAATTTTAGTTTTCTCACAATTTCCATAGAAAACCAAAGATCAACCAAAAACAGACATGCCAAACAAAAGTCTCATAGGTAGAAATTAATGAATTACTGTCTAATAAGAAAATCGGCCAGTAGGATTTATTTGAGTTTATCTTATTTTAAAATGAATCATTTCGTCAAAAAGGAATGTCAAGATTGTTTACAATATTACAAGACTAGCAAAAAACTGACTTTAAATAAAAATCTGTATGTTGTACTGGCAGCAGTTGTATTGTTAGATTAGTACAAATTATGTTGTTATAATATTGTTAGGCATATATTGACCTTTAATTATTTTTGAGGATCTAATATCAAATATTTTCATATATAAAACACTACCTATCACTCGAATAAAAAATATATAAACGTAAGTACTAATATCGAATCTTAGGCAGAAAACTAATAACCAGCGACGTGTCATATCTGTTCGATTACTCTTTGCTACCTTTGACAGTTCAGTGTTGTTGTTGTAATGGCGATTGTCATGTTTGGGAGAAATGAAAAAAAAGGATCGATGTGAGTTCTTTTTCAGTTTTTTTTGTTTTTTAAGTTAATAATTTTCTCTTATACTTGAAAACGATTTAAAATATCATAATGTATTTAAATGTATATGCTTTAGTAGCTTAAGTTTGACTTTTCTAAGAAGCACGACAATAATCCGCATTAAACAGGAGAAATCAAAAATATTCAATGGCAACACTTCACTTCTGTCATTTTAGAAAATGTAACACAAAATTTGTTCTGAACAGCGTGTCTAGTAAAATACATATAAGTCTATGCTCTGATAATTTTATGACGATCCTTAGTACCGGCGTAATAGAACATTCATAATATTCATTAAGCGTTAAAGTGGTAGCAATCAAGCAATTTATACGTAAATCAAATGCAATAAACAGAGAGAATAGACTAATCAACGATAGTAATTCAAGGTAAAACAAAAATTTTTTGCTGTACCCGTGTTTTTTAAGGTTTTAGAAAAAAGGGCATTTCCTTTTATTTTAATAGAAGCATTTCCCCTTGCAATTTTATTATTTTGTTTGCCAGTTTTTTTTACGTGGTCGTGGTTGAGTACTTGTCACATCACAAGTGGTCATAAATGAAGGGCCCAATAATCTATTATTTAAGGCCCAGATATTCCATTTTTACGATGTTTCGATTGAGTTTAAACATGGAAACACTAATTATTTAAATCTCGAATCTATATATGTTATAGAAGAAGATTACTAGAAAGCTGGATTGTGGTTGGAAACACGATTGTAATTACTTTGCTCGATAATAATTGCCTCAGAAGTGGGCCCCTTTTTTTTCGTATTTTCTATGTAGTTTTCAAATTATTGGACTTATATTTATGAAAATCACATATTTTAGTAGGTAATTCCAATCTACACATATACATGTTAAAATGATTTCAAAATGTGTGTTATTTAGATCAGAATAACGAAATATCTAAAAACACTTTATTTGACCTATTTTGACTTTTTTGATCTTGATTTGCTCAAGCTACACAGATGTGAGGAACAGAGGATTATAAGAATATACATTTTGACCACATAAGTGAGATCTCAGCTATGAATCAAATGATTTTTTTTTAGTTTTTATCGGTGTTATGTTCAGGCAAAGAAAGGTCCATTTTTTTCATTAGTCTGTATTCTTTCTTACAAGCAGCAAATTCTTCCAATTGTCTTTTTAAGATTACTTTAGACACCAAAGATGTTTAGGGCGTCCAATCGTTTTTTTCCAGTTTTATTAACATTTTCATTCATAAAACACTGATTTAGTGATTCTCACACTTGTGACGATGGTGATTCGCGCAACGACTTTGACGCAACAGTTGATCGTCGTGTCATCTCTGTTCTATACATGCAAGCAGAAATAGCGCTATCTTTTTATTCAAATGACAAGCACGAGATACCATTTCCTCATTCCCCTTGACGCCACTGCGAACGCTGGACCTATGTCAATTTTTGCAATTTTATTTGCGTACTTAATTACGTAAAACACCTAAGAACTAATAATAGCTAATTTCGCCGCGCCGCGTCACGCTCAGTTGGATCAGCACCAGTCTTATACTAATCAAAGGTCGCGAGTTCAAATCGGGGGTATCATGAATATTTTTCTACATAGTCACAATATTTTTTTAGAAACGAAATAAGTATTTATTTTAATTTTTGGACATTTTAACATTTAAAATAAAAAAAATTAAAAATAAAAACTAATTAAATTTTTAGTTTTTTTTTTAAAGTAGCAAATCCTATTAAAAAAACTACATAACAATGAAAATAAATTTCAAAAAGAAAATTAGTATCAAAAACATCATCACCATGCGGATAAATCTCCTCAATGCCATGAGGATGGAACCCCCAACCTCTACGTGTTAAGCAAAATAAAAAGAGATAGGCTGTAGCGACATATATAATTGTTGTGAATAAATGAACTATATTTTTGTACCAATCGTAGAGATGAATCCGTTTCTATAGTAACAATATAAACAAAAAGCATAAAACACTCATGTCAAATTATTGTAGTTTTGAACATTTTCTCTATTTGGAAAAATCAGAGCTAAACTATAACTGTAGGTTTAGCAGTAATCTCAAATGCTAAAGCTGTGCCCTGGTGACTCTAGTATATTGGAGACGAGAAAATATTATATGAATTTGAGGGAGGGAGAAAATTATTAGGTGATAGGTCTATATTAATTTTATTTATTTATTTACATCTAGACTCCTGTGACAAAATACAAACATTGGAGGTTAAGTTAAGGTCGGTCTAGCTCTCTTCGTGTATGGAACTCAGGTTTCCATGTTATTTACGTACGTACGTACACATTTTCTGAATCGTGTAGTAATAATGCATTGACTATCTATCTCTTATTTGGTGACATGGACTTGAGCGACGAACATGGAGATTACTCAGTATAATCCAATTATATTTGCATTCAGAAATGTCAAATCTGAATAATTTTTTCAATTTTGTTCTGTCGAAAATGTGTGGAGACTGTCTTAATTTTATTTTTATAACCGTTCCTCAAATTGCTGTTACTGAATATCCAAAACAACTTTGGTGTTTGTGACACATAATAATTCTATTCATCTTGTAGTTAGCGCCAAATGGCGCTTCGGGGTCACGAAGGGTTCCGTACCATTATCTATGAAAATGGCATAAACATCATATCTGTTGTCAGGGAGTCCCATACAAAAGATATGAAGTCCTAATAATGGGGCAGCCCCTCATTATTATCATTATCAGAGTAGATAAGTTGTATGAGAGCAACCTGAAAAAAAAAACTGTTTTTTAAGTTTTTGTTTTTTCAACGGCAACATGAATACATCCTTCCTGAAAATTTCAACTGTCTTACTATCACGATTCATGAGATAAACCCTGGTGTTGCCCTTTCGGTGTAGGAACTCATGCTCATCATAATTCATTCCTTGTAGGGAGGTGTCTCAAAATTATTTTAAAATACATATTTTAGGCGGTGTGATTAGGATATAAAGAAACCCATGCCAAATTACAGTTTTATAGTAAAAAAGGTCTATAAGCTAGACTACAAAAAGTCAAACATGGCAAAACCATATATCGCAGCTTTAATAATGTATGGGCATAACTACAAAAAACTGTTTTTTGGGAAAAGCCAAAAAACAAACCGGCGCTGGGCGGTTTTTTACATAATTGGCTCTAAAATCTTTATTTTATCAGTTACAACTTTCAAATTAAGCACACTTCATCTTTAGTATATGTATTAAAAGTTGACATGGGCCATTTTGGAAAAAATATATTAGGAATACGAAAAAAAAATGTTTAAAGAATATAGTTCAAAGTTAGGCCTTTATTTTACTATTTTGCTGTTGTGATTTAGGGTACAACTTGTATTTAAGCCCATCTAATACTGACGTTGAATTGTTTTTTGTGATGTATTTCTTAATGTTGCTATTTTATATTATAATACGTGTACTATTATTATTTTTGTTTTGATTTACACCCAATAATAGGTAAGGGAATTAAAATATTGAAACACAAAAAATATAGTACCAATATTTGACTTTTCAATTAAAAATAAAAATCAATCGTTAGACAGTATTATATTTATTTTTGCAAATATAACAAATTATTTATTACTTATTTTTATGGACGGAAAACAAAATTTCTTCTAAATGTTTTGCACTATCCTGAAACAAAAACTCGTTGGTAAAAACTTTTCCATAATATTTTAATTTTAACAGTTTAGTTAATAAGTAAGACCCTTACTAATTAAATCACACTTTTACGGATTGATTTCGCGAACGTTTATTTTTATTTAATGCCTGACGTTTCGAATGCGGATGCTGGATTTGGCATTCCTGCAAGAAACGAAATGGAAGGGAGCTAAAGCAAAAGAGATTGGTGAGGGATACAAATTTTATTATTGTGGAGGAGACAGAAAGACGAATGGCGTAGGAGTGGTACTAGATAATAGTCTAGTAGTGAAGGCGCGAGAAAAAAGAACAAGAGGTATAACTCATGTAAAATGTATAAAAGATGAATCCGGGCAAGTTCTCGCTGACGATGATGGAATAAAAAAACGATGGAAGGACTATTTTGAAAAATTAATGAACGAAGGGAATGAGTGGAATGGGGAACTAGAGCATGTCCCTATTAACGTAGGATTAGTAAGGGAGATAGTGAAGAGGAAGTAGAATGGGCAGTAAATAGTATGAAAAGAGGGAAAGCCGTGGGGCCTGATGATATACCAGTGGATGTTTGGAAGTTGGTAAGAGCAGAGGGAAGGAAGTGGTTAACTTTTATTTTCAATAAGCTGTTGCCCGAAGAAACGATACCTGATGATTGGTGCAACAGTTTGCTGGTACCAATCTTTAAAAACAACGGGGACGTGCAAGAGTGCAACAACTATCGAGGATTAAGTTAGTGTCACATAGTATGAAGGTTTGAGAGAAGATCATAGAGAAAAGGTTGCGAGAAGAATGTGAAATTTCAAAGAACCAGTTTGGTTTCATGCCGGGTCGAGGTACAACGGACGCCATCTTTGCCATTCGCCAAATGTGCGAAAAGTACAGGAGTGAACATAAAAATCTACACATAGTGTTCGTTGACCTCGAAAAGGCATACGACCGAATACCTCGCGAGGTTCTGTGTTGGGCCCTTAAGATCAAAGGTGTGCCTGGAAAATACCTGCAGTTGATTCAAACTATGAACGGCAGATGCAGTACTCACGTCCGATCCGCAGCCGGGACAACTACAAGCTTCAATGTGGCTGTGGGCTTGCACCAAGGTTAAGCGCTTAGTCCTTACCTCTTTCTGATGATAATGGATGCTCTGACATGAGACATACAGAAAGAGGCCCCTTGGTGCATGCTCTTTGCCGATGACATTGTGCTGGTTTCTGAAGAGGCCCAGGAGGTCCAGGACAGACTGGAGGAATGGCGACAAAGGCTGGAGATCGTTGGCCTTAAAGTCAGTAGAACCAAAACGGAGTACCTGTTCTGCGACTTTGGCGGTCTCTCCAGTTCTTTGCCGATAAAACTTGCCGGAATGCCCTTACCAGTCTGTACCGATTTTCGGTACCTCGGGTCTCTCGTACAAAACGACGGCAATATTGCTCGAGACGTCAAGTATAGAATCAATGCAGGTTGTTAGAAATGGAGGCAGGTCACCGCAACAACATGCGACCCACGGATGCCCTTACGGTTAAAGGGTAAAATTTACAAATCCGTTACAAGACCTGCCTTAATGTATGGATCGGAATGCTGGGCTGCTAAAAAGACGGATGAGAAGCGAATGCATGTAGCAGAGATGAGAATGCTAAGATGGATGTGTGGTGTTACAAGAATGGACAAAATAAGGAATGAGTATATACGAGGAAGTCTGAAAGTGGCACCGGTGACTGAGAAGATGGTGGGTCATCGTCTGTCTTGGTACGGTCATGTAATGAGGAGGGAAGAAAGTCATGTAACTAAAAGAGTATGAATGTGGATGGCTGGAAGGCAAGAGGCCGACCGAAGAAGAGATGGATGGACTGTGTGAAAAATGATATGAGTGTGAAAGTAGTGGATGATTCAGTGACGAGTGATAGAATAGTGTGGAAGCGTAAAAGAAAGAAAGAAAAAACGTTTATTCAGCACCAAAATACTGCGCCGACCCCCGATAAGCTGGGAACAGGGCAAGAGAATGATGAGTAAGAAAAAACACAATTGCCTGACTGGTGCGTTTATTTGGCGGGAAATATTTCATAACCGCACCTTCATTTCTCAGCATCGCGACAAAACATTTTATAGTCAAGTAATTAATCATTAGGAATGGAAGTTAATTAATAACAAGTTAATCAATTTCAGATATTTATAAATTTAACAGCAAACACTTATCAAAGAGAGGCCTAACTAAAGTGAAAGTATTTTTTTTTAAATCATTTTCAGTTCTATACGGGACTTTATCGATTTAATAAAAATAAAAACATAACATATTAGAAATATAAAGAATCAATTAGTCTTAGGTCACACAACTTTACGAATGTTTAGTGTAAGGCGAGCACAAAACTTATTGGGCCCTTATAATATTAGAGAATAATGCAACGCTTACCTTAATGTTTGTCATGTAAGGGCACAACTCCAAATTGGACCACGGTCGCGCGGACCGGCTTCGTCAATTACAGGCGCGTCTCTGATTCAGCCTCTCTAGCGGGATGGGGCGGGGGTGATAGACGAAAGTGTGGAAGGGGCACAAAATACAGAACACCTGTTTTTGTCATTTTTTTTCTCTTTCTGTGAACGCCATCTTGTAGAGCTGACGAAAATGTGCCTTTCTATTACTAAAAGTCAAATACCTAAATGTTTTAGTTATGCCCATACATTATTAAGGCTGCGATATGGTTTATAAAAGTAATTGTATGGGTGCGGTGCTCTAATTAACAAACCTAGACAGTTGAAATATGGCATCTAGCTAGGTAATAATGTGTAAGCGAAGGAAAAAATCTGAAAACAAAAGAAAGTTTTTTAATTGTAGGGTCTGAAACCGTTATAATTAAGTGGATGGAAGCTTGCACAAAATATGTATTAATGATTTATGAATAAGCAAATAAATATTTCTATAAAAAGTTATGATATCCCAACAAAAACATCAATGTGAAAAATGATAGCCAAGTTCAATGCTCAGTATATTTGATAGTGAACTTCGCCGAAAAAAGTATTGCATCTAAATGAGAGATTACTACTAACTACTTTTGCCTTACTATTTTCTTACTTTCTAACACATGATAGTCAAGTCATTTTTATAGTTCAGGCTGATATTAAGCGAGTATTTTAAGCGTGGTGTGGGTGACCTCGATAGTAATTACTTTAAACCATTAATTTACTTGAACCATTTCACGGGACATCCAAAATATACGCGGGCGACGTCGCGGAAGACGACTAGTAAATAAAAAACTTTGATATTATTAAAGGATTACTGAAACGATAAAGAAACCTTTGTCTTTAATTTAGCTTTCCATGTTTGTAATGTTAAACGGAAGCGTGAAACATACTGCGCAGAACCTAGATAAACTGGGAACAGGGCAAGAGAATGATGATGATGATTTGAAATGTTATGAATTTCAGTGTGTAAAAAAAAACCATGACAAAATTCTCGTGATGGGTGAACTTTGACTTATATACCTACTGGTTTGTACGGAACCCTAAATTTGAAGTGCCATATCTGTAATGGTCTTCAGTCATCATCAATTGGAAGACTGATGGAAGATAGTAGTGAGACTATAACTGTGTCGACAAAAAGGATCTTAATATAAACCACCTAAATGTTATTACATTACATTTCCTACACCTATGGGTTGGCTGGAAGAGGTATCTTTTAGGGATAAGCCCACCTTTGTTCACATTGTGACTTCTTGTACCTATTTTTTGTACATCTTATAAGTGCAATAAAGAATATAATAAATGTTATCGGATATTCTTTCTTGTTTTTATAATGGTTACAGGTTGCTGGCATAAAGTGCTGACCAGTCGTGTGAGAATGAAATGCCACTCTTTGCGTTCCTTGTTCTTTCGATAAACGTTTAGACTAAAAAGCATGTATGGTGTACTAAAGAAACCATTTTGTAAAAGTTCTTAGGGGTTCTGCTAGATGGCGTGGGTATGTTACTTACAAAAGCGCATGAAGTATCTTATTCAAGAAAATTTTGTTCCTTAAATAAACACTAGATGGCTTAATTATACACGAGATTTGTAAGACAAAGTTGACAGAAAAAGTTTTGTGCGGGGGTGCTGGTGGGGGAAGCGCCCCGCACTTTTAACAAGGGGGCGGGGCTTATGAGATAATTTGACGGAATAAGACGGCCTTAATAAGGTTAGTCCGTATGTCAATTAGTTACATTTATCTGTTTATTTAAAGGTTGAAAAAACGTTATATGAATTTATCAGGGTTCATTGTTTTAATTGCGCAAATCCTCTTAGAGGATATTTCGTTCAATAAAATATCTTTTTACATTTCTCCAGCGTCTGCCGGAACGGTGTAATTAAATATTCAAAAGAAAATAAGCTTACGTTTGTTCGTTTGTGTTGTTATTATGATGTGCTGTGATATTTTTTTTAAATTAAGATTGAAAACTTATCTGATATAGAAAGAAAGAAAACATGTTTATTCAGTATCATAATTACAAATAGAGAGATACTTATATTTAAATACACATAAAGAAGATACTGGAAGGGTGGGTTTTAGAAATGCCACGACGTTGGTCTTCCGTGGACACCCAGACAGAGAGCACTACTTCGCGCAACAAATACTTAATCACTATAGGAACTTGAACATCATATATATTTATTTATTTTACATACAAGCCAACTATATAAAATAAAATTTGGCAGTTAGCATACAGTTAAAACAAGTGAGTGTATAATTATTTTACTTTTATATTTATTTATTAAGTCCTAGAGTTTGTCCTTATATACAGGGTGTTTCATGTAACGTGTCAAGCCGATGCGTGGTGATAGGCGAGTACCATACCTATCCATTTCACCCCCATGTATGTTAGACAAATATTTATAGTTTAGGAGTTATAATTTTTTTTCGATATTTTTTATGATGCACCTAGACGATATCTTTAAAAAAATATAACTATTTTTTGGGTCCACTTTTCTCAGATATTTTGATCTCAATAAAATGCCCATTATTTGCAATATTATGAGTAAAATAATCGCCATCCTAACTTAGACACAAGATACAAAATTATTGATCGATACTAAAAAATATTGCATTAAGCAGAACCGAATATAATTTTCAACATAAATTTAAAAATATAAAAAAGGTTTTCCATAGTTTCTGACTAATTTTAAAAACTGCTTGACTTCATAAACTTTCATTACAATACAAAAAACGATCTACTTAATGGGTAATTTTTAGCTTAAATCGGCCGTTGAATGTGGCATATCGGAAATATCTTGATTTTCATAATTTTTAGTTTTATTGTTACCTTTGTATATTTTTATCAAATCTGATATTTAGTGTCCCTCTATGTTTAAATAAAGCTCATTTGATAACAAGTACATACATTATGTACCTACTACTATCTTTAACCACGACCATACGAGTTAATGAGGGATCCAAAATTTTACTTACATTGCACTCAAATTTCGTACTTTATTAACAACAAATAAACAAGAAAAAATTGAAACTAAGACATGCATCATAAAAATCATCTACAACCCATTTATTCACAAACTAAATCATTTCCTTGAGGCTTGGGAAAGCTAAACTAATCCTTTGAGCTAAGAACTAGCCAGCTTCAGCTTTTTGCCCAAGCAGAATTTTCATTTTGGGTCGGGCTCAGCCCTCAAAGCTGGAGCAGTTAGTGATTATGTGATTACGCCAAAATAAAATGCTGCTACTGCCAATAATTATTAGTGTTCGCTAGTCCCTAGATTTAGTTTGTGATTAAATGGGTTGTAGATTATTTTTACGATGCATGTCTTAGTTTCAATTGTTTCTTGTTTATTTGTTGTTAATAAAGTACGAAATTTTGAGTGCCATGTAAGTAAAATTGGATCCTTCATTAACTCATATGGTCGTGGTTAAAGTTAGTAGTAGGTACATAATGTATGTACTTGTTATCAAATGAGCTCTATTTAAACATAGAGGGACACTAAACATCAGATTTGATAAAAATATGCAAAGGTAACAATAAAAATATAAATTATGAAAATCAAGATATTTCCGATATGCCACATTCAACGGCCGATTTAAGCTAAAAATTACCCATTAAGTAGATCGTTTTTTGTATTGTAATGAAAGTTTATGAAGTCAAGCAGTTTTTGAAATTAGTCATAAACTATGGAAAACCTTTTTTATATTTTTAAATTTATGTTGAAAATTCTATTCGGTTCTGCTTAATGCAATATTTTTTAATATCGATCAATAATTTTGTATCTTGTGTCTAAGTTAGGATGGCGATTATTTTACTCATAATATTGCAAATAATGGGCATTCTATTGAGATCAAAATATCTGAGAAAAGTGGACCCAAAAAAAAGTTATAATTTTTTAAAGATATCGTCTAGGTGCATCATAAAAAATATCGAAAAAAAATTATAACTCCTAAACTATAAATATTTGCCTAACATACATGGGGGTGAAATGGATAGGTATGGTAATCACCTATCACCACGCATCGGCTTGACACGTTACATGAAACACCCTGTATATTGGTATTATTATTATTATTCCCGCAAGGGGCAAATGTATGTGTGATGAGCATCAACATTTGTACCTTAGTTATGGATGTTATATGTATTTAAGTATTTATGGGAGACGCCCCCGTCATAATCGTTGTCTGGTATTTCGTAACACAAGGAAATTCCTTACCACGAAACCAGACAATTGGTGAGTTATGGTCTGGCGCATATTTATTTATTATTTATTCTCGTTCATAAGCAAAATGTGGTAACACAGAATCCATGCAATTTGTCTAACACATAGAAAGCGATGATGGGTAAGCAGTCTTGACCCGCGCAATCTGTCTTAAAGTTTTCCCCAACAAGCTATATCCATAAACAACAGACAGATAAACGGACAGAGTTGCCGCAACAGTAAAGCTTGGTTTAAATCTTCTTCAAGAGGACCTTATAGCTACAATTTTCACAAGTAACTGTTCATAAATGAAATTTATTTACCTTTTAAAATTATGAGCATATGTGGTTTTTCCGCTGAATAAAATGAAACAATGATCATGGAGATGGTCTCGATTAATTGAATATTATCACTATTAAAACAGCCATCAAGCAATAAAATTATCAATAAAACAAGCAAGCAATGAAAATACCACATATTTTGTTATGCGGTTGAATAATTGATGATTGCACTGATTTTGAGTACATAATTTTTATTTAAATTTTTGTTGCACACATCTATGTAGTGTTAGCAATCGCGGTGTCAGCAGAGGCGCCGGGCGCAGGCGGGGCCGTTCGGGTGACAGACAGACCGCGCTGGGACTCCTTACACTGAAGACGCGTGTGTGCTACCTATGTAAAATCCTTTGTTTGTGGTGGCTGAATATACAACGTATGGAAGAATACTAGTTTTATTTACCATCGATCCCATGATCGATAACACAGCGGTGGGATATTATATCCAATATGGACTCAAATCAAGTGACTACCAAAGTGAACTCAAGTGGCAGTTGTACTCGTATGACGGTGGACTAAATTGTGACAATGTTGCGGTCATCAAAGCGGTGTAACAAAAGTGCTTGAATCGGCGTCGGCGGAATTATTGGATAACAGACGTAACAGTCTGGTGGACACTCAAAGTGAGGACGACGGTGAGGAGCTGGTTGACTTGGTGAATACGTGTATGCTTTGTACATCGCGGATGATTTATCTACGTCGGCGAGGAGCCATCGATGAAAGTTCATGGTGAAGGCGGAGGCAGCAACGTTGAGTTTCCCCACGAAAATACACAATCCTGGTTTTGATCCTACTAGTGGGAATGATGGGATTTGTGTTGGGAGGTGATCCACAAGGAGAAGCGGAGAAGCTATTAAAATGCGGATGTTTATGTTTGGAGTGAGCGAGAAAGCTGTATGGCGGTGAGGTCTGGTTGAAGTATAAAGGCGCGGACACAGTACGACCTTTGGTTGATGATGACTGAAAAAGTAATCTTGTAAGAAACGATTCAAAGATGAATCTGGGCTGAGAAAACGCTATGGCAGTGGCAGACATGCAATAACATCGAGTTTGTGTGTTGCAAGAGTAGAACGGGCAAGATGCGGTTGCTGAATGCGGTTGAAGATCAGCGGAAGTTCAATTTGGTGTTAAGTCCGGTGAACGACGACAGAAGTCGGCATAATGCTGGTTGTATGGTGTAATTGAAACAATGATTAAGTATCATTATGCAAGGTTGTGAATCAAAGAATGTTACGACCACGAAGATGGATAATACCTAATACCCGCAGGTGGTCCCGACTTGACAATTCGTTATCTTTTATGAAGCATTGGATGGCATTGAAATAAGTTTCAAGTTCACTCGTCACATACCTTTCGGGCGGCGAAACAAAGAGCCCTTGTTGTTATGTGTGCGGTGAGGCCGGCCAAGGAAGATTTGCTTGTAAGGCGAAACCTAGAGGTGCGTGCGCGTCACATGATTACGGCTATGGAGACCGGGGCCCCTAACATAAACAATGTTTCATGGCATCTAAAAGCTTTGAATAAAGTTGGCATAAAATGGAAGACTAGGTTGTACAATACCTATTGCAATTATGAATGTACGTGCGTTCTGCACGTGAAACAGTGCAGAATCAGATGATTTAGTAGCTGGTGGACAATGATAACAATAATGATTATTTGCTGAGAATTTATCATTTCTCAGCAAATAATCATCAAGGCTTAGAAAAGTGCCGGTGGAAAATGAAAGCTGAATGAATACCTGACGAAGTAAGTTGGAATTTGATCATGCATGAGTGATTAAGATGGACATGTAATATCAGCAGAATACTAGATGTGTGAAAAGGAGTTTTCACGGATGGAATACTAATTGTGTGAAAATGAGTTTTCACGGATGAAACACCAGATGTGTGATAATGAGTTTTCACGGATGAAAACCGATTTTAATATCGTGGAGAAAAGAAAATGTAACTGAAAGAAAGTCATTGCTGTTTTACTGCTTTGAGAAGCGGTGCCCGATAACTTGAATTTCGTAGAAGGCGAAATGCATAAAATCTGTCAACGTATTAGACAGGCCGAGCGACTCAACGGAAGTTGATAAGGAGAATCGCTGTTGATGAATTTAAGACAGATTTCAGATTGTACCTATTTCAGACTGAATCCCGCAAACATAGCAGGAAAGTTTATATGATGCAGTGAATAATATCTGGTAGAACTCAAGATGAGTTATGGTTTGACTACAAGCCGATGCTGTTACGTGCAATGAAATGCAATGAAAAGCTATCTCACGTAAGCTGGTGAGAGGAGTGCAAGACCTTTTTGGTCATACGTGTAAGAACTCGAAAGCTAGCTCAAGGAGAGTGGAAGGACCTTATGGTCAGTTGTGCATAGTCACAGATGCTACCTCAGTAAGGGGTGCGGCAGGCAGGACCGACTGGTCATAATACTTATACATTGGTAGATGCTATCTCAGAAAGAGAAGTGGTTGGGCCTTTAGCGGTCATACGTGTGTCATGAACACGAGTGCTATCTCATGCAGGCTGATGAGAGGCGGCAGGGCCGTAAGTGTGCCATATTATACGTGCAATGGCACGAGTGCTATCTCGCGTAGGCAGGCGAGACTAGCGGCTGACAGTTTTGTGTAAACAAATGCACAAGTGCTTTTGGGTGACGATTCAAAAGCGGAAGGGCATGTTGTTATGCCGGCAAACAAATTAATTTGTTATTGTTATAGTTGATTCCGGAGTTTGTTGGATAATTCAATGGTAGCACTCATAGAGTGGTAAGTGGAATCGACTGGCTGTTCTGATAGTTCGGGCTGTAGTAATTCTGATTAATCAGGCTGTTATTGTAATGTTGATTTTATAAATCAGGCTGTCATACTGATTATTCAAATCAGGCTGATTACTCTGATTATTCAGGCTGCTGTATTTCTGATTGGTGTAATCAGGTTGTTATATTTCTGATTGATTAGATCAGGCTGTTGTATTTCTGATTGATTAGATCAGGATGTTGTTTCTGATTGGTTAAATCAGGCTGTTGTATTTCTGATTGGTTAAATCAGGTTGTTGTATTTATGATTGATTAGATCAGGTTGTTGTGTCTGATTGGTTAAATCAGGCTGTTGTATTTCTGATTGGTTAAATCAGGTTGTTGTATTTCTGATTGGTTAGATCAGGTTGATGTATTTCTGATTGGTTAGATCAGGTTGATGTATTTCTGATTGGTTGTATCAGGTGGTTGTGTTTCTGATAGGTTTGATCAGGCTGTTGCATATCTGATTAGTTTGATCAGGCTGTTGTGATTTCAACTGTTGAAATCAGGCTGTTGTTATTCTGATTGAATAGGACAGTGTTCCTTAGATCAGGCGGTCATGTATGATTCTGACTGATAGGTCAGGTTGTTATAATTCTGATGGGACAGGTCGATATGTGCCCAATCAGGCTGATATAATGCTGACTATGTGTGTCAGGTGGTAGTTATTCTGACATGGGCTGTCAGGTGGTTCTAAGTCTGGCAAGGGTCAGGCAAAGCTGACTAGGAAAGTCAGGCAGGTATATTTCTTCTGGCTAAAAAAGTCAGGCAGATTTAATTCTGACTATAAAAGTCAGGTTGGTGGCCATGATGGAATCAGGCTACGGTATTTCTGACAATGACGTCAGGCAGATGTGAGAGGGCTGTAACACCCTACCTCACGGCTCTTTCCTTTCAGGCATCCTAGAGCTTCGAGGACGAAGCTGTGGTCAGTATGGCCGTGTTAGCAATCGCGGTGTCAGCAGAGGCGCCGGGCGCAGGCGGGGCCGTTCGGGTGACAGACAGACCGCGCTGGGACTCCTTACACTGAAGACGCGTGTGTGCTACCTATGTAAAATCCTTTGTTTGTGGTGGCTGAATATACAACGTATGGAAGAATACTAGTTTTATTTACCATCGATCCCATGATCGATAACAGTAGTGAGTTAAGAATAGTAAGTATAGATTTACCCAGCAGCTAGAAAATACATAACTAGCTGTACTTGTAGGCGTTACGGCCTGATTGCAAATAATTGGAGTTATTACTGTTGAAACATTTACTATAAGCAACCTCTTGTTAGCTGATATCCTGATAAAAGCCACACTAGAAAATATCAAACGATGTGTATTCGTTATTTTGTTATTAAAAGGAAAAATCCGTACTAAATCGTGCCCGTTTCTATTTTGGCAATTTATTTTACTTTAACTAGCTTTAACTTTTATCTTATCTTATCATAGCTTTATTTTTGATCTCATCTCTAATCTAAATCACCAATCACCCAAGTTGATAGCATATGTACCTAAGTACGGCCGTGGACTCTGACGCTTAACTCGTCAAGTATGTGTGAACGAGACACAATAGAAATTCCATTATTATGCGACTCCCGGCAGTCGTTTGATACCTGACTGATTACGAGCCCAAATCCTTGCACCTCAAGTCGTCTTTTGGTTGAATAGTGTTAAGGTGATAGAGTCCTCGACCGTCGGTACGTAAGCATCGATACTAACGCGCGTTTTGAAAACCCGCGACAGCATTGTGACTCACGCAATGCACAGATTTAATTTGGCATCCATGCAGCGCAGTGTGTATAGGTCGACATTTTGCGACTGCATCGATGCTGCATCTCGACTGCATCGCTGCTAAAAGTCGCAGTGTGCAAATAGTCTTCAATCACGTGATCAACGTTTAGTATTGGAAACGTTTTTCCAAATGTGAACTAAATTCTAAAACAGCGTTTCACTTCTAAGCTATCCCAATTTGTGTAAAGCAAAGCCATATCTACGAAACTTGGTCGTAACTTAATCTAATCCTGAGGATTTAGATGTGATAGATATACGTATTATTCTGTTGACCGCCTAAATTAAACGTAGCAAGATCTAGATTACATGCAGCCTAAATTGGAACCGGTTTGTTTATCTAATTATTCCATATAACTACTGAGATGACAATAATGTAAATCTACAGCGTACGCGTCGCCTCAATAAAATGAAGAGAAAATAATTCGTTTTTACACCTGCAACTAATTACAAAATAACAACCGAACAACGACGCGACGCGTTTGGTGTATTGGTTAGCGCCCCTGACTATTACGAGGGCCGTCGCGGGTTTGAATCCCGCAAGGGGAAAATGTTTGTGTGATGAGCACGAACGTTTGTAGCTAAGTCATGGATGTATATGTATTTAAGTATTCATGGAAGACGCCCCCGTCATAATCGTTGTCTGGACTGTACTGCGTAACACAAGGAAGAAAATTCCTTACCACGAAACCAGACAATTGGTGTGTTGTCTGGCGCATATTTATTTATTTTTAAGAAAGTTATTATTAAGCAATATTGTATGGTATAGATTAGTAACAGTTTGCTTAATTGTGTCGTATGTCAGCTATAGTCTAACTAAATAAATGTAAAGAAAACCTCCTTTTTTTGAAGTCAGAATGATACCATCTTACATTACTTGGGTAGTAGGTACGTACGATAACAGCGTAGTACTTAAATACACTTTAAGTTAAAAATAAATGCCTTATTATTTTTTTCGCGGAAAAAAGACATTCTTTTGTCTTATGAAAACAAATGAAAGAACCAGCGAAGTAATTAACAACAAATCAATGTAATTGGACGACTGTCCTACTCGTTTTATTATTTGTTTGTTTGAAAATCATGAACGACAACATTCTGTTGTGATAATGATTGCATGTATGTAGGTACATAGGTCTCGAAGAAATACCTTTTGGGCACTAAGTATTTCATATTCATAGAACTTTAACCTTATAGTACCATATCACAAATCGGATTACGTATCTTGTATCAACCATTTTAGCATGCCCTAACTAAAGGAATTCGAACCCTTTGTTCTAAGACCTTTTTGTACCGACAGATGAGGAGTATATGCCTTATTCAGGGATTATCTTAAGATACTTTTAGGTCAATAGTATCTCTTACATAATGTTACAGTTTTTTTTTGTAAGATTTTATTATTTTTGTGTCATAAGCTGCCTCTTGTGTATACAGTGGTGAGTTCATTTTGTAAGCTAACAGGATTTATGTGTCAAATGCTTTCTCTGTTTTGAGAATACCTAGTTTTGTTTTATTCTAAAACAGTTTCGTTTTATCTAGAAACATCTAGATCAAATACAAGAAGAACAATCTTATCCAGTATTTCTGACCTAGTATTGAAACCGTAAGGCTCATAATTGGAAGTAATAACAAAAATTTCAGCGCTGTTGTACGCTACAGTTACCGCGTCGGCTCACTGCTACGTAAAGTGGGCCTTATCACTTAGAGGGACGCGATACCATCGCTCGCTCAACTGCAAGGAGGTAATTCCTCAATTCAACTAACTGCACTTTGCTTTTAGTGAATTGAAACGGCGCCGTTCCTGCGTCTACCGAGATTTTACTAACGTATTACGTATTAGATAAAGTGTAACGATTTGATAGATTAAAGCTGTTTCAGGCTTCGTTACGTCAAGCTACAGCAGTTTGCAGTAGTAATGCTCGTATGTTGCTGTTTATCTTTAAAAAAGAGTAAAAAGACACTCACTAAACTTCCCCGATCTTCAATGCACTATAATAGTGGCATGTACAACTTATTGTGATACTTTCTTTCAAATTAATTTTGCTTGATAATAATATATCAAATCTAAGCGGTGTTAGCAGTGATTGATAAAATTATGCATTTGCCTATAGCTCTTAGACCATTACAATTTCGATATTTATTTGTCATCTATCTTTACGCATTACTATTAAATACACATAATTCTTTAAATAAAATCGATGTTGGTAATATTGAAAACATTATTTGTAGAAAGATTTTGCTGACATCGAAAAACTTTCTTATGAACTGATGTTCATTAATCTATATTTTACGAATTGGCGAAGTTTCTAACTCAACTTCTCAGTGCGTCATTTTATGAACTTCGAAATATGTCTGTAATATTAGGTAGTGATCGTCTTTAGCTAGTTTCGCTTTTATGCCTAGGTATTTATCAGGTCTGTACATAATATTTTTATCTAACTATGTGTCTTGCTAAACAATTGACGTTTTGTTTCTGTTTTGAAAAAGGAAACACTGGTTATTACATAAATATTTATACTTCACGAATAAAAATAGTAGCTAATTAAACTTTTTGTAATATAAAATAAAATATAGACTGTAAAGGACGCATGATTCGATTTTCGAAACACACAAAGGATTCTTACATGCGAAACAGCACAGCACAAACCCAACCCCTTAATACAAATGTACAGGATAAACACAACGTCTGTACACTAACCTACAGAAAAAAAAGTTCAGAGTAGGTAACAACGCAAATATAACATCAAATTAAGTGAACACATAGTTTAAATAAGACATGTAACGGCGTAGTAATGGCAACACCACGCAGGAAGGGTAAAAACGAAACGGCTAATATTTACGAGCGGTACATCCGCCCAGTGGGCCTCATTAACACACGACCGGACAAAAAACCCGTTGTGTTTTCATTCATTGAATTTGACGCCCTATTCTGTCACAAACCGACTCGGCTATGTTTTATGATACCTCAGATTTTAGTAGTCTTTTAACACGTTCCGGGACACTACTCCAGACACAATAGATGTTTTATTGTTTTCACGCCTGTAGGCGGGCACTGTCCCGGAACGTGTTAAAAAAGGACAGTCTTGAACGAACTCCGGCGAATAACGTTAGTTATCTTAGCATTTACACAAGTACAAAAATATCTGTTAAAAGATCGATAGGATCAGGCAGGTTATTTTTTATAAACGTAAGGAGGCATATTTTTGGCGGGCCTATTGTATATTTGTCAAGTCTTATTTTCTGTATCATATCTGTCAATTCCAAGAAAGTATGTTATGTTATTGTTATCCATTTCTGAAATAAACCTCGACTACAGCAGTTTGCCGGTCGATCAAAAGTATACGTAAAACGAGTAACTGGTAAAATAACGTTTGTTCGTATTTATTCGCCTGTGAGTCTGAATATCAGATATTATCATAACGTCCTTACCTGACCCAAAACACAAAGCGTTTCTAAAGCAGTAACCGCGGTGATGTTTCAAACGTTTCGGCTCCACAAAAAGCGTCTATGAGCGAATTATTATTTGACCGCAGTGTTTATGTCCGTCGCTTCTCGGGGCCGGCCCATTGTGTGGCCGCAGCCTGGCTAATTAGCTGGCCGCAAGATAAATGTCAGCGATCACGAACGGCCGTCTACTGCGAATGCTACTCGGCAACCAGGCGCGACCGGGTCCGCGTTTATGCCGCTCTGTCTGGGCGGAGAAACCGCCCACCTTTCACACGCTAGCCCTGTTCGCCCGCTTTCCGCCACGCTACCGAAGATTAGGCGTACCTAATCTGTTTCAAATAATGCTATATTTTTTTTACTTTGTTAAGATATATTCTTCGAAATGTTGTGACAGTGTGGTTACCAAAACAAGCATATGCTTGTTGGATATCCAATTGGATATCCAATTGGTAATGTGATGATTGTGTCTCATTGTGATGATTTTTGTCCCGACGTAGATATATACTTAAAAATACACATGATAGCAATTATAACGGAACAGAACTATAAAATCATAAAAAAATTACAGAATGAACAGAAGTAAAGTTTCAGTACTGGCCGTGACCCTTAAAATAGAACGTACAATGTTAACGATGATATTGATAAACTATAGCTTAAATAAACTTTTCACCCTGAAAACGTTTATACTACATATATTTTTTCTACCAGTCGTAAAAATTGGTACAAAACGACACGCTCTGTCTCTCACAGTGCGTTCGAAAAACTGATTGCTTACAAACTGCGCCTCGTCTTACTCGACCTCGATTTCCTTTATTAACAGTTTTTATATCCTTTCCATCCCTTTGAGGAAGTCAGTTGCTTGTGAACTATATTAATAGTGTGCGATCAATCTAGGATAATTCCAACGCGGCTGAGGTTTGAACTCAAAGATAGAATGAATCGTACTTTGGCCTTAATAGAGGTGTCAATACAGACGTTAACCTGTGCTTAATTTAAGCTAGTGAATAAGTTTGAAATCACATTTAAGAACTGTTATACAAAATACGAACTCAGTTACAATGGTTTTGTTTATTATTGTTACAATTTAATTATCTTACTTATACATATTTTACTAATTTGGTATTTATTCTATGACCACAACAATATCAAAGGTAAGTTTTCTTGTGAATGTCAAAGATGTAAATGCTAAAATACCTTGCAATCCAGAATCGGAAAAAAGACTAGAAATACTAAGATGCTTGAAATTCTAAGAAATTTTAAAATATGTTTGAACGCCTAATTATCTCGTCTATGTTAGTTATTATCAAACTAAGCTCTATGAGGTGGTAAAGCTTATTACTTAACTAAAGCTGGGAACTGATGGTCGTTGAGGCAGAAAAGTCCTACATGCGCTGCGTAGAATTATTTTAGCTTGAAACTTGTAGATGATTTGTGATAATGATTAATAAAAAAGATATTTATTTTTGTGCTTATGTAAGCGAAAGTTTGCGTAATTTACTTGCTAAACGATTTGTAAAAACTTCCTGCCTACATTCCTACTAAAGATTTGCAGCTTAACAAGGACATGAATAAACAAAGATTCCAATGAGTGCCGTAATTGTGTCATCGAGGTAAATGTCAATGGTTGAACTTTGAAGCGATCGTAGGGGTTGCTCTTGTTGAACCATGTCGTTGTAAATCAATGTACATTTGAAGGTGAATTACTTCGTGGAAAGTTCAGCTTGGAATAGGGCTGGCAACGACAGGATTTCGAAGAAATAATTGGAGTTATGTTTTCCATCAAATGCTCTTAACAAAATTTTAATAATACATAACATCCAGAAGAATGAACTACTTGTAGTACCTAGTTATCGTAAGTAAGGACCCCTGTCATTGTCACTGGGCGGTGAGAAAAATGTGCAAAAATAACACGTTTTGACACGATACGGACGAACGCGGGTGGGTGAAGGGAGGCGGGCGGAAAGTAATATACTTGATAGCCATTCTTATGATAACCAGGTAGTAATTAGTACTGATGCTTGACTTATGTATTTTGCACCCTGAAAGATGCATGATTAATTATGCACAAAGAATACTTTATTTCAGGGATTTATCGTTCGTATTTCTCATTTCTTTTAAGTATATGCATGTTCTTGGCTAACTTTATGGTGTTAAGCATCCTTAGCGTATGCTTGCCAGAATAAATCACGTCGTCGTAGTCTAATTTGAGAATGCCAAGCAATGGAAACAAAACGGCTTTCATTAACGTACCAAATTTTTGGTGGGAACTTTTGAGGAAATATCCGGAACGAAAGCTGGTAACGTAATTAACGAAACAGATTCCAGAGGCTTTAACGACGTTCTCGATTTACAATGAAACTAAAGCTTAGCCGCTCAGAAAAATTATATTTTGACGCAAAATGTGTAAAAGTAATGCCAGACTTTCTGATTTTGACGTTTTTCCCTTAGGTTTTCTGTCTAAATCGAAAAAGTCATAATAGCATTCTTTGAGTGGCAAAATTTTAAACAAACGAATGAGTAGCAGATTGTGAAGTTGACAAATAAATGCATACATACTTACAGTGCAGTAACATGTTTAGGAACTGGCTTCCACAAAAACTGTGGAGTTCTGACTATAATTCTGGTAAATATAACTATAAAAAATTAGGATATATGTACTTTAATTAAGGCGTATCTTGAAACCAAAACTTAAATTGTGAATGTTGTTAAAATAATTACCTGATTCAATATCTTTGATCAAAACAATATTGTATATCTGCCAAACTATTATTTTGACTTCAGTACTCTTGCCCTATTTCTGAATTACTCGCGTCAATAATTCGAGTAATTTGCGTTCGAAAATAGTTCAATACATGTTAACAAAAGGCACGCTAAATAAAGACATATTTCTCGCGTACTCGCGTCTGCGAGTGGTTACAAAAAAAGGGTTTTTTTGCTTTATGCCGAGTAAATTTAAATAGGTTTCCATTCGAAAATCTAAAATTAATCACAGAAAACATTACAGGACTAATAATTCAAAAATAGGGATTTGCTCTCCCCTTGCTCTCGTTTTTTGGGCAAAGCGTACAATACGCGCTAACTATCCTTTTAGTAAAAATTTTAAAAGTGTTACTTTTGTCATTTTATCGTGGACACGAAAACGCTCTAAAACTTTCCAACGGTTTAGTTTATATTGATATTTGAGCATTGGAGGAAAACTTTTACATTTATTTTCGATTCATTATGCATTCGTACCCATTGACATACGTCACGACAAATGGCGTGAAATTACAATAAAACCGCTCGGAATAAAACTCTATTTTCGAAGTAAACTTTAGCAAATTCTAGATTCCAAATAGTTAAGTCATGCATAATGTGCACGAATAGGTATGGCTTAAGTAGCATTAGTAAACTTTGACTAGAGATACTCGTATCTACTTTCAGACTCCCAACTTCCTAAACCAAATAACTTTCCGCGTTTATAAATAGCTAAGTAACTTCGTATAACTTACTCCTTTAAGTTGTTTTATAACTACAGTCACTTATTATAATTATCAGATGTCTGATTCGTAGTATTCGACAGTAGTTTATTATCTTAATAAGTTTTCAGAATGGGTTAGAATGTTTTTAAACACTCACAGTGTCATATATATATTCGTAAAGATGAAATAAGAAACCAAAAATTGCGAACGGGCGGGATTCGAACCAGCATCTTTCTGGCTTACCGGGCCAACTGCTCTTCCAATTGAGCTACCGTGCTGTCGGTCCGACTGCGCGAAATTCTTGGTCTCTTAGTATACGTCATTGCGTGACGTTAGCGCCATCTACCCGTCTGTTTATGCAACAGTGTTTATTTCATTTTTAAGAAGTTTTCAGAATCTCTAGCTGCTGCTAAGCTGGAACTAGATAGTTTCACATCTTGCATACATACAAAATTTACGTATTTGCTACTTTAAATGCAACTTGATTTCTATTACTTTCTATACTCGTGGGTACCTGCATATTATTCAACTGTCGTCAGTATTACTTATGTTTTGTGAATAAGTACACCTGCCTCAATGAATGCTGTTTCTGTCGATAAATAAGAGCGTTAATTTATGGTAAATAAATATTAATGTTTACTGACTTTTCAGACCACTAAGTAGTAAAATATTGAAAGTATGTCGTGCTTTTTTCTAACTCGATGCGAATGCGATCAGTTGGGATCCCACTAGAAAGGACTAAGAGCTAGGCCTGACCTTAAGCAAGACTAAATAGGTTGCTACTGAGCAGATATGTACAAACCAAGAACCCACCTAAACTTATAACAGGTAAAATATCTGCTTGGATACATATTTAATCTCTTATAATGTACACATAGAAAAGTTTGATGATATATGTTTAAATATGTCGCAGTAGAGCATGCCCTCCGCCATCATATACCTGCACCTGAACTTATTGGCAGTGGGTGAAGCAACGGCGCCTGCGCCGCCTGTGAGTTATGGCGGCATCACCAAACTTCAGCCTCAGATCGCGGGGATTTTTACGATCCAAACTTTGGCAGATGCGCAATTTTACGATCCACCCAATTTTTGCCATTAAAAATTTGCAAGTTAAACGTGTTACTACCAAGGATTTATGTCGTTAACATTTAAAATTGAATTAAAAGTTAATATGTTCGTAAAACAAGTGAAGTTCCAAAGGAGAAGTTCAAAAATATCTTTATTTTCATAATTACATAGGTAAAATATTTAACTTTGATTTATCGGTACGTTTTTAAATGACCCCGATGGCCAATTTGGGCGCAAACCATTAAGTAAATCCAGACACCTAAAGAATTCTCAGGCACAAAATGTCCAAGGGGCGATGACGGGCCCGCAATTTATCATCTTAACACCGCTTTCACTCAATTCACTTTGAAGCCAGACAGAAACCCCCTTTCTTAATTTTACATTCAGAGTTACACTGATCCAGATGAATGAGCGAGATGTAAATCTTAATCATTTTATTTGTTTGAGGGTGTTCGCTTCGCTTGCATAAATTACCAATCAGGTTACAAAGTGTATAAATATCTTTAATCCTGTTCATCAAGATATAAGCAAGCTTGGCTGACACACTGCTACTGATGAGCAGTGTCAGCCAAGCTTGCAGAGCAACAATGACGAAGAATAGGCATGGGTTACCTTACAAGAACAAATTATAAGCCACTTTTATTTATTTATTTATTTTTATTTAAAGACTTTATTGCACATATCATGGTGTACAAAGGTGGACTTAATGCTAAAAGCATTCTCTGCCAGTCGAACCTTTAGGTCATGCAAAGAGATGGCAATGGGTGTGGCAAAAATAATAAACAGAAAAAAAGAAATTAAAAGCAACAATTAACTAATATTTATAGTAATAAATAAACCTACATAAACTACTGCAATAACATATATTCTATAAACATACTTAAGCTTACACAAAATAAATAAATTATAGATAAATATACATATATACAAATATTATGCAAGTATCTATTCTTTGAGGAATTGTCGGACTTTGTTCTTGAACGATAACTTCGACTCGGTCCTCCTGACATCCAAAGGAAGATCATTGACCATTTGTAACTATTAAAATCACATCAAACGGTGTATTTTTGTCGCAAACAGCGTGTTAACTATAGATACCTAAACAACGTATTCTGCAATAGATTTAATCAACGAAAACCATAAATATAATCTCAATAAAATAAAACGAATAACGTTACTAAACTAGCCTCTTGGTTAAATGGTCAGAACAATGTGTAATAAATCTTTTCTCTAATTTAATCCAAAAGGCAAGTCATATTACAGAGACCTGATTTCAGACACCAAAATATTTCTAAGCCTGAAAACCTAATGTCCAGTGATTAATAGGGGGCCGGGCGGGTGATAAATTGACGTATCCAAAAAAGCTTTTAGAGCGCCATATTGCGTTTTGGTGGTTACGCTCGGATATATGACACTAGACGGGAGTACTCGCGCGAATCATTTCGTCTATCTCTATCATGTTTCATCATCAAAAGAAATTTAAAAGGATACCCAAATATTATTTTGAAATTATTTTACTTATGATTATTGAAAGACAGCTGTAATTAGCAGAAATGCAAATTATTACGTTTATTTAGGTCTTAATCGAATATCAAGTCAATCACAGGGTGCTAAAATGTTGCTTACTCAAAACTTAGTGGTACTTATATAAATATCAGATTTATTTTCTTTATTATTAACAAACAAAGACAAATATTCTCTTATTTATTTACCCTCGCTCTATGATGAAAAGAGACTTCAGCGAACAGCACAGCTTAACGTGTTGCATAATGGCAAAGATAATGATGCCAAGAGGCGGAAGAAACAATTACGACCTCGAGACTCGCAATCACGATGTTGTCGGGGAAACACTTCGAGACAATACCAAGATTATATTCCCCAGAATGATATTGCGGGGAATCTCGAATATAAAAGAAAGTGGTAGGTTCCATTTCGAGGACAGGTGGCTTAAAGTAACCGCCAACTATCTGAAATGAGCTTTGCCGCGTTCCATCTTGAAGGCACATTAAAAAGGCAATCTCACAGAATTCGCAGCGTAATTATTATTTTTTGCTTACAAAAACCGTTTCAATTTTAACTCATGAAATTGGAAACCATTCAATCGGACCTCGGTTTGATCCGGTTTTCCGCTGAAACGTGATAAGCTTACAATATTCCTACGAGATTTTATTAATTTCTTAACAACGATTTAAAATAACAACGAAACATGTAAACATTTTGGAATATTGAATTCAAACGATGTATTCCCATAATAAAGTCGACTTAACTCTCCGAGTAATTTGTATTATTTCGCTCCATGTTCAGCTTAATTGTTCGCTACATCTAGACAGGCAGGTGGGACGAATCTGTATTTATTTGCATTAAAAATAAATTTGCTGAGAGACTGGCGTAATTCAGGATTATGATCCGACAGCTGCGCCAGACAAATTCGGTTTTCCGGATTATGTCTTAATTTCCATCAAGTTGACAAATAGACCGTCACGTGTGTAGTCGGGCTGAGTAATCCGTCAGGTGGCTGTGATGATGTGAAGCATTGATGACTCGGCTTTGCGCTCAGGCACAGGACAAAGAGAAAAGTCGGCTTATTCGACGAACGAAACCTGAAACAAAGAGATGCATCATTTGATAGACTCGACCCAGTGGCACTGTAAATGAATCCAAACTTATTGATTAAATTTAAGGTTTGAGAATCTCGTAGGTACGTACATTTTGCGTGAATCCTGCGCTTTGTGCTATGATTAAAGTGATATACACGTAAATAAGTAGGTATGTAAACATGACGTCGTGTAACAAGCAGTTTTTCTGACTGTTACTTTAGGTACTCAAGCTGTCTTTCAAGTATTTTAATTATGTCCTTACCCAGGTATGCTTTGTCATGTATATTTTCAATTTTATAATAATATATTTGTTTTAGAAGAGGGCTCGAAGTGTAGTCATACAAAGAGTGGCATGCCTTTTGTGTTTCAGCTACGTATGAACATAAAACATAATGAGCGGACAAGGCTTTTTATAACCTTTTAGTAGGTACCGTACTCGTCAAAAAAATGTAATGGAATGGAGCAGGCTATTTATCTCATTCACGCGGACTTCCAATGAAAAATTGCTTACAGTGTACTTTGTATACAGTACACACCAGTATGAGTAAAGTTCAAAAAACAATCATACATACTTTGTGTGGAAGTATTTTTTCAATTCCTACTGGAATGTTTATTGAAGTGCGTTTTTTGTTTGAGAGATTCAGCTTGTAACGTACTATAGGTACGAGGTGCGAAAAATTTAAGATAGCTTACTATTGGTTATATATTAGGTGCTCTGGGTTAAACATCTTTTCTGTTGCTGCAAAAGACAGAACAACGGGTTGACTTTTTAGCCTTTAGATGTTAATTCTTTGTGCAAGTGTTCTTAGGCGTGATAGAATAGGCCTTGAAATACGGCGATGTGGTTTAATTTTCGTGGAACATTGAGTAGAAGATACAACACCGGCCGTAAATCATCCCCTTAGCCCCAGGGGTCGCCCAACAAGGCAAAAACATGATACGAACGATGGCATAAGTTACAAAAATTCAACGAAACTGCAATTGTGTATGCAATTTTGGCAATTAAGGAGCATTCTTTTTCCCCGGGCGAAAAAAAATATGTTTTTAACGTGTTCGGAAACAATGGCTATAATAGAACAATTGTATCTTATTATTTTATTTTACACCTGAAAATAACGTTGCTGCTTTTAAAAAGTGTCCACCTATTTATATTTATAGGTTTGTGCTTCGCCAAATATTATGGCAAAAATAAAACTATAACATTCACTATTTAATGAGAAAGGAGAAAGTCAATAAATGAAACAAAAATTGCAAAAGATTTAGATAAGTGTTGCTAGTATTACCACATAATGTAATAACATAAAAAATGTGTCACGGTACAGATTTTAATAGTATTGTTCTTCATCTAACCTTTCACTTTAACGACATTTATTTCCGTTGAAACACAATTATGATAATGTTGAGTGTTGGGGCAACGTGTGAGCATATACCTGTCGACGACCGCTGCGACCAAAACAATGGCTGCCAACAACAAACAAAAACGTGATTTAGGAGAGTATAAAATGAAGGTACCGCGCTCGTATTATTCTCAAAATTATTATACGACAATACATTGTTTGACGACGCGGCTTCTTGGTTGTTTATTCGTCTTTTAACAAGACTTTATTGTGCGTGATTGTGAAATCATTAAAGACAAAAAGATACGGGACAATACGAACGTGACAAACAGAGAAAGCTTTGTTAAGTAACGTTTAGATTAATTCAGACTAAAAGTAAAGTGTTTAATAGAAGAAATGCTTATTCTTTTGTTATATAAAATGACGCGTCCACGTGATAAAATATGACAATGACAACGCGCTGAAAAATATATAAAGTACTTAGGTAAAAACTGATGGCATTGGGTAAATGAAAATATTTCTAATCATTTAATATGATGCTCTTGAAACCACTTATTTTTCTTTTGTTATAATCGAAAAGTAAACTTGTAACGTTCAAATATACCTACTGATCAAAATATAACAAAATCGAATCGCTTATTCCGACAGATTACCGCGGATAACGCTTAATAAATCCGTCGACGTCGACACGAACGGGTGACGTTATAATTTTATTTAAAAACTCACATGCGTTACTTAATCCAATAACTTAGCCGCACACATCGGCTATAAATCTTTGTAGGCTGAGTACGGACGGTGCGAACTTTAGTGGTGTTACCTACAACGAAAGCGTACTCGATTTACTAACGAGAACTCGATAAAAATTTACAAGAACCGCAGTCGATATTTACAAATTTAAAATACCTAAGTATTTTTTATTGCTTTTTCATCTTTATCAGACCAAAGCTACCTCCCTTTTATTTTGCTATGGATTTGAATCATAGTAGTGTTAATCAAAACTACAATATTTGACAGGTTAACCAGCAGCTTGAAACCACATATACACACACAGCAGAAATTTCGCAAAGGATTATTGTCATTTTCTTCTTCAACATAGTTTAATGCATGTATATTGTTTTGAGACTGATGTATACCTAATCGGTCAGTAAATTTTCGACAGTTCAGAATCTAAGTGCTTATAGACAGGAATCCTATTATAAATCGCAGTTCAATTCCTTCCGATTCTTATCACACAGTGAATCGAGTACACTCGATCTAATATCGCGACTCGCATATCACTACAACTTTGTCGTTCCACATCATTTACCTCGCGACAGCTGCCGACGTATAAACGACTTGATAACTGCTTTTATTTTGTTTCGCGAATATAACTTCACCTTTAGAAATTTTCGCTCCGAGACAAAATGATGTTATGCGACCTCGAAAAGATTCAGGAATCTAGTTTGTGAAATCTCATAATACTTTTTGTAAGACGTCAACGTCTCTCGTATTCCAACAAGTTCTATTCTTTATTAGATAATCCTTGTGATTTTTAATATTAGTTGGTTCGTGTTAGGTTTTTGAAATGAATGTGTTGAGATTTCAATAAATTTTAAGCTTGCTGTGACTTGTTAAGCAGTAAACATAGTTAGTAACATAAAACAGACGATAATCTCTCTCGCACGGAACACTGTGGATAAACTTTGCAAATAGCGCAGTAAAGGCAAACAGATTTAAACGAGCTGAAATAGCTGATGTGATGTTTACGTACTAGATGAAGGCAGATAATTATTTAACGTACCTGATTTAAAATAACTCGATTTATAGATGTTAAAAACAACTAATTACTACTTATCTAACAGTAAACAAACCTGGTAAGCCGTAAGCTAAAACAATCTTAATGCCACTTCAAGATTATGGGTAAAAATATAAAGATAAAGAACATTCAACTTGGAAGATTTCAAAGAATTTATATAACCAACATAAAACGTTTTCAAAGATTCATAAATAAAATAAAAGGCTTGCACAGACTGAGGAGAATCGCGAAATCTCAGCTCCAATGCACAATAACAAATTTCGTTTATAATGTAGAGGCGATTCTCCGGTTTTTCACTTGTACTAAAAGGGTTCTAGGAAAAGGATTTTTACGCTTCTTCAAACACGTTAAGGCGGAGGTAAGTGCGTGAGAAAGAAACAAGGTGCGGACCGTGCCATGCTCCAATGGATAATACACATAATGACCCATTACGTTTTACTTTCGGCTGTGTCCCTTAACATCCCGGTTTAACTACTGTTATCAACATTTATGCCGGCACCAGGCGTCGAGGTCGGTAAATACGAACCTCTTAAATTTAATGTCAGTCAAAAGCAATATAATATAGGATAGTAAAAAAGAGTTTTGATATTGCATGCCTTTATGATATTCAGAGGTAAGTAGTCCATTTATTTTGAGATAAAACATGTTCTATTGTATAGGGGAGAGAAATAGGTGACTTAATAAAGTTGCGCTGGCATAAAAAGGGCATAAACATGGTCTATAATAACGCAGTAACTTGCAAAGGGAGATGTTACGGGCATCGGCGATCCGAGGAGCAATTGCGGTCTTTATCTAACGAGGACCTTGGAAAATTGTTCCAGGTCTTTTGCTTTTATTTTTCGCTTACCTTTGTGTACATTTTCGTCGTCCCATCGCTCTGAATTAATTTCACGCCAGGGCGGGTCGTTTGTATTTCTTTTGTTTCAGAGGTGGGGACGCTTTGGTGCCGGTTAAAGATATATTTGGGCCGTTAGCACATTGCGACAACTTTGAAGCCGGCTATTTATTTGCTTGTCTCAATAGATGCCGCGTTCCTCGTATTTCAGATTTAATCAACTCTGACAGCAGTGATTAACGTCACCTTTCGCATTCGTCGCGCTTTGTGACGGAATTTCTACTTTATTGAAACACTACTTCGTATTGTACTGTTGGTTGCTGTATTTGCCAAAAGGGGAGTGGATTGGCAATGAGATTTTAGGAGAGTAATTAATCTCACAACCAATCCAGTACAAAGCACGATCTTTGATTCCTGATTGAATTTATTTACTAACATAAAGTTACTTGGTAAAAAAAAATATCCTTGTTACATTAGTACATTCAACGAACTGGTATTTTTAGATCAATTGAACACGGATAACAGTGCGAAACATATAAACGAACCAAATATACTAGCTCGGATCGGACACGTAACAATCCAATAAAGCTTTTTCATTACAAGACCATACAAGTAATGCAAATGAGATAAGTATTAGAAAACAGCTAAAGGCTTTTGTAAAAGCATTGCTTGCTCGAAATGTAATTGATTCTAAAGAAGACGACAAATTCAAACAACATATTACAAGAATTTCGGGCCAAGCCGGTTGTAATAATGGTGTTAGAGACAAACTTTGAGACATCAATAAAGAAACCATTAATAAAAAAGTTTATTGATTCATATTAACCCCACCGGCACTCAACTTTGACGAATTGCTTAAGGAAGTATGCGAGTACACGAGGCTAAGTTCACTATTAAGGTGCGCTTACACTTGAAAATTAAATTATAAAGTGCAGCTTGATAGCTACATATCTGAAAAATTTTCAGCAGCTCTTATGACATATCAAATTACATTATTCAATTAAAGAGCAAGATGCATCTTACACTAGGTACACCGAGGGCGAAAGTGACCGAGCGCAAAAAAACACACGCAATACAATACAGGAAACCCCAAAGCTGCAAAGTGAGAGCTGCTATCTACACTCTCTCTAACGCGTTATACATGTGGATATTTATTTATTCAAAGACTTTATTATACAGTGTACAGAGGTGGACTTATTGTAAAAAGAATATGTCGCCAAGTATACAGCCGGTGTTAAATTATCCATGAAAATTGACATAATAAATGCAAAAGGCACCTTAGGGCAAGCACACACGGCGCGTGCGTCTCTCGGTGACTTATGGAGCGAAGTTGCGCCCTGCGCTTGACACCTGCCAGTAATTAGCGCGCGAGTTATGGCAAGCACCTTACAGGGACATCTAAATCATCGCGTGTAGGAACGAAGGTGACGGCGTAACCCCGCAGCCATAAAGTACCTATGGAAAGCTACACGGCGTTCGATCGACGTTTACAGCAAGACACCATCTAAACAGTGAGTCAATGACGAAAGTAAACTAGCCCTGATGTAAGGATTTACAAGCTGCAATGAACACTACAGATTTTTGCATAAATAGATGTAAGGCGCGGATTCAGCTCTCAGAAAAAGTTTTGTGGACGATGTAAGTAAAGTAAAATTCTCATATACCGACCTGAATCTATAATAGTTTTATAGAGTCTGAATTTATAATAAATATAGTTTTTCATTAAATTTTCCGACTAATTCTTTAAAAAAATAGTTTGAAATACATGTAATTGAACCGACTTTATTAATCTCTTTGTGATTTAATAGTAACGGGTAATTTTAATTAGGAAATAATACACTTATCATAGCTAGGCAGCCCAAGCTGTCTTTTCTAGATTTAAAATCAAGTGTCCAAGGCCAGAAACTAAATATGTCATTTTTAAAATGCCATTATAAAAGTCATCGACAATCAGAGGGCCTAGTATCAGGTAACAGACCTACCTCCTTTATATTTTTAAAGATGAAATAAGAAACCAAAAATTGCGCACGGGCGGGATTCAAACCAGCATCTTTCTGGCTTACCGGGCCAACTGCTCTTCCAATTGAGCTACCGTGCTGTTGGTCCGACCGCGCGAAATTCTTGGTCTCTTAGTATATGTTATTGCGTGACGTTGACGACAGCACGATAGCTCAATTGGAAGAGCAGTTGGCCCGGTAAGCCAGAAAGATGCTGGTTCGAATCCCGCCCGTGCGCAATTTTTGGTTTCTTATTTCATCTTTAAGAATATAAATATGACACTGTGAGTGTTTTAAAAACATTCTAAGCTACCTCCTTTACTTTATCATACATAATGAAATCTAACGTGAGAAGAAAATAACTCGTACTAGGCCTTTGCGGGAATCAGCTGATTGACTGACAGCTATTTGATATGGAATATCGCTGAAAGCTATTATTCCGAATACTTATTACCTGTTCACCGTATATTTAATCAAAGCAAAATATTTCAAAAAAGCATAAGGTTTTCATATGATATTTTAATATTTCACGTACAAGGTGTTGAAATTTTCCCCATACCAAGAAAACCACGTCCTTTCATAGTATATTTAAAATGATTCACAAAAATACATGCCTATATTTTTGAAATATTATACATCGCATGAATGCTTAACTTCATGGCTTCGTTTTTAACAACGTTATGCCTTCCATCATAAAAATGTTGGTGGCCGACATTTTAACAGCGTTACACATCTCTATTAACGGGGTTGAATTTTAACAAAAATAAAGTGGCAACATCGTTATTTTAGTCACCCAATTTGACCGTAGCTCGCGGGTCCAAAAATTTAGTCACTAAAATGTTGCTGAAAAGTAACTCCATTACGGTAATGGAAAACAGTGGGCTTTCGCCGCTAGATTTTTTTGCTTTGCCATCGCACCGATGCCGCAGTGCAGTTACAGAAATACATGTATCAAAGCTCTCTTTCATTTGGATACTCGCAGCTGGTGCATCCAGGAAATATCGGCTTTTATTAACATTACATCCGACCACAAATTATGAATGGATCCGGGCTTTTACTGTAATCACATTATAGGCGCTCGCACAGATGCATTCTGCCATTTCACTTTGTAATAATTATACGGACTGTTAATTGCAATACACTAACAGGTTATGGCAACTCTGCTCGGCGTAACTTGACAGTTAAATTTGAGTCTCGGTGTAAGTTTAGCCCAACTTTAGTTCGAAGGATGGAATATGACTTAAATATGTTTGAACTGTGAAACTTCGGTGTAGGTTTGTGGTCAACGTTTTGTGGTTGGATTAATGTTAGTTAATTAAACTGAAACCTTGTTATTACTGAGTGATTTATTATTACTCAATTTTGATTGACTTTATGAATTCCTTATAACTCTGTTTACTCCGTCACAGAATAATTTGCACAATAATGCATTTTATATTTTTTTATATTACCCGCTCAGTTATTGCAAATGTTCCGCCAATGATTAAATTTTCTGTATTCCCAAGCGGTTAACTGGTAGAGAATGCCCTAAGGCATTAAGTCCGCCAATTGTACAATTCACAGTGCAATAAAGTTTAAATAAATAAATAATTAGCTAATGAGCATTCAATTCTGGTATTATTTTGCTAACGTTGATTTTGTCTTCCCTATCATGACTCTACATACAATATCAAATTAATAAAATATAAATAACTAATTTTATCCTAAGTCATGGATGTTATATGTATTTAAGTACTTCGTAACACAAGGAAAAGAATTCCTTACTTCGAAATCAAACAATTGGTGTATTGTCTGGCGCATATTTATTTATATAAATAATATTTAAAAACTTGATTGAACCAATGAGCACCGGTTGCTATAATTTTGGAGCTGCTTTCACCGGGTTTTCCTCTTTCCTCAATAGAAACGCTATGTTAGTGGACAGGTTGTTTGTATTTGTAATCTGTGCTGGCATTAAGACATTAATTCTGCCTTAGCCCGCGTCGCTGCTATGAATAAATCAAGTTTAATACTCAAGCTTGACATAACCATGAATTTCGGCTAATCTGATACTGTACCAACTTACGAAGAGAACACTGTACTGTCTCGGATGTTAATGTTACTTAATTTATGCAGCCATGACCAAAAAAATTTAGATTAATCACACACACACGCACGCACGCACACACACACGCACACACACACACACACACACACACACACACACACACACACACACACACACACACCACACACACCACACACACACACACACACACACAACCACAACCACATGATAATTGAAATTAATTGCTTAAGCAGACCGACGACATCATTCACACTCACACTTATGTGTTGTTGTTTTATAAAAGGTAAATCCAATGTTGGCTTACGATTTCAGAAACATATATATCTATATTTTTGAGAGCTGTGGATTGATTTTAATGCTAAGTTTTGTTTAATAATACAATATTAAGACTACTTTAAACAGTCTGATTTTTTAATATACACAACCAGCACTCAAAACACAAAGAAAAGTTACCACCGCCGACAAAAAACACCAAGGGGATGCTCATAACTGAAGAACGAAGGCACTAAAAGTGTTTGTAACTACAGTGCAGCGCCCCACCTTCGTGATAAAAGCCTTTCTTTTATTGCGTGTTCACAAACGTATGCAGTCTTCCGTTACGACCGCACGAAAATTAAGTTTCGCCCTCACACTACACGGGCAGTGTTGCTAGTTGCCGCCACTCTAAATAGAAAAACATTAACTGAAAAATTGAATTAGCAGTGGGTCGCTTTGCCCGCATCCGCCCGGGGTATACGTCATATAGGTATAAGCCATGAATTGGAAACTGAGATTTTTTACTCGGTGAATGTTTACATAGAAGATTCTCGTATTAATTTCAGAGTAATGAAATTAATATGAAATTTTTCTTGTGTTGTTATTATCAGTTCTATATTGTAAGTTTTATTATTTACGATTGATTACTGGTTACCTAAAGGGCCTATATTTAAAATTTTTGCTTCTATTACAGGCCACACCCTGTATACTCCACCCCTTTGCCCCTATACGTATCTTATCTAACAAGTAAGTAAGCAATATATTGTTTTAAACTTTCATGGTCACTAACATTAGAATAGTTAGATACGGGAAGCTCATAAATAATAAGGTACATGGTAGCAATCCCGTATCTAACTATTCTAATAAGTAAGTAAGCAGTTTTAAGAAGATAAACGGTTATAGATAACACAGTAGAATTAAATAATCATGTTAAGTACTGCAAATGCACGATACGTCGACTTATTGGAGTTGAGTGCGGGTTTCTATTTCAGTTGGAAATTTAAAAGCTTCATAGCCATCGAATTCCCATACAATTTCTATCAATGAATTTATGAACAAAAAGTAAGACATCGTTCGAATAAATAAATCCACTGAGTTTTGTTTAAAGTTATCATAATTAACGTTTTAGTTCCAGTTGGCGGCTTTGAGGGGACTTCCAAACAAATTCCAATTATTTCGGAAAACATTGTCTTTGTCCGCGGACAATCATCTTATTTATCGATTCTTAACAGCCTCATCCTTTGTTCCACAGACCTAAATTGATTGAATAAATTAATTTCTATTGTAATGATGCGGGGAGTTGGGAGATTTGTTCATTGTATTTAACAAATAATATGAAAGCGTTGAGGAAATGTAAGTAAGTTTTTCAAGACCACTGAGCATTCCTCAAAAAATTTACTGGTACCATCTCCATTGTTACTGTAAATAATATTTATTATCCCAGAAAAACAGCACTTTATGAGTACACATACTGGTCAAGCGAAACTTTCAATTAAGTACTATTTACCAGAACTTTTATTTTAGGTATCTGTTGCTCACGATAATTATACGGGTGGGTAATAAAAGTGATGTATGTAGGGTTTCCGTGTCAAATTGACCGGTCCGCTGTTCAATATTGCATGTGCAGCTCACTACAATTGCATTAGACACGAACCCAAATCCTGAAGGTATTAAAAAGTTTGGATGCCAAAGACTTCTAATTAACAAACCATCTGAGTCTATGAGTACCTAAACCATTATTTAATAAAGGATCGATGTCCATAGAAAGAATTGGTAAACTTGTAACAAGACGGCAGTTTGAATAAAAACATTCTTGTCATACTTATGCCGACTACGAACGGGTGAGGTCTCCTGCGCCTAACCACCTTAAGAGCAAAAATCACTTGCACCACGCTTAATTTGAAGTGACGTCCGTTTTTACCCGACTACTCCAGAAGGAGGGTTATGTTATTGTGTTGTGTGTGCAAGCGATTTTCGTTAAAAAGTGGTTAGGCGGTGCTAGAGACCTCGACCGTAAAAGCCATATTTCCTACTGTGACTAAACGCGTGACAAATCCGCTCTACAGTTGTTTTAATTCAACAATAGACAGAACCCATTGATCACTAGTGATGCATGCTCTTACTGATAGATAGTGCGTTAGCGCCGGACACAAATTCAAATCCCAAATGCAAACAAAAACGTTGTTGTAGCAAAATTGATCCGTACAAAAAATGGAATCCCAATTCTCGGTAGTAAATCGAGCAGTCCAAAATCGGTGGTTCTTTTAAAATGCAGTTTTAACGTGGACATGGGACATGCGCGCGCTCGTGTCACGTACCACCGCGTATTTTGCGATTTCGATTATAAAATCGGTGCGTGACTGCGTGTTGGTACACCGAAGCTGTCCGAAAAGTATCCGACGCATTGTGGTTATGGAGTCATATTTTAAAATTACACTATATTATTCCGTCACAGAGGTCAGTAGTCAGACTCGATGAACTGCCATATAGATGTATCGAACATGCATCCAGCTTAGGCTTCAGGTACCTTCATGTGGCTGAAGCACGGAATCATATTTTAAGATCGGAAAATCAATTGTTTCATTCCATCAACATTATGTAGCATCTAGATGATCTTACAAGTATTAGTTCCTATATCAAGTACAAGTATTACAGTGAATTTACTAGCGGTCCCTCGCGACTGCGTCCGCGCTCTTGAGATGGTTCCCTCCCCTCCCGTCGCGACATGATATTTTATAGCCTTAAGCCTTCCTTGATAATTACGCTATATAACACGGTTCAGTTGTTCCTGATATTAGCGCGTTTAAATAAACTAACTTTATAATATTAGTAGTCATTCGCGTTAGTCGCTTAGTCGTTACACCTGTTGCCTCAAAATTATTACGTTACGTTCGTTGAAGCCTTTTCTTCCTCAACTTGAAATCAATTCATGATATAGTTGAATGTTTAGGAGCTGCCAACCCTACGGGCCGAATATTTTTCAGACAGCCCCGGCGTAGAGGCGGGCGCTAATAGGCCCGTTGTCTCCGCTCCGTGGTTTACCCAGATTTACGGGTACATTTTACGGCCAATTTGCATAGTAGTAAATAACAGTTCTGTCGGTGCTTCGCCGCTTATTTAGACGTTATAAACTGATTACGCACTCGATAACGCCACTCTACATGTAAATGTCTGCTGACTCCGCCACCGGAACATAACAATAAAGCTATTTTAAATAACGCAAAACTCCACGCGATGTTAGCCAAGATAAGAATATGTGTTTGCCATATAAAACGTGAAGAATTATAGCGGGGTGTGAATTTTTTAAGTTATCAACAGCGATCAAGCTTCTAATTGGCATTTCTATTTACAAGTGCATAATGCTAAATTAAGAATGCTTAAAGCAAATTATCGCATTTAAATTTTAAATAACCCCCGCCATACATACAAACTAAAAATTCTTTTATAAACATTGACACAAATTTTAATATCATCGAGACGGCTGCATTGATTTCAACCATACTTAAAGGATAACCATCGCTAAAACAGCTTTCAAATAAAATAAAAACGCGTCCAAATCGGTTCACCCATTTAGGAGCAACGGTGTCACGGTCAGGCACCCAAACACACAGACGGACAGACTCACACACATAGCGTTCAAACTTACAACAACCCATTTTTGCGTCGGGGGTTAAAACACAGATTTGTTTCGCAGCTTCTATGGTGTCTGAATTATTAATACAGTTATGCTTAATCAGTACGATTTCTTTGTATACCTCAATATTATTCCTGCTTCTAATTTTAATAAATCACAGCCTCTTACGAAATAAAATTGAAGGAAATTCAATTACACTGTAATGTGATTTTTTTTTAATTACGCAAACATTTTTGTGGGGCATAGTTGTTTACTTTAGCCGGTGGCCGAACGCGGGAAATCGACCGAATACGCAATTTCCAGTGATTGAGATTTTAACCTTGTTACGGCATGCTGATGAATTGGTCTCACTGTGAGTACACTTTTACGGGCTGTTTTAAAACTGTCACGTCATTATTTAAAATTCAGTTTTATTAACAACAAAATTAATTGCTTTGCTGACAGTAAAAACACGAACATAAGGCAATAAGGGTGAAGTTTAAAAATGCCTTATATAAAATGTGTTACCATTAGCTGAACACGGCTGATCGATACCAAGAACTATCTGAGGTAAGCGCGTCAGGTTTGAGTGGGACGGGCGCGGAAGATTCTCAATAAATCACATCGGACCACAAACCGCAGACTGCATTTTATCTGTCACGAGTCCCTCAGACAAGCGACAAATTGATGATAACGGATTTCTTGCCAGAACGTCATTAGTACGTAAGGAAATAAGCCGCCGCTCTCTCGACTGGCGTTAGTAAATGTGCCTTTTTACCATCAACTCTTTTGCCGATTCGGAATTTTCTTTCATTCTTGACGCTTTCCTTTTCAGGAGCAAACATTTTTGTGGCTTATCAAATAATAAAGAAACGTAACATGACTATGATACGTTTATGATCATGTTTTCAATTTGTAAAGCTTAAGATTCCGTTTTATTCAGGCGATAAATTCACTGCGTTGAATACTTTGGTCACCTAAAAAGACTGCTTAGCAAACATAAAAACAATATAATCGCTTTTCGTATCCTGCTAAGGAAATGCTAAGGGATTTGCTAGTGTATAAAAAACTAAATTCTGCAGACAAAAATTCAGAAAAGTGACAAAAAGTAGCCATCATCACCGTAGACGGTAATAATGGCGTCTAAAATTCTTTCGTTTTAATTGTCATAATGAAGCTCGTTAGACGTTCTCGCTACAATCTAAATTTTAGCACTCTGAAATATTGACGATTTCTTTTTTGAAATTCTCTGAGATTTTATGAAATAGGTACTAATGTTTGCATTGGTTTAAGCCTTAGTCGAATCTTACCTTACTTTAACTTTCAATCAGTATATGGATAGATTACATATACACGAGTAGGTATATTCGACGTGTAATAATCATTTATCTGCTTCAACAAGCAAATATATTTTTCAGCGTCAAATGATTTCGTATTCCAACATGCTTTCTAGTTTCACTCAAAAATTTTCTTCTTATCAATTTGTGTCCTCTATACAGCTTGATTCAAATTCAAATTCAAAATCTTTATTTCAATTTAGGTCATGAAATGACACTTATGAACGTCAATTATACAGTGAAAAAAAAGAGATAAATCCTTTCAGCAGCTAACGGCTATTTTGGAAACAAAAAAACTTCACTCATATTGAGTCCACACTGGACAGCACTCTTGATAACCATGAATCCGTGGGCAGACGTTGAAAAGGAAAACAATTTTAAGGCTAATTGGCAGTTGGTACTTTAATAACATAATTACCAAAGCGGGGGCTGAATTGAGAGACATAATTTCCTACTTAATAATTCCTCCGCGAAAATACGTACAAACATTTGAATGTGAATTTGAAAATTTCATTTCTCTGTGCTAATTTATTGCATTGGGAAAGGCAAATATCCCTCTGCTCGGGATTCAGGATGCTTTTTACTTTAGGAGGACGAACAAGATTAAAGTTTTGCGAAGCATATATGAGGGAAAAACAGCACTCTTCATTTGTTTTTTGTTCTCTACAAATAGGTATGAGCGGCAGAGTCATGTCATTTTGGTCATGTAGGGATTTAGGAACACAGGTTTTTTCATCACGATTTAACGAAAATGCGGTATATTTTTATCCATGATTTGTCTTTTGAAAGCAAATTGTTATTCCAAAAAGGAGATTATTACGTAACCACGATGTTTGTTGTGGTTGCCTTTTATGAAATGTTTATGCAAATTCGTGGGAATCTGGGGCGTGATTGAGTAATAAATAACATACTTCTCGCATTTTAACATGAGTAGGTTGTTTAGATTGCGGAGAGCATGATAATAGCGAACCCCCGTTGTCCTGTTGATGCTACAAATATAGCGAGGATTATAAAGTTTTCTTTTAAAAATAAATAAATTTGAAAATCTGTTTTTATATTGCCAGTTTAAAAAAAAAACCTGAGCCCTTTATTGACTCAAGTAACGATTACAATATCACTTGTTACGACAAACCCGTCAATATCTAACAAAACGTTATACGAGTACTAGTAACCTAAAAACAACATAGCCGATTTCTTATGTTCTATGTTTTAAGTTTTTAAATACTTTTAGAAGGTTCTTACGGTAAGAAAAGTAACGAAACTCAATTTTAAAAACTTTTAAAATTTGAAAGAAATCTGTCAGTTTTTTGACCAATATCACGAGTAAGCACGAGTCTTGAAAAACAAAAAGCTCTAAACAATTATTTCAGATTTATTTAAGTAAATATTTCTGATAACCTCAAACCATTGTCCTTACAATTTTATTCGACTATCAGTATTTCCCTTTTATCATCAGTGATTTTATAGATTAAACTAAATAATAAATAAACAACCTGTGTCAAAAACGGTTCGGTGACCCGCTTGTGTGAGGAATTTTACCACTGTCATAGACGGCTTTGTACTGACCCATGTTTGTATCTATCTATACGCCAATATGGTGCATGTTGGTGACCAGCATCACCAGAGGTATAATAATACCTTCTTGTTTGGTTTTCCTTATTTAAAATTCTAGTGTTTTTATAATACGTCAAATATTGTTTTTATACTTTAGTCGGAAAATAAACTTCAATTGTGAAACATTAAAAAGCCCTGGTTTTACTTATCCTCAACACTACGACAAAAAAGTATCTAAGCGGAGTGCGAGTTGAACTCGTGAACTAAGGGTTCCATGCCAGCTGTAACTGAATTACAGGATCCACTTAGCTCTACTTAGCCAAATTATCACAATATTTTGTTGACAGTAAAACTGACTTTGTTTTTATTAGTATTTGTATGGAGGACTTAGTTATATTTGCAGTTATTGCAAATGATTCAAGAAAAAAATAATTGCTGAGTTTAAAAGTTAGAGGGGCATACCATATTTTGCCATTCGGCTACGGAACCCTAAAAACAGATTTGAATGTACAGGTAGGCAGTCGTGTTTTATACGACTAGTGACTAGTTATCAGAAATATCACCTTCATTTTCTACGTAGAGATCGGAAGGAAGCTGTGTTTTTATAAAAATTGACAAACCTAATTATTCCCAAAGCTACTTCAGGGAGTTGACCCACTTAAAAAGAAACGGTATGTTGTGAAAAGTGGGCGCACCACCGAGAAATCTCCAATCCTCCTTATCTCCGACCAAATCCTCTAAGGACGTCTATTTCCTCCGTCACAAACGTTCCCACATTAAGTTTGACTCGACAAACAGGAAATCTGTACCCAGCCAATTGCTTTGCCTGTCGATGCCCACTTATTCATTCAGTAGTTCTTTTTTTTGTTCCCTTACCCGATCCTAGTCCGAAGCATATTGGGCAAGTGACCGATTTTGTTTCGTCCGCTTTTTTGCTTCTCATTCATTTTTATTGTTTCTTCGGAACTGGTTATCCTTAGATTATGCTTATCGTTGTACTATGCGTATGAGACTCGATTGCTCGATCGTATTTTAATATAACTAACGAACGTCGAACTTAGAATAATACATACTTAATAAGAATGACAGATATGTTTTTGGTAAGTTATCCGAGCATAATTTATAAATGCCTACTTTACTGAAAACCGCATCAAAAGCAGTACAGCCAAACGCGATGTATTCACGGACAAAAATACATACACACTAACAGGTTAAACTGAGAACCTCTTTTTTGAAGTGGGTTAAAAAAACGAATAAACATGTTGAAAAGTGAAATTTACATTTATTGTTTATTTAAGAAGCAAACACTTTCAAGTTTACAGAGATAGTCCAACACACTTACTTATAAGCTTAAATTAAAATATATTCTAAGCACTTAGTTATGAAATTGTAAACAGAGAAATACATAACAATGTATACCAAGTCAACCGAATTCGGACAATGTTATCTTTGCTTCAGGTCCCTAAATAGAATTTACAAACGTTCCGGTCCAGCTTGCGGCAATGTTAGTACATCATCGCAGTGCTCAAATATAAACACATTCAACAAACTGTATTGACTGACTGTAATAATAATATAGGTATACACCGGTTTTTGAAACAGGTCAATTATTTGCATTGTTTTTGTTTTTAATTACATTTTTACTAGCCAGTAAACATCTCAGCACTGCTGGGCAAAGGTCTTACCTCGGAAGCCATACTCATATGTATTTGTAGCCGTGATCGCACTCGAGTGCGGGTCCTCTGAAGCAGATAAAACATAAACAAATTAGCAAAACTCTCGAGATTTTGTAGAATGGACAAACTCGGCACAATTACCCAACGAATTAAAAGTAACATCTGAAGTCTGCGCAAACATCTTTCACTTGCGTGTTTGGAGATAAAGTTCCTGAATTAATTTGCCAAATAACGTCGAAACACGAGATTTAAACTTACCGCCCAACTTTGCTTGTTAAATGTTAATTGTTATCAAACGGAATATATTAAACGCGAAGAATCTTTCGAAGTATGAGCCTCGATGATTATCATGAAAATTTATGTCGATGAGTATCTCAGTACAGAAGTGAAACTTTGTATTAAACGCTTTTTTTGGTTCCGGGAAACGAATTCATAATGTTAGAGAAAAACAAGAGTTTTATTTATTATAAGTTTGTCGCAGTGAGTCCTTACAATGCATTTCTTAACTCGTCAAGTATGTGTGAACGAGACACAATAGAAATTCCATTATTATGCGACTCCCGGCAGTCGTTTGATACCTGACTGATTAAATTCTAACATGAGGCGTTAGTTTGGCTCGGTTACGCCATTTTTCACTTATTTACTATAACGGTCAATCATTTACTCCAGTAGCAGGATTACCTACCTCATCAAGCCAAGATGGGCTATGTCAAGATCGTTAACCGACACCTAAATATGTATTTAAACCGGTCTGTAAATAAAAATAAACGAAGCAAACTATCGCATCCTCTGTGTCGTATTTGTCGCTCTCATCTGGGCAAATATCTGTGAAACTTTGCATTCAACTCACGTACCGTCACTCACGAATGCGAAAATCTATATCTATGATTTATAGAGAATACTCTATTGAAATAATATAATCCAATACAGTGCTTATTTTATCTGCAAAACATAGTTCAAAATATATCATGACTTTTATCAATGATTGATTTGATTTGATTTGATTTGATTTATGCACCTTAAAAACTTAACGCACCAAAAATTCTATTGAGATTGGATAATATCAGTGAGTTCTTTAAAAAATATTAAACAAAGCTCTTGATGGTGATTTCAAAAGTCTTTAGGTATAAGAAAAAAATATAGGATTTTAAACTTTCGGCACGGCAGTTGCAATACCGCCGAAACGTCGAGCAGTGAGTAATAGCAACTCATAAGTTTTTATTCGCGTTTAGACCCGTCATGTCTAATAGTTATAAGAAAAAAATGTTGTAACAAGTCTGTATCTCACTTTATTTTTTTAATGTTTCTCATCTTGATAGTAACTACAAACCTATGAAAATAGTTTCATTTAGCACGAATAAAAATGACTGCTTGCTATACTTATCGTTCGTATCAATGCTAATAATTTCCAAATACGTATACAGCCGCGAGCTTCCAGCTTTTCGATAAATGCCCCGGTCGCCTAATGAAGACATTGATAAACTTGATAAGCCAAATTCAATTTTTAAAGCGGATTTATGAGGCCATGATACTTACTGCAGGAAATGGAATGCCGCCGATTTATTTTAACCACTCGGGTTTGTTCCGAACCATTAGCTTTTTCAATCCAAAGATGGGTATAAAGTGGTAATGATGACGAAACCCACAGAAGCGTTATTAACTCCGCTCGCTTTCTCTGATACGACGTCCATAATCGAAAAGTTTTAGCATAAAGCAAATGCTTCGGTAAGCATTAACTATAAAACTACGTCAGCCAGATTCGTTTGAATTCCATGAAATAGTAAAAATCTCATTTGAATTTACGTTCGCTACTGTACTATTGATTTTGAACAGGCACTTTGACTTTTTTGGATGTCATGAACGCTTGACCTTGCCAGGTTAGTACGTAAAACCTTACTATGGTGAAATGTATAAAAAGAAAGCATTAAATGAAGCTTTTTGATCAGTATTCACAAGTTTAACATTTTCAAATCCAAACATGGCCCAATTTTGGAGGAAATCCTAACATTGCACACATACCCGTCTCTATGGGCGAACATTAATCAACTAGGCTCAAATTAAAACCCATCTCCAATCACATAATTGAACCTTAATGTACCCTCTACACAGCGTGCGGACTCAAAAGGCCAAGACTCAAGCGAATAGTTTCAATGTATTGAGGAGGGAACGTGAAAACAGTTTAAGTAGAAAGGATAAGTGTGTTTTCGTACCATGTGTAGAGAAATTCGACACCCACCCGGCTATTTACGGCCGATGGTGCGATAAGCATTTTCTCTTTCAATACCATCAAAGAGACTGCCCGCCTATTCAGGCTTCACTCGACAAAATGTAACCCATAAAAGGAATAAGAAGATTGCAACGCTCCTTCTGACTAAACTTACAAAAACAGTAAGCAAAATCTCGTATCAATGGTGTACATTACACATTCAAAGTTTTTCATTTACGAAATATAATCCTGAGCCCTCGCTCTGATGAAGCCTGTCAAATTATTTGTCGGCATGGAAACGGAAACTTCAGCTATTATTCCGGTCCGTTTACTAAAACAAAAGTGCTTTTAATTCCTGATCTGGGATTTCGTGTGATCATTACTTTACTCGGTTCGTTTGACGAGGCGGCCCTCTCGCGGGTTGTATTTATTTCTCGTTGACTTTGAAATTAAGTTGAGACTAGCAACAGCGTTGTTATTACCTTTCTAGCCGGGTAAATTAGACTCCTATCACACGAGCGACTTACCAACTTATCCTATGTTGGGTATGCTACCCAAAGTACCCAATTTTATCGTCTTGGTTGGAAGCGCTGAGAGCTTAACGGGACAAAACCCGATTGTGACTTTTGAACGCGGATTCTGTCCGATGAAATTGACTTTGCTACAAATGACAAAACTTAAATAAAAATAAAGATGGGGAAACTGCTGCTCACAGAAATTATATTTAATACATAATTTTAACATCTGTGACTTATTTTTTACCAACTGTTTAAATAAATGTTTTACGTAAAGATTTACAGGCACGTTAAGTTTTCGACAGACAAATCATCAACTTTTTAAATAACAAAATGATAATTGTTATATTTACTTTTACATTTCGGTAAACTTGTACTTTTTTTACTTTCAACATCAAAAGCCAACCACAAATTGATTTCAAAACAGTAGTAACATGATATTTTAATTTCTGCCGTCCGTGCGCAATCAGTCACGAAGTGGAAGTTGATTCATGCGAGTCCTGTCCTGTCCATCGGATACATTGATAGGTAGTAAATTTTGATTCGGACAGCAAACACCACTAGCGGTTTTTCCGTAGCACGGTGCAGTTTTACAAACGGCGTCCAAAAAGTATTCGTGTAAGCCTATGGGTAGTGGCCGTGCCAAAACTGGATTCGAATTTCAAGTATTCATGAAACTGTACAATATAACATGGTTAAACAATAGCTAACGCCTAATGTTCTAACGAGCGGAAAATGTATGATACGTAATAACACGGCAACTGTCGACCAACTTCTGTCAAAAATTGGCCGAAGAAACGCCTACGGAAAGCTATAGTGTGGCTATAGTTTGTATGCCAGTTCCACTATTTTATGTTAAGTTGTTAGATAGTTATCATAACGTCACGTGTAATTTATCTCAACTCCTTTATGTACGGAATCTCTTGCACCTGCGTCGTCTTTTTTTGAAGTGACGCAGGTTTTGTATGGTGTGTGCAAGCGACTGTACTTTCAAATAACATGTACAACATGACTCAGAGGCCGAATAGTTTTCGGACTGACGATGAAGGCCGTTTACAAATTTGTTGCAGGCTCGAGATAACTCAATTAAATATTTATGGTTAAAATTTCATTCACGTGCGCCGACGTTACTCTACATATTATAGTTTTAAAGGCTTATTTTAAAGTGTTTGCTTGCTGTTTTGAGTGTCCATTAATTATATTAATTTCCTTCCACCTAGGTATACTTAGCTGAACGTAAGTTCATATGAACAAAGGAATGTTGAATAAAAAGTTACTGATGAACTTCATACAATATGAAGCTAAGTACGAGTAATATCTAGAGTAGGTACATAGGTAGTAAATTTAACATTATTGTTAAATTAAGCAATCTTTTATGTACCTACACATACAGATACTTGTTAATACAAATTAACAAATCAAATGCGGATCTCGATAACTATTTTTTCAGTTATTGTCGCCTTACAGTATCCGGGGATCAATATTTCATCGGTGTGGTAAGTGTTGACATTACGAAAAAACCGGTTAAGTGCGTGTCGGACCCGCGCACTGAGGGTTCCGTGCCACCCTTAACTGAATTCAGGGTCCACTTACTTTCACTTAACGAAAACATCACAATATATTGCGACAGCAAAAATAACTTTGTTTTTCATAGTGTTTGTATAAAAGACAAAGTTATATTTGCGGTTGATAAAAATGTGCAATATCTCAAAAACTACTGGTTCGATCTCCTTCAAACCAATTTTCGTTGCAAGTTTTTGTTGAGATCTAAAACATATATTTTTTTCAAAATTTTCACTTTCTTAGTTCAAAAGTTAGATGTGGGGGGACGCCCATTTTACCACTTTGGAAGCGTGTATATCTCAAACCTTACACTTTTAGAAAAAATGGTTTTAGAAACCTCAACATTATTTTAAAAGACCTATCCATAGACACGCATAGGTTTGAGTAAAAAAAAATTTTTAGGTTTTAGTTTCATGTATGGGAGCCCCTTAAATATTATTTTTTCTTACTTTTTGTATCTGAATCGGAAAGCGGCGAACAAAATACACCTACCTACCAAGTTTCAGCTATGTGATGCTTATAGTTTCAGAATAAAGTGGCTGTGACATACGGACGGACAGACAGACAGACACAGACAGACAGACAGACAGACAGACAGACGGACAGACAGACACACTTGACGAAACTATAAGGGTTCCGTTTTTTGCCATTCGGCTACGGAACCCTAAAAAGGGTATATAATCTAATCTCAAAACTAATGACTTCTTTCACTCATAAGTAACTTGTTACAGCGCAACAAATTGAACACTATCTTGTTTTATGTTCACGTTCAAAAATCAGCGCCGCATAGCGCTGCGTCAAAGCAACGGAAGCTTTTTCGCTCGTAAATCGAAAGCGCGCCGCTTCCGACTCGCACGGGCTACGGGCCTGATTAAATTCGTCGACATTGGAGCATTCATGTCTGATAAACATTCTACCTGATAGAGTTGCATTTCACCTAAGAATCGGTTTAAAATCCAACACTCGTTACTAAAATCTAACTAATTATTTTCTGACGACTACTTACGAGTATGTCTAGGCCTCGATTCTGATGTTAATCTTGTTTTTCCCCGTATGGTGATTCGATTACAAGTTTTACCGTTCAACTGAAAAAAAATAGTAATATATCCACACGTAAAAAACAACCGCACAAAAGAAACGCATAGAAATTGTGATAAAGAAAAAACCACTCTTTCTTAAAAAAGTAAAGGCGACTGGAGAATTTATATCGCATACAAACTGCACGAGATTTGACTCCCCGGACGGTTTTTTTTAAACGACAAATAATATCGTGGCATTAAAAGAGTCGTTTTAAACCAGACAAAACCAAAATCGAAAAGATTTAATTGTTTGTCAAAACTTTCTGAGGGAGTCGTCTATAGGTTTACGTATGTCATACAACTGTGTGGATATGTCGATGTCGAATGTGTCGTAGTATCGTCTTAACGTTTCAGTAGCTATCTCTATTTCAGTATTTGAGTAGCCAATTTTCGATCAGTGAACTTCGTTCACTTTATCTCAAGGGCAAAATGGCACAGATCGAAATTCGGAAATTGTATTTCTGCTACAATGATTTTCTACTATTCATTTTTCTTTATTACTCTAGTGCTAATCACAATTAGATTAATCCATTAGAGAGTAATGCATTGATTAACCATCTACTTAGTATATTACCTACATCTACAGAATAATTCGCCTATGCAAACACTACTTGTATAATATTCATTCATTACAAATGACATATTAATAATTGACAGGGTAATAACGCTGTATCATGATGATGAATAATGCAGTAAATTCATGGATAATAAACTTTATACGTTACTTAGCAAATAAAATGGTCTGATGGAATTATAAACAGATTCATCAAAATGATTTTACGGTATAATAAAACGTTAATAAAAGAATCTCGATGTTCTCTTTAATTGTTTTATAAATAATTGTGTTTATGTGATTGCATCAAATCATGTAAAATCGTTGAATCGGACGATTAACTATAAATATATTATAATGACAAATATTATCATCATCGGTTTACAACAGTGGTTACTGATTCTAGTGATGCACCGACTAAAACTAAAACTAAAGTAAGTAATGTCTCATTTTCTTCTATATAAATGAAAAGAGACAGATTACTATGATTTAGAGAATGAGGCCCACAATATCGGAGTTTTTAAAGGCTTAAAGAAAACAGCTGACTTTAATTGATGTATTCTATTGCTACGAAAAAAAGTAAGGCACCACAAATGAGCTTTTCCAACCCGCTGAAAACTCAAAAGTGCGACACATGTATTGCCTTGCGCCTCGGATATATCCCCGTAGGAAACTCCTGGCCGTCAAACTGCTGCCAGTACACAACAATGCCATTACCGAGACGCAGGCCCAATCTTATTCCCAACTTCACCAGTCGAAAAGTTACCGTTGCACGCCCAAAACGTGGAAGAAACTTAGTTACAACTTATAAGTGCCTTGATTCGTCTCTAATTTGTTAAGACGTGACTAGTAGCTGTTTAGAAGCACCTGGTAATAAATAAATAAAACATTGTTGTTCTTTGTTGCTATAGTTCGTCCGGTAAGTATTTCATGGTTCAGACTTCAGAATAAAAGCATACATTTAGTTGTTAGTTTTTATATTGAGTTTATGTAAATATTGTTTTTTCATCATCATCATCATTGTCAGCCATAGGACGGCTACTGCTGAACATAGGTCTCCCCTACGGCTTTTAACAGCGATCATAAGGGGCAGGTTAATCTGTTCATTTTATCGGTGGATGACCTACGCTGCGTCTTTGGTTAAATCAATTATTTATTAGCATCTAATTTTTTTTTAATTAAATAAATAAATATACTTATACATTAAATTTACACATTTTGCTTCAAAGTTGCTACGTACGCGTGAATTATCTGTTCCTACCACGACTCTTTTTGAAATCGTTTCGCATCAATTGATATTATTTGCTAATCATCGTCAATGTCGCAATCACTGTAATCCTAGCTTAACAATTACCGCCAGCCGCGTAAAGCTATAAATTGTTTGGCGAACGATGTAAAGCAGCGTCCAAACGCCATTTTGATTGGGCTCGCAAATGTGCCGATGGACGCAAATCTGATTTACCCTGATTTGCGGTCGGGCCAGTCGAGAGAGCAAACAACCAACACGCAAATATCGCGACAGGTGACCTGACAGGCAACTCTTCGGCTTCCGAATATAGTTGTAAAATAAACTTTTATATGGTGAATTTGGTACAATACCGTGCATATGGTCACCGATTTTAATCTGTTATGAGATCTACCAAGCAAAAACGATCCGAAATAAATTAAAAAGTTAAGTGTCAGTGCGTTAGTTAAAAAAAAATATCATCGCGTAGACAGATGGATGGCTACATTCAAGAAGAAGAAGAAAGTAGTATTCGATTAAGAAGAAGTATTCTTTATTGCAAAAATAACAAGAAAATAAAACAATACAAGTACCTTTGTATTGTTAACCTTCAGTGCATTTTTTTCGGCAGGCGTATTTCTAAGACTCTTAAACAACGTAAGTAACGCAACGTGTTATTCAATACTTCAATCAATCAGCCTGTTGCAGTAAACTGCTGGACGTAAGCCTCCCCAAGGGCACGCCAAAGTGCACGATCCCCTGCTTTCCTCATCCAGTCACTACCAGCGACCTTCTTTAGGTCATCGGTCCATCTGGCCATCTATCCATTCAATACTTATTCACATCATTTAACGAAAAAAAAAGGTATTTTTGGCTTATGCAACCTAACCCCAAAGCCTTTAGTTGAATTTTGTTTTTAATCCATACTTTGATTCCACTTTGACCCCAAAGTGGTTTAAGTTTTTCTTCCTAAATAAGATTAGATAGAAATAATTTTTGGGGTTAAAGTGGATTTTTGTTTAGGTTTAGTGGCATAAGCAGAGGCATAAGCCAACTTTCGTCTCTAAGATAGCGTGCAAAACCGTTCGTCCACCCTGAGTTCGGTGCTACGAAACTTGTAGCACGCCACTCGTAGCAATAAGCTACGGTCTCACAAATGACTATATTGTGTCTACGTCTCTGCTACTAATGATTTAATGAGTGCTACGAAACGGAATAATATCATACATCTACAAATATTTTGCCTTATATATTTCACAGGTTTGGAATGTTGGTGTGTTTAAAATTTTAAAACCAATGAAGTTACTTTATATCGTTTTGCAAAACGCAACATGATAAATGATTTGCGCCGTAACGCTAGCAAACAAGACGCGAGCATTGCTAGATATTGGAAGTACTACAGACAGGTACGGTTGAGCTGTAGCTCGTCTGTTAATTCAAAGCGGTATCCCATATACAGCTAAATGTCTGAGCACCGATTAACAATAGTTGTTCGAGTTTCACTTGATGGTATCGCAATCTAAAGTGATGGTATTCAGAAAATTTAAACCATATCGTATAGGATAACAGCAAAATAGCAGGATGTGGAAATCAAAGTCTTAAACATAGGTTCATATACTTAAACATACGTATATGTACAGTTCTTTACACTTCACTCAGGTTGTAGTTTTGGAAAATAAAATAAAAAATAATACTAAATGCAATAATTTTTAAATTGCTTTCTGAAGGTTAGAAATGAGGATATCAAAAATCGTTTATTTTAAATAGCTTTTGCCCGCGACTTCGTTCGCGTGGACTTCAGGTTCGTCCCGTCTAGTCTAGTAATAAGTAAGAAATACGGTAACTAAGCACTGCAGAGCCCTAAATTGTAGCCTATATGTTATTCTGATGTATAAGCTATATTGTGGTAAAGTTTCATTCAAATCCATTCAGTAGTTTTTACGTGAAAGAGTAACAAACATCCATACATCCATACAAACTTTCGCCTTTATAATAGTAGTAGGATTGTACAAACAAAACCTCAGCTTTATGCCTTAACTATCAAATAGAGTCCAAACTTGGTATGGTTTGATGAAATATAGAGGGCTGGAATGAGTGCTATAATTTGGAAGCGCCTTAAAAAGCGCTTTCAAATAATGTCACACATTTCAAAAAAACTCCAGTCGTAGTAATAACAAACCTTTATTCAATAATTTCACAATAATCATTTTCGCTACAAGTAAGGTCAGTGCTTCACCAAATAACGGACAACACTTCACTTCGCGATGATCGGACGAGAACTGCCAGAGCATCCCGCTTCCATCGCTCCGTTGATTCGGCCCCCACCACTCAACCCCACTACGCCTGGCGGGGCTGAGCAGTGTTGCCAATATTAAATAAAAATAACTACTACTATTAAAAAATATGACAAATATTACATTTTTAATTAAAAATCATGACATTCGGCCATCCTACAACGTGCAGCCTCCCGGCGCACGGGTCATAACAATACCTAATTGACAAGGCTGTTGCTCAGTTTATCCTCACATTAAATTTAATCTTATCAGTAATCAATTTACAAAATAAGTTGAAACTTATAATACCTATAACTAATAAGAATGTTTGCGACATACATCTAGTTTAATAATTACTAATGAAGAACATGTACAGTAATAACAAAGTTTTCTTAAAACTATCTTGTACATTAATATATATCTCAAACCCCAACGACGTTATCTGGGACGCAACAACATTCAACTGAAATCCCGGTGCCTGACTGTTTAAAATCATGACATTCGGTCTGATGCGATAGTGTATAAATAATTATTATACAATAGAAATATTGTATAATAGTCCTGCATTTACTGTTCTTATCATAATACTTTATGCTAACTGAGAGCTAAACAATCGTTTAGTTTGACATTATAGTATAACTCATACCAATTTTACATTATCTTATACTTTAAACGAGCAATTCTTGTACATATTTTAAATATCGGAAATGGCTTCAATTATTGTAATGAAATTTTGTAAATAGGGGGATTGTAAGGCAAAAATCGATATAGATAGGTTTCATTCTCAGCAAATGATGTTATCACCGTGTTTTCAGGCACTGAAAACTCGCTACAAAATCATTTGAATATCAAAGTAAATTTGGCTATCAATGTTCAGTTGGGTCAACGTTAGTTCAGTTGGGTAAGACACGTGGTTCCTGATGGATCCAAACTTTTTACATTTAATTTTAAATAAAATACCGGTCACCCAGGTTCTTTATATGTTATAGAGGAAATAGTCGCGTCACACATCACCTGTCCCAAAAGCAAAATTTCACGCGTCGGACCAAAACTAAATCAATATGAATTTGTTTCCCAATCCTGCCCTAACTATCCTGCAATAGCACGTTTAACGTCTCTTCCTCACTAGGACTGCAACTTCGCCAAATTACTGTAATCACATTGGAATAGACCCCTAACTTTGGCCCCTACCAGAACCGTCAAGAATTACTAACATAATCGACCACAGCAATCCGTCAGTTTGTCTTTTGTCTTTGTATTTTATGTTATCATCATTAAGAGCTGTGGTCTTCACAATAAAAATATATATATAACTATTGCTAGCGCTCTCTTACAAGGGCTAACTGTCAATTCTTCAATATGGGAAGATGTCTAAAGAATGGGAATGTTCTAATATCATATCGCTATCAAGAAAAAGGTAACAAAGCGAATTTAAGCAATTACCGCTCATCAAGTTGACTTCCTTAACTAAGCGCAACTATGCTAATAAATAATAACTGAACTAAAACTCATGTCAAATTTTGGCACTATTTGTCTCACCAACAAGTTTGATTCTTTTATCAACCTATCGAAGATGTTCGGTTTTTAATCTGTACCATGGATCACATTTTGACGATGCAACAGTTATCGAAATGGTAACCGAATACCAGATGCCTTCATCGATTTACCGACCCTAATAAGTCATTTGATAGTGAAGAATCGTGGACCGCTTTCCAGGCATTACATAACTCTTGAATAGATCGTTAATATGTAAATCTAATCAAAAATTTATACGAAAATGCCACGCAGGGCAATTAACCCTTGTTCCAGCAGACGTCTTTAAAAACTGTACTGGGAAAAACGGGAGGACTTTAAATGAATAACTTTAGGTTCATAGATAATCATAGTTCCACTGACAGACAATCCCTAATAACTGCAAATAATGATGCAGGAACTAAGTGAAGCCTCTAGGGGGAAGTTGGTTTGAATAAGAACTTAGAAGATGGTAACAACATCAATATAACCATTAATCAAAACACCATGGAATAGGTAGACAAGGTACGTGTACTTGGAACAGGAAATACGCATGGGCAAAGATAATCAAATAAAGGTACTTCATAAGCAAATAAAACATATGTCGGCGGTTTATTCTAAACTTGACTTCGCTTTCAAATAGGAAAACCTAGCTGATCAAAACCCAGAATCTATAATCAGTGAATTCTTTTATGCTCACGTGTGGGACTGAGACCTGGATGTTCACTAAAGTACTTATTCGGGCATTCGTAAAAGGTATATCAGCGGAAGGACTATCCGCGCCTAGAACTAACTATGGAAATAACACTATTTTGTTTGAGGGAGCACAGCTATTCAATACACTACCAAACCCCATAAAAGAGTGTGAAAGTATGAACATATTAAAAATAAGCTATAAATGTATTTAGAGTCGAATACCGGCTAATTACATAAGATTTTTTTTTTCTCAACTCATAAATGAAATGTCATTTCGTATGAGAATAAAGATTTTTAAACCTATGTCTATGTCAGCCACAGTTAAAACATGTCAAACCGCTATTTTCGTTAGATATATTTGTATTACTCCTATTCCCGATCCTTCACCGAACCGGACTCCCATTTTTCTAGACTGCTTACGTGACTTCCTTGTTCTTTCCTTCCTTCACTCGATGAAGACGATGTTGAAGGACTCCTCCTCATCCGTTGCCTCCTCCTTGGTCATATTGAGCGCGGCGTTTTCCAATCATCATCTTAACGAGGCATCCTGAAATCCAAATAAATTCCTCTGAGTAGTTACCCACTCTATGCCTACTGTGTTTGATTTAAACAGTATACAAACAGCTGAATTTAACGAACTTCATTGACTTCGTTGACTATGAACTGTATCAATTGTTAAAACTTCTTAAGACGGTTACTAATGAAAAATAAACTCAAATCATGGGTAATTCCAAACTTAGTAAATCAGCAATATATTTTGTATATATATTAATGTGTAGTCTAGTGACCATAATAGTTGACTAAATCATTGTAAAATCCAGCGAACATTATTAATCATTTCAATAAATATAGTGTTGTCAACCTATAAGGGATCATCAGGTCAAGTTCAAGTTTCCCAAAAAGTGATTGTGTGTGACCTTTGCTGTTCATTTCATTTTTGGATATTCAATTCTTTTCTAAATAATATTATGTAACTTTAAGCTTAACTAGTTCGATAGTAACACTATATAATTTATTTAATCCGTATTTCTCATTAAACTTGCATAGTTACAGCATATGTTAGTATTTTGGTTTTCTTGTAAACAACTACCAAATAAAAAGGGTGCGTTTAGCTATTATCGGAATGCAAACTTAACGTGATATTATACCAATGTAACTTACTCGTATATTTCGACTTAATATTTATTTCGTTTGTGTTTCCATAATTAATAAATATAAATAAACTATTTACTGACCCAGCGAATCTCCATAGCTCACTCATAGTAATCCAGTAAACATACATAGTTTACTCATCCAGCGAACCTCCAAGTTCACTCATAGTTATCCAGTAAACAAACATAGTTTACTCATCCAGCGAACCTCCAAGTTCACTCATAGTAATCCAGTAAACAAACATAGTTTACTCATCCAGCGAACCTCCAAGTTCACTCATAGTTATCCAGTAAACAAACATAGTTTACTCATCCAGCGAACCTCCAAGTTCATTTACAGTGATCTAGGAATGAAAAGTGATATTCTGCTAATTTATTTATTGTGAATCTACCGTATTATTTGCATGCTATTTTTGAATAGTTTGTAAAAAAAAAGAACTTAACTGTATCTGAATCCTACCAAAAATGTGACAGTTTTCTCACGCAAATAACTCACATTTACTTTCATTTCATATTTAATAAACAAACATAGTTTACTTTTCCAGCGAACCCACACGGTTCACTCATAGTAATCGAGTAAACAAAAATAGTTTACTCATCCATTTGATAATCCATTTGTATTTAGAGTGGATCTTTCTTAAAATATCGATAAAGATTGTAAGATATAACATCATATAGTTATTTATTAAAATCAAGGTAAAATAGTAAGCAAGCAGTTATTTCCTCAGTAATTCGTAGCTTATCTTTATTTTTCTGCGTGTCTCACTGTTTCTCAATGTTCAAACGAGCCAAACTTATATACGATCGAAGAGTAGCCTCGACCACGTATAATGAGCGTAAGAGGTGTTACAAATGCATGGTCGAAGAGTCGCCACGACCACATGCATAAAATAGACACCTCGTTCGCCAATTCGGCATCGTATGAAATCAGTCTTCATTTGACTCGATACTCAAATCATTTTCTTATAATTCATGAAAATATCGCTTTAAAATAACTGCTTGAAAACTTCCTTCATTTTAACGTTTCAAAAGATGTGAGCGTATATACCTTGGTTTATCCCGCTTCTGAAGTTTCAAAAAAACTCCAGTCGTAGTAATAACAAACCTTTATTCAATAATTTCACAATAATCATTTTCGCTACAAGTAAGGTCAGTGCTTCACCAAATAACGGACAACACTTCACTTCGCGATGATCGGACGAGAACTGCCAGAGCATCCCGCTTCCATCGCTCCGTTGATTCGGCCCCCACCACTCAACCCCACTACGCCTGGCGGGGCTGAGCAGTGTTGTCAATATTAAATAAAAATAACTACTACTATTCAAAAATATGACAAATATTACATTTTTAATTAAAAATCATGACACACACAATAAGTTTTTTTTTAAATTTCCCATACAAAATATTTGGTGAACCAGCGTTAAATGTTATAAACGTAAGTTTCGTGTCACTTTTTGGCATTTGGGAGTGTGTAAAAACTTACCTACATTTGGATTTGAGTACAACGAGTGCCGAGATCGTGTATACTCTGAAGTATTGAGTTCTTTCTGTAGGACTGATTGATTTCTTAGTGAAATACGATTAGTGATGGATAAATACGATACACTGTCGAGAGCTTTCAATCGACGGTTAATTACTTATTTATTCCTATGAACCCTTGAACGGGAATGCAACTATCGTTCTGTTTCACGGCTAATAGATTCTGTAACTGCCTTAAGTTAGCTACAAGTAGTTGAGCATCAAAGCTATAAATGATTTGTAAATTATATCGCTGTTTCTACGATGAAGTATTACTGAGAATCAAGAGTTTGAAAAATAAATAAAAGGTGTAAGTATAAACTTATAAAAAATAGCCTAGACTTCCTTCTTCATACTCTGAACGGAAGTCTCTAATACGTTAGCTTTTGAATCTACTAGTAGGATGCTAACCAAATTTTGACATTATGCTAAGTGCCTGCTAGACAATGTCCAGGTCATTCTGATTTTAACCTACTGTCTGCCATATGGCAATAAAGTAGAAGTACTCGTATATGCTTCTTACTTGGACATTGTGAAACAGACTCTAAGTGGCACAGTGCTTATTGATATTTGCGGCGTATCTACAAGAAATATACTACATACGTAGGTCCTATTTGTTTTGCACAAACCGTGATCTCACGCCTCAAACGTAACTTGTTACATTATTTCGATATAGAAGAAAACTTGTTCGATAACCAATAATCGTTCGGTAATATCTTCTGCCTAAATCATTGCCTAAACTTGGGTCGTTTATTTTTATTGTTTGTTTGACAGTAAAATATGGTCACAGTTTCAGATATTCCACTTAATTTTCTGTTTTATAAATTGAAATGACATAACTTCGGATGTCCAGGTTTATCCTGTTTATTTTTGATAAAGGGCAGTGAAGTTTCCTACTTAAGTAAGTCAGCGTTTGATTTTATTTGATTTTATCATTAAAAAAACATACTAATGTTTATATTATATTACTGTTTATATTTAAGTTCTGCTTGATGCTTTTTTGAGGTCTCTACCGCCTAACCACATTCAAACGAAAATCGCTTGCACACACGACACAAACACGGACATCCGTTACATCAAACAAAAGACGCCAAGTCAAGGTTGCAAGGTTGCAAGTGATTCTGGTGGTAAGGCGGCTGTGACCTCAATAGTACCTATTTCAATTAAAAATCAACTACTCGGCTAAAATTCCGACGACGGTTGTGTTTAACCTGCAAAATATCGCCGATCGGGCGACGTCAACCCCACCTGTTTTCGGAACTGACTCAAACAAACTTCTGCCGAAACTTGATCTGCATTTACAAAGAGCTGAGAACTCTTTCGTCTGTTGCTTAGCTCTTGACGTGTAACGCGAGACGTCTTGGATTTTCTACCCAAAGGCTGCAGTCTTGGGATTTTAATTTCTAAACAGAACTCGTGTAATGCAAACGTGACGTGACGTAAGACAGTAGAACTACTCGAGAAAGCACTAAAACACAATGACCTAGCTAGCATTTGTTCTACGCTGGATTTTATTTAATAAAGTAACAAGCAGTCCTTTGAACTTTAACTTTGTTTTGTCGCAAGACTTTGAATTGTTGTTGTTTTCGGTAGCTTAGAAAACTAAAAGCCCACTTTATTGCATTAGAAAAATATCTTAGAATGTTAGACAAAGAGTTTCAATCTTCTCATTTAAAACTGGATCGAAATAGATTAGCTAAGTGCAAAATATAACGTAGTCTTATGAATTTTATTTACTATCGTATCGTCTAAGCCCGGTTCAAGCGAGAGTTTGTTTATGCAATAATTATTATTACTGCTCCTTAATAATACAATGCAAGTGGATTCAACTGAGGCTCAATGCTATAAAGATAATCAAGTGATTTATGTTCTTGAATAAACCATTACGAGAAACTCTCAAGCCTGGTAGATAGAGCTTTAGAATTAATTTATCTAGAGAAAACCTGATTTGAAATTGTTAGGCGCTTACGTGACATTATTCAGGCGTGCTGAAATGAAATACAACAATGCACGTGCTGTACCCTAATCACGAATAATTGCGTCAAAGTATTCGTATAGTAACGTAATCATTTTTATGAGAATTTGAAAGCGCCTCTATCGGACGGAGTGATTCGTGCTAACAACTGACGTAAAGTCGCTACGACTCCGTGACGAATACGTCTAATGTTCGTGATTGGGGTACTGATTTAATAAAGTGTTATTGTGATACTTACTAGTAAATTACGTTTACTCAATTAGTTTTTTTGTCACTAGGATATACCTTCTACTACTACCAGTACCAATTTCATGGTATTAGTCAAACTCAATCTATCTCTTGTCTTGCCAATATTTGCAGCTTACCAACGCATGGGTGATGGTTTTTGACACGCGTCAGTACTTCCATAGTCATCTGGTTACAACGTTAGTGGCAGCACAACACAACGCAACACAAATTTGTTTCAGCAATCAGGCTGCGGGCGAACGGAATCTGATTTACCGCTGATTTGTGGCCAACGTACACACACATTACCGATTCAAACCGTTACCTGCGATTGACGTGACGTCACTAACAACTATTTTGATAGAAAAATACAAAATTAAAATGTAAATGGCAAAAAACGTAAAGCTCTCGCCGGAGTTATTAAATGAAACCGACAAACATAAAAATGCTTTATACAGCCGCCAAAGGCACTCGACTAAAAAGGAAATGTAATATGCTTTCATTAGTCTGTTCTAAGAAACATCCCGGGTTTTCGTTTATTTAGAAACGACCACACAAGAAATGTCCTTTGTAATCTATTACAACACTGGAAGAATGTTACGTTCTTACCACAGTACCTAAATTTTACGGCTACACTGTCTGGGGCGGTATAAAACTGGCAAATTGAAGTTTAAACTGGGGAACAATGAAAAAAGGGACAACAGTTCGCAACTTGGCACGTGTTATCGACAGGGCACTAAAGGCGTAGTTTGTGCCGTGAAGACTTTGCGGTTTCGGATACTGATATTACTGATACGGCGTATTTAGATAGGCGTGGGATGAATAAACAAACAAATGATATGTCTTCTTATTTTTAACTAGCTTTTGCCCGCGACTTCGTTCGCGTGGACTTCAGGTTCGTCCCGTCTAGTAGCGCAAAAAATGAGTTTTTTTACGACCTCACATTAGAAACCTCACAAATTGTAGCCTATATGTTATTCTGATGTATAAGCTATATTGTGGTAAAGTTTCATTCAAATCCATTCAGTAGTTTTTACGTGAAAGAGTAACAAACATCCATACATCCATACAAACTTTCGCCTTTATAATAGTAGTAGGATTTGTAAGCACGTACAAGAGTTTTATACTTAAAGTCCAATTTTCTTTGCTTGTCGAATTCCTACGGAAAATTCATGCAAATTACAAGTCTATGTTTTACCTATAATATACATAGTTTCAAAGTGAAGTTAGAAAGTTCAATTGAGCCATTCAGTAATGTAACTATAGGAACGTTTTATTCTATTCCCGAGTTGTATTTTAAAAATAAAACTGAATACCCTTCCGTACCGGGATACAGCTCCGACTTGCATCGTTGAATTTACTCGGGGATTGTTTGCATTTCATTAACTCCGGTCAACAAGAGACCTAATTTGTCTGCTGGTACTTTTACTACTTTTGTATTAATCTATCCAGCTTGTTCACAGCTTTTTAGGGTATCCATAATTCCTAGCTTCATCGCATAAGGGTCTGTTTAACCATCGACAAATAAGCACTCATGATTATCAGCCAAGAGACGTCCACTGCTGAAAAGACCTCCCCCACGGCTATAATAAGAACTAAGTCACGAATAATCTGACAGATAACGCTAATGGGAACTTATTAAGACTTTGTGAAACAGGGCCTTAGTCTTCTGAAATAGTTTGTTACGTTGCAATGTTTTTTTTTAAATATAAATAACTTCGCACTACTGTAGTCTGTTGTAAAAGCAGCAGCATCGTGAATTCCTTGTAAAACGTAGAAGAATATGTAGGTGTAGCTATTTAATTTGGTATCAACATACAATAATAATGAAATGTTACTGTCTGTGTAATTAATGTAGTAGTCGCCTACGTGTAAAGCAATCGTGTCTTCGTTATTGTGGAGACAATTTTAAGACATTGCTCGGTAAATAGGCCACATTAAATTACATACAGATGCCACCAAATAATGGTTTACGCTCAACGTGCACTGAAAACATGCTTAAAGAGATGGCAATCCTTTTGATGTGAGGGTCAAAACACTTTTCAGCATCATGTAAATTTTACCGCAACGCGACGATAAAAGTTTCAAGGGCTCTAGATGTCACGGGACTAATTGTATTCGTAGTTGGGATATACTTCTCACCCCGACATGTGTCGCTCCCCAGATAGAGCTGATAAATTGTCATTTACATCCACTCAGCTACTTCGTGCCGCCACACAATATGTCCCGAAATCAGCCATCTGTGTAATTGGTGCCAACTATGTTCTATTATTATCGTTTTGAATATAGCAATGGCAATAATATGAAGACACTTTAAAAGGACTAACCGGTTTAAAACAGCTAAGTATTATTTGTCGATAAACTGATCCGATAACATGAAGTTCGCGATGTAACAGGCACTAATTGATCTCGATGAAAAGTTTGAGAGCTGAAACATAACAAAGTTTCCAAAGTACTTAAATCCACAAGCAAAGCGATTATTCGCCTAGTTGCTTAACACTTTAATCTACACTCAAATAATGAGGTTATTTTTATAATATTTTATAACTAAGATGAGTGGTTCGGTTGCACCGTCTTATCTATTTTACCTGTAACAGCCATCAAATAGCTGTCAAACTCCATACGAAAAAATTTGACTGACGGTCATATTCAGAAAGGTAGGTAATGGTGCAAGCAAAAAAATAATATATAAACCTTTTAAATAACTAATAATTAATTCTACATGTATTCAAGGTTTATTTTCATCTCAGTTTAAGCACAGGAATATTATAGTCAAGGCAAATTCATATCACTGTGTAGAATATTTGTTAAGTTTTATGCTCTGTAGAATCTTTGTTAATTACCACACGCTTGTATACCTACTTACTTTACTTAGTTATAATGTTTTATCAAACGCAAGGTAATAGCTAGTTCGCGGGATAACTCTACAGAACTTAAGCAATTAGGGGGAGATAATATTTTCAAGATGAGCAACGATCTGTCTCTCAAGTGCCGTTACGTTGCGGCGCCAAATTCTCGTATGTTGCCTGTTACCGCGGAGACAGTTAATTATTATTATTAAGTATTAGGTGACATATTATACCGCATATTAGGAACTACGCACACATGATTAACGCAAATTAAAACTACGCCGGTGTGTATGCATTTATTTTGTTGAAATGCCTGACGGTCTTGAATACAGTTAAGTCAATAATAAAACGAATAACACAATGTTTTACTGTGGCTTCTTCTATCTTTCTTCTTTATTTTTATCGTCACTCTTACATAATCAGTTTTATTACTATATGCAGGTCTTGTAGGTATTGGTTATCTATTAAAGGTAGTTTAGATCTAAACAAAGAAAGAACTACGCATACGGAAAAAGTTAGTCTAAGTACATCTCACGAGTTCAATGTCAAATAATAAAAGGGCTTTTTGTGAATGTACTTTGTGTTATTTTATTTAATTCAAACTTGCACACTAGTAGTAATATTATATTCTCTTAGTTCTATATTAATGTTATAGTAATCAAATTTCACCACCTCTGACTGTTATTAGTAGCAATTCAGATTCGCGAGTAAGCCAACATACTGTATAATTATGTTACAAACGCAACAAATAGCGATATGATTACGAAATAATATACAGTTACCTTTTTCTGCTACTAATGATTTAATGAGTGCTACGAAACGGAATAATATCATACATCTACAAATATTTTGCCTTATGATGAACCAATGATATACAGATATTTCACAGGTTTGGAATGTTGGTGTGTTTAAAAATTTAAAACCAATGAAGTAACTTTATATCGTTTTGCAAAACGCAACATGATAAATGAATAAAACGCTCGACAAATCTATTTCCCCGCATCCCGACACGTAAACAAATAACATTTGCGCCGTAACGCTAGCAAACAAGACGCGAGCATTGCTAGATATTGGAAGTACTACAGGTACGGTTAAGCTGTAGCTCGTCTGTAAATTCAAAGCGGTATCCCATATACAGCTAAATGTCTGAGCACCGATTAACAATAGTTGTTCGAGTTTCACTTGATGGTATCGCAATCTAACGTCATGGTATTCAGAAAATTTAAGGATAACAGCAAAATAGCAGGATGTGGAAATCAAAGTCTTAAACATAGGTACATATACTTAAACATACGTATATGTACAGTTCTTTACACTTCACTCAGGTTGTAGTTTTGGAAAATTCAAAAAAATAATACTAAATGCAATAATTTTTAAATTGCTTTCTGAAGGTTAGAAATGAGGATATCAAAAATCGTTTATTTTAATTGTACAAACAAAACCTCAGCTTTATGCCTTAACTATCAAATAGAGTCCAAACTTGGTATGGTTTGATGAAATTCAATTCATTTCAATCGACGGTTAATTACTTATTTATTCCTATGAACCCTTGAACGGGAATGCAACTATCGTTCTGTTTCACGGCTAATAGATTCTGTAACTGCCTTAAGTTAGCTACAAGTAGTTGAGCATCAAAGCTATAAATGCTTTGTAAATTATATCGCTGTTTCTACGATGAAGTATTACTGAGAATCAAGAGTTTGAAAAATAAATAAAAGGTGTAAGTATACACTTATAAAAAATAGCCTAGACTTCCTTCTTCATACTCTGAACGGAAGTCTCTAATACGTTAGCTTTTGAATCTACTAGTAGGATGCTAACCAAATTTTGACATTATGCTAAGTGCCTGCTAGACAATGTCCAGGTCATTCTGATTTTAACCTACTGTCTGCCATATGGCAATAAAGTAGAAGTACTCGTATATGCTTCTTACTTGGACATTGTGAAACAGACTCTAAGTGGCACAGTGCTTATTGATATTTGCGGCGTATCTACAAGAAACATCCTAATACGCAGGTCCTATTTGTTTTGCACAAACCGTGATCTCACGCCTCATACGTAACTTGTTACATTGTTTCGATATAGAAGAAAACTTGTTCGATAACCAATAATCGTTCGGTAATATCTTGTGCCTAAATCATTGCCTAAACTTGGGTCGTTTATTTTTATTGTTTGTTTGACAGTAAAATATGGTCACAGTTTCAGATATTCCACTTAATTTTCTGTTTTATAAATTGAAATGACATAACTTCGGATGTCCAGGTTTATCCTGTTTATTTTTGATAAAGGGCAGTGAAGTTTCCTACTTAAGTAAGTCAGCGTTTGATTTTATTTGATTTGATCATTAAAAAACATAATAATGTTTATATTATATTACTGTTTATATTTAAGTTCTGCTTGATGCTTTTTTGAGGTCTCTGCCGCCTAACTACATTCAAACGAAAATCGCTTGCACACACGACACAAACACGGACATCCGTTACATCAAACAAAAGACGCCAAGTCAAGGTTGCAAGTGATTCTGGTGGTAAGGCGGCTGTGACCTCAATAGTACCTATTTCAATTAAAAATCAACTACTCGGCTAAAATTCCGACGACGGTTGTGTTTAACCTGCAAAATATCGCCGATCGGGCGACGTCAACCCCACCTGTTTTCGGAACTGACTCAAACAAACTTCTGCCGAAACTTGATCTGCATTTACAAAGAGCTGAGAACTCTTTCGTCTGTTGCTTAGCTCTTGACGAGTAACGCGAGACGTCTTGGATTTTCTACCCAAAGGCTGCAGTCTTGGGATTTTAATTTCTAAACAGAACTCGTGTAATGCAAACGTGACGTGACGTAAGACAGTAGAACTACTCGAGAAGGCACTAAAACACAATGACCTAGCTAGCGTTTGTTCTACGCTGGATTTTATTTAATAATGTAACAAACAGTCCTTTGAACTTTAACTTTGTTTTGTCGCAAGACTTTGAATTGTTGTTGTTTTCGGTAGCTTAGAAAACTAAAAGCCCACTTTATTGCATTAGAAAAACATCTTAGAATGTTAGACAAAGAGTTTCAATCTTCTCATTTAAAACTGGATCGAAATAGATTAGCTAAGTGCAAAATATAACGTAGTCTTATGAATTTTATTTATTATCGTATCGTCTAAGCCCGGTTCAAGCGAGAGTTTGTTTATGCAATAATTATTATTACTGCTCCTTAATAATACAATGCGAGTGGATTCAACTGAGGCTCAATGCTATAAAGATAATCAAGTGATTTATGTTCTTGAATAAACCATTACGAGAAACTCTCAAGCCTGGTAGATAGAGCTTTAGAATTAATTTATCTAGAGAAAACCTGATTTGAAATTGTTAGGCGCTTACGTGACATTATTCAGGCGTGCTACTGAAATGAAATACAACAATGCACGTGCTGTACCCTTCACTAATAATTGCGTCAAAGTATTCGTATAGTAACGTAATCATTTTTATGAGAATTTGAAAGCGCCTCTATCGGACGGAGTGATTCGTGCTTACAACTGACGTAAACTCGCTACGACTCCGTGACGAATACGTCTAATGTTCGTGATTGGGGTACTGATTTAATAAAGTGTTATTGTGATACTTACTAGTAAATTACGTTTACTCAATTAGTTTTTTTGTCACTAGGATATACCTTCTACTACTACCAGTACCAGTTTCATGGTATTAGTCAAACTCAATCTATCTCTTGTCTTGCCAATATTTGCAGCTTACCAACGCATGGGTGATGGTTTTTGACGCGTGTCAGTGTTTCCATAGTCATCTGGTTACAACGTTAGTGGCAGCACAACACAACGCAACACAAATTTGTTTCAGCAATCAGGCTGCGGGCGAACGGAATCTGATTTACCGCTGATTTGTGGCCAACGTACACACACATTACCGATTCAAACCGTTACCTGCGATTGACGTGACGTCACTAACAACTATTTTGATAGAAAAATACAAAATTAAAATGTAAATGAGAAAAACGTAAAGCTCTCGCCGGAGTTATTAAATGAAACCGACAAACATAAAAATGTTTTATACAGCCGCCAAAGGCACTCGACTAAAAAGGAAATGTAATATGCTTTCATTAGTCTGTTCTAAGAAACATCCCGGGTTTTCGTTTATTTAGAAACGACCACACAAGAAATGTCCTTTGTAATCTATTACAACACTGGAAGAATGTTACGTACTTACCACAGTACCTAAATTTTACGGCTACACTGTCTGGGGCGGTATAAAACTGGCAAATTGAAGTTTAAACTGGGGAACAATGAAAAAAGGGACAACAGTTCGCAACTTGGCACGTGTTATCGACAGGGCACTAAAGGCGTAGTTTGTGCCGTGAAGACTTTGCGGTTTCGGATACTGATGTTACTGATACGACGTATTTAGATCGGCGTGGGATGAATAAACAAACAAATGATATGTCTTCTTATTTTTAATTTGTAAGCACGTACAAGAGTTTTATACTTAAAGTCCATTTTCTTTGCTTGTCGAATTACTACGGAAAATTCAAGCAAATTACAAGTCTATGTTTTACCTATAATATACATAGTTTCAAAGTGAAGTTAGAAAGTTCAATTGAGCCGTTCAGTAATGTAACTATAGGAACGTTTTATTCTATTCCCGAGTTGTATTTTAAAAATAAAACTGAATACCCTTCCGTACCGGGATACAGCTCCGACTTGCATCGTTGAATTTACTCTGGGATTGTTTGCATTTCATTAACTCCGGTCAACAAGAGACCTAATTTGTCTGCTGGTACTTTTACTACTTTTGTATTAATCTATCCAGCTTGTTCACAGCTTTTTAGAGTATCCATAATTCCTAGCTTCATCGCATAAGGGTCTGTTTAACCGTCGAGAAATAAGCACTCATCATTATCAGCCAAAGGACGTCCACTGCTGAAAAGACCTCCCCCACGGCTATAACAAGTACTTAGTCACGAATAATTAAAGAGATAACGCTAATGGGAACTATTAAGACTTTGTGAAACAGAGCCTTAGTCTTCTGAAATAGTTTGTTACGTTGCAATGTTTTTTTTTTAAATATAAATAACTTCGCACTACTGTAGTCTGTTGTAAATGCAGCATCAGCATCGTGAATTCCTTGTAAATCGTAGAAGAATATGTAGGTGTAGCTATTTAATTTGGTATCAACATACAAGAATAATGAAATGTTACTGTCTGTGTAATTAATATAGTAGTCGCCTACGTGTAAAGCAATCGTGTCTTCGTTATTGTGGAGACAATTTTAAGACATTGCTCGGTAAATAGGCCACATTTAATTACATACAGATTATTTGGTGGCAACCAAATAATGGTTTACGCTCAACGTGCACTGAAAACATGCCTAAAGAGATGGCAATCCTTTGAGTTTATGTGAGGGTCAAAACACTTTTCAGCATCATGTAAATTTTACCGCAACGCGACGATAAAAGTTTCAAGGGCTCTAGATGTCACGGGACTAATTGTATTCGTAGTTGGGATATACTTCTCACCCCGACATGTGTCGCTCCCCAGATAGAGCTGATAAATTGTCATTTACATCCACTCAGCTACTTCGCGCCGCCACACAATATGTCCCGAAATCAGCCATCTGTGTAATTGGTGCCAACTATGTTCTATTATTATCGTTTTGAATATAGCAATGGCAATAATATGAAGACACTTTAAAAGGACTAACCGGTTTAAGACAGCTAAGTATTATTTGTCGATAAACTGATCCGATAACATGAAGTTCGCGATGTTACAGGCACTAATTGATCTCGATGAAAAGTTTGAGAGCTGAAACATAACAAAGTTTCCAAAGTACTTAAATCCACAAGCAAAGCGATTATTCGCCTAGTTGCTTAACACTTTAATCTACAATCAAATAATGAGGTTATTTTTATAATATTTTATAACAAAGATGAGTGGTTCGGTTGCACCGTCTTATCTATTTTACCTGTAACAGCCATCAAATAGCTGTCAAACTCCATACGAAAAAAAAATGACTGACGGTCATATTCAGAAAGGTAGGTAATGGTGCAAGCAAAAAAATAAAATATAAACCTTTTAAATAACTAATAATTAAATCTACATGTATTCAAGGTTTATTTTCATCTCAGTTTAAGCACAGGAATATTATGGTCAAGGTAAATTCATATTACTGTGTAGAATATTTGTTAAGTATTTTGCTCTGTAGAATCTTTGTTAATTACCACACGCTTTAAGTATACCTACTTACTTAGTTATAATGTTTTATCAAACGCAAGGTAATAGCTAGTTCGCGGGATAACTCTACAGAACTTAAGCAATTAGGGGGAGATAATATTTTCAAGATGAGCAACGATCTGTCTCTCAAGTGCCGTTACGTTGCGGCGCCAAATTCTCGTATGTTGCCTGTTACCGCGGAGACAGTTAATTATTATAATTAAGTATTAGGTGACATATTATACCGCATATTAGGAACTACGCACACATGATTAACGCAATAAAACTACGCCGGTGTGTATGCATTTATTTTGTTGAAATGCCTGACGGTCTTGAATACAGTTAAGTCAATAATAAAACGAATAACACAATGTTTTACTGTGGCTTCTTCTATCTTTCTTCTTTATTTTTATCGTCACGCTTACATAATCAGTTTTATTACTGTATGCAGGTCTTGTAGGTATTGGTTATCTATTAAAGGTAGTTTAGATCTAAACAAAGAAAGAACTACGCATACGGAAAAAGTTAGTCTAAGTACATCTGACGAGTTCAATGTCAAATAATAAAAGGGCTTTTTGTGAATGTACTTTGTGTTATTTTATTTTATTCAAACTTGCACACTAGTAGTAATATTATATTCTCTTAGTTCTATATTAAAGTTATAGTAATCCAATTTCACCACCTCTGACTGTTATTAGTAGCAATTCAGATTCGCGAGTAAGCCAACATACTGTATAATTATGTTACAAACGCAACAAATAGCGATATGATTATGAAATAATATACAGTTACCTTTTAACGAGTATATTGTTTTCTTGAAACATATACACTCGCAGTTACTGTGTGGCTACGAACCATTAGCATAAGCCACTGTTATTGTATGGCACGATTTTTCAGTCGTATACAGGGTGGAATTGCAAGGGGGTGCCAAATTTTTGGAGGTGAAAGGGACCATCAATATGAAAACCTTTTACTATGGGACCATCGTTCAATTATTAATTTTATTTTCTGCCTCTCCATACATTATTGTCAATGTAGGTGACTGATTTTGTATGGGGAACCTGAAATTTTATTTAAGATTTTGACCATGACCCCATAGTAAAAGTTGTTCATATTGATGGTCCCTTTCACCTCCAAAAATTTGGCACCCCCTTGCAATTCCACCCTGTATAGGTCGACGGCGTGTTTGGTGTAGTGGTCAGCGCTCCTGACTAACATGCCGGCGGTCGCGGGTTTGAATCCCGCAAGGGGCAAATGTTTATGTAATAAGCACAAACATTTGTAAATAAGTCATGGATGTTTATGTGTATTTAAGTATTTATGGGAGACGCCCCCGTATTTAATGTTGTCTGTAATTCGTAACACGAAGAAGAAAATTCCTTACTTCGAAACCATAACAATTGGTGTGTTGTCTGGCGCATATTTATTTGACTAACGTAATTTCTTCTTCATTGTTCAAAAAAATACTAGGTAGGTACCGAAAATATTTACTCAAAGTAGTAAATTGCTGTCACTGACGTGACGTTTATCATCGTAGCCTTAGTTGTTTGTAAGTTAGCGGGCTAGTTGGACGAACTGCCTATCAATGAGTTTGGAGCCATGGTTTGAAGAGTTACCGACTTTGCCCCGCGGGAACTCCCTGCGCTGCCAGTCGATAGTCCACTATCGATAGACTAACAAATGTGTAGCAAAATCAATTGTTTCGATTGATAGAACCGTAACCGTCAATACAATCTAGACTATTACATGAAAGCTCATTAAGGAATGCACTGTCGATGGATGTCTATGGATGGATAGTTTTGTCCTATAAATAGTGACTTTTTGCTCAATAATATTGCTATATGTATTCGTATTATTTTATTTATTTTTAACACGTTCCGGGACACTACTCCAGACACAATAGGTGTTTTATTGTTTCTGCGCCTGTAGGCGTTCACTGTCCCGGAACGTGTTAATACATATATGGTGGACTCAATGCTAAAGCATTGTATACCAATGACTTTTATAAATAATATAATTGACCTATACAATCAAACACCCTACTATTGATAGCGCAAAAATATCGACAGTGTCGATTGCAGTAATAATAGTCAAAGCCGATACTATTGATTTTATTGTACCAAACTGAGCTATCGATACTATAATAATGTTTTTGGCGGTAAGTCTGCCATATATGTACAATATTATGTTTTTTGCTTGAAGTTTATAATAAATACATTTACTTTATCGATAGTCAAACGATATCGATAGCTCGGCAACGCTACTTGACACTCCCTCCCAGATCCCACAAACTTTATTACCTTGTTTCTGTCAAGCACATATTATACTGTCGATAAATTTCTGCATAGTAAATTTCGCAATAACTTATTACGCACGGAAATTCGAAGTGCCGTGTCTAAGCAGTTGTAAGTTTGGATGCGTACTCACTCATCAAACAACTTTGTATAGTTGTCTTACATACGACATAGACAATATATTATTATATAAACTGCAAAAAAATTATGTAATTATTTGGTAAAATTTAAATTCAATTGACTCGGGAAATGCTGTGCGTTTGCATAAGCAGGAATTTTAAGTAAAGGCAGCAATAAAAACTCCCCACTTGTTTGAATAACTTTCTGGAATCTATATGCTCCTGTAAAGATAGGTTATAAATGGATGCGCTGTTGCTGACAACAGGTGTTGTTGACAACGTTGCCGTGGGATTATGGAAGCAGCACTGCTTTAGTTGCCGGTAACTTTGGCAATTTTAGGGAATATATAAGAAAATATGTTTTATTTATTTATATTTTGTATGATTAATTTCAATTAATTAATTTATTTTAATTTGTTAAACATTGAAATGTCCCAAGCATTGCCAAATTTACCATCTATTGGAGCAATGTTGCTTCAATATTTCCACCTATGGCACGGCAATGTTTCTGGCATCATAAGTTACAATAGAGGGTTTTTGTATACATACAGAATTAGTGTTGTTTCATAACGCAATTAGCTTTGATAAGTTGCAACCACAAAAAGTATACACAGAATGATCAAGTTTCCAATATTGGATTGTACGTATCCTTCGTCGTTATAATCCGATTCATTTTAACGTCTTTCTATCATTTTAGAATCGGTTTCTCGTGGCGTCTGTTTTGCATCAACTTTGTCAGTGATCTACTTTTCTGGTGGCATTTTATGAGAGGTTTTACTTCATTTAATACAATGCACCAGACATACACTGGGTACGATGAGTTTTTTTTATATATAATTTAGTGATTTATGTGGATGTAAATCGCCAATTTTTTTCTTTTACAAACTGCCCGCACCTAGGTAACAATTTAATAGCTAATAGAGTGTTATCTAACTACAAAATATCGGTACTCGGATTTTGACCAGAAAGCCAGCCCAAACGTAGCACGTAAGTACTTCTGTGTTCCCTGGACGCCAATTTTAATTCATAATCCGTTGAATAATTTACTCACATGCATTCTACTGGGACTATAACCCGACTTATTTGCTTACAAGTAGAGGTATTTAATATGAACTCATATAACCTTATAAACAGTTGGCATTAAACTAAAAGCTTCATTTATATCCGTGATGTTTAAGTAGAGTGAAAATAGTCTAAATGCAGATCTAGAGCTCTATTTTTGAATCACTCGCATCAATATTCTGGGAGATTTTTGTTCGAAATTCGGTTAAAAACCAACGAAAATCTCGTGAAATATTGACACAAGAACTTACAAAATCAAGTTACCTTTTTTATCTCTCTTGTGTAGTTTTCATTCGATATTCAAAAAATTATCAACGTAAATCACACTCCATATTAAGGCGAGTGATTCAAAAATAGAGCCCCTGCTTATCATAACTCTTTGATGGGCTCAAACAGTTTATAATAGTACAGTTTGAGATGTGTAACAATTGTAGTTACTCAGAAACATATTAATCCTTATATTGCAACACATTATTATCACCATACAACAATTATGTATGAACCATCGCATAACAATGATAAAAGTATTGCCCGCTTACAATTCTTTTTGGAGAGACTAATAAATAGTGGTCTAAAACATTCATGAACTAAAACAAACAGAACTATAATGAGCGTCCTATCAAGTAAACATACAGAAGGGTAATCAAAAATTTAGCATCATGCCTGAACCCATTTCGTGGCCTTCGCTAACCGAGAAACTATAAACAACCTGTGTGTTTTATTATCTAACAAGTAAATAGCTCTGCGGAGCCGAAACTCTTTTTGAACCTGCCACAACTGTTGTAAAACCATATACCGAGTGTGGCTTGTAATAAAAGCAAAAATTTTTACTATCACTATTACGAAGTGATCAATTTTAAATGATATACTTAATGATGTGAAAAAAACATTATTCTTTTCTAACAAAAGTAATCGAACCTGCAATGTATTCAAACAAATGTGTTCAGTCATTTAACATTGTTATTATTTTACTACAACGAGTTAATGATTACTGTATCTCTGAGTTACAGCATTTTGAAGCACTTTGATCAGGTCAAGATAACTACGTATACTCTGTCGAATCATTGATTATTGTTTTTTTTTTGTTTCAATTACAGGGTACACGCTGAATAAAGCGGAGCGAGTTTGCTTTGTTTATGAGTAAAACAGACAATAAGCACATGAACAAAAGTTCAAGATCGTATGTTACATGCATTCGTTCGCCCTAAGCCCTAAAGGATGCAAGCACCGTAATGATAAATTAGAGAAATATTCAGAATGCATCAATAGCGCATAATTTGTATTCAGAACACGTCATGACTGAAACCGAGATATATGATTCCGACGTGATAGATGGCCAATTTCACAGCACACAGCACCTCAAAAGAGAACAAACAGGTAAATGATACAGCAATTACGTTTCAGCTAATTGGAACAGCCGGTGCATGATGCACGCGCGTACATCTGGATACGTTTCATTAAATATTTAAATCAAGCACGAATGTATCAAGCGGATTCGGATTTTCGGCGGTCTCAAAAAGAAAGCCTGCGAATTCACTTGCTCCTTTTATAAGCTTACGGAGCACTCAATACCCCATGGGTGTACCTCTATGCGGGTAGGGAACCACCGAATGATTGCCAGTTTAATCCCTCAATCGTCAGAAGTTCTTTTATTCATCTATGACTAATTGAGCACCCGAAAACTGCACGTTACGTATCTGGTGACCTAAAATGAATGTGTGGAAAGCGATAAAGCTCTTTGCTGCCCGACAATGTTTTTATTACTCTGCCACAGCTCTCTTTCGACACTCTCAATGCAATTTGGCGATGTAGATATGCAATAATATAGTACTACCTACTTACATGAAACTGAACTACATTTAAAGGAATCCACGATATTTTTACGCCGCGAAATTTCCGAAATAAAAACTCTCAAATCTCAATAGCAAAAAGTAAGGAGAAAATAAAGTAAAACGTTATTTAACTTCTTAGCGGAAATTCTTAAATGAATTGTAAGATTTCAGAATATTAAACAGCGGTGTGGAAAAACGAGTTGTTGATATTTTTGTTTTAAACAAGTGCCAGGGGCTCGAAGAGTAGCGGCGGCATCCGCTTTGTTCCGCGCTCACCATTCGACCGGCGAAAGATAAAAATTACCAACTCCAAGGTGCTTCGGGGGTTTTTATCAAAGCCGAAAACAAAGGGTTGTTTAATGACGGTATTAGTGGAAAGTTCACGATAAATTCGACGTCGTTAGGGGTCCTTTGTCACTGTTGTATTGTACCGTAAGTCAAGTTCTTACGAATCATTTCATTGGAAAACCTAATTCAATACATTTTAGATAAGAGCACCATTATTTGGCAAGAGTATTGTTAATTTAATTTTATATCGAATACGAAAAAGAATTTAAATGCATAAACAAGCGCATCAAAAATGTCGTGATACTGTTGTCAACCAGATAAGCGCTTACCATTAGAAAAATGACCACTATTTTCATAGGCTATGATCTTAATAGTCTAAATGCGAAACCTACTTACCCACATACGTCATCTTTACGCATTCCGTATGAGCAATAATATTAGGTGTTTACCGTAGCTTAACTCAAATTCAAGGTACGAATTTAATTATTAAGACTTCTGCCGGTGTATAATACAAACATCTAATTAGTTGTAGTTGGTGTATTGACACGAAAACAAGCGGTTTGACGCCTCAAACGCGAGGCGTGTCTACCTTAATTTGTGAATAATTTAACGGTATTACAGAGCTAGGAAAACAACCAAGTGTTGTGACATTTATTTTAAGCGAATTAAGATAGTTAAAGGTAACGATTTTTAGGGTTCCGTAGCCGAATGGCAAAAAACGGAACCCTTATAGTTTCGTCAAGTCTGTCTGTCTGTCTGTCTGTCTGTCTGTCTGTCTGTCTGTCTGTCTGTCTGTCTGTCCGTCCGTATGTCACAGCCATTTTATTCTGAAACTATAAGCATCACATAGCTGAAACTTGGTAGGTAGGTGTATTTTGTTCACCGCTTTCCGATTCAGATACAAAAAGTAAGAAAAAATAATATTTAAGGGGGGGCTCCCATACATGAAACTAAAACCTAAAAAATTTTTTTTACTCAAACCTATGCGTGTGGGGTGTCTATGGATAGGTCTTTTAAAATGATGTTGAGGTTTCTAAAACCATTTTTTCTAAAAGTGTAAGGTTTGAGATATAGACGCTTCCAAAGTGGTAAAATGGGCGTCCCCCCCCCTCTAACTTTTGAACTAAGAAAGTGAAAATTTTGAAAAAAATATATGTTGTAGATCTCAACAAAAACTTGCAACGAAAATTGGTTTGAAGGAGATCGAACCAGTAGTTTCTGAGATATTGCACATTTTTATCAACCGCAAATATAACTTTGTTTTTCATACAAACACTATGAAAAACAAAGTTATTTTTGTTGTCGCAATATATTGTGATGTTTTCGTTAAGTGACAGTAAGTGGACCCTGAATTCAGTTAAGGGTGGCACGGAACCCTCAGTGCGCGGGTCCGACACGCACTTAACCGGTTTTTAATGATTTTACCTAGTTGGTGAGGTGACATTAATTCTTGGATGATTCTATTATATATTGAATCCGTAAAACATCCTCACAACGACGTTCTAAAATGGGAATTTGTAAATACCTATGAGAAACTTAACTAAAATTTAAGGCTCATCAAAGAGTTATGATGTCTTAAGTAGAGTAAGACCTATGTCTTACTCTGGTAGGTAGGTAGGTAGGTACCTATACCTCAGGTAGAAAACGAACAGAGAGAGAGAGAGAGAGAGAGTGAGAGTATTGTTGCAGTTAAATTAAATGACAATAAATAAATTAGACGAATGTATACCTAAATAATATAGGCATATTTTCAAGCTACAATAACGGTCCCTATAATTATTAGTTATCAAAACGATAAGTGATAATTTCGTAGGTGGTGTGCTGTCGTAACGTAAAACACATTAGCAAAATGTACTACCATTATATTTGTATCTCTCTAGCTGATTAGTAGTCCTGCCGCTCATACCGTATATTTTATAATTAAAACTAAACTTGCAATTTAAAACGCTCAAAATGAATGAACAATTAGCTTACAAGAGTTTAATTCCTCATCTGAAAATGATGAGAATATCTGGTGTCTTCAGATTAAGTCCGGATTCACCGAAAATATATAAAATATTTCACACATTCTATTTGCGATGGCTAATCGGATTCTTTTCTGTTTACACATTACAGCAGATCATGAGGATTCAAAAAGTAAGGCTCTGTTGCACCACACTACTTACATTAAGCTTTGGGCATGTTTCACCATCGACAGTTAAGTACTACTGAACGAACGAATAATTTAAATAGCTACGGAACGTCCTTTCGTTTGAAGTATGGGAGAGATACAATATCGCTAACCAGAACTTGTTATTAGTACATGGTGAATCAGGCCGTGTTTGGTTTCAGTATTGTCTTTGTGCTGCACACGAAGTTTATTTTTAATTTTTCACCTATTACATTTGCTTAAATTAAATATTATAATGCTGATGAATGATTTTAAATTTAAAAAAAAATTCATCTCGTTTTATTATCTCCCTTACATTTCCTATGTCTTACCCATGTATATTTGAAATATCTAATTTTCATTTAGACTCAATTTAACCTTTTTGTACTTAGCATTCTTATCCCCAATATTAATATTTTCCTTTGCTTATAAAGTTTTAAATTACTCAAGTCCTTTTTTTTGCAAGAACCGGTTACATCAGCAGCAAGTAACTAGGAACTTGTCTGAACTGTTAAAGAAAGTTAACAAAAAACATAATTGTCCATAAAAAATATATTAAAAAAATATTAATTAATTTTAGTTAACTTTTATTTTATGAAATGTTTCAGGATCGCGATGACGTGAACAAAGTAATGGATACGATGTATTTATTTATCACAAACACTGACTGCATATACAAAGTGATTGTTTTTCAGAAGTATCCTGAAAGGATTGAGGAACTCCTGAATATCTTGAAAGGTAACTGTTGTTTTGAGTGTTCCAAGTGCTTTTAGTAAAGGTTTTGTTACTTTGACCACCAGGATGCGGGATAAGACGAAACACATTGGTTGTAGTATGTAGGTATAATTTGGTAGAACAAGGAAGAAATAATTCACTGCAATTCCTTAAATAGATATATGCAGCGCCATCTAGTTAACCGCGTTAAAATAATTTGGGTCTGCCAATCCAAACTACTACTAAATCGGCCAATAATAGATTGTGTCAAATGATTCGAATGATTAAGGATAGATGTCGCTATGTTTATTGCAAGAACTGTGTATCGATAATTATAGATGGCGATGCTGTGTTAACAGGTTTAACAATATTAATTGCTGGTATTTTATTTTTATAATTTTTTATTATGTTTGGATTTTGTTGCCATAAAATAAAAAAGATTTAAAATGTAAAATCATAATTATTATCACCTAAACGGCCACTGAACGGCTTCCCCCCAAAGATTGCCACAGCGATTGGTTTTAAGCGATCTACATTTAATGTGATCATGCAATGTTTACAAGGTCTGTCCATCTTGTCGGTGGACACCTATGCTTTTGTATTTATTATAATGTATTTTTAACTGACTTACAACCTACTTATTTCAGGACCAGTATTCAACCAGGGAAAGCCAGAACACCGTCCTCTTCTGTTGGCCACGATTGATAGAGCTCTCTTGGTCCTCCACATCTTTAACAGAATGTCTTTGTTTACCTGCTTTCTTTGGGTTTTGCATCCGACCATCCTACACATCCAGGGGAAGACCATTGAGTTTGCTGTGTGGCTGCCGCTCGAAGCTAATCAGAACCCACAGTAAGTCATTATTTTTGTTTTTACAGTGTTTTGGGTTTTGCATTTTACTAGTGTATTTATTAATAACAATGTATAAGTTTTTAAGAGACTGCACATGATGTTAAAATTGAGTTGAATAATGTAAGCTTATAAGCTCGTCATTTTTTTACCTCCATAATATGAGAGTGCTGATAAAAATATTAATCTTTAGGATTTATATTTTATATCTACTTTGTGGATAAAGAAAGTAATCATATTTTTCCGGAATTCCAGATGACCATTGGAAATAAGCACCTCACCTGACTATAATCAAATATTAATATTAGGTTTATTGATGAAACTGGAACGTATTTTCATTGAAATACTGTTTCTACATATAAAAATCGTCCAAAGTGATTATAGTATAAGCCAATTCATTAACTAGTAAAAGGCTGCTGTCACCTACCTACTAACAAAGTTCAAGTACAGTTTTCTCTCCAAAAATGACTTAACTGACTACTTTTTTTGACTGATTTGTGTAGAAATGAGCTATCTACATAAGATATCGACTCTGAATTTTTGATTCAATATTTAAAATGCCTGTAATTTGCAATCATAGAAGCCAAATTGACGGTTTTCCTGGTACACTTTTCTAGATCAGTTGTTGACATCAGCTATCGAAATAACATAAACATGAAGGGAAATACGTTCCTCTACATGATTTCGACTCTGTTTTTTTTATTTATTGCTCTGGTTATTCCAAATGAAGACAAAATTGAAACCATGTTTTGACATAAAATACGCACCTAAAGACAGGCAATTATCTCTGAGATACATTGCACTTATTGTGTGTTATTTGATAAAACAATGTTATAGAGGTTCCTATCTTTGACTAACCATCAAAATTCCTGATTTTATCTTGTGCAATATATTCAAAATATCTTACTAAAGTAACCTATAAATTTGAGATTTGGAGCTGTCACGAACATTCATCTTCGATCGAAATTTGACAGAAAGCGCCGAGCGCTCGGAGGGGAAGGGTGTGTCGCTCGTTGTCTTCGCTGCTAGTCTTTTATTTCGTGTATGATACGCATTCCAAATTTGAAAATATCACGCTTTGCACAATTTTTATACGGCGACCAATTCGCTTTGAGGCTTTATGCAACAGGCATAAAGCCATATAGTGCATTTGGATCGTCGATGGTCTCTAATTATAACAAAAAAGTATTCGTTCTTTTGTATCGATTTGTAGTTGTATTTAAATGATTAATCAATGTTATGTAAATTTGCATAGAAAGCAATCCTTATTAATATTATAAACAAGAAAAAATTGTATGTATGGCGACTATATAAAGAGGTTCATGAGTTATAACGAAGATCTTTTATCATATACAATTTGTATTTTCGAAACTTGATGAAACAAAATGTGCAGATACTAGCACCAAAAGTATCGACAAAAATAATAATAATAAAAAATTGTCTACAAAAAAAAATTGTGGTATATGATGAGCAAACTGTTTCTATCACCAAACAGTTAAATGTCAATTTTAGACAAATACTGAATTAATAAAGCAAAGAATAGGCAATAGTACCAATTCTATTGCATATGTATGGGGTTGCAAATAATAACCTTATTTATATAAAATAAAGTAGTATCAGTAACACTACTTTATAGTTCAACAACGGTAGACCGATTTTCATGATATTTACTTTTTTGAATTGGTATTTACCTCTTACCCCTTAAGTTATTATAAAACAGGGCTGGGGCGCGCCGAGGCTGGATATGAAGCAAAGTTTTCTGTGGTCGAAGTTTTCTTTTTCATTAAAAAGTCTAAAACTCTTGAAATGACTCCTATTTAGGCAAACCATTTCTTTTTGAAGTCATTGCCATCGCATGGGCTCTCTTAGGCTCCATCTTAAGCGAAATCTATCTGGGCATCGATGCCAAAAAGATATGGTTTGCCTAAAATGGAGTCCTTTCAAGTGTTTATTTAAGACTTTTTAATGTATTTTGTTTTTGAAGTCAGTTTTATTGAAATAGTATTGCGGTGAAGTGACCATTAACCCAACTTAATTAAAGACAAGGGCTTTTGTTTTAAGTATTTGACTTTGAGTAGTAAACATGGTGTGTTTATAAATTTTCTTACATCATTCGTGCTTTGGATTTTGAATAAGAATAAACGGACGACAAAAAGTAAAAGGTCAGTTTTTCTTAATATAGACCGTATATAGGCGTTATTTAGTTCCACAACCTTTGATACGCACTTGTACGTACGTACCATTGGCAATTGGCGTCAATTCCATACTGCGTGGCACTTGTTCATAGCATTAATTCCATACGCTAGTAGCAGTGTTTCAATGGTTTAAACCTAAATAAATCTATACATATAATAAGACTGTAAAAGATCGATTTCTGTACATTGAAGATTTTTATGAAAAATTGTTACAGGGGGTCTTAATTACCGTAATAGAAGCCAAAACAACAATTTTTAAAATTTTTGTCTGTCTGTCTGTCTGTCTGTTTGTCCGGGCTAATCTCAGAATCTACTGGACCGATTTTGATGGGGCTTTTTTTATTTGACTCAGCATCACTTGGAGAGTAAACTAGGATAGAAATAATCACGCCAATAGACTTAGGGGGTAGGCAGAAAATATATATATATAAAAGAAAGTCGTGTTTGTTACAACACTTATAACTTGAGAACGGCTGAACCGATTTGGCTGAAAGTTGGTGGGGTGGTAGCTTAGAATCAGGAAAAGCATATAGAATACTTTGCGTCCCGCTAGACGGGGCCGGGGCTGGGGTAGCACGGGACCGGGACGAAACGGTGGGGAGGTAGCTTAGTACCAGGAGAAGGACATAAGATACTGCATATAGGATACTTTTTGTCCCGCTAGACGGGGCCGGGGCTGGGGTAGCACGGGACCGGGACGAAACGGTGGGGAGGTAGCTTAGTACCAGGAGAAGGACATAAGATACTGCATATAGGATACTTTTTGTCCCGCTAGACGGGGCCGGGGCTGGGGTAGCACGGGACCGGGACGAAACGGTGGGGAGGTAGCTTAGTACCAGGAGAAGGACATAGGATACTTTTTATCCCGTTCGATGGGGCCGGGGCTAAGGCGGGACGGGGCCGAGGCGAAACAATTTAAAATAAATGTGGGTGGAAATGAATCTGTAAAGTGTTTTAATTCAATGTGTAGTGTTTCCTCCATATTGGTTGGTATAAATTAAATGAATATTTGGTACTTTATGGTACTTGCCAAAGTATAACAAAACAGTGCCATGAAAAAATTTATATTTAGATCCAATTTTTCCACACAACAAAGTAAAATGTTAGTAAATTAGTAGTTTTTTTTGTGGCAAAGTAGTAGTTAAAAGTAAAGTAACCATATTATCCTATCAAACAAAGGAATTCCTAATCGAAATACAAATTGTGAACGTCCAAATAATCAGTATGGTCATAATAATTGATCACCTTTGATGTACCTACTACTTGCTTCTTATTGTTGTAATATGGCCAATTTTAATGATAAGTGAGTACTAAAATGTACTATATAAATACTTTATATCTTGCGTACTTATAAGTACTTATACTTAAGTATCTTATTTGTAAAATCATAAGCCTATAAATTAAAAATTCTATCCAAAGTCACTATTCCACGCGGACGAAGTCGCGGGCACAGCTAGTAGGGCAATATTTTGCTTATTTAACACTACTTTTCTTTCTGCCACAATCCACAACCACAACCTAACTATAAACTTGTATAGTAAATCGCTTGTTTTAATAGAAGCGTTTCATGTGATGTGTATGTAGTTAATATGAACCTGTATTCAAATTGTACGCAAATGCCATGAAGTTCCATGGTTCTATTCAAGTCCATATTCATAAATAATATTTCATTATTGAAAAATGTATATGGACAAAATGATATAATACCGATGTAAACCAAATAATTAAATAAAAATTATCTTGTTTATCATCTGTTATACATGAAATACTTGAAATCTTGATCGAAATTTTCTTAACTACATTTTCTGAATGTCAGCTATAATAACTTGTGACATATTTCATATATCAAAATACAAATCATATCAAAGAACAGCGTTACACTAAAAAGCATTTGTGTAAATAAATCCTCATAGCATCCAGCTGGTATGACACGTGGTAGATCAAGCGCAGAACCAATGGCATCATCCACCGATTACCCTTAGTCCCCGTTTCTCGTGGAGTTTACATTCGTAAAAAAATACCTACTCTGAGAAGTCACGATTTGGGTGAAGACATAAAGAGGCAGATAACCGGTACCAACCTGTACCGACTGACTAGTGATGTGCCAAGTCATCTATTTTTAATCTCGAAATATTTAAGAAATTCGTTACAACAATCCAAATAAGGACCGACTGACACTAGAAAATTGTTTTAAAACAAGATTCAAATCAAGACTTGAGTCGGAAAAGTCTCTATAAAGCATTTCAATTCCATGAAATAGCCAACACGGCACAACACTGGTTAGTCGTTGCAGGTCAGTGCGTGTTACCCGCCTCTATATGTCTTCACCATTTGGATGCATTTCGTTTTTTCTATGCTGTAAGTTTTTTACGTTATTATAACTGTACGTTTGTGTTTAAATCTGTGAATTTAGTTATATAATTATCAAAAGGAAAATGTTCGCGAACGGAATTGACGCGAGCCCTGAGTCCGAACTGTATTCACTGTATTCGTAATAGGTATTTTAAATACAAAAAAACTGGTATAACATTAATTTATCACATCGACTTTTATAAGACCATCATTTTCTGTGTTCATCATACGCATAGCCTACTACCTAGAGATAAAGTATCAAAATTGTTTAATTACAGTTAACATTTTTTTGTGTCCCGGACATATAAAATCGCACACACACATTGATAAATTCGGTAAAATCTGAGAATCTCCAGACTGTCATATGGCTCTTAAGGCAAAGTTGCGTGAGCGCTAGTTAACCCAACTAATGGTTTAATGTTACTTTAGAAAAAATAGCTAAACCAAATGTCAGAATGGCTACTTAAGGGTTTTTATTTTAAAACGCACACAATCGTAAAAATTCAACCGCTGGTAACGACTTAGCCATTAGTAGAGGATTACCTACCTCAATCAAATGCTCACGCTTTGCCCAGTTGCGTGTGTGATCGATAGATAAATCGATCAAGTGGGCCTATAAGTTACTTGTATCTTACGTTTCACTGTTGCTTTGTCCCAGGTATTACATCGCTGTCTTCTACGTTTGGCTCCAGACGTCTTGGCTGGCATACAGTAACACCTCGATGGATATTTTCATCACTTTCTTACTAGAACAATGTAGAACGCAAATTTCGATTCTCAGGTGGGTCCAAGTGTATTGCACGTGAAAAATTGCTGGCTGTTACGAACGCGACTTTTTCTATATGCTGCTAAAGAATGAGCATGCAAACAATATTATGTTACAATGTTTTGATGAACTGCATAATTACCTTAAGTACTGGGCTTAACAAATAATAAAAATAAACCACCGACAGTTACGCAAAGGATTAAGCTTTACTTAGTACCTATTTACACAACCCTTTGTTTTAGAACTGTAAGTTAAGCTGTAGTTTTGCGTTATGGTAAACACAGATTAGTTCATTAGCCTTAAAAAATATGAATATCAAATTTATTTCCGTTTCCTAGCTTTATTAAAATCAAACAAGTCGATCTGTATGCGAATAAATCTTACCTAGTTTACATTTTTTTTTTCTTGATGCTTATGTAATATTTATTAATAACAAACAAGAAAAAATTAAATCTAAGACATGCAACAATAAAAAATAAGACTACCCTATTCAAAAACGAAACCATTTCCTTGTGGCAAGGAGGCTATAATGCTGGCTGCGTTGCCGCGTTGGATAGCTATGCTAATCCTTTGAGCTAGGAACCAGCCAGCTTTACTATCGGCCGTAACAGAATTTATTTTTGGCGAAATTTTTCTAAACAGCAATTTAGCCGAAGGCCCCCACGGCCCAAACGTTTCAACGCCAAACGGCGCAAATACATAATCACTTGCAAGTGAGCCGTACTTGCGACGCTTGGCGTTTTCAGCCAACTCCGCTGCTGCTCCAGCTTTAAGGGCTGATTCTCTGAGATGGGAGGGGGCCAAAGTATCGACACAAGTTGCATCCCATACTAGGGCCCGACCCCGTTCCCAGGGAATGAGCGTGAGGCCATCGGGTCTCTTGCCATCATCACGAACCAAACCACGTGGTTCCAACGTGGAAGGAACATTAATGGTGGCAAGAGCTCTTCTGATGGCGTCATTAAGAGTGGCGTGACGGGCGAGACGCCCAGCGCTTTGCTGGCAACAAAGGCAATTAAAAAAAAAAAAAAAAAAAAACAATACAATTAAATATTGGTATTTTTTAACGAGACGTTTGTTCGGCAAATTTTTTAGGCTATTGAGGATCTAATTAATAAAGATTGCTTTATTTCCTCTTATGTATCATAAAATTATTATCCCTTCTGGAATAGAACAACAAAAGCGAGATTTCAGTAGGATAAAGCTGTGCGATAAAAAGAGATGCGAGATATGATGCAGCAGAACCATTTTTGGCGGATGTCAAACAGTTAGGAGGCCCAAAGAGGCTCGCTGAAAATTTCTTTCATGTGATTTTTTATAATTATTTCAACTGAAACTGTGTATATTTTTTAGAGAAATTGTACTTCTGAAACATGGGGACTTGATCGGAGATTGATTATTGTTACTCTTACAACTTTTCATTTAGGAGGCAAATTAGTCCAAATCGAAGCCTCTCAATTCACGATTTATATTTGCCAATCCGGTTTAAATTTAAAGTACGAAGTTTGCTAATTCTTTTCTATAAACGTTAACGTTATGTAAAAAGTAAAGACAAAATAACATTTAATGCATATTTACGAATATTTTGTGCAAATAAATATTTTTTCGTTTTACACTAAGGTCACATGTTTGATATTTTGTGTCGACTGTTTATCATGCGGTAAACTAATATATTTAAACTGGGAAGATAGGTATAAATCACCTGGACGAAAGGTTAACTCATTTTAAGTTACTTACTACTGTAACTTACTAAAATTGGTTATTGTCATCCAAAATCGGTTTCGTTTGACAGCTTTTACTTGTTCTTCTATTCCGATAGGAATATTAATTTTATGGTATGTTCTTACTTACTTCTAAATAATCTGAAAATAAAACCTATTTTCAGATCAGACTTGGAAAGCCTGGTAGCAAAAAGCAAAGAAGAAGCGGCTAGTACCTCGTCCTCTTACTCAGAAATTCTAGAGAGGCGATTCGGCAAAATGTTAATACATCACAAAGAAATCGTAAAGTAAGGCTGTTTCTTGTTTTTTATCAGATTTAATTCGATTATGATAATGGGACTCGATAAATTTTCAGAGTGGCTGACAAAACTCAAGATATATTTGGAGGGGCTGTGTTTTATCAGTTCGCCATAGGCGGGTGGATTTTGTGTTGCTCTGCTTACAGGATGGTCGGAGTAAGTTAATGACATCATCTATTATCTCACCATCATCGTCCATTACTCTATAAATTCAGTAAAATAAAACAGGTACAAAAATAGTGGTTTTATCTGCCCTAACAACGTCTTTCTTTTCCCGATTGCAATTTTCAGAGTTCACCAGCTTCGGTTCAATTTTTCTCAATGGTAATGTACACAATATGTATTGTCATACAAATATTTGTGTACTGCTTCTACGGGAATGAGTTGTATTATGAGGTAAGTGGGTTTTACTCGTGTTGTGTATTAGGTGAAGAATATTTTTAATTTAAAAGCCCTAACTACTTAATTATATCTATTAACTTTAGTATCAAACTCAAGAAGTAAGTAAGAACGTAATTAGTGATGTTAGGGATCCGTGATTTTCGTGAATGTCTCTGGATGGATGTTGGGAAAATAAGTACACAGACAGCTCCACAATATGCATCAGTATATTGTGTCCAAAAGTTATTTCTTAACACATAGCGATTACAGAGATATTAATTGTATTTTATATAAAGGCACACATTTCGTATTTTGTGGAGAGATTGACAGATGAGGCGAGAGAGAGAGGGAAGAGCAGGGTTGCCTTACCTAACCTTTTTTAAATAAAAAGGTATGCAAAGGCAACTATTCTATACAGCCTTATAAGTTAGAATATGGTTTACTTACATTTCAACACTTCCCCTTAAACCATATACTATACAATTCATATGCATGACTCTACATTACAAGTACGAGAACACACTGTATATAGCCAGAGCGATTGTAAAATCATTTTACATACCCTCACTATACTTAAGACTCAATACTCAAGTACATAGGCACACATTACAAACAGTCTACCGCTTTACAATGACAGCACACATAAGCTGTTCATGAAACTGTAATGTTTACTAGAAGACAAAGCTTTCGTAAGGATGTCAGCTATCATATAATTTGTTTGTAAATAAGTGACAGAAATCAAACCTTTATTTACCAAGTCTTTTACAAAATGATATCTGATATCAATATGCTTAGTCCTCTTATGACTCTCTTTAGATTCTAAAAGCCTAATAGCACTTAAATTATCATTTCTTAGCTTACATTTTAGCTCACACTCTGTCAACTCTTTCCAGAAGTTACATAAAAACAATATGTCCTTACAACAGTCACTGATGGAAACATATTCCGCTTCAGTACTAGATAAAGCGACACAGCGTTGCTTTCTGCATTCCCAATTTATGCTATTGCTACCCAACTTAATTATAAAGCCACTATAGGACTTTCTGTCAGTGGGATCATTCCCCCAATCTGCATCTGCAAATGCCTCTAAACAAAAAGCATTACTTTTTGACCTTTTAAAAACTAAACCATAATTCATAGTTTTCTTTAAATAGCGTAGAACTCTTTTCGCTGCAACCCAATGACTTTTACTGAAATTTTTATTAAATTGGCTCAACAAACTACAGCTGAAAGCAATGTCTGGTCTTGTACATACACATAAATACATCAACGATCCTATTAATTCTCTATAATTATAATTATTAATGTCAGTATCAATATTATCACAATTAAATTTTTCATTTACAACCATAGGTGTCAAAACTTCCTTGGCATCCAACATGCCAAATCTAGATAATAGTTTCTTAATATATTCAGTCTGTCTTAAAATTAAAACACCCTTTGATCTATCACGCTGTACATTTATGCCCAAACAATTTTTAATTGCTCCTAAATTTTTAACACAAAAATGTTTAGACAATAGATCAATTAAACAATCATTTTCGTTTTGGTTGTTTGTGAAAATATAAAAGTCGTCGACATACACTGCTAAAATAGTCAAATTATTATTATTATTGCCTCTTTTTACATATACACAAGGTTCACATTTTGTCTGAGAGTAACCATGCTTAACTAGCAGTTTATTTACAGTCATATTCCAAACTCTACTTGCCTGTTTCAAACCGTATATGCTCTTCTTGAGTAAACATACTTTGTTCTCATCGAGAATGAAACCTGGTGGCTGTTCCATATAGATTTCTTCCTCTAAAGTACCATTTAGAAAAGCTGTTGTTATATCTACATGATTTATGTCCATATCAAGTTCATTAGCAAGGTGGAAAAGAATTCGCATTGTGGAATGCCTAACTACAGGTGCAAAAGTTTTGTCATAATCCACCCCAGGCTCCTGACTAAATCCGCGAGCTACCAAACGAGCCTTGAATTTATCAAAACATCCTGAAGTGTCCTGTTTGACTTTATATACCCATTTGCACTTAATGATATTTCTATCAACCGGCCTGTCCACCAATGTCCATACATTGTTCTGAATAAGAGATTCATATTCAGTTTTCATAGCACTTTCCCACTCTTCTTTATTAGGATTTATCAGTACATCATCATAGGATTGAGGTTCATCAAAAAGGTAAGTTTGAGATGATAAACACATGTCATAATCATCAAACCTTTTAGGCAACTTTGTAGACCTCGCTGGACGCTGTCGGCATGGCGACTCCGCTGCCGTCGTCGTGATATCATCTTCTGATACCGAATCATCATGGTCACTGCATGATTCAAAGTTTACTGGACTCTCAAAATGTAAACTTGTGTTACCTTCTGTGTCATCGTTACATAACGACTGACCGTGTGTGCTCTCAGGAACACTTGACTCCATGGTCACAGGAGGAGACTCTCTCTCGCTGGTGGCCTCAGTTCCAGAAGAGGGCTCCATCACTGGTAACATGGGAAAATATGCATCATTATACAAGTCAGTCTTATTGTGTTCAGAAATAGTCAATTTATCAATACAATTATTTTTATTATTTATCATATCACAATTTTCCTTAACATAAGTATCACAGTTATTATTATGGTTATCACAGTTTTTCTCAATAAAATGTACATTTCTAGACTTCATTATGCGTGTAGGATTAGTAGGATCGATCAATCTATAACCTTTAGAGTTTTCACAATATCCCACAAAAATAAATTCTTTAGATTTAACATCTAGCTTGCGGCGATGACAGTCTGGTACTAAAGCAAAAGCTCGGCACCCAAAAACTCTCAAATGGTTCAGGTCAACTTTGTTTCCTGTCCATAACTCTTCAGGAGTTGCATCAGGCACTGCTGCAGTAGGGGACCTATTCTTAACATAAATTGCCGTCATCACGGCCTCACCCCAATAGCGCTTGCCCAGTTTTGCATCAATAAGCATGCACCGTGTTTTCTCTAAAAGAGTTCTATTTAATCGTTCCGCAACACCATTTTGTTGTGGGCTATAAGGCATAGTAATCTCATGAATAATCCCATTACGGGCTAAATAACTAGTGAATTCTGCACTGCAATACTCACCACCACCATCAGACCTTAAACATTTCACATACAATCCTAACTGTTTCTCAACTAAATCCTTAAATGCAATAAAACAACGCATAACCTCACTTTTATTTTTAATCAGATAACCAAACGTTTTTCTTGTAAAATCGTCAGTAAATGTTACTAAATATCTAGCACCTCCCCAACTAGGTTCTTGCATGGGACCACAGACATCTGAGTGAATCAGCTCAAGCGGTTTTTGAGAACGTTTAGCTTTTCCCTTGGGAAATGACTTGACAGTCTGCTTCCCCTGAATGCAAGCCTCACAGTCTGATGTATCACAACTAGTTTTACTATATGACAAACCATTAGACATGTTCAATAATTTGCACATACCTGCACCGCTAAGATGTCCCAAACGCTGATGCCATATCTGCATATCTGTAGAACTTGCAGCATGGGCTCCCTGCTGTATCTCCGCACTCTGTCGTGGAATTTTGCTGATCTGTGGAACAGTACTAGTGACACACTGCAATCTATAAACACCCTGCCTCCTAGATGCACTGACAACCACTTTATTTTCTTTAGAAATAAGGCACATGTCCCCCTCAAAAATGAATTTATAGCCCTTACTAACCAGCTGACTTACTGATAAGAGATTGGTGAACAAGTCTGGTACATACATTACATTATGTATTGTAGTAATTTCACTATTAATAATATTAATTTTAACAGTACCTAAACCTTTACAAAGTAAAGTTTCACCATTTGCAATACAAATTTTATTCTTGACATTACTATTTAGGGAACTAAACAAGTCTTTATTGTTACACATGTGTGAAGTACAACCTGAATCAACAATCCAGTCATTCGATGAGCATGCTGTGAAGGCTGACACAAACATAGCTTCCTCCGGCCTATCTTCCACTTTCTTGGACTTCTTATCCCTCTTAAGTTTAAAGCATTTTGCCTTTATGTGTCCAGGTTTATTACAGTAGTGGCAGATTGTTTTCTTGTTCCTTCCGAAGAGAGCTACATCGTTTGTAGAGACTGAGCTGCCGTTAGTTTTGGTGTTCCTCCGAAAATCTTCCTGTAGAAGCCGAGCACGAACGGTCTCACTGCTCAAGTTATTTGCCATACTGAAAGCTTCAAGACTGGATACCAAAACGTCATATTCCTTAGGCAGGCCACTAAGTAGAATCTCAGCAACTTCCGTGTCATCTATTACCTTCCCAATGTCACATAGCTGCTGCACTATGGTCATTACTGCATCGATGTAGGTGCCCATATTCTGATAATCATTGTAATCAGCTCGGTGCAGCTGTCGTAGGAGAACAACACGCCTGTAAAGTCCCTTATCCTCGTAAGCTTGTTGCAATAGTTTCCAAGCGTCTTTGGCCGTAGTTGCGTTCCTCACATGTTGAATGCATGTTGGCATCACAGCTAGACAAATGCGCGCGAGCGCTCGTCTATCCTTGGCACTGTCGACGGCGGTACCACTCCCGTCAACTCCAACGCTCCCCTCGATGCATTCCCAGAGGTTTTCTAGGGTCAAGGCCATACGAATCTGGAACTTCCATACGTGATAATTTCGGACGCCCTCCAACCTTTCGACATGGAACGCCGCAGGAGGCCCTTGCTGCGCGCTCTCGTTTGCCGACATTGTGGTGTACTCACGCAATCATCCAACTCCATCCAATCACAATGCAATCTCTGCGTGGCACTGGGACCATAACCTGATGTTAGGGATCCGTGATTTTCGTGAATGTCTCTGGATGGATGTTGGGAAAATAAGTACACAGACAGCTCCACAATATGCATCAGTATATTGTGTCCAAAAGTTATTTCTTAACACATAGCGATTACAGAGATATTAATTGTATTTTATATAAAGGCACACATTTCGTATTTTGTGGAGAGATTGACAGATGAGGCGAGAGAGAGAGGGAAGAGCAGGGTTGCCTTACCTAACCTTTTTTAAATAAAAAGGTATGCAAAGGCAACTATTCTATACAGCCTTCAGGTTTCAGGTTTAAGAACATTTATTCTCATTAAGAATTACAATAATTCACTTCCTGAGAAAACAGATTTCATTCGAGTTATACAAAGCGAGTGCTTATTTTACTTAACTAAAAACAGGGTATATCTATAAAATACCAGTTGGTCGCCGCGGAACGTCATCAGCTGTTGTTTACCTCGCCGCACCGAGCGAGCACCCACGAGTACGAAGGCGATTTGAGCGTACTTGCGTTATGGATGTGGTATCTGAGTTTTTATTTAGACATGCATTAATTATATTATATTAGGTGTTTATGCAATGTTTCTTTTTTATTTATCAAATGTAAGTTTTAATTTTAAGTTTAATTTTGATTATAATAGTGATTATGTTTTGGATTTACAATAATTCTAGTTTGACTTTTTTTAAAATAATGTATCATGTATAGTTTATTTTTAGTAAGTTTTTACAAGTCATTTTAAAGAAATGTTAATACGAGTTTTTTTGTGTTGTTTTTGTTTTTTTTTTTTTTTTTTGTAATAAAATGGAATATTTATTTATTAATAATATGTTTATTCTTTTAGGAGCGTCTTACTTTTATTGTTTTGAATTGTTAAAACTCCCAGAAAACCTGTTTTATATTAAAAATGACTTATTTTATTTTGTGTTTTTTTTTTTTTTATTATATACCTTCTTAGATTATACCGTCGTCTCGTCTAGAATATATGTTTTTAATTTTTTCTTAAAAATTTCTATCGATTCCGCATTTTTTACATCTGTTGGCAATTTGTTATACATTCTCACGCCTTCATACTCAATATTTCTTCTGCCATAATTGGTCCTTGGAGCGCGCGATATTAAGTGGTTGGCGTTGCGTAGTTTAATTCTTTGTACTTGATATTTTTTACGGAATGACAGTAGCGTATGAATCTGGTCGTTTAAAATTTTGTAAATTAGTATGCATGTGTAATATATGTATGTTTGTTTAATAGACATTATTTTGGTATCTTCATATATCTTTTGAGTTGGTGTGAGAAAGTCGTAGTTAAATAAAGATTTTATCAATTTATTTTGAGCTATTTGTATTATATTTAAATTAGATTTACAAGCAGTTCCCCATATTTCTATTAGGTAGTCTATATGGGGTTTTATTAATGAGTTATATATTAAGTATTTTATTTTATGCGGAAGGCATATAGCTATATTTCGAACCCTTATAAGTTAGAATATGGTTTACTTACATTTCAACAATTAGTAAGACGTTTAGGTAGTTACTGTTAGTTTGCACTAAAAGCATAGAGAAAATAAAATACTATAAATACTTACGAGGACATAAAAACAGTAATATTAAAATGTGGAAACATAGAATAGGCTTAAACGCTCTGGGCCCCTATTTTTGAATCACTCGCTTGGATATGGCGTGTGATTTTTTTTCTATGACTTTTGACACTACGTCGAACGAAAATCACTCGCCATCTTGAAGCGAATGATTCAAAAATAGGGCTCCAGGGCCCATATTTTTTGAATCACTCGCTTGGTTATGGCGAGTGATTTTCGTTCCAAAACGATTTTTTTCTATGACTTTTGACACTACGTCGAACGAAAATCACTCGCCATCTTGAAGCGAATGATTCAAAAATAGGGCTCCAGGGAACGATGGGCCGCCTGCGGTCGCGTAAACAAAATACCAAATGTTCATAAACACATCCGTGAGAGTTTAACACATGAACCTATAAATGTGTTTGTACTCAGAGCATACTCGTAGATGCAATACGTATAATAAATCACAGAAACGACTAAGTAGATAGATACTGTACTACAACTTTTACGAATTTCAGAGCCTCAAGCTTATGGACTCCGCATACGCATTAGACTGGTTGGAGATCCCGCTGAAGACGCGGCGATCCCTCATCATCTTCATGGAGAGAATCAAAAGACCCATCACCCCAACCGCAGGGTCTATGATACCTATTTCGCTCAGCACTTTTGTTTCGGTACGTTTTGGTCCCTTTAAACGCACGTAAGTAGTTGTAGTAGCACGTACCTAGTATCAAGAGCTGTAATCATATTTAACTCGGTATCACCGTAACTTAGTAAAGTAAAATTAGCCTGTAAGCATCCCACTGCTGGGCAAATGCCTTACCTCAAATGTGAGGTAGTATGAGCCATACTCCACCACGCGGGCTCAGTGCGGATTGGCGGAGGGGTGTTTGCAAGGCAAGCGACCAACCTTGCTGTCTTAACCGTAACTTAATTTAAGTTAAATAAGTATTACTTTTATCTAATGTTTTAGTTAGTACATAAGACTCTGCTTAAATAGGCTAGTATCAATTTCCCGTTCCCAAAATTTCCGTGAACCAGCTGCCAGACTTTAGTGTCCTTTACACTGGAGCCGGCAAAAAAACCGAACAGTCAGGTAAAAATGCCAGACTCAGTATTTTGCCTGATCCAGTGTGATGTAAACAGCTTAATTTATAAAATGTCTCCAGCTACTTCCAGTAGTTTAACCGTTCCGGTTAATTATGTATCCTGTTTTCTTTAAGTACAGTTTCATAAGTAGTAGAGAAGAGGTCTAACGCTGTATTCAATGTCTATTAGATTACCAAACCAACCTAATGACTATTATCTAGGTATATTATTATGTTTTCAGATTATGCGGAGCGCGTACTCATGTTACGCATTTCTGAAGAATTCTGAACACTAAATATAACTGTTTGAATAAATACTTAAGTAGATAGGTACACATAGGTACACCCAGAAATAAATAAAAAGTGTTTTCTTAGAGTAGTAAGTAGACTTCCATGTTAGTGCTATAGAGTGCTATCAACTGCGATACCTTTGATAATAAGCTTAGTAAAATCAAAGTTCACAATAATGTAATTTTACATTAAAATATTAACATAAAAATACAACGTTTTATTGCACCCGACTTCTGGTAAATTACCAAATAAGTCTTATTCTGGTGAATGAATAAATGAAAATTCTGTAAATACTTACTTGCTTGCCCGTAAGTACGAGTTACCTGTAGGTACCTAATACTCTTTCTGTACAACAATAAAAAATAAGTCAGAATATGTACATATTATTAAGTAAGTAATATCAGATTAAATCAAAATACACAATTTTAACATTCTTAACCTATATAACTTTGTGAAAAATATGTAATTTATTTCATTGGTTCACAATTTTTATTAAAGGTTAACGTTATCATGTTAATTATTTACCTACCGTTCTTAATTATTTTTTTAATGAACGCATTTGTATAACGTCATAGCTTTACAACTGACATGTGTCAGTTTATGACATTTGTCAGTTTATGACATTGAATAATGCTTATATCCTATCGATAGTTTTACTATCGACAATTACTAAAAAATCTGACAGATTGACCATACCATTTATCGTCGACGCTAATGTTGGACGATAATGTTTCACGGTGAAATGTCAAAATTCGATAAAAATATATGTTGCATGTTCAATTTCAGTTCAATGATAATTTTGTCTTACTTCGAAATTTGACAGTACGACTTTCATGGCAGCCATGTTAGCACGTCACGCCATGTTAGTCGATTTTTGACAAACAAACGCGATAGAATGCCGCGATAATTTTTTATCACGGCGCGGCGTGCATGTTAAACCTGCAGAGGGGCGATTGTGTAAAGCAATCGTATTCATTTCACGACATGACTGTTCAAAACATACGTTATGATGATCTGTCAAACGACAAAGAACAATGTTTTTGAGAGATCATACCGTACGTTTTGAAATGTAAAATGTATACGATTGCTTTACACAATTCCTGTTCGTATTTGTTCATATTGATGTGGGTCTACTATAATAACTCATAATAGTTAATAAAGTATTAGAATAATCCAACATTTATTGGTACCTTAATACATATTTTAACTATCGATAGGTTTTTTGATGTTTAAATAAACTATCGATAGTGGACTATCAGCGGCAGCGCCGCAGCATTAGCGTTTGCAGTCTTGTCAAGTTGACAGCTTGCTTGCTTTATCCATCCATCCATGGTTTCGTTCGTTCGTCGTTTCTCATTACTACGGATTTTCCAGCGATTTCAAGTGTGTGATTTTTGCAAACAATAAAAAGTGTGAAATGTTTCGGTACATCGTTGCCTTGTCGCTAGTGAGTCTGTACTCAAAGAGTTCAGGCGCACCTACAAGCAGTACCACCGACTTGTCTGTATTACTTACACATCTTGGACCCACATGTGAAAACCAATTTTTGAGGTCACAAATTGAAAATAAAGTCAAAGATTGCCATGTGCTTGTCCCTCCATATGATGAGAAAAAGTTCCAATGTATGTTATTCTATGATATAAGCAAACAACTATGCACAGCGGTTGCTGCTTCTAAACTAGCGTTGGCCGAAGATTACACGACAGAAATACAAAAAGAACAAGATGTCACGAAACTCTGCACCACTGCAAAAGATTGGCATTTCAGTGAACTAGGTGAAGTGTATAAAAAATATGTCAGTGTTGTGTTTAATGATTCAATAAGGTGTGCACGAGTTTGTAGCGCAGATAATGATGATATTTTGAATGTGGAGTCTAATTTCTACTGTAAATATTACAAATGGGGCACAGAAATGTTAAAGACACCAGTACTTACAGCGCCAACCCAGTCTGGCTCAGCTGTGGGTGAACCAGCAAATGTTCCTGCTAGTTCTGACTCAGTTACTAAGAAATCTGCATCACCAAAGGACTCAAGTGCACCAAGTAGTGTTGATGCAAACTTAAAGAACCCTGTTCTTGAATCTTCTAAGCCATTAACTGGGGCTGAAATTGGTGTGAGCCAAGTGGCGGCTGCAGATCCAAACTTAGCTACCTCGGAAAAGGTTAAACCAGATGCTGTCAATGTAGAAACACACCCTGAATTGTCCAATGCGGGCCAGTTGACACTCCCTGGTGCTCCTACTCCTGATCCAGCCAAACCAGAACCAGACACCAGTGGTGACAACAAAGGTGCCATCAATTCTAATACAGCACCGATAAAGGATGACACCCATGATAACCATAACCAAGCGAGCCAAAACGAACCATACCAGGTACAGGAAACATCAAGTAATGTCAATAAAAATGATCTCAAACCTAAAGTTGTGGAAACAGATGCTATGCATAAAAAGGGTGAGTTCGCAAACAACCTGCCCAACAACCAAGTTGACAAGCCAAACCAAAATGATATGGTTGACCCTGATGAATACCAGAATGAGCTAGGTAATGATTTTCTCACTTTTTAATTGCATAAGTAGGCTTTCTAAAATTGTATGATCAAAATATGGTCAACATATGGTTTAAATTTCACAGAGGTGTGTTCACTGTTATCTAAAATTGTGCAATTACAAGTATGATTTTGTAAACAGTGAGGGGAATAATTTAATTGAATTAAAATATTCTGTGAACTCATTACACCTTTATCTTCATACTGTTATTAACTTGCTTTCACAAATTAAATATGTCTTGTTGAAAGCATTTAACTCGTCAAGTATGTGTGAACGAGACACAATAGAAATTCCATTATTATGTGACTCCCGGGTTGTCGAGTCGTTTGATACCTGACTGATTAATTCACTTTCAGTATTAATACCTTTTTATTATTATTATGTTTTCAGAGTCTGATGAATTAAAAGGAGGTTTATCTGACAATCAAGGTGGAGATGATGGAGATGACGGATCATTGGGCGACTTGGAACCAAAAGCGGACAAGAACAAAATTGAAACCAACAAAAAGAGTGAATCAGCTATTATGTCTCAATTTAATGTCAATGATATTTCGCAAAAAGGTACGTTTTCGAAACATTTACTCACATCACTCACTATTAAATAAATGCCTCCTTAATCTGATCCTTATCATTACAAGATCCCATTTTTACGGACTTCAAAAAACAGGAGTTTTTGTGATCCATGTAAGAAATGCCTTTATTTTGTTGTTTTGATAAGAATTGAATACCCCTGACCTTGTCATTAGACAGTTGTTCAAACATATTCTAAAGCAAGCTATCAATTATGTACACGATGTATGTAATATACAGCAGTCACAGATTGAAAATATATTTTTATATGAAGTTTATTTTATAGTATTTATGCAATAATCAATCTGCTGATATTTAAAAGGTCCCCGCTTGAAGGAATTAACATAAAGATGCATTTTAATTACTTATTTAATATTTATTAGTTACACCATCATGTTTGCGGGACATTCCCAACACAAGTGTCATTTGACTACTTAAAGGGAAGTCTCAGCAATTTGTTTGTATTTAACTTTATTGAAATAAACTCATTTTTATTATTTATTTATTTTTACACCACTAATAACCCAAGAATGAATGCACCAATTTTCATGATATTTACTTTGTTGGATTTGGCTTGACCTGGAATAGGATGACCACCATAAAAAAGGGGCCGGGGGAGAAATGAAGTTTGCTGAGACAACGGTCCCTGTAAACTATTGAGTTATTTTAATCATTTTTAATACTATCTTTCAGAGTACTATCCCAGTGATGGATTCCCTGAGGAAGATGACCACTTCTTTTCATTCTTCTTGACTGCTATCATCATGGTGGTACTACTTTATGTTCTGTACCACAACAAGAGCAAAGTAAGCAAAGTGGTGAGTAGTTATACCACATTTTTCTTATTTTTTACTGCAATATACCAAATTTTTCTTTTAAAAATTTTTAATATCATAGTAATTGATATTATTAAAGTTATTCTAAAATTATTATCGAATATTTTTTACGACATCAATAAGTACACTGTTTTCCAGACTTAACCAGATGTTTTCATAGAATAGAGTATTTTCATCGCCCATGTGTTGCTGACTGACAACAAACAACAGTTCCGCTGCCCAATTTAGATTTGGCTACTGAACAGTTTTGGTGGCATACTTACATACTCATAGATCGATGCTTATTTTGTAAATGCGCAAATAACTCATGTCTGTCTAAGCAAGATAAATATTTTCTAAGCAGATAGTTGTACACCTTGAGATGTCCTCTGAGTATACACTTTCCCCCATGTGATGCATTCATCACATGGGGGAAAGTGTATACTCAGAGGTATAGTGGTAGGGTAAGTGTATACTCAGAAGTGTATACTCAGACATTTCATCATTATGACATTACTTCCAATTTGGTCGGATAATTTTTAGTACAGTGCATAGACAGGTACTCCGTTGTGCGTGCGGCCCTATGTGGCCCTATGTGCTTGAAAATATACAATTTTCATTCGTGTGGCTAGCAGTGACGCGACAGTGGTCGTCCGAGCAACAGCTTTTGTCTAGCACACAAAGTCACTGTATTACAGTAAGACAAGTTACTTGTACTTGTGTGTATGAACAAGCAAACGCACACATAGGGCCGCGCGCACAACTGAGTTGAACTATCTGTACATTCTTAGTTCTTTACGCATGCGGCACAGCCAATGGTCTTTGTTAATGGTCTGACCTTTATATTTCCAGATCATGGGCTTGATAGTGGAAGGCAGACAGCCCGGGCGCCGCCGCAACAGTCGCGGTCACGCGTACAAACGCTTGGACACGTTAGAACAAGCGATGAGTGCTAGCTCCGCAGCACCGCCCAGCAAAATCATATACTGAACACTGCGCTAGATGTGGGTAACAAATCGAACGAGGTACCTCTAAAAGTTTAAAACGGCTATATAATCTAACGGTCATGTAGTCTCACGAGTATTAGATGACTTTAATTTTGAGCGATCAAAGGCCAGTATTACCTTTTCGTATCTATAATTTAAAAAAACCTGATAAAAAACTTTAAATATTGGTGGTAACATTTTCCGTTTAATTATTTCCAGCAAATATTTTTGTATCTGTAACTCTTGATACTTTCTTGATTTCTTTAGATAGCTTTTAATTTTATAATTACCGCTCAGAATAAAATCGAAAGAGCTTTAAATGTTGAACTCGCTAGTTTTAAACTCTTTATAGAGGTACTGGCACAAGCCTGCTTGCGGTGTTGATTTTACTCTTAACAAGACTGAGAGTTATGGTCTCGGAGGCTTCCTGTAAGATATCTATACTAATATTATAAAGCTGAAGAGTTTGTTTGTTTGTTTGAACGCGCTAATCTCTAAAACTACTGGTTCGAATTGAATAATTCCTTTTGTTTGTTGTTGTTTGGATAGTCCAGTTATCGAGGAAGGCTATAGGCTATATATCATCACGCTACGACCAATAGGAGCAAAGCTATAGTGGTAAATGTGTAAAAACCGGGAGAAAGAAGTCACTATTCCACGCGGACGAAGTCGCGGGCAAAAGCTAGTTGGTGATATTTGTCTAACTATCACACTCCATCACGCCATCACAATTATGTGAATGATAAGAGACAGTTGGAGTTAAATATACTACTAACCTTACAGATTAATCTATTTAGTCAACTTTGGATAGATCTCTGATCAAAATTTCGATGCGTGAATCAGGGCCCACTTATTTTTTTTCTAGTCTTCAATCAATCAAAACTTACAGCGTTTTAACTTGTGCTTAGCACCTAAAGCATGTAAGTGAACTGCATTAATACTTAAAAAATATCAATAGCGCAAGTCAGGCCCTAATCTGTAATACTGTATGAGTTTTACTGAAAAAGTGGTGTAGTATCTATATTGTATTATGAACCCATCGTTGCGTGGGGAATTATGTCTTATGATATTAGCAATGATAAACATTATGAAGAGACTTTCTCTGCCTTTTACATTTATATGACTTCGCTATAAATTCCAAAAGGTTCTTTATGTAAAGTTTCTTAATTTGAAGTGCACTGAGCGTTAATTTATGTTAAAACAATGATTCGTTTCAGTGTAGTCGTAGTAAGGTGTTATAGGTTTTATAATAAAAAAACCGCGAATAACTTAGGCATTTCATTTTGTAGTCGGTATATGATCAAAATGGTAGTTGTTAACATTCAGTGCCTCTTAATATGTACCTATCACCCTCTGGTTATTATGTGGTGTGATAGTTATGTACTTGTATTGTAGATTTAACAATTTTAAATCATCATTTATTATTGAATTTATTATTTCATAACTGTAGTGTTATTGCAAAATGTGAACGATTCGGTATGTAAAGTAAGTAACACAAGCGCCTTAAACAAACCATTGTATATAACAATCACTGTGTCTGAAGAATCTAGATTATCTTTACTAACCTTATGCTCAAAAAGTTTTATGGAATTTGTTGTAATAAGGGCTAGTTTGCAAAAAAGGGGTAACCTAATGTGCTGGCGAAACTGTGCGAAAAAACAATCAAGGTTCCTGCCTAAATGCCCATTTACATCAGACGAGCGAATGCTCATTCTATATCCCCACTTCATCAAATTCTTCTTTTATGTTCTTTCTTTTAATTCTTTTATGTAAACAGACTCGGAGCATTCTATCTATCTAATTGAGCTTCCGTTTACAATTATATATCAAAAAAGAATGTTCTTGTTCTAGCTGTAGTTTGTTCGTTTGGTCTAAACCCACCTTGATACCATGACCTTGGAACGTGTCAAACAAAAAATATTATTTGTAACGGAACTTGTCAGCAACAACTAAATACGCCCTCGCTTTCGCTCCGTATAACAGTAAGACAGAACGCTTTATATCCGTTCAGTGGGCATAGAAGAGCGTATATCGTTATAGTTTTGATACGCTTCTAGCACGGTCATGGTATGATACGCTGTAGAGGGCCAGGAGCTCTATTTTTGAATCACTCGCGTCAAGATGGCGTGTGATATTCAATGATTGAAGTCGAATTTTGGAATGAAAATCAGTTGTAATCTACACAGGAAGGATTTGAAAAATCATTGCTCAATTTTGTGAGTACTCGCGTCTATATTTCGTTTTTATTCGTTTTCGAACGAAAATTACACGCCATATCCAAGCGAGTGATTCTAAAATATAGCTCCAGACCTTAATCCTAACTTATGATTATGAAGGACTTTACTTACCGAATTGACTGAGTATCTGATTTAGCATTTACCTTTTATTGGCAAGGCAACTGACGACTTATTACTAAACAAACACATACTGTAATGTTACTACACCACTGAGTATGGGATGTAACAAGTACAATACTAGATTATAGTAACTATTATAAATATTCAATGAATAATAAATAATGTATCGTCAGCTTTTCTATGTCCCGCTTATGGTTGAACTGTGATTTGGTGAAAGTTTTTATTTATTTTTTATCAATCAATAAAATATTTAAGTAATAATTAAATATTTTTCATTCTAAATGATTTCAGTAATATTAGTTCCTAAATTATGAATTTCAGAAAAAATATGTATTTAGGTTTATAAGCAAGCGATTAGATAGTTTAGAGAATCCTTTTGTATCAGATGAGTTTTGTTAGAAGTAATATTAGTTTGTACTTTGAAACACTGTTGATGCTGGTATCTATAACAGTTTTAAATATTTTTTTACTAATACATAATACATTTAAAAGATGTACCCATCTGATTGAGATTTTTATTTATTTTATAACAACAACAAGTAAAAACTTAACTTTGTATACTTTTCTTTGTTTACTACTTATACATAGATCTAAACTGGGCAAGAATCCAATCTGCACACACAAAATAATCTTTAATATTTTTGTAAGTAATGGATATCGGTGCAGCAGTGATAGTATTACAGTTTAAAAAATATGTTTAGCACAGTTGAAGCACTTTTTTTGATTATGTAGGTATCTAAATCTTATCATAATAACTTTTTAGTTCTGGTTGTGAGTGGTAGCAATATTATAATTAGTTGTAGGGCAACTTGTTTATAATTTTAACGACTGAGTATTATGCCAGTTAATAGCAAGAGTTAGCATTATGCATGAATTCCTTAATATAATTTAATGTGATTTCCCTCATACGTATTTTGCCCATTTTCATAAATTATTTAATTTTTCGTCCTATAAGATGGGTTTGCAAGTGTAAATAGGTTATTTAAGAAATTAAAGTTTATTTGGAAAAATTATATCCGTTTTATATTCTTGATATTTTATTCATACGGGCTAGATCAAGTAGTATTAGTATGTGGGTTCCCGAGAGTTACTTTACTTTGTAATAAGTCAGGTATCAAACGACAGCCGGGCGCCGCATAACAATGGAATTTCTATTGTGTCTCGTTTACACATACTTGACGAGTTAAGAGTAAGCCTTCAGAAAATAATAATTATAAGGTATAAAATAATTAGACATAAAATAATTCATAGAACTAATTTTGTAAGCTTTATCTTTATCTTACTAGTTATCAGTAAAACTATTACTTATCAGTAATTCCCTCGTGTTTATGATTACCAATAATCTTTGGAGCCCGTTTCGGGTGACAGCTAGCTGTTGTATTATGCTTGAACACATAGATATAGTATATCATAATTCCTTAACATGAAATTAATTTTATGTTTTTAAATTTTCTAAAAGAGTTCTTTTTAATTCAATATCAAGATCTAGAAGTATCTTTGTTTTTTCAAATTTCATTACTTCATGTTTATGTTGAACGTCCAGGATTTGTAACTTTTTAGCTGTAATCACATTATTTTGTTTCAGAATTTTCCTCTTAGTTATTGATGCACCAATTTTGTTAATTTGATTTCTCTGACATACATCTGGTTTATGGTATTTCAATGCGTTTACTTCTTTTTTGCTGTTTTGTAACTGTGGTATAGGTATCTTAATAGATTCAGCTTTTTAAGCTATTGAGGAGCTTCCAGAAATCAGGTCATCATCTCTTTTTTCCGTTGTTACAAGGAAGTCCTGTGAAGATGTTATGTCAACCTGTCTATCCTCCATCATTGAATCTTCATTATTTGGTTCCAAATATGTAAATATTGTTAAAAAAACATCAACCACAAAATCATCAAAATAATGATGTTTACACGTTTACACCAACCCATTAATCTAAATTAAAGTTTCTTAAGTACCTCTTAATCTTGTTTTATGATAATAAGTCATGTAAGAAAGATGGTGATGTGGAGTCCAACTCATTACTCAGATGGCTAAAATGTGATGTCAGCCATGTCCATCTTCCAGTGTCCTCCGGCTGTAACATCAGTGCATTTTGAATTAAAAGATATTTTTAAAGGCTACTTTTAACACTGCAGTGGACAGTAAACGCCTATAAGCGTGATAGCAATAATTTTTATTGTGTCTGGATTACTGTCACTAAAGTGTTAAGACCATATTTTACAACAAGGTTTGTTTAAGAAATTTCGTGGAAAAACTGAAGAAATGACAAAATAATTAAATACAGTGCGACACGGATCTTCTGGCCATGCAACTGTGATAGTCGGAACCAGGGATGTTGCGAACATTCGCATCTGCATCCGCAAATGCGGAACATCTGCATCTGCTTCCGCATCCGCATTAATCAATGCGGACAACTGAGGTGTACACATGAACAACATGAACTGCCCATAAAACTTCTCGATCTTCCTCAAAATATCTTCTTTTGTCGACGCTACACTGCCGTCCTCCGTCTTAAGCTTCGTCAACACAGGCTTTGCCCATGACATCAAGACATGTCTCTTGTTTTCACTCTATCGGTTCTTTAACACTGTTCGTGTTAAAGGAACAAATGTCGTATCGTAGGGACTTCCATATTCGTCTTTTAAGCTGCCTGTAGTTTTCAGCATTAACGGAGGTCTTCAATGCTATAAATAGACGTTCTGCTATAAGGTTGAGAGTGTGGGTCGAGAGTCTTAAAGGACTATTTTTACGGCCAGGACTAAAAATCTTAGACCCCACCGTTTGGATAGTTTCCATAAACCCGTTGTTTATTTCGTCCACTGAAACACAATTCTTTAGGCACTCAAAGCGGTTTGACAACTCGAGTTAAAAGCTCTCGGGATTTTGGATATGGGCACGAGTAGGTCGGAGCATGGACCTCATCAAGCGAGACTTTTTCATCATCAACATTCGCTTGCCCTGTTCCCAGTTTATCTGGGGTCGGCGCAGTATGTTTTTCTCTTCCACACTATTCTATCACTCGTTACTGAATCATCCACTCCTTTCACACTCATATCATGTTTCACACATTCCATCCATCTCTTTTTTGGCCGGCCTCTTCTCTTCCATCCATTAACATTCATACTCATCACTCTTTTTGTTACATGGCTTTCTTCCCTCCTCATTACATGACCGTACCAAGACAGACGATGTCCCACCATCTTCTCAGTTATCGGTGCCACTTTCAAACTTCCTCGTATATAAGGTCAGTCGGGGCAAGTGCGTCAATGGGGTAAGCGCGTCTACCCTAAAAATATCGGAAACTACAGGTGATATACAACTAACGACATCTTTCATCTGTACAACAGACTAGAAATAGTATTACTTCAAAATCACAGATTGCTCCGTTCACCAATCTAAGACTTACTCGCCATTTTAGTTTTAGTGTCATTTTGACCTGTTACTCGAGATGACACGAGGTCAGTGATCTGCGTGCATCTTTGAATATTTGGTGTTTTTCAACAAACCAATGCGGCGAGTTCAAACTTTAGAAGTTTCTCTTTGCATCCGTGTGTAAATTTATTTTCTAAATAATGAAATTATTGTTTTTTTTTTAATTTAAAATCTTAATCTTAAAATTTTCAAGTGGGGCAAGTGCGCCCAAGTTGTTTATCATATGACGCACTTGCCCCAAGTCAGAAGTTTCCAACCTTTTTTTCAGATAATGTAAATAGTTTCTGTATTTGCTTTTTTTAAACCTACGGTTTATCGACGCCTTGGAGTGAAACTTCGTGCTGTAAAATGTTTACACGGCGTCTTTTTTGTTTTTTTATTGATTTATATGGTAATTGAACCCATTTTAATATTCAGAACTGTTGTATCAGGATGTGCGTTATGCTGTTTTCTTCTTAGTAAGAAACGCTTTAGCTAACGTAACGTAAAATAAATTTCAGAAAAAATGCATTCCCGAGGTTTTAACTATAAGGCGACGATATGCAACTAGATAGCTGAAATAAAGTACTCTCCCAAATAAGCTGACATAAAGTACACTCATCATTATTAGCACTAAACAAAAATTGTGCGTGGCATGTAGTACTTTATAGTATTTAGTTAACATTGTTATTGTGATACTTGGTTTTACACTTTCAGTTAATTATTTTAAAGCAAGAGGGTTTTTGTATTATAAAAATATTTTTTAATTTCAGAATTTTAGGTTTAGAACCTCTGACTACAAATCTATGGCTTACTTGCCCCAAATTTCTAAAAGAAGCCGTCGTTGCCTACAGGACTGGAAAATCAAACTAAAAACATGAGTAATGCGTTTTATCATGATGTTTTATAGCCTCAAACATTTGATTTTGTTGTAACGTTCTTATTTGTCCCTTTTTTTTAAATAGGCGCACTTGCCCCATTTCCGGGGGCAAGTGCGCCTATTACCATCTTGTCAAATTTTCATTAAAATGCCTTTAAATTATTGGTAGATTTGATTGAATCGATGTTTATTGCAGTTATAAAACACCAAATATTGTCATCGTAATAGTTGTACACTGATAAGTCAGCGTTTAAAGAATTTATTTTATAAAAATAATTTATTTTGAAAAAAATATGCCGCACTTGCCCCGACTGACCTTACTCATTTCTTATCTTGTCCATTCTCGTAACCCCACACATCCATCTTAACATTCTCATCTCCGCTACATGCATTCGCTTTTCATCAGTCTTCTTAGCAGCCCAGCATTCCGATCCGTACATTAAGGCAGGTCTAATAACGGTTTTGTAGATTTTGCCCTTTAACCGTAAGGGCATCCGTGGATCACATGTTGTTGCGGTGACCTGCCTCCATTTTATCCAGCCTGCGTTGATTCTGTGCCTGACGTCCCGATCAATATTTCCATCGTTCTGTACGAGAGACCCAAGGTACCGAAAATCGGAACAGACTGGTAAGGACATTCCCTCAAGTTTTATAGGCATAGAACTGGAGAGACCGCCAAAGTCGCAGAACAGATACTCTGTTTTGGTTCTTCTGATTTTAAGGCCAACGTTCTCCAGCCTTTGTCGCTATTCCTCCAGTCTGTCCTGGACCTCCTGAGCCTCTTCATCGACAAGCACAATATCGTCGGCGAAGAGCATGCACCAAGGGGCCTCTTTCTTTTTTCTTTCCTCTTTCAAGCGAGACTTTTCCAATTTGACATTTAAATTCCATGTGCCTCGAACCATCCAGTAAACACTACCGGTCTTTATTCAGTTGATCACGGAGAATCGATAGGGCGCTGGCGGTCGCGTAAACAAAAGAATGACAAAAGAATATTGATTAACACTAATACCCTTAAACCCTAAACGTTTATGGGTATTTTTCTTAATAACACGCACAATCGCTAATATTCGAACGTTGGTAACGACCACTGAATAGATAAATAAGGTTTATCTATTCAGTGGTAACGACGGCATTTAAACATTTCACGCAAGCGGGCCTTAGATAATGGAATTCTATCAACGACTTAACTGGGAATTGATTAAGTAAAAACTAGTCTCCAGGCAACGAATTATAAAGTATTTATTCGTAAATCACAGTCCGTTCAATTTCCTTCTTGAATTGAACGACTTGAATAATCACCAACATTTCTGAAGGTTACACTTGGCTATTACAAAGTTTTTAAACTTAAAAGTTGTTGAGGACTTTAAACAAAACTTTGTAACAATTATCTGTAATTTTAATGGACAACTTAACTGTCCATTATTAAAGTAAATGTTTACTTAGGTACTACCTAAGTTGCTTGAACTTTAAGTAGAATTTATAAGGCTCTTTTGCGCACGTCAGGATTGTATTAGTTCGAGAATTAAATTTCAATAATAATTCTGTCTCTGACAGTTTTTTACATGAATAAAAGTTACCCAGTAACGTGCTATTGCTGGGTAAAGGCCTTACCTCAACTATGAGCTGGTAGTTTGAGCCATAATATTCGACCACGCGGGCTCAGAGCGCAAGGAAAGCGGGGAGCAACGGCTTAACGTGCCTTCCGAAGCACGGAGATGCTCGCAAATACGTCACTTATTATATGCTCGGAATGGTCTCCCATCCAAACACGACCGCACCGTAGGTTGCTTAACTTCGGTATTTATTACCCAAGCGCTACCACCACTGCGCTACGTGCACCTCAGTTTTTTTGAGCACGATGATTTAATCCAGGATAACGCTAACCCAAAGGTTAAATCATCGTGCGCAAGTGGGCCTAAAATCCAGAAAAAAATAATACTGACTTGCGAAAGTAGGCCTAAGGTTGTTAAATTGTGTCGTAACTTTTTAAGACGATAAGTACCTACTTGATACCCCAAAAGATACTTACATAATCGTTTGTTTGTAAAAATTTATAACCGCACTAAGCAGTTAAGGGACGGCTGTGACCCTTATCTTGACTAAGAGGGAAGCTGCACCATAATCCGTCATGATTTTATGGTCTTGCTAAGAAAGCGCTACAGTCTTTTCATTGTTACCTGTACCTTCGTTACTTACCAAGAAGTAATATTTTAAAATCTAAAATCTAACGAAATTAAGTGAGAAGAAGAAGTACATCTGTACTTCTATACTATTCTATTCTAAATTTCCAGTAACTGAAAGCACAAAAAAGTAAGGTTTTACCATAAGTATTAAATTAGGTAAAAAACCCATCAATTCGATTTCTTCAAAAGCGTAATTTAGCGGACTGGGCGCTGGATCTGAAAGCCCTCAAGACATTTCCTTCCCAATGAAGTTTCTTGCATTTACTCAAGTAAACTTAGCGGAGTATCTCGTCCCTTTCACTAATGTTCACTTAGCGTCACGGTCGTGGTCGTTACTCTAATGAATAGCACAAACATTTAGATTGAACTAGTAATTTTGCCGTTCCTTTAATCAACTTTTTCTAGATTTTCTTCACAGTTTTACTGGGAGCGGCAAGCAGTAATGATGATGATGAAAACCTCTAGCTAGAGGAGCATACTAGGGCCTAACATTCATTAGTTAAAAGTAAAGAGTAGGTACTTAGTACCGTATCTGCCGAATAAATTGAGGTTAGCCGTGAATACTTTTAGCTTTATATCTGAAATAAAGATCGCAAAATAAGACATAACATAAAATAGTTAGTGCCTAGCCTATAAAAAGGCCTAAATAAAGGCTTTGTTACTACCATAAATGTGTTTCATGGCAAGTTTTAATCTAGCTAGTTACATATTGTGTACCTACCTAAGTATAAATGGGGTTAGCAATGGAAGGTGTTGGGGAAGGCCTTTGCCGAGCAGTGGGATGAAGTAGGTTAAATAAAAATTCATCATCATAATTTCCAGACCTTATTCCCAGTTCATCTGGGGTCGGGTCTCCTAGTACATCTGCGCCAGAGAGCTCTGTTCTGGTTAATAAAAGGTTAAATAAAAAAATATATAAAATAAAAATTTCGTTACATAATCTGCGATTATTACAGAGCCGTCTGTACATCTTGACGTGGACGTACTACGCTGAATTTTCGATCGAAGGGTCTTCAATGTATTTCTGTCCTATAAGCTATTAAGTGGTTTTTCGCACTATGTGCCCTGCTGCCCATTGCTAATTAAGCCTGATCCTCAGGATTTTCATGTTGTATTCGATCATAGAAAAACATCGAGAATAGTAGCCCTCTACATCGCTCGTGCGTGAGTTTAAGCTTTCTTCAGGCCCATTAGGTAGAGGCGTTACATGTTTCGGATCCGTACTTATATCATAGAAGTTATAAAATAACACACATTGATTGCAGCTTTTTACTTTACGCACTGAAGTAATTAACGACTTGAATAGCTGGGCAGCTAAATAAGTATTGCGTTACTAGGTACTCGTTTTTTTTTCTTTTTATAAATGAGTCAACGGCCGAAACAGTCGCAAAAACGTCGGTATCAATTTGTTTTGTGACTTCGAGACGTAATCCACTTTAAATGAACGACAAATCGCACCTATAAATGTATAGGGTGAGTAAGAAGGGTCGAAGGTTGTCCGATAAATTGGACCAAACAATCTAATAAACTCTGTTAAATTCTTTCCGAATTGAGATCTGTCCAATTAAATTGAAACGAAAAGTATGTACTGGAGATGAATTAAAGACGCAATAGAACTGTTAAGTATTTTGATAAAGTACTTGATTAGGTAGGTATTAAAAAATGATATCGTGATTTTCTAGTTTAGGTAACAGAGCAACAGGAAAACTGAACTTCGGGTTTGATAAAGAAACAAACAACAGACATGACTGTCGAAATTGTTATCTATAATATTATATAAATATAAAAGAAAGACTTGTTAGTTACACTATTTATAACTCAAGAACGGCAGAACCAATTTGGCTGAAAGTTGGTAGGGAGGTAGCTTAGCTTAGCTTATACTTTTTATCCTGTTCGACGGGGCAAGGGCTGAGGCAGGACGGGGCCGGGGCGCAACAATGTTCGCTGGGACGGGGTTGGGGGCGAAACAAAGTTCGCTGGCTCCACTAGTATTTTAAATGTAGGTAGTGATTATGATCAATGGTCCGATAAATAAACATGTTTGCCTTCCAAAGTACGTTGGAATCGCTTGCACCTTGCTTCATCGTTTGTTTGAAGTCACGTCGCTCCCGTTTTTGTCGTGTGTGGAAGCGATTTTCGTTGAAAAGTGGCTAGGCGCTAGAGACCTCGAACGTACCTTACCTATTGGCAAATAACTGTCGTAAACGAGAGGGATTCAGTCAAGAGATCCCGGAATTAATCCTTGTTTACGTTGCGTGCTCACGGCTGCTTATAAGCAGGCGCGTACAAACAAATATTTTGTAAAGTGTCGGGATCTTTAAAGCCTGGACTTAGTGAAATGATTATTTCAATCAATCAATCAATTACGCACTACTGTCCACAATTTCTGGTTAGAATTGTATTTTAAACCGACTTCGTTATTATTTTTAGATATCTTTCCTAACGCTTTGTTTGGATAACGTGGTTGGCTGGGTGACCTTTCCATTTATTATCTTTCTACTACTAGAAGTTCAGCTTGTGTTCTACAGCACGGAGTATTTATTTGTTTAAGTATTTATTGTTAGGTATCAGTCTGAAAAAATGAAATGTTTAATCGCAAAGCTTTTAAATATACCTAAAGCTTATATACAATCATTTCTGCTTAGCTCAAAGGTATGACTGGTAGAGAATGCCATTAGCGAAGCGGATAACCAAAATTTATTAGAAATCACTTACATAGCCTTACCTTTTTCTTCTGTATGTAATATCAATTTTCGTGCAAATAAATGATTTATTATTTATTTATTATTTAAAGTTGCCTAGTTTTAAGATCTGCAGCAGGCAAACGCCAACGCAATCAACGTTACACAACACTGGGCGAAATTATTATGATTTGTTACCAGTCGACTCGAAGAAGAAGAAGAAGTTGCCTATCCGCCTGCCAACTTACAAATTACGGCCTTTGAATGCATTTCTTATTAAAATCATACCTATCCATTACTTAGTACCGAAGCTTTGGAGTTAGATTGCTGGTATAAACATCGACATGATGGTTGAGGGTTTTGAACGTCGGAAATTAAACTTTAGGTAAAGTAGGTATTTTAAATTTTCCATGTTTTGAATCAGCGTACTCAATCAACACCCAGCGCAAACTACAACCCCAGAACTTTAATATATTTGCCCAAATGTTTATTAGAAAAAAATGGTGCTAAGAAGGGGTTGTAAAGTTTTTTGAATTCAGAATAAGCATGTGTGAAAGAAATCCTTAAATCCTAAAACATACTTAAATGTTTTTTTTTTCAGTTAAAGCAGATTTATTTTACATAGGAGGTTCTACATCGAATGGTAAAAACAAAGAAGCTTTTAAAATTCTGTCATGAATTTTAGCGATATCTTTTAATGGAAATCTCAGGTAAGCAAATCTGTCTTTAGCTATGAATAGGGTTCTCTTTCGAAAGCATTTATGAGTAATTTAGGTCATGAATTCACAAAACACTTTCATACAATATTTAACGAAATCGAATAATGGTTAAAAGTCGTTACCTGCGGTTGGATGTTCACTATTGTGCGTGTTTTAAAGAAACAATTATTAAAATAGCTATTTCAATGACCGTTGATTATACATTTTTTTATTCAAAACACGCACTAATCGTAAATATTCTTATAACTGGTAACTTTTCAACATTACTTAAGTTAATTATCGATCACGAAACCGACCCTAAGACAGATTTTAGCATTGTTGCAGAAATTAGTAGTAATAAGAAGATATTAAACCATAACGATCCACTTACTCACATTATAAAGCTGCTTTTAAAAAATTCTAACTTGTTTCTTTCCTGAGGCTGTTTAATAAGCTTTTTTGTTTTAAGAACCTGTTAAAAATGTTCTACCCTCATTAATTCTGATACTTGACGCGGATATCAGAGCCTGTCTCAAAATGTTATTTTCAATTTGAATTATTCATCTAATTAGAAATAATTCAGTGTCGAAGATTAAGACTCAAGTATGATAATATTTTGTATTTCATCTGATCCTTAGAAAAAATGTAAGATTTAAATAGTTTGAAGCCTGCACACCTGCGTTGTTAGGACAAGGGCTCTACCGCACCTTTCCTGTTTTTTTCTTTGCTAAGCTTTTTGTTTTTCCTTTTCGTACCTAACCACAAATAGGTAATACCTTAGTTTTATTATTATATATTTATCACGTTTGGGTTAAAAGTACCCGTTACCACAGAATATATATAGTACTACCGTTACTCGTTTTTTCATTTGAAGGTTTTCAGCTAGGTATTAGTTATAGTTACAGTTACAATATAAGTTGATGCAGCAGTATTATATTATCTGTGATGCAGCCAAGCTCAAGTGTATTGTTCACGGTTTTATGTTTTTTTTATCGATATTTAAGTCCGTGTGTCTACGTCAACGTCAGCTACAAGGAAGAAGTCTGTTTGTGAACGATTTAATAAAGGTTACCACTTTGAATAGCATCCATAAAAGGAAAAAGTTACCAAACGGCCTTTGTTGTTAAAAAGGCGTCAGCCGACACGGAAAATGTTTTAATGTTACGAAATTTTCTTTAATCTTGTCTTCCGGGTAACGAGTACCGACTTAAACCTATTCACAAGTTATAATGTTATTTCATAAAATCAATAGATAAATTTCAGGCCCTTTGCATCGCACACTGTTTTGCTATTAGCACTAAGACCCTTTACACACTGCGACTTTTAGCATATCGATGCTCCAAAACTCGCGTTAGTATCGACTAACGCGAGTTTTGGAGACGCGATGCAGCATCGCGACTGCATCCATGCTGCATCGCTACCACTTCATAATTATGTTTAGACCAACCTAAGCAACATCTCATACTGCAAGATCTCAAGACACAATGAGCTTTTTCTAGGTGGTTAGGAACGTCAATAGATATTAATGAGCGATGGTAGTTTCTTGGTCTACCTGTGACCACGGATGCTGATAATAATTAGAAACGTCAGGCCCTCTATTTCATTTTAAATAAATGTGTGGGAAATGAATCTGTAAAGTGTTTTAATTAAATGTGTAGTGTTTCCTCCATATTGGTTAGTAAAAATTAAATGAAATTTTGGTACTTTACTTTATGGTACTTGCAAAAATATAACAAAATATATATTTAGATCCATTTTTTCCACACAACAAAGTAAAATGTTAGTAAAGTAGAAGTTTTTTTTTGTGGCAAAGTACTTAGTAGTTAAAAAGTAAAGTAACCATATAATCCCATCAGACAAAGGAACTCTTAATCAAAATACAAATTGTGTACGTCCAAATAATCGGTATGGTCATAATAATTGATCACCTTTGATGTACTACTTGCTTCTTATTGTTGTAATAATAAATATACTGATTTTGTTTCAAAATAAGTTTAATAAAGCTTACTAAGCATTCTATATCGCCCTTTAGTTTTAGTTAACACGTTCCGGGACAGTGCCCGCCTACAGGCGTGAAAACAATAAAACATCTATTGTGTCTGGAGTAGTGTCCCGGAACGTGTTAAGTAATACAGGGTGACTTGAACATGTGTGCAAAGCTTGGAGGCGGAAGTAGTATAGTTGAGCCATGGTTGTCTTAGACGAAGTCTCACTATTTTTCTTAAATACTTATTACGTTTTTTATATAATAAATAAATATAAAACCTAAACTTTTACAATTCATTGCTAACAATAGCCAATTTTAATGATAAGTCAGTACTAAAATTTACTTTAATTAACTTATATAAATACTTTATATCTTGCGTACTTATAAGTACTTATACTTAAGTATCTTATTTGTAAAATCATAAGCCTAAATAATTAAAAATTCTACCCAAAGTCACTATTCCACGCGGACGAAGTCGCGGGCACAGCTAGTACTTTCTAAGATTTATCTCCACAATTAAAGATGCAAGCGATTAATTAATTAGAGAACACACTTTGAGTGTATTTCAAATAAACAGAATAACGAACGATTTTTATTTATATCAACGCTTTTTTTCAATATTTCGCTCAATATTTTCTAACACCCATGGATCGACAAACATAATAAGAGGATTAATAAAAAAAACATATCACACGTGGAAATATATAGAGCGTGAGTGTTTTATTGGCACAGTTCAATCGAATTCGCATTGAATCGTTGCAGAGCGTCGAATGTTTACGTATTTTGTTGTTTACTCCGTGTGCGATTGGTACCACATAAATCAATTTCCATTCAGTCCGGCAGGCGAACCATCAGTAGGTATTGTTGTTGCGAATGCGATTTTGGGTGTAACTGGCTTCGAAAAAGTCAAAACGAGAAGCGTTATCATTATTTTGGTAGTTGGTATTCAATTGAGATGGATTGCTATTTAATACAGACTGGAAAAGACAGAGTTTATTTCATAGACTTATATGAATTTTTTACCACGGTATCCAGTAAGGTCTTCCTGCAATAGGCTTTAAGATACTGTTATTTAATGCAATATATGTATTTTTTTTGTAATAATAATAAATAAATAAAAAATAAAAAGGCTACTACGAAATACTAAATCCGTCAATACGATAATCGTCTTTCGGATCCGAAACACTCTTAGTATGGAATCCTTACCATGAAATGCTTCGGATAAGTATTGACGGATTTCGTTTTTTGTAGTAGGCCTGCTGAAGACTGTCAGAGCACACTTTGTGTAACATTTTTTTAAATAACGTAGTATGCACAAGCACGGAAACGCTGTGAAAGATGCTCCATTTAACCTCAATTTTTTTGTACACCAAAAATTGTTCTGAACAGCAAGTCACGAACAAACGAGCTCACGCAGAAGAAACCACTTCACTCTGACTTTGAAGATATAGGGTTGTTAACAATAGCAAACACAAGTGTGAGCAGTAATATCCACTTCTTTGATGTCGGTGTAGTGATCACGCAACCCTAAAATGTTCTGTTTGTATTATATGGGTACCTATCACCGTTTTGAAACCTGCGGCTGATTAAGGTTCAAACCTCCTACGTCTTGAACCTACTAGACGCAAAAACTACGGTATATTTATAAATTTAACGTAGGTATCCTACATAAGTTAGGTTTTATTGCCTTTCTAGTTTGTACATGGAGATAGTGAACGAAAAGCATTGTAAAAAGAACGCGTGCAGACGGCGTGTGACTAATTCATGATCTCGGACTGTAGTTTATTCAATTAGGACGTATTCGAAAATTCGGGACTTCCTTTGTGAACGTTCGCAATTGAGATGGTAGATTAGGGCCAGAAGTTTCCATGCTTAACAATAACGTATTTGTATCAGGATACTTGGTTTACTGAGAGTCAAAACATTAATGGAATTTTTAATATGAATTAAAGTGTTATCTGGGTACAGGGTGACATGGCAAGGTGATGCCAAAATTTAAGAAGAGAATGAGACCATCAATACATGTAACTTTTACTGTGCAAAAAAAGTCAGTCTGTATTTACAGCAATGGCGGCCCCTCTCAGCAGAGATACACGCAGGAGATATTGTAGTGTCCAGATGTGTGCGCTATACACAAGTGCACTCTCTAGTCCTTCACTCTCATTAATTCGGCACGGGGGTGTCATCACCACAAACTTCCTGACTCCGAGCTGTCGGCCGAGAATTTTCAAGACGGACGACTCGACTCGGGATTCGAACCCGGAACCTCTTGGATAGTGACCAGCGAACTAGCCGCTACATTAACGGACAGCCCACAGAGAATATTGCTTATATTACTCTATTTTTTTGGTCCCAATCTCGTCTGGACATTCAGACATGCTGACTGTCAGGTGACATTGTGACCACATGTCTGGTTATCTACTGACACGTTTTTTTTTATAATAGATAGCCAGACATTTGGCTACGATTGCACCTGATGTTAAGTGACAATGTACGTACATAATAAAACAACCAATTTATAAATACTTCCAGTGAAATTTATTTTATTCTGGTTCTGTACCGACTCTATGTCATTAAGTAACAATATCTTGACCAGTAACACATATTCGATGTATCCCATTATATAAATGTGGTTAACCGATATTGTATGGTAGCCTCCTCTGTCCTAAACTGTTTTCTAGCAGTATTTCCTATTGACCTAGTCATAGTGAGGTCATTGGCTCTTGTTACTGGTAACAACGTATGATTTATGTAACTGACTATTACTGGTTGTCATATAATGTAAGCTTTACGAGTAATTGTTATTCCTAGACAAAGTAGAAGTGATTTCAGCTAATCTGGATTGTTTGACGATAATGTAAGGTATATTTTATATTGGTAGAAAACTTCAGTTGGTAAATATACTTTCAGGTAACTATATCTTCATTTAGCCGGGATGTTGTAAGCATACCTTTATTAAAACGAACTTTTTATTCCGATTTGAAATGATGCGATCAAATTTATTTCAAATAGTTAAACGCCAAACAGGTGCATGTTTATTTATTTGTTAAATATGTTAAAAGAAGTGAAGTATTTACAATGTAACAATAAGAAACCTTAAAGAGTTCAAAAACAAGTTTAACATTTTTAATAAAGCTGCACGAACTTTGCTTAGTAAAATAAAACGTAGATAATTTTACCTTTAACAACAATAACTCAAGATAAAAAATCTTGAATGAAAAAAATATCGAATTTAATTTGAAATAAAAAGCAACAAAAAATACAATCCCTTTCATCCCAACCTTTATTTTATTGAAAGTTGAGACGTAGGTCAGTAATGCTTATTTTTGTCTGGCAGACGTCTTAACCTGATTTGACCCGAGATAAAATAAAAAAGTAAGTGTAGGAAATGGATTTTTTTTAATTTACAACTGTGAGTTGTACAATTGGGTAGTTTTCTGCAATCACCAACAAATCGACGACACCATTAATTAAGGAAAATTAAATATTTTTGGCAACTTGGCAGTATACATTTTTATTAATTTCCAAAAAAAAATATTTTGTTGTAAATGAAAAGTGCGTTAGATTAACACAGAAAACTATGACGTCATAGTTTTAAATGGAAGCATAGCGAATAGCGAAAATATCCGAAAATTGTGTTTTAATCAATCAGAAAGAAATATGAAAGAAAAGCGTCACGATAATTAATAAAAAGTACTTCAACGATTGGTAGTGTCAACTAGCCAATTAGCGAAGTTAATGGGGGGTATTGTCTACGAAGTTAAAATTAAAGTTCAATAATTCCTCCCAAATTTTGATTAGAAATTGGATGATCAAACGAACTTACCTGTAAGTGAAGTTCGATCCAAATTGTCCTGACTTCGTCGAAGAGATTTAATTGACCATGTAGTAGGCCCTGCTACGCGTCCATTCACTCGCACACAGGTTTAGCGCAAGAAAGAGAAGGTAAAAAACTAGTATCCCTCCCTCCTTCCTGCGCCTCACAGCACTGCCAGCCGCCTGTCGCTCATTCATTTCAGAGCAAGGAGACCGATGTTCCAGATGTACAACATTGATTTATGGTACGGGTGGCAACAGTTTTTGCAGAAAATACACGTACCTATGGGAATTGGGAAGGGTGGGAACTTAAATCTCTTCGACGAAGTCAGGACAATTTGGATCGAACTTCACTTACAGGTAAGTTCGTTTGATCATCCAATTGTCCTGCCTTCGTCTCTGAGATTTAATTGACCATGTAGATGTTCGGAGTAAATCAATGTTGTTACAAAAATAAGTTGACACCTCTATAGTTAGTAATCTTTGATTATTGAAATGATCATTTAAATAACAAAAATGTTTTATGTTACCATTTTTGGCTTTATGCACTATTGTTATGGGTGCATGATAAGTATTTCTTTAATGGGAAAGAAAGAAGATATTTATTAGTTGTTTAAACATATATATATATATATATATATTTTATTAATGTTAAACTCCAAGAATATGTAAATATAATAATAATTTTAGTAATCTTAACTGAAATAGGACGAAAATTTCTTAGTTCCTTTTTTTTTTTTTTTGGTCTGTTATAAAAATTTCAAATAAATACGGAATACGTATTGTTGAGACAGATTGCGAAAGCTACATACAGAAATACTTCTCATCCAGCGCCCTATCATTTTTAATGCACTTAACGGGCGTATTGGAGAGTCTCTTTGTCTTACAGTTTTAACGTATTTTACAATCATAGATTTGTAAAAAATACACGCATGATATTCGATTACTTTTAAGTATTGGGTATTTATGTATTTATGCAGTTGTTTGAAATATATTCAGCCGTATACCGAAAACAAAATACTTATTATTCGAATTTTGAATTCTAAAGAAAATGATTTGTTGTAATAAGTGTAAGATGATTGGTAAAAAAAAAAATAGTTGGTTCATTTGTGGGTATATAAGATTTTAGATGTATTCATCGGTGTATATCAACGCTATTATTATTTTCTGGGTTACAATAAGAATACGATCTTTCAATGAATTTGAAATATTATCGTTATCAAAACTTGAAAGCATTAAGGAAGTAGGTAATGATTGAGTGATTTAAATTTTTTCTAAAGAAGCTTGGAAACGACCTCTGGGGGCGTTGTGGCTTTATAAGGTCATACGAGCGCAAACGATTTCTCCGATAGAAGTTTTGGTACCACCTAACCCGACGTTTGCCTAATATTTAACTTATCAACCAGGCGCGGAAGTCTCGACATAGTTCCTTGTAAAAAACACCAGTTGGCGCTCGAAAAAAGCTGAGACAAAATCGGTATTTTCGTGTATTTACTGATTGAGAATAATGTTTTAATCAAGCTTAATTTTTTTTTTTTACATTTACTAAAGATTTAGCTATGTAAGTTAGAAGGATATTAGATGGAGTAGAAAATCAAAATATTGAAATTATCTACGCGAAATATCAAACATGACGCTTCAGACTTCCAGCACAGGAATGTTCGCCGAGTATTCGATAGTCGGCGCATAGTCGGAAAAAAAATACTCATAAATATTGACTGGATAAAATATGTCTGAATTACTGAGGGTTACATTTAAAAAAAAAAATGCGATCCTATCTTATCGATTTGGTTTTGATGAGATACTTTATTTTTATTTAAGTTTATATTTTCTATGAGTTTGACAAATATTTGTGACTTATTCTTCTTTTTTGGGGGTAATGGCAATGTGCATTTCCGCAATTATTGTGCCGCCAATGTATTTGTATCCTATTTGGCTTCAGATGAGACTTGTTTCAATATTATAAGCACTGTAAAATAAATCTTGATGATTCAAAATTAGGGTACCTATTGTGACAAGAAGTCCAAAAGTAAATGAATATGTCGTGTTACAACAAGTATGTCATAGATCGATGTCACCAGGGAACACTGGTTTCATACATATTAAAACACCCTCAAATATAAATGATAAATAAAAAGATTCAAGCATTATTCTTTGTAATAAATAAATTACTTTCAGGTTTTATAAATAAATCGTCGAACTACTCGACGTCTTACGGCGCAAGAGTATAAGAACGAGCGTAAAAAAATAATATTTGCAAAAAATATGTTAAAACTTGGCAGACCATGATTGGTTATTATTTTGTGGTCGGCAATTGTTTCACCATACCTAAGTAATTGGTGAATATTAACACAAGATTTCCTTTGAAAATTTATTTAACATAGTATATTCAATACTTTTAAACATCAATTAAACGATACAATTCATAACATAAAATAATCTGTTTTATAGTTAATGCAGCAATGTTTCCATATGAATGGTTTCCTAATATCATAGTGGCTTTGCTGGGGAGATGGTTGTGGAGTGGGTGTATGTGATTAGTTGGAAAAAAAACTGATGATGAGAGAAGATATTTACTCGATAAAGTTAATTCTTAAATCACAGAATATAGTGGGAAAAATATGCATAGTTTATATTCCCAATAACTCAAATTAGATGCTTGTAGTGCAATTTAGGTTTGATGCTGCGTTGCTGCCTTTTGTTTTAAAAAGATCGATTTTTGTAATTTGTACAATAATGACCATGTCTTTTATTTATCCAACCTTTAACGTAGGTGTGTAAATAGTGGAATAAATATAGCCAAAAATATAAAGAATAATAATAGTACTTCAAACAATAGGTCATTCTATGTTTGAATTATTTTTCGGTGGTGTTTGTGGTGGTAAATGGTGAGAAAAAAAAACAAGCCCATAAAAAACTAAAGTCAATTCAAGTTGACCTATGGTTGTCACAATTTTTTGTTGGCGGTGGCTCAGGCATCGCCTTTTCTGAAGATAATGGACACAGATCTTTATTTAGTTTTTCAGACTCCACATTAAGTACCGAACTTTGCGACGATTTAATCTAAGAAGCATACATGAAAAGTTTAGTGCATATCACACCATATTTTTGGAAAAATAAAATAGCATCTAAAACAATTAATTACCGTCTACCTATTTAAATCGAATATGACGGTAGTGCTATATTGATTTCGCAATTTAACAAGAAAACTCATTGGTATAAACCAAAAACACATTACGCTTTCCAGCTGGTTGTTGTTACGTCGGTTAATAAAATCTAAGCTGTACCGAATTATTAACTGAGGAGTGAAACAAATCTTAGTTGGATTTCAAGACTGAATAAGTACCTACTGTAAATATTCCACCATTCAGAATCATACAAATGCCAGTTAATGAGCAAAGCTCAATATTATTAGCATAGCTAAATTTAAATTGTGAGCTATAAATAAAATCAGTTTTACATAATTCTTATATGGACCCAACCATATGCATTGAGTAGAAATCAGAAATGTAAGTAAGAACTTGCTTACTTAAAAAATAATAATTGTCTTCTTTTTATACTATCCGTAAACTTCGATATTTAAGTATTTATGTTTTCCATAGCATTGTCTAGCAAGACAAGTTTTATAGCCATTAGCCAGAAATAAATAAAAAAGAGTTGTAATCAATTGCAGACATAGGACCATAATATTGTGAGCTATGTAGTATCGATGTATATAGTACCGTTTTTAGAGCTTTGGGGAAAAAAATAAGGAGCGTGCACCGCATCGCAGGTGGCACTATACGTACTTATGTTTATCAGACTAGGCAGTTATAGTGTTCTTAAGTCTTTCATTTTTACAATTTCAGGTAAAAATGTACTAAATAAATAATACGAAATAAATCTGCAGCCACTATTGTTTTTCGGTGCTTACAAAAAAGTACTTAGTAAAACATATATATTGCTCATTTTGTTTGTAAGTGTAAAAGCTCACATTATACGCAATTCCAATCTATGTCAAAAGATTGACTGAGTCAAGTGTTCGGTCGTGGTTTTACCACGAATGGAATACGGTAGCCCGTAACACGTAGTACGGCTTCAAGCTTAGCTAGCTTTAATGAAAAAAGACCTTACCTTTATTTGGTCGGATTCTGATTTCGAGCGCGAGACGTTGAAGCGCTAGGATTGTTGGACGGTAGTTCACCGTAACAAACAAGCAATTCACGGCGCATGGCGTCGCGTTGGCACAGGCAGGACACACTATGATGCCTGTTGGGGCTTGATGAGTGTGGGCGAGGAACGCTTCACACTGAGAGGCCCTGATGGCGCGTCGTCAGCGCTGCTTAACATTTTTAATGAAATGCCTTTGTGGCCCCATTAGTTCACTTTTTTCATTTGTCGAAACGCAATGAAAATAAGGGTAGGTTTATTGAAAGCAACGCATACCATACGTCTCGATTCAAGATAATTAGGACTGGCTGGCATCACGTGCCAGCTCGGCCAAAAAATTGCTACAGATCAATATCGCGTATTGATTCGGAGCGTTAAAATGCGGACTGGCTAGTATCTCGTAAAAGCTCGGCCGCGAAGCGTAAAGCATGCATGTAGCAGCCACGCTGCGTTATGCGTTTAACTTCAGTTCACAATTTACTTTTTCAGTATGAATATCACAATAAGGTAACTTTCGTTTAGCATGACGAAATAAAAAACTTAACAGTTTTTTCTTTTTTGCTGTGGTTACTGCGTGCGTCGGAACGGCGCGCGCGCACGGACACGAATGAGCGACAGGCGGCTGGCAGTGCTGTGAGGCGCAGGAAGGAGGGAGGGATACTAGTTTTTTACCTTCTCTTTCTTGCACTAAACCTGTGTGCGAGTGAATGGACGCGTAGCAGGGCCTACTACATGGTCAATTAAATCTCAGAGACGAAGGCAGGACAATTACTAAAAGAAATCTGTGACAATACAATGGCTAAATCACAAAAATAATAAAGCCACAAAAATAACTTCCGAGTGTGAGTAAAATATTACATGAATTGTCCTTAAGAGCCTTACATGTCACCTTATTCTCGTTCTGCGGTAAGAAAATATCTCCGTAGCATTTTTTCACAGACTGTATAAGTTAACTAAAGCTATTATTTGCAGTGCGTCTTAGAAAAGATAGTTGTCCATAGAAATTTATTTACTTTCTGATACAAGCGAAAGATATAAATAGTATGAAGTATATGCACTTTGTAAAGTATTCATTATGTGAGCTTTGAGCTCTGCACTTATGCATGCAAGCTCTCAGCTGAAATGGCATCGGAAAAGAATTGTGTCTATTGATCGTACCTTAACAATATTGCCTCACAAGTTCTCGCGAGTGAGTGCCTTCCTTTGATTGAATTTTCTTGGCCTTTTCTTTTGAATTAGATAAAATTTAAATATGTTGATCTATTAAGGCTTCCGCACACGTGCAAAAATTCATAAGTGTAAATAAGTTTGTATATGTATTTGTAAGTTTGTCCGCGGATTTCTCGAAATCGAAGAGTTATAGCAAGATATTTCTTTTGAGTTCAATTAAGTACTTGGGTACTCAATATTCAGTATATCGTTGTCTTTTTATTATTAACACGAGAGTAACGTTCACGGTGCACAATATACTCCAAATAGTTTAAAAAAGAAACACGCACCACAAGCATGTTATTATTCGTAGCAAGACTCGTAGCATTCGTAACGTCGTAGTGTACTGAAAACATAACACAAAGTAGCCCAACTATTCAGTTTGATCCTATGTCGTAGCAGACGAAGGTAAGTTAAATAAAATGTTTCAAACTGAAAAATCTATAGGTCGTAGCCTATCTTATTAAATGGTAGAAATTGTTAATTGTTAGTTAATAATATAGTGTTAGTTATGCTTTTCCAAGCATTTCCTTGGAAAAGTTTGTCATAATAACGTATCAAATCAAATGCTAGTACTTAACATACACTCTTCTATATTTTTGATTACACTATTGACACATTTATTAAAAAAAAGTGACCAAACTATCTACGGACAACAGCACGTCAAGGTAAACATTGCAGTACCTTATGCACTTGTGAAAAGGGCTAGTTTTCAACAAAACATGTATAGCCTGATGTGCTGGCTACTGCACCTCACGAATGTTAGTTGTGAATATAAGAAAGACAAAGTTCAATCGTTTTTCCATTGCATCGCACCTTCCGAGGATACCGTTTTGAATATTGCATAATGAATTGTTTTACGAAACATCTATGTAAGTATAGTTGATGCTATTACTATCTAAATAATATTGCACTACCCTTATACGTACTAAGGGTGTTTCTGGAGTCGTACTAAGGGTGGCAAAAGGCCCTTGCGTCAGTCCGATCCTAACTTCGGTTGCGAACGGTCGCATCAGTGCGATGCTTTGCAATGTCAAAGTTCTCTAAAACTATTTTCAATGTTCATGTACTTAGAAAAACCACTTTGTTATCAGTTTAGGCTTCAAAAGTGTCTGTGGTGAAACTATTTAGAAGTTAAAAAAGTTTTTACGTACAACGAAAACTTTCTGTGGCATTTGTGCGCAAAGTATTTTGTTTTTGCAGTGGAATCCAAAAGTTTTTCAGATATTATGTTTTTAAAAATAGCTTATCTTTTGTAATTCAGTTACCTGTAAATGTGCTTCGTTCGAAGTTGTGTGCATTAATAACTTCTGTTTTTATTAAAGGTGTCAGGTAAAAGTTCGTAATAAGTTGAAACTCGATTTCAAAATCTGATGAAACAAAATCAAACTTCTTTTTGTTTTTTCCTTTGCATGTCTTAGTTAAAATTTTTTCCTGTGTTTTTTTCTCGTCAATTATGGTTATTTGCACTTTAAAAATTTTATTTATCAAGTTATTGAATTTCTCACGCATTGACATATTAAGGTGAAAGTAATATTAATTTAATAAATATTAACTCCAAAACGCGTTAAGATTATGAAATTAAAACGATACTCAAATATAGATTTTAATTCTCTCTTCACTTTCAAAAAATAGAAATTGTTATTCAGCGCCATCAAAGGATATACTAGTATGTCCCATAATTTCGGATATTTTAAGTCCGACTCGCACTTGGCCTTTTTTTACTTGGGTATTGTATAAGAGACTATTTAGTACCCATTTTGGTTTGCAAAAAGGAACATTTAATCAAACCTAAGGATGTATTGAGGTCAGCCAGTAGAATTCTAATCAAAGTGTACCACAGACCGACGTCGAATAAAAGGAAAAACGGGCTGTTTGTATGTTCAGCTGGTGAACAGGAAAAAAAGGAATAAGAATGTGGGTATGTGATGCCTTAGATATTACTCGTGTGGTACATAATAAGGAGTTTTTCACATTTTTTTTTATTTAAAAACTTTATTGCACAAATAAAAATGTACAAAAGGTATACTCAATGCTAAAAGTATTATTTCCCAGTCATACCTTTAATTAGGTCATGCAAAGAGATTGATAAGGGTGCAGGAGAGTGTTGTAAATACATATATATTAAAATTGAAACAAAATACTATAGTGTAGAATAATAATATTATACATATACATACCATTATATACATATATGATTATAAACTAAAATTATTATACATTATCATGGGAAACTAATAAGACAGACTGCAAACAAATCCTGGATCATTATCATCATCATAGTTATCTCGAACAAGTAAAATAGTTAATGTAGCCATAAATCAGTAGCTGTCTCATTACCATTTAATAAAACAAAATAATTTAAGCAATTTTAAACGAATTCTGAATCACCTTATCATTTAGGCTAAGTACTTGTTGTTTGTTTTTTTCAAGTCCCAGTTGCGTGATCGATATTCAACTCCACTAATGTCGATTGACGACGCGTTTGGTTGGTGTATTGGTAAGCGCTCCTGACTATTACGCCGGCCGTCGTGGGTTCGAATCCCGCAAGGGGCAAATGTTTGTGTGATGAGCACGAACATTTGTACCTAAGTCGCTAAGTCATAGATGTTATATGTATTTAAGTATTTATGGGAGATGCCCCTGTCATAATCGTTGTCTGGTACTTCGTACAAGGAAGGTAATTCCTTACCACGAAACCAGACAATTGGTGTTTGGTGTGTTGTCTGGCGCATATAAAAAAAAACAAATGGTTGAATTTCGTTACCTGCAGCACTGCAGCAGTTCAATATTTATATACTATTGTTCGTGTTTTGCCAAATGTCGGAGTGGCTATTTTAATGACCATTGGTTTGGGTATTTTATTTTCAAAACTCGTACAATCATAATGGTTGGTAAAGACTGGTTAAATCATTTATTTGAGTTACCTATCGATCACTCAAGTGGGTCTTTTACGATATTTACATTGAAAATAGAATATCTTACTAGTCTTTGAAAAAATAAAAGAAATATTCTGCTTTTCTGACAATAAGTAAAAAAATAAATAAAACTTGTTACTTAAGAATAATTCATTCTTTATGCCATTAGCATAAATCTTTTTTTTTTGTTTTAAATTCTAACTTACAAGCGCTTCTGGGAAAATTTTCTTGCTTTTGCTTTTTTCAATTATCAGTTCAGATGAAACAAAGCAAGAGAGTTAGGTTTTACAAATAATCTAGAAGTACTTGCAAGTAGTATTAATAGTATCTAACTAAGACACGCTAAGGATTAGTAGAACTTTCATAGGAATATACCTATATTCTATATATACAAGTACCTACTTCATGTTCTCTGCTTGAACTTAGCACTTATATCTGTTTGCGGTATTAATAACTCGATGCCGAGGAACAAACTTGTCATCTTATGTGACATTCCATGATGTTTAGATATTTTAGATGAAATTGATAAAAATTACGCAAGAACATACATAGGTACTTATAACGGACAATTCAAATACCTAAAATTGACAACGAGTACAATGAAGCACCACTATTACAAGTCCATCAACAAAATGGACAGCCGACCTTGTAGAGATGCAGTATCACACTGGATGGGATTGTTCGCAACAAGTCTCTGTGAAAAATGTTGTGGGAGGCCTTTGATCGGCAGAGTCCTTTGGCTTATAATGATGATGATGACACTAAAGATGATTTGCTGTCAGTCAATTTTGCGTTTACTCTAATAAATAGGAGTTTTAGCCGATACTGACTTGCTAATAAATGATGCATAAAAACTGTTTTTCAAAACATTCAGTCGTTGACGGGTATTCAAATCTTGACGTAGCAGCATGTTTTATAATGATGAAAATCTGTCTTGCTTCTAAATAAAGTGATTATTTTTAAATTATTATAAGATTTTTTAGTCAGTTTTAGTCACGTTCACATGCATGACGTAAACACGGACGTTGACAAGCTTTAAAACGGAAAGTAATAGGTTGAGAGATATAATTTTTGTATCAAATTGTAGCATGTTGAGTAAATTTTTCAAGATGTCCTAAAAAGTTTTACCAAAAACTACTATTTTATGGTTAAAATCGCCAAAATTTAATGGATTAAATTGTTGAATGTAATCAATGAAGCACGTTCTACCTCAAAACGCTTTTGTGAGTGTTAAATCCATAGCCATTTAGGTAATCTAGATTGTGAACTTATTTGCTATTCTGCCAATGCTCTCAGCGAATGTAGCTCAATGAGTGGACTTGAATAACGTAATAACATGAAATAATATGTTACTGGAATGCCAGCTTTTACGTAGATTGGAATATTCGTATCACGTGGCAATCAAATCGCTTGTGTCTGTATTAAGGCTGTATAGATGAATTCTGTTACCCGTTATTAAGTTTAATCGTGTGTCGATGATATTGGTTATTATATGAGGATTTATGAAAGCAGTGTTCATCGAGACATGTTGTGTTTTGTGAGAGAAAGTATAAAAAATAATGTGTAAGATGTTGACGATAGGAATAGGTTGTATGAAACAAAAAAATATTTAATACTTCCAAGTTCCTCGAAACGACGCTACATACAAAGAATCTTGTCATTTATAATTCAAGTATACCAAAGTTGAAATTCTATTCTTGGAAATCATAATTGGAAAAAAAATATGACGGAATCGTAAGATATCTTATGACCAACAACAGCTAAAATATGTGGCCAATGAAAAGAGTTACAAGTATCAGCATGACATGTGGTGAAAGTCTCGTAATTATTAAAGTTTAACAGCAGTCTCATTAATAGTTAGCATTGAAACAAAAATAACAATGTATCATAATTAATTACTTTCTGTGAGGCAATCTACGCAGTCAATGGCCTGATTCTAAATATGCAACGGTCAAAACTAAAACTAAAGTAAATGTCTCTTCTTCTTCAAAATAAATGGAAGACAGGGTAAAATGATTTTAGAGCTCAGAAAAATAAATTTTAATGGTGACCTCTTAATGTATCCGGCAATTTGTATTTGGATTCCTAAATTTCTTATTAACTGATAGTTGTTTGACGTCTCTAAATAATTTAAGTCTGTTTCTTTTTTTTACTAAGTTTCTAATAAATGAAAAGAAACAGACTATCTCAGAAGAAACAGAATGTCACTTTATGTTTAATAAGAGAAAATACATATACCTCTTTAGATTTAGTTTTAGTCAATAGTCAGTTATAGTTTTAGTCGTTGGCTAGACAGAATCAGGCCCACTGCTTTTCGTATTTATTAAGACTGCGTGACTCTGCATAGTTGAATTAGGGAATACTTTCCGCACAAAAGAAAGCATTCAAGCCACTCTGTTCAATGTGGTGGAGTTAGGGATGACAGCATTTACTTTGGACATTGTGTTTGAGGGATTATCAAAGACGTCACATGAATAGTTGTAAATAACGAATAACTTATAATATCATTCTCTAGCTGTTTGAGTTTATATTTTGGAATTCTTCTCAGCTAATAATAAAAATAAAAGATAATCCATATACCCGTTTTGTAATTACTCTGATGCTTTTAAACAAAACGTTAAAGTAGAGGTATAAATTTGAATCTAAAGAAACAGTTAAATTTAATAACGTTTTTGAAACAATACTTATTGATCCGAAAGAAATTAAGTAGGCCTAAATAACAGCATTATTTTAAGTACCCAATAGTAAGAAGCAGGGCGAGCAAATGATGATGAGTACATTTCCATACTTCACTGTAAGTACATAGAACATATCGCAATTGGGAAAAGGTTTTTTCTGTTGTTCTTTTTATTTGTATCGACACAACCCTGTTTACAGTCGTTGTTTTTGTATTCTCATCGGTGCTTTGGGGCAGGCGGCATCAAAATGGTCTCCTTTCTTGAGTATATTGTACTCTACGAGGCGTGGCAATCCCTGTTTTAGTTTTATACATATTGAACCCGGAAAATGACCGCCTTACACTTAGGTATAGCGCAAGCAGAGGCTTTTTCCTATTCTTATTTGATTTCATGTACATGATTTTACGTACGTGATTGTTAACATACTTTTTTATATATATAATAACTTCTTAAAGTCTGGTATGTGATATACATATACACAGTAGGTAGGTACGGTAGTTAAGTCGAAGTAACTTACTAATAGGTTCATTATAATAGGTACGCTTTTTTCAAAAGCAGATTTGTCTTCAGATGCCCTTTTCAAGAGAAATAAAACATTAAAATTTTGCAGCGTAAGTCGGATCAAAACATTTTTGCACGAAAAATAACATGATGTTATAAAAGAATGGTATCAGCCCTGTAACAGGATGTACTGCCTTATTTAAAGCTTGGATCTAGTTTAATCTGGCCTGTCACAAGGCACTTTCCTCAGCCCTCTTCTGTATGATAAAAATCTTTGGAACTTATTTGACTTATTATCTTGAACTCTTGGCACTTGTTTTACCGAATAAATTAAGATGGAATCGGAAGCTGCAGAAAAATACGAGTACTAATATTGTTTTATGCTGGGCGGAAATTAATTTGGTAAGAGTAACAACTTTGTTTATTATTAAAAATGTTATACAAATACATTCAATGAATTCTGTGAAAATATAAGCGCTTTTGATTTCGACTTATCGCCACACTAAAAGCAAAACTCACAGTGCCTTTTCTGAACATTTTCTCACCCACCATTTTGACACAAAGTTATTGAGACGTGTTGTGATTCAACTATTTATGATTTATCCAAAAATAGGTGATTGGTTTCATCAGTTTCTGTCTAATTTTGCAAGGGTCTGTGACTGTTATAATTTCTATTGTCACCATAAATACTGTCTTTTTATTTTCACGAGTTTCTTATATGGTGTGGTATGTGTTATTTAACTTTTGTCTAAAACTTAACCTTATTTAGGTATGTTTTTATCCAGATACAATATCAGTTTTCAAAACAATGTGAGATCCGGAAATGTGCAAGTGCTGAGCATAAAATCAACATACCTAGTGAAATGTGTTTAACAGTAAATAGTCAATGAACAGTGTTGCAATGGACTCCGAACTCGACATCCAGAACTTTTTCAACTGCACCCAGCAGATCCTGGGCCGGGAGAAGTGGGCTCATCTGAATGTGTCTCAACTGCTGGACCTGCTGCCTAATCAGCTTTCCGAGGACATTGAACTCAAGTAAGTTTTTTTTAAATAAATAGCTAGACATTTTTGTACACTCGCGTCCTCTGCGGCAATTAAACGTGGGACTGCGACAGCGCATTCTTATCTCTTTTTTACACTCACAAGCTTTATGGGAAGACGTAGTGCTGCACTGCACACTGCACAGTTATCGATAAGTGCGTGCGCGCATGGCTGAATCCCTAGGTTTGGAATGATTTATGGCCGTAGGGTGTATGTGGCTGACGACATCACCTTATGAACTAGTAGTGTATACCTATTTAATAAATTGATTAGTGATTACCAATTTACTCTATAAATAATAGTTAACTCGAATGAGTTAGACAACTACGAATACGAATGTACGTACGAAACCCAAATACGAATGTATTTGGGTATCGAGTTTGAATTATTAAATGTGTATTTGAACAATAAACGACGATTGTACAGGGTGATTTTGCCAATTTTTAGGAGGCGAAGGGGGAAATCTACAACTTTTTCTATGGGGCCATTATTCGAATCTTACTTCTACTCTCGCTCTTAACACATTATTGTCAATGGAATATGCTGACTTTTTTTTTATTTTATTTAAAGCCTTTATTGCACAAATCATGGTGTACAAAGGTGGACTTAATGCTAAAAGCAGTCTCTGCCTTATTATTATGGGGCATCTGAATATGCATCTGAAATCCTAAAAGACCCGATAGTAAATGTCGTATGTATTGATGATCTCATTCACATTTATTTCAAATGCGCGTACAATATGTTCAGATATTTTCATGAATATTAAAAGAAACCTACCTACTACCTTTTAAAAGAAAAATCTTTAGAAAATATGGTAGGTAAACAAAATTTCTTAAATTTCTGACTCAATATTCTCAATATGTAAAGTAAGTACCAATCGTTGCAAACTTCTTTTAGCATCGACTTCAAGTCTTGAAGGTAAATAAAGTGTCAACAACTTTCTACGTAACATAAACTACTTTGATATTGAAGAATACTTACTATCAAACTAGTAAGGAGAATCCTGCTAAGTTGATTTGCATATTAATTGACCGAGACAGGTGAACTTTCTTTTCTCCGGTTTTTGGCTTACACAGCAAGTGAGTTGCTATTTTATGGTTCACTTTTAATAACTCTTTTGTGTCGAAGAAAACGTTAAAAACAAAGCTATTACCATAATGAAGACAGCGCGAAAGTGATAGATAAGACATGTGATGACATGAAGTCGTCACAGGTATGGTTTGAAAATTATAATTGAATTAGTTATGAGCAAGCTCAATAACCAATCGCAATTTTGGAGTAGGTACTTATTTTTTCCACTGTTATTACATTTTTGTTACATTAGACAGTTTATCGTATTGTTCTATTTTTATACGATCCTCTTAGTCCAAACACTAAGAAAAACCTACTATATTTTTTGTATTCTATATTTTTTGCCATATTTTCATAGACTACTAATCTCCTAGTTCATATTTTTGCCTTAGCTGAGCTCTACAAATATAGCTCCAATTGTTGACCAAAACTTTGTGTCCAGTTGCTACCATTTTATTCAATGAAAGCACTGTGTTTCTAGAAGGGCGACAAATTACAATACAAACATTATCCACTTAATCCAATTTTATTCCGTGTCTATTACTGAAAAGGTCCGGGATATTAATAGTGCCGTTATAGTAATCCTCGTATCGTGTAATGGAGGTATATATTCTGACTCCTCCGCGGGTCATTTGTAAGGGATTTACGTGATCTATTTGAATCCTGTTATACCTACGGACCGAACATATTTTATGGGCACTGTCCTTCTGCCCGCACTAAAATAGCAATTGTTTTACATCCAAAGAGTTCTATCCATTACATAGGCGAGCGGTTTTGGCTCCGCATCCAAACTGCATCTTTTCCTTAGTAGTTGTAGATCTAGTTTAATGGAATTTTACATCCAGGTAGGTCGAGTGTCACATACCTCTTCAAGATGCAGGGGTGTACAAACTGGAATGTGACTGTGGCCACTCCTACATCGGTCACACAAAGCGTAGTACCTACAGGCGTGCGGATTAAAGAAAATATAGCCGATATAAAACATAGACGGTCAACGCAATCTGCAGTATGTGAGCATGCCTTAGATAAACCCAACCACTTCATACGTTTTGACCAACCTAAGGTACTCGCGAAAGAACGGCGTTTTGTTCCTCGCATGCTACGTAAGGCCATGGAAATTAGAAAATACCCTAATTTTAATAGAGAAGATGGTTGGAAAGTTCCACCGGCATGGGATCCTATTCTTTTGAAGACACAAGCAACATCTCATACTGCAAGGTCTTAAGACACTGTAAGCTCTTTCTGCGTGGATAGGAACGTCAATTAATATTAATGAGTGACGGTAGTTTTAATTTAATTTTTCATAACTATGTAATGACAAATAACATCTTAGTCTGTCTGTGACCACGGGTGCTGTAAAATATTCGAAACGTCAGGCATTAAATAGAAATAAACGTTCGCGAAATCAATCCGTAAAAGTATGTTTTAATTACTAGGTAGGTGTTATAAAGTTAAAAGGGCGATCTATATTCCATTCGAATACCAAATCCGGTTATGAATGGTACTCGTTATGAAGAGAACGATTTTTATGATGGTGTTAGTTTTTGGTATGAGAGTGGAATAGATCAGTTGTAGGGTGCTTCCTATGTGTTCCAGCACAGAAAAGAATCTGATAAAAGTTGCATGGCAGGGTACGGGCTAGCTCTAGCAGTGTCCTAAAAGCATTCGCCGACAGGTTAGATTGTCACTACTTGAACCACTGCAGCATGGTTCACGTGGTGGCAGTCTGACCTGTTGTGCTATCAAAAATGTATTTTATTGTGTGTCACTGTGTGTTTGTTTGTATACTAACATTAGGCTAAGTCTCTTATGTAACTAACAAATTGATCCTTTGTTGGTCGAAATAAATGAATTGAATTGAATTGAATTGAATGTACGCCCTTATTAAAGCTTTCAAGTTTTTCAAGTAAGTATGGCACACATCCAAATCCAATTCGCGTTTGCAGCGATTGTATTGACGTTGTATTGGGCCTGTAATTATTGGGCCTTATTTGGTTCGAGACTCGAAAGTTTTCGATTACGTTTGAGTGTGAAAATTTACATAATGATCAACTACTACACAATCAGAGTCTCAAATAATATACAGGGTGTTATTGCAAGGGGGTGCCAAATTTTTGGAGGTGAAAGGGACCATCAATATGAACAACTTTTACTATGGGACCATCGTTCAATTAATAATTTTATTTTCTGCCTCTCCATACATTTTGTCAATGTAGGTGACTGATTTTGTATGGGGAACTCGAAATTTTATTTAAGATTTTGACCATGACCCCATAGTAAAAGTTGTTCATATTGACGGTCTCATTCACCTCCAAAAATTTGGCACCCCCTTGCAATAACACCCTGTATTTTTTTATCAGGACCCTAATTCTTGTTTTGTTGTAGTTTTTCTATTTGTGGATATTATATCTTATTTTTTTCGGTAATCGCACTACCACACGGAAAAAGTTAAGTAGATAGATAGTCAGATAGAAGTGAAGATCTAATGTTATAATGATAATATTGAATGTCGATATATGCGAAGTAACTCATATTGCTAATAATCTTATATTGCTATTTAAACATGCTTAGTAACACTGTCGGTATCAAAATAGCGAGATACTGTTCTAAAAGAGATAACGGTAATGTCGGATTGGATCGGAAAGCGGAAAGCGATCGGAATAGTAATATGAGCCTCATAATACGGCTAAAGGATTATTAAGGCTCGAGAGATGATGCAGGTTAATGCTTTAATGTGTTGACACTGATTTGTGGTTTTCTGACGATGGGGAAATGTACAGGAAAATATAGTAGATAGATTATGTACTTGTACATTAGGTACTCAAGTTTGAGCGACTGTCCCATATCAGCATTATTATAATTTAGTTAGAGCAGTTATAAACTAACTATACTTTCTGTCATTTGACGTAGAACGTTGTCGTTTGTAGGTAGTATGGTAGAACGTGGGTAGGTAATACCTATATTAGATAAGTAAGTTTAGCCTGCAAACAAACCACTGTTGTGTAAAAGCCTCACCTTAAGTTAACTATCCATATTAACATAACATTATTGAAAAAAGCACCGATTAGATTAGATTTAGATTGTTTTTATTTATTCAATACAACGTCAATTTAATATTAATTTAAACAGATAATTTATATATAAGTTTTTGTGTGCTTATTTCTCAGAGACACTAATATGAATTCCAAATATGAATTCCGATTTGCCTCTGAAATACTAAATGTTTCTTACGCTAACTTTTACACTACCTATTACACTTTTCCGATCAGATTAAGTTATTATGTAATTACATAACTTGAGCCCGGAAGTGGAAGCAATCGTAATGAGATTGCAAAGACTATTAAAACTTCTATTTAAACTTTGATTAACTTTTTGATTGGTGATTTAGCTAAATGTTTGATGCCAAGTAGATGAACCGCCGATTGGATGCCCAAACATAAAATTTGCGAGAATCTTTTTACTAAGAGGGTGTACACAAGTCCTTTAATTTTATGTGTTCGACCCTAACTACATGTGGTGGCTTCGATCTAATGTCCAAAGTCCAAAACCATTAAAACCCGCTAGCGCAAGTCTGGATTAGCTTATTTCTGGATTAAATCATCGTTTTGTCTCTATTTTGACAGAGACATAAACGATGATTTAATCGAGTATTACGCTTATCCTGACATGCGCAAGTCGGCTTAAAGAAACTACTAGACCACTTCTGGGCTAGTAGATAGAAAAGGATTTCGCGAAATCCCATGACCATTATGGTGATTTTGCGGGAACCCATATCAAATCCATTGCCAGAGCGTGCAGCGAAGCGATCAAAGTTCGTGCGATATCATACGCAATCCGATATTTGAGCGGAAGTCACGAATAGCTAGATATATTGCTCGTACTATCCACATATCTACGGATGTATCTATGGATACTGGTTTATTAAAAAGATGAGTTAAGCTCATTGACGACGGATGATTATAAAGATACAATATGTGAACACGTGTGTGAGCTTGATAGTTTATTATCATAGGTTATACAACCATACAATTTAACAAATGCAATATGGGTGCCATAGCCACTGGCGTTCTTTCAATTATATAAGATGAATTGCTTACGAGTCCCGTTATATCACCCCTTTTGAGTTTTTCCACTCACTTCGATTGCGAGTGCGTTAGTATTTTGAATGGAAAATTGACAGCGCTGCCTTTATCTTCCCCTTATAAAATGTTTCGAAATTTTAACGCGCTCGCAATGGAACGTGAGAAGATAAAACTCAAACTAGTAGTATTGATTGCAAAAATACGAGAAGGTAACTTTGCTTTGTTGTGATTTGTATTTATTAACTTGGCATGGAAAACGGCTAACGTTTTAACTGAATACTCGTAGATGGTAACATTGCTAAGAGAATGTAATATGTTTCTATATTAGGAACGAGTAGTCTTTGTCAAAAATGCTATTCATCCTCTTTATTATAATTCCATACCGCTTAAGTCTGTATGGAACAGTGATATGTTATTACTACGTATAGAGCAGTTATACCAAGCAAAAACTGTGTCGCGACAACTCGATGATAGTTGTGACGTATTCCTTGAAATGTGATTGTCGAATATGAAACCTATACTGCATGGTTGTTTTTTTTTTGTCTGTTTTTGTTTTTTGATTGTTTTTTTTGTTTTGTATTATGTAAATTTGTCATGTGATTGTGTATGTTATTATTTTGTGAACTCGTTCAAATGTGTGTCTGTTTGTGATGTCCTAAATTAATAAATTCATTTTCTTTCTTTCTTGCTTTCTTTCAAACCGTTTGTATTCATGTGGCACGAAATTTCTTCGTGATTTCGTCAGTTCCATAAAGCTAGTAACTTCAACGGTATGGAATATAAATATTAAGATACCATAAAAAATATTCGTATTATACCAAATATTACGTCGTTACTAAGGGCTTCAAATACTAATGCGTTGATTTGATGTAAATTTGTTTTACTGACGATTTGGATGCAGACCCTTCTTAGTTGAATTTGATTAAAATATTTGATTTTCAGTTCCGTTTGATCTGCCAAGCAAAATTAATGGATCCGATCCTTCATTTACAAATTAACTTACAACTTTTTTTTGATATAAGATATTATTAAATCTAAAAGCTTTTATTGATTTTTAATTATCTTTTATTTAATGATGAGCTTATTAAACTGTCTGAATATGAATAGAAATCTAATATGCGAGCTAGGTGCTCCTATCTTCATAAAACAATGAAGCCTCTGCTCAAGGTTCATGGGTCTATATAGACATACCCTTAAATAAACCCCTTTTTATAAGGTCGGGGACGTGACCTTAACAGTTTAGTGACAATTGCCAACAAAGGTGGATTGGGTAACCTACATAAATGTGCTACAGGAACTAGAGTCATTATTAGTAAAATTATGACGTGATGTGAGACGTAGGTACTCCGCGGGATTAGCTGCTTGTGATAGACGTCACTTGTTTAGTCGCATTGGCTATCTACCCTCTCGATATCGCGCCGTGGCTTTTTAAATTTAAGTTATCACTACCTTTTTTTTTCAAAGTTTCACAGTGCTACATAATCACCCGGGCGAGATGCAACTGTGGATGCACTGGTGCGCCGCGATTATACTATACATATAATATAGCTAATACGCGACAGTAAATAATTCTGTAATATTGAGGTCACGACCGCCTTACCACCTTAAAAGTAAATAAATCGCTGGCACTTCGCGTCGTCTTTTGTTTGAAGTGTTGCCCGTTTTTGTGGCATGTTTACGAGCGATCGTCATTTGTTTGTGATAAGCCGGTAGAGACTTCGACCGTACATTATGTGTTGAATAAACTTGTAATACTTTTGTCTTTTTCGTTGTTACAGAGTGACCCTCGGCAACTGCATGGGGCTTGGCGTGAGGCCTTACAGTCCCCCCTGGTGGGGTCAGTTGGCCTGGTTCATTGTTTTTGCCGTTATGCTGTTGCTGGCCATCTTGGGGAATACGCTAGTCATATGGATTGTACTGGGTGAGTTTAATTTTCTTTTTACATAGTATCTGGTCACCGTTATTATATCATCATGCAAGATGTAAAGAAAGTAAGATCATATTAGATGCAGATTGACTGGAACCGATCGATCATTAATCAAAACCTTTAAGTAGGTAGAGGCACATGGATGATGATGGTGAAAGACTGCTAGAGCCATTTCAACATCGACAAATAAGCACAACGAATAGTTCAAACATAGAACGTCATTTTGTATGAAGTAGTGGATAACAATGGGTACTTATTAAGATACTTTAAAACATCCCGTTTAAGTTAAAAAAGTTTTAAAAATATTATAGATAGTTCTAACAAAACACTATTTTCCAGTTAACCGCTTAAGTACTTGATGTCTATTAATTACATTAATAACCTGACAATTATGTAAATGAGCTGGTAACGCCCGAAATTGCAGCAATAAATTCAAAGCCGTGTCACCACTACCCAAATTTTGTCGGCTAAATGGCTACCTTTCATGAGTTCAACAGCAAATTTATGTTATTTTTTATTAAAAAATTGCAGACAAAAAGCATTCAGTAATGGGAGCGAACATTAAATAACAAAGCACTTCGTTTTGGATGCGAAAACTTTTAAAACGACGAATTTGTGTTGGTAATTATTTTTGTACATTGTAGAGAGAAAGTAACTAAACAAACGGAACAACCTAAAATGAAAAGCTTTGCTGCCCTAGAACTCCTATTTGACAAATACACGTAACTAATGCTGCTCATTACAACAAGATGGGTATATCATAAGTTCAACGTGTATATTTTAATCTTATTCTTTGATGTTTAAGTACGATAACATTATTAATGAATCCCAAAAGTAATGCGCTTGTGACAAGCCTTTTTATGTTAAATATCATACTTCAAATAAACTGATATGAACAAGTTGAGTGAACAACAACACGTACTATGAAGTAAGATAGTCAGGAGTGTTTAAAGTCTAAACAAACAGCGCGAGTTATGAGTATTACAAAAAATATATCTTGAAGTTGTTTCATTCAGATACAAGTTGAGCTTTGAGTTTCCAGTGTAAGATGATCTTGCATTGTTTGAAAGAGCGCCTCAGCAAGAGCTCAGATTTTGATGGAACATAATGTAATGTTTGAAATAACCAGTTTACTTTTCATTTCTACTACAGTTCGTTACTCTGGATATGAGTCGAGAAAGTGAACGCATGTACAAAGTATTTAATGGAAGAAAAAAAACTAACAGTACTCGTATCATGTATTGTTTCACGAGTGTAACTGAAACGAAGTTTGATTGTATATTCAATCATTTAGAGCGCATAATTATCAAAACTGATGAGATATCATTTTCAAATTCTATCTTGAAGGTGTACCAATATTTGTAATACTACTGACACTAAAAGTCATAAAAAGTCATAAAAGTCGTTTATTTTTGCATATAGACCCACTGGGGGCACTTATACTTGGGCACTTGTCTTGTATACATTAGCAAATAGCATTTGAATTTTTATTTTTGGGTACCGTACACACCAGGGTAAAAACGGGACCCTATTACTAAGATTTCGTCTGTCCGTCTGTCCGTCCGTCTGTCTGTCACCAGGCTGTATCTCAAGAAACGCGATAGCTAGACAGTTGAAAAATTCACAAATTATGTATTTGGGTTGCTGCTATAACAACAAATAATAAAATTAAGATAAAATAAATATTTATTTCAATCAATCAATCAGCCTGTTGCAGTCCACTGCTGGACGTAGGCCTCCCCAAGGGCACGCCAAAGTGCACGATCCCCTGCTTTCCTCATCCAGTCACTACCAGCGACCTTCTTTAGGTCATCGGTCCATCTGGCAGGGGGGCGTCCAACACTACGTTTGCCGAGACGTGGTCTCCATTCAAGAACCCGTCTACTCCAACGTTCATCGGTTCTGCGACAGATATGGCCAGCCCACTGCCACTTCAGCTTGCTACACTTCTGGATAATATCCACAACTTTAGTCCTCTGCCGGATGATTTCGTTGCGGATTCTATCCCGCAGTGAGACACCAAGCATAGACCTTTCCATAGCTCGCTGAGCGACATGAAGTCGGTGGGCCAGTCTGACCGTCATATTCCACGTTTCGGCTCCGTATGTCATGACAGGTAGGACGCACTGATTAAATACCCTACGCTTTAGGCATTGTGGTAGTGACGACGAGAAGATATGACGCAGCTTCCCAAATGCTGCCCAGCCCAGCTGCACTCTTCTTGTGATTTCACGTTCGAAGTTGTCTCTACCTAGCTGCAATGTCTGCCCGAGGTAGACATATTCTTGAACAACTTTGAGCGCTTCACCATTGATCAAGATCGGCTCCGGAATGGTAAAGTCGTTGAACATGATCTTGGTCTTGTCCAAATTCATCCGGAGACCGACCGACATTGAAGCAGCATTAAGGCTGTGCAGCATTTTCTGCAAATCCTGAAGCGATTCTGCCATCAGTACTATGTCGTCTGCAAAGCGAAGATGGCTGAGATACACGCCATTAACGTTGATGCCCAGTCCGTTCCAGTCCAAAGTTTTGAAGACATCCTCTAGTGCATTGGAGAACAGTTTCGGAGAGATGACATCTCCCTGTCTCACCCCTCTAAGCAATTGGATGGGTTTCGCCTTATGATTCTGTACTTGGACGGACATCGACGCTGCTTTGTATAAGCTTCTCAGTACCTCCACATATCGCCAATCGACTTGGCATCGCTGCAAGGATTCCAGAACAGCCCAGGATTCTACGGAGTCGAAGGCTTTTTCGTAGTCCACAAATGCTAAGCACAGGGGCTGATTATACTCCTGCGACTTCTGCATAATCTGCCTCACTGTGTGGATGTGGTCCACGGTGCTAAAGCCTTTTCGAAACCCAGCCTGTTCCGGTGGCTGGAAGGCGTCAAATCTTGCGGCAAGACGGTTAGTGAGGACTCTCGAGAACAGTTTATAGATGTGGCTTAAGAGCGCGATAGGTCTGTAGTTTTTCAGGAGGTTTTTGTCTCCTTTCTTGAAAAACAAAGCCACCACGCTCTCACTCCACGCCCTCGGGGTAGTCCCTTTGACTATGACGGAATTGAACAGCTCCTTTAGCATTCTCAGGATCGGAGTTCCTCCTGCTTTGAGAAGCTCGGTAGTAATTCCGTCTTCGCCGGGAGCTTTCCCATTTTGGAGCTGTTTGAGAGCCCCCTCGATTTCGTCTTCGTCCACTTCTGGGAGATCGTCGGTAAGGTGGCGCGTTAGTGCGGCTCTAGGGTCATTTGCATCAGGCGGAGGCTTTGGGGCATGCGAGGCATAGAGCTGTCGGTAGAAGTTTTCAACCTCAGCGAGTATCTCCGGAACCGATGTGACGATTTTGCCTTCCGAGTTTTTAAGCTTCGTCAGGTGGCTCCTACCCAGTCTTTTAGCAAAGACTTTTGACCCCCGATTTTGCTCAATCGCGTTCTTTATGAGCTGCGTGTTGTAGTTTCGGAGGTCACGTCTCACCAACTTGCGGATTTTTCTGTTGAGACGTTGGATGTCCGACGAAGCTCTCTCCGGCATCTCACGTCGAATCTGCATCAGTCCCAGAGTCTCCGCCGAAAGTTTAGACTTTTGGCCACCTCGCTTACTCTTGAAATGCCTGACTCCTACTTCGCGAAGCACCCTGGTCACACCTTCGAGGTCCTTGTCAACATCTGCAGTGGTTTCCAGTGCGGCGAAGCGATTGCGTAGTTCTAACTGGAACGCTTCAGAGCCATTTACGGTCTGGATAAGTGTTGGGCGAAGAACGGATCTCACCATACGACTTCTCTCAGCTTTAAAGTCGATATTTAGGGTGCCTCTTACCAGTCGGTGGTCACTGCCGGTATTAAACCTATTGACCACAGCGACATCCCTAAATATATGCTTCTTGTCTGTCAAGATGAAGTCGATCTCGTTCTTCGTCTTACCGTCGGGGCTTTGCCAGGTCCACTTCCTATGGGGTTTTTTCTCGAAGAATGTGTTCATACAGAATAGCCCCTGCATATCCAGGAAGTTGACTAGCATTTGCCCCCTACGGTTCCTTAATCCAATTCCGTGTGGCCCGAAACGCAGTTCGTCGCATTCTCGCACTCCCACTTTGGCATTGAAGTCTCCCATGACAACGGTGAAGTAGGTCTTGGCGGTGTCATTTATGGCCTTAGCGATATCTTCATATAGAGCCTCAACCTCTGTATCCAGATGTGACGATGTCGGCGCATACACTTGTACAACCTTGAGGGAATACCTTTCGGTCAGTTTCAGAACAAGGTACGCTACCCGGGTCGACACACTGGACACTTCCAACACGTTGTCACGGAGAACCTTGTTGACAAGGAAGCCCACGCCACGTCTGTGACTGCTGGTCGCCCTCACGGAAGTAGAACAGGTGGCCGGACTCTAGGGTTGTCGTGTCCTCCCCCTGTCTTCGGACTTCAGACAGTCCCAAGACGTGCCACCTTATGTTTCCAAGTTCTACTTCTAGCTGGTGTAGGCTTTCATCCAGCCGTAGACTGCGTCCATTGTACGTCGCCAAGGCCAAGTTGTGGCAGCCGTAGTCCCTCGCCCGGGGATTCTTCGCACCCCCCGCCCCATCGAGATCTAGGCCGCTGCCGTGACCCGGAATCGTGGAGCTGCCGGGCACTGGGGGCCGTGTTTGCGTCGTATTTAACATTGGGGGAACTTGCCCATACTCACCGCGCTGGGCAGGCGGGTTGGTGAGCGCAAGGTCGAGTCTCGCACCGACGGCGCTGCTGCCCGCCGCCGGCCTGGGTATTTAGGCTCAGCCTCTTAGATGGATATACCGCCATCGGTTCGGTGGCCAGAGCCTCGTTTGCTGATTGGCAGGGTGCACCGCGTGCAGGTAAGGATGGCTTGGGACACGAAGATGGAAGGCTGTCCCCTTACACCCCAAAATAAATATTTAAGGGTAGTGTTTTTTTGCCTTTTATATACACCAAGTACGGTACCCTTCGTCCGACTCGCACTTGGCCAGTTTTTTCATCTTCATCTTTATTTGTTCATATAATGGCAATTTGTATTTTTTTTCAGGCGTAACACGAAGCATCAATACTTGTTCATTGATTTGATTCAACAAAAAACGGAAAAGGTATTCATGTGGAACAAGTTGCCTTTTTTGTTTTACCAAATCAACAGTGATAAGGGTTCTAGGTAATAGCTACCGGTATCAAGCTCACCCTTTGACAGCTTCGGCCGGTTTCATCATGTCCACTAAATAGTAGTGTCTTACGAATGTTAGGCAGAACTAAACATTATTGTATTAAATAGTTTAGAGACCGCTTAAATTGTGGAGTGAAAACTGTTAAGTCTGAAGAAGAAGCTGAAAAGGCCATTATAATACTTATGTAAGACTTATTTACTAGTCCTGTGGTGCATGTCTCGGCACAGTTTTACTCGTATCTGTTGAGGTGGCGCTCAAAAACGGTGTGATGAAATTCGTGTTTATTTATTTATTGAGAAGAATTTTTCAATAAAGCTTACAAATCATAAATATTATAAGCTGCATAAGTTAAAAGGATAAATGATGCAGTGGAGAGTCAGAAAATTGAATTGAACGAGGCGGTTATACTTTTAAAACATCTGCCTTTCTTGTGATTCAGAATATGGCCGCTGATAAGTTCTTGTTTGCGTTGTACAAAATCCAAAACTTTATACAAAATGACGTCGAATCAATTTCAACCGAAAGTATCGATTTAATTAAGCGCTGGCTAGTTCCTATTCGTTCATCGTGAATCCAGCATTTACCTATTGTGTTTGCCGCACATAGAAAAAAACAAAATGCAGTATTTAATTCTAAGTTAAATGCTCAAAATAATAGGATATTTAAAATAATATATTAAGCGATAGCGTTATAAAGCTAACACCCAGTCAATTGCTGAACATGTTGTTTTATTATACCAGCCTTTTTGTCTGCAGCTCACCGAAGGATGCGCACCGTCACCAACTGTTTCCTGGTCAACCTGGCTGTAGCCGATCTTCTCATGGCGACACTAAATGGTGCTCCCAACTTCGTGTTCTTGGTGACCGCCCACTGGCCCTTTGGTGCGGCCACCTGCACTGCGAGCAACTTCACAGCGAACCTCACTGTGTCTGCTGGAGTTTTTACCTTGGTCGCTATTACTGTTGACAGGTGTGTACTAACTACAGCTATAATTGCGTAGGTTTATTACTGTTAATACCTACATTTTAACGCAGGTCATCCATCAATTAAAGCAGTTTCACACTAAAGTCAAGCAAATGATAAAAACATATATTTTTTTTCATAACTAATTTGTCCAGTCTACGCAATATCCTTATGACTTAAAACCCTGTTAGAATGTGTTATTTTGTCTGATGTAGGTATTCCCTCTGTAAAATTCATTTAAATTCATTATGTAGCTTTAGTGTGAAAGACCACAACGTCCATACATCCTCAAAAACTTTAAACTATATTTTTATAATATGAATTCTTGGTAACCAACAACAGTTCTCTTGACAAGTCAGACTCTTGACAAGCTATGAGCTAAATGTCAGTCAAGACGGCTAAGTTCTTATTACATTTACACGTGGAATACGATTTTCCTGACCTTTCATGTGTTAACGTGCACTGTCTTACCTTACCTACTAGACGTTGCGGAAAGCAAGATATTATGTATGATGGAGGTTAGTGGCGAGTGCCGGGAGTGTAGTAACAGAAGTGTAAATATTTTTACTCGAAAATATATATTTACTACACTTAGTAACACATAACTGTTACGTTAGAAATAGTAAACCGTATATTAATTAACCGTTTACCTTCAATATACGTCAATATGTTGAAAAGCGAAATCAATCAGATAGGTAGAGTCAGTAAATAATAATTACCTTCCTAAATAACGTGAATTAATCAGCAAATGCTACTATAACAATGATTCTACCGTACTAAAATTATTCTAACCTCGCCGTTATTTGATTAAAGTCATAAAACAAAGGATATTGTTATGGGCGAAATACGAGATTTTACGGGCTATGAAGCCTACCTGTCTGTGACTGAAATGCTTTCAGCCTATTATGATAATTCAGCGCTGGATTACATTTTTCCCTGTCCAACTTATCATGATGCTCGAACCATCGTTATGATGAAAAAGACCTAAATATAATTACTTTAAAATTTAATACAATTTTATTGTACACTAGTGGCCCGCCCGCGACTTCGTTCGCGCGTTTTAGTTTAACTCCGTTCCCATAGATCGTAGCAAAAATTTATAAGCCTATACGCATTAAACTATAGCCTTCCCTGATAAATCAGCTATCTATCATATTTTATAACCTTAACAATAGTTCCTGTTAGTAGCGCGTTCAAACAAACAAACAAAAACATACAGTTTTAAAATATGTACAAAGAAATGCGTACAGATAAATGTTATATTTTATGTACACACAACACGTAGCCCGGTATAATGGTCAAACTTACACAGGGATATCATCTTTTTATTTTACAACGAAAAGGAAATACTTCGTACGCCCTATCGTCAATCGTATATTTATTTCGGGTACTAAAATAACCAGGCTACTCTCTGCGCTTACACAGCATCATGTCACATCCGCTGTGAGAGAAGCAAATTCCCTCAAGTCTTCTCCCGCTACCTTAAGAGTTTGAATTTGAGCTTTGTTTATGGTTATTGGTTATAGCAAATACCTACTCTACTTTCTTGAGTTCAAATTGTTAATTGAAAGGGACAATTCTATGTAAAGATCTACGCCACCATCATCATCAACATCCAAAAGCCGTCCACTGCTAAACATAGGTCCCCCACGAAAAGTTTGCAGAAAAGTTCCAGATTGGACACCTTTCGACCACAGGAGCAGCGTAGATATTCACCGACAATATGAACATACGATCTGCAATCTACACTGGACACAGACCGATTGATATCTACGCTGTTTAAACACAAAAAAATATTATTTACTATATTCTAAGGAATAAAATCTCTTCTCGAGAGCAACATCAATAACAAACATGACGTGTCAAATATTCTGTCTCAGATATGTCAAATGACTGTCAAAAATGAAATAAAAAATATGTATTTTAATCGTAAGCACTAAAGAGTATTGATATCAAATTCGAAGCAAATCACCCCCATGTAAGAGAACGTGTATGCAAAATTTGAAGTAGATTGGACCAAGGGATCTGGTTGTCCCATACAAACTTTGCACCCCTTTTTGACCCCCTTAGGGGTGGAATTTCTGAAAATCCTTTCTTATCGGATCCCTTCGTCATACAAAGAACACACCCTCCCAGTTTCAGGTCTCTACAATCAGCGGTTTAGGCTGTGCGTTGATCCATCAGTCAGTCAGTCAGTCAGTCAGTCAATCAATAAGTCAGTCGTTCAGGACAAAGCATTTTATTGGTATAGATAGATTACCAGCAAAGGCACGGTATAAAGCACGGTTTCGTGACTGTGCGTGTTTTGAGAGTTTCATACAAAGAATACTGAACGCCTTGAGTTGATACGGTGCTGTTTCCTGTACAAGTGGTTAGATCTGCTTGTGACCGATGCCTTTTTTCAAGACTTAATATAATAGACTCTTTTAATTATATTATGTATACCCGTTGTAATATCCAATTAATAGCTGTTGTAACGAACCTAAAATGTATGTAACCTACCAACTGTAAGATTTACGCAAACGGCGAATAAAATAAATAATTCTCATTATGATGTTCATCACAGGTGCTCCGTATTGGGTCCTACTTTCGATCCGACCCCCATAAACTATCAATGGCTTAAATATAATCTGGGATCTAAGCCTTTCTTGTTAAGTAACAAGTTAATCCATAGACAACCTGGCGGTTGAATAGGATATTTTTAATGTCTTATTTAAGCAAATCAGAAACTTTTTGCAACTTTGTTTACCATAAAAAATAATAGATTTGAAATCCTAGTGATTATGACTAAATTTCAAATACTATTTATAGACATTAATTAAGACTTAGACTAATTTCGGGACTTCCAGGAATGCCAGAGTAAGTTGAAAGTTTCTTGGAAATAATTCGCAGTTGTTTGTATGAAACAAAGCTTTGTAGGCAATTCACATAAATAGCATACCAATCTCCTTGTGTAACATGAATTCAGTATCCAATTTCACACTTCAAAGTATCTATTTATAGTACCCAATTTCTTTTCTATTTACAATCACGCAACGCAAACACCGAAAGGGTAGAATTGTTTAAGCGTGGTTCTATCTACCTATTCAAATATTTGATCAATATCACAAAATAAATGATGGACTCTGCCGAGTCACCGGTTACCGAGTTTACTTGGACATGACAGGCTTATGGTGTGGAGGCAAACAGTCATTTTATTATTGCTATAAGGTACCATTAGCAGCATTAAACTTTGAAGGTAATGTCATATCTAACCTAGGATTTGTAAAAGGTCGTTACCAAAAGTTTTAATGACGCAGTCAAACCATTTAATTTGGGACGGTTTTATATGCTTTCTTTATATGAAGTTTCGTTCAACGTAGGGAGGGGAATATACTTGCGTTAAGCTCGTATTAATTTTCCTACTGACTTGCTTTCAGCTTCCAACTCCTCGAGGTTTCAAACGCTTGAATAAATAATTCTGGTTGAAAATCCCTGAGGTATGTAAATAACTTTCAGCACCCTAGAAGAGCCTTAAAGGGCCGTCGTTGTTGGGAAACAGATTTTATTGTGTTAATAAAAGTAAACACACGATTTTTACGAGTAAACGATAAAAACGTTAGCGCTTTACGACGATTTTATATTGATGTTTAAATTATATCCCACATGAATCGCTTACATTAGCGTAGTCAGATGTTTAGATTCTTCTCACTTCTTTAAAATAACAACGTCAATCCAAAATCACGAGTATGTAAAATACCTAAGGCTAAAGATAAGTAAGTATTATTTTTGTCTGAGTAGGTATTCGTAACTAATTTATAAAATAATTGTTCATACGAGTAGAATGAGTATCTACTAGCTAGCCCATACGAAAACTTTTTCTACTTTGACAAGATGGTATTTTCAAAGAAAATGTTAACATTATTTACGTGACTTTTTCTGAGACATTATTACTGATTGAAATTCCCATTCCAATATCAATTAGGTCTGACTTGCAAGTCAACGCAAATCTGATACATAAACTTCGTACGAAGTACGAGTCCTTAGCGAGTACTTAATATTTATGATGAAACTTTACCATTTGCGTGTCTTTTCTACAGGTAATAAATAAGTAATAAGTAGGCTACCGCAAACGCGTAATGTAAAGTTGTAAATCATAAACTTTACATAAAGTTGTGTCATGTTACTTATTTGCGAGTAATGTAGTTAATAGGTAAAGTCCTCATAAGAAGAATACTTTTTTAATTTAAGATACTAAATTCGTTACTTACCTGAAGTTGAAAAGTTGAATTTATTGTAAAAGTACGTAACACTTTTGAATTATATATATCTTTTTTTTGGAGGCCAAAATATGAACTAAGTACCTATTATAAATTTGATAATTTAAAAGTTAACAAATGTAAGTATTTAGGTTTAGTTGAACTAGTATATTTATTTATTTATTTATTTAATCATTTGTTTCAGGCAACAAAGGCCCATACAATATATACCTTAAAGACTAACATAAATATTTAAATTAAAACACAAAAAACATTCAAATAATACACTATTTTGTGTTTTGTTAATATATACTTTGTTTACTAACCTACAGCCAATGTTTTATCGAATGGCACTATTTAACATCTATGGGCCGGTTTCATGGTCGATACATTTAACTCAACTAATGGTTAATGTCGTTACCAGCCATTAATTTAGTTAAAGTATTTTTTTCTTTAATACGCGCGCAATCGTAAATATTCAATCGCTGTAACGACATTATCGTAATTTGCGTTAATACCGATCACGCAACCGTTTCCAAGTAGCTTTAACGGATACTTTAGAAAGCAAGCAATCAGCACGTCGATTCACTAAGCAAATGAGAATGCTGTTATTGAGAACGATAAGAAAGTTTGACGATTTTCTTTGACTTCAACATTGATCAGCGCATTTAGAACCGTCAATATAATCTGAAATTCAAGCTCGACGTCAAACACAGCGGTGATGTTGCCGTTAGTGTATTGGCCCCCTGAACAGTTAATAATAAATAAATAAATATTGGACACCAATTACATACATTGCTAATGCACTTGTGTTATGGAAATCAGACACAACGGTGGTACCACAACACCCAGACCCTAATAAATAATTATCAACTTGATTTTGTTTTACTTCAGCTTAATTGAATGAAACTTCTGACCTGATGACCTAAAAATTTTGGCTTAAATCCAATGTTTTGTCATAACGAAGCTTGGCAGTAACAAATAAAGTTATTAGTTCTACGACTAAGTAAACAAACATTGCTTAGTCCGTTTTAGGGTTAAGACTAATAATGTGGTTTTTCTTTTGTAAGTTGTGAATATTTTATGAATCTCCATTCGAATTAATTTTCGGCCCTGTCCACTGAAAAAAAGAATCAACCAAACTAGTTTTGTTGCTCAAATCCTAAAACATAAGGTGCTTCAGAAGAAACGAAGATAAAACTCAGCTATCCATTCGATCTAGTAGTATAATTCAATCCCAGAACATTTGAAAGCGACCCTTGTACGGTTTTCTCGAGAAATATGAGATGAGATCATTGTTTTCAAACTATTTTGAATTTTTGAGTAGTCACTTTATCTCTACTTTAATAAAGAATGTCTGTTTAGTACTTATGTCATATTTGCGTAGCTCCGAAAAAAAATCTAAAAAGAAAAAGCCTTTGTACTTAAATTATTTGATATTAAAATGGCCCGTCGACAATCTACTTAACCTTTATTAGTTTATACGTTTTTAAGACTTAATAAAATGTCAAACCCATTTCAAAGAGATTCTAAGAGAAAATGTTGAGTGATTGAAGATAATTTGATTAGGATTGCTATAATTATTTCCAACCGTTATAAGGAAGGAAGTTTCCGCACAATTTTGAATTAAGACAAATAACAAACCTAGGCAACGTCGTGCATCGAAAAGTGTTTCTTTTTTAACTGGAGACCTTATTGATCGTGAACTATGTAACTTTATGATCAGATAATTTGACATGATGGATAGAATATACTCGTTTGTCAGGTTAAGAACGGATTTCGCGAAATTCCCCTCTTCCTAAGAGAGTGAAAAGGTGTAATAGGCTAGGGCGGGACCCTTTGGGATCTATCCACGAGCTTTGGCTCGTGTATACTTGAGAGGTTTACGTCACAAAATTCCGGAAGATTTGACACTTAGGCTCAGATGCACCATCTCGCTACAACTACAATATCAAACGTCAAATGACTGTCTAACTTCAATTGAATAAACATGACCGATGTTTATAACTTCATTAACACGTTCCGGGACAGTGCCCGCCTACAGGCGTGAAAACAATAAAACATCTATTGTGCCTGGAGTAGTGTCCCGGAACGTGTTAAATCCTAATTAATTATACCTTATCTCACCTCAGGTACGTGGCGATAGTAAAGCCGCTGCAGCACCGCCTCAGCCGGCGCGTCGCCCGCGCAGCGCTCTTCACAGTTTGGTGCGCAAGCGCATTACTCGCACTGCCAAGCTTGCTGTACTCGGACACGTATAAAAAGCAGTAAGTTTTACAGATTAACTGCAACAAGTAAAATTACATGACAAAAACCTGAGTATCGTGGCATTGCTCGAAGGAAACTTGCTGGATTCTTTCAAAGTATTTGGAGCGGAAATCGTACATCGACCCCATAACACACTGCGACTTTTAGCATCGATACTAACGCGCGCGCGTAAACGCGCGACAGCATCGCGGCTCACGCAACATATTTAATTTGGCATCGATGCAGTCGTGCGTTAGTATCGATGCAGAAGCACGACTGCATCGATGCTAACGTGGAATACGTGGTTTAGTTTCGATGCAGTCGCCAATATCCAGTACACAATTTCCAGCTTCTGCATCGCGACTGCATCGATAATAACGCGCGTTAGCATCGCAACTGTATCGATGCTAAATAAGCACAGTGTGTAAAGGTTGACATTTTGCGATTGAATCAATGCAGCATCGCGACTGCATCGCTGCTAAAAGTCGCAGTGTGCAAAGGGACTTACAGATAAACTGCAAGAACTAAAATAACATGACAAAAACTAAGTATCGTAGCATTGCTCAAAGGAAACATGCTGGATTCTTTCAAAAGTATTTGGAGCAGAAATCGTACATCTGAAGTGAATAGCATCGTTTAAGTTAGCCAGCAGCATTACTTTTCCTTTTGATCTTTTATTTTTCATCAATATGTTTTTTTCATCAATAGTTTTTTGATATTTATTAAATTCTGATTTCGACAAAGACCAACGAGCATTGAGGAGCTTAATGCCCTAATTTTTTGTCAAGTTTCAAGTTTTGTAAACTTTAATTTGAAGCTTTACTAAAGATTAAAGAAATAATTGCATGTACGTAGTTCGTTTTCTTTGCTTGTTGAATAATGTACACAATCTGGACAACCCTATTTAGCAAAATTATTCATTTTAAAATAAGTTAAACATACAACTCATTTCTAGGTCGATTCATCGTTGAACACTCAGGTCATTTTAAACCAAATAGTTTAATTTATTAGAATCGATTGTTACGGTATTTCTGACATGTATCTTATTATTTTCGGGTTACCGTTGCAAATGCCATGGTCACGGTGTAACATAATAAGGTAAATGTTAGCAACCCCGTAACAATCAACTTTGATGTTAGTGACCATGTAAAGTTTATAAAAAGTCACTTGATTTTTGATAGATTGTCTTAAAAGTTATAAAAAGATTGTTTACAATATTTGACAAGCAAAGATAAACGGACTCAACGTTTTAAACATGATTCCCGCCTAAAACTTTAAATAGGATTTTGAAAAGAGTAATACTTAACTGGGTTGGAAGTCGCATATCGGATGACAGACAATTAAAATACAGGCAGGTATTATTGTTGGAAACGTTGTTAGAACTTTTAATTGCTTTGTGTAGGTACAGTTAGCTTCAATAAGTTCTTGTGCCCTCTGAAGAAAATACGTAATTTTGAGACTTGATATTTTCAGATAGATAAAAAGTTCAAAAGTTAACTTTGTGCAAGCAAATGCACTGCATTATCATGAAAACATATTACAATTTATTGTGAAACGTCTTAGGAGTGTTGGTATTTTTGTCGGTGACTGTACAAAAATACAAACTTGGTAAACAATGGGATGAAATTGTAAAGAGATGAGACAGCGTCAGTCTTATCTAATGATAGCGTACCGGACTGGGAAATTAGTAATCGCAGGAGCTTTGGGACCAGTTCCTGTCCGTAAAAAGGTTAATTTTGACCATCCTTTATCTCGCTGAAGCACTAAACCGTGAGCAAAACAAATTCGAGACCCCAAGGGGTAATTATCATCAATTTAACATACACCAAGGGGTATGTTAATTTGATGATTTGTACCTAAGTTAGTAACTATTACCACACGCCGAGTTTACGAAAACTTAGGAAGGTCTGTCCCTGTCAACAATTCGTATTAACACGTTCCGGGACAGTGCCCGCCTACAGGCGTGAAAACAATAAAACATCTATTGTGTCTGGAGTAGTGTCCCGGAACGTGTTAAGCCGCGATAAGAGTGTATTTTTGTAATATATTACAGAAATAGGGTTAAAACATATCTATCCACACGTAACGGGAACAGCACCGTATTGTTATTAACCAGGCGTCAACCAGAAGAAGCACGTTCGTTACGTTAAGGGATCAGCAACACCCCGCCTCGGATCCTGGTTTGCTACAACTTAAGATAGTTCTTCTTGTGAATGACAGCCCGTTTGACAGGGTTGGCGGATAGTTGACAAACATCGGGTGACTAGCCGTAAGCGCGTTGCAACGCATGCGCCGCTGGTCAAACGCTGGTCAAACCACCCCGATCGAGATCAACTCGGGACCATGGTCCCGAGTTGATCTCGATCGGGGTGGTTTCGCTACGAAGTTGATAGATGTGCGTTGCAGTATGGGAGTTGCATACAAAGAATACTGAACGCCTCGAGTTGATACGGTGCTGATCCCGTTACGGGTGGATAAATGTGCTTCAACCTGTATTTAAATTAAAAAAACTGCAACAAATAAACTGTCCAAAGGTACATCAATGGAGAAAGAGAAATCTGCTTTATCAAGTGGCCTGACGGAAGCTATCCTACGTCGAGAGCAGATTATTGGTAAGTTTGTTTATTTATTAGCGAAAACATAATATTTTCTATGTTTAAATAGAATTACACCTGTATATAGATAACTTTTTATTGCACATCACATAGGGTAATTATACAAATTCGTTCAGAATAAATGCACAATTTAGGCGGTCTAATCACTCAAACCTAACCTAACCTCACTGTTTTTAAGACTATCTTATTTAAGCATGTAATGCATTGGATTTGGTAATAAATAAAAAAAAAAAACTACAAGCTATCTCTTTCAGACAACCGTTGGGTAAAGTAATAATGAATTCAAGAAGAGGTATTGTGTGCATATACCAATAATTTTGTACACCTATATATGAGATTCAGTTCTCATAAAAGTGAAACTTATTTAGTATATCGAACATAAGCTCACTACTTGTAGTTTCACTAATATACATAGCCTAATCCTCCGATACATGAGCGCTTAAGGCTATATCCAGAAGCGGCGAGGGACTGTTATGCTTTGAAAAGTTTGTACTTCGGCTTGTAATTACAAAATTTAACGAAGCAATAAATCATTCCCGCAGAAACATGCTGCAAGCGTAATTTAATCATCTTCATTCATTCAACCAACTTATTTCTTATATGTATATAGTTATTAACTGCTAATGACATTTCGGAAGTGTCAGTTAATAAAAAAAAATTGAGATCCATTTTACTGAACTTTTTATTGTTCTATCATCTCATATTATATGCATCAAACAAATGAAAGTACAAATGGCGGACTTCATGCTTTAAAGCATTCTCTACCAATCAACTATTGGGTAAGGCAGATACAATTGATACCATCGAAATTTTTGACTTCTTACAATAAACGCTAAAAGCAATCCCAATATACCGGTTATAACTAAGTATCTAATAATGTTTAACTTACCTGTTTATGTAAAGGCCAACTTTCTGTAAATGTCATTTAGGTATATACTTGCTAAGACACCCTTTAAACATCTCCAGTAGGTAGCACTGTGAACCGAGAGTTAGTATGTACATTTGATCAATAAGGAAACTCGCTCCTCTAGGATGGCTGAAATATGCACATAATGAGTAGTTGTTTGATGTTTCCGTAACCTCGAATACATAGCGATAATCAAAGGAAAACTTTCACTCATTCCTAGTAAAAACCCCTCGTTGTTTTATTGAATATCGAATGTTATGTATGTAGCTTCATGGTTTTGTCTAACTGCAATTTTTTTGTAAAGTTCTGTAATTTAAAAAATATTATTTTGTTTTTCAGCTTATTCCGATACCTAATTCAAACTGTTAATTAGCCCCCATACAAGCTCTCTGAATGATACATAAAAGTAATTTAAATTGTGCTTCTATTGAATTGACTTTACTTACCTAGTTGTCTCAGAATGCCTTGCACGCCACGATGCAAAGGTAATAGTCCCTATGAGTACACCTACTTCCACGTGTAAGGTAACTTCGTTTACTTTCGGTAACATACGGTTCATGCTTATTTACTCTACATCCCACATTGATGCCCTTGCTATAAAAAAAAACATTGTTAAAACATTTAACCCCTCAACAGTTACAACCTCGTGTTCCTGGCGGTGACATACGTAGCGCCCATGTCGGTAATGGTGTGGGCGTACGCTCAGATGAGTGCCGCGCTGCGAGGCCGCGCCATTGGGGAGTGCACACACCATCAAATGCAGGTCGTCCGAGCTAAGAGAAAGGTCAGTACAGTAGTTAGTACGTTATGTCCAACTACTTTTAAGTGACACGTGGAATTAGTAGGAGTTAACTAACCTGGTATATTTTAATGAAAGGGTTATTTAAATTATTCATTTTTTCCAGTATCTGGGAGCAAACTCAAAAGGCCTAGTGATGCTCTGCATCTGGGCTTTTTGGCTCTGGCTTGACACTTTTTTGGGTCACCCTGTATATGAAGTTTAACGTTGGTATAATGGAATGGCTATAAGCCAGATAAACGGTGCGAAAAAGATCTTGACATGCATCTGCCACGTACCCACATTTTACACCCTTTTAGGGGTTAACCAACTACTTTGGTATTGATTAGTATGAAAAGGTTTAAAGATAAGTGCCTATATTTTATTCGACTACCTTTGATTTCAAACATTCTGCACAGAATACCAGATTAGCTATTATTTCATTTTTTTATATAAAAACAACGTACGCCACCGAAATTCAAATTGATTCAAATCCTCGAGACCCCGGTGAATTTGAGTCAAACTCCGTACCGAACAGAATGGTCATAAAACAGCTGAGTTGAATTTCAATTCAGAACAAATGAACAGTTGTCCAAAAGTAACCTAAGCTTTTCCATCTCGAATAAAATAGATCTTGAACAACAAAGAATTACGCGCGGGTCTCAAGAAAAGGCTGTTTATTTAATAAAATAAGAACACTAAGTACGCCCATGTGACCTCAATGCGTCGCAGGATGGAGCATTCTAACGAAAAGATACGCATGCTAATAAACTTTCTTTTTTGTGTTTGTGTTACAATTTGTTTTTTTATAAGGCAAAAATATTGTCTAGAGGTGTCTGTTAGTCTTTAATTAAAGTTCTAAATATTTTAGTATTTTTTTTAGGCCAAAATGGCAGTGGTACAAGGAGATGTTTTCTCAGAGCATCGTTATTTGAATTACATTCCACCTAATTAGAATTTATGAATCCCAATATCATGAAAAATATTCGCTTCCTTAAATAATATCTCAACGATTTTTTACTTAATAAAAATGTAGAAAGATGCCAGTGACAAAAAAAAACTGACGATTTGCTATATTAAAATATTTAGCACGTTTCTTGTAAAGGACTCACGTACGACGTGTAGAATTAATATCCCAAATTCCTGTACCTAAGCTCACAGTGTCTTATGATTATCTAATAAAGTCTGACAATTAGTCCAATAAAGTGAAGTTAATTATTTTTATCTGTGACATCAAAGACAATTTTATGTTGACATTATCAAAAGATCTCCTCAGCGAATGCCTCATGATACCTTACTAAACGAATTAACGTGTGTTCGTCCTGATAACCCTAGAAATTAGATCATATCTATTGTGTGTGACCCGCCAATCTTTTGTAACCCACGACACGCTAGAAATTTTAGCATGGAGGGAAAATGAAAATTTTCGCACTCGCTGCGCTTGCGTTTCCTATGGTTAGGCTTTATGAAATCTAATGGTTTTTTTATATTGTATTTCGATGACTTTAATTTGCAGCCCAAAGTACTACTCCTCAATCGTCTTTGCGATGTGACCATGTGACCTCAATGCGTCACAAGATGGACCATTCTAACGAAAAGATACGCATGCCAATAAACTTTCTTTTTAGGGTTTCGTAGCCGAATGTCAAAAAATGGAACCCTTATAGTTTCGTCAAGTCTGTCTGTCTGTCCGTCCGTATGTCACAGCCACTTTATTCTGAAACTATTAGCATCACACAGCTGAAACTTGGTAGGTAGGTGTATCTTGTTAACTACTGGTCTTTGCGGCCCTTATAACAAAATGACATAGGTGTAGCACATGATCAAAGGTACGAAGTGTGTAAATAATGTAGTTATTTATATTTATTTATATTACTACCAATATCAAAACAAACAAATATCATCGAGTGTATAATGCGTGTAAGTACTACGTCCAATAACTCTCGTGAATGTGATGTAACCGTACTTATGTGATATTATTTATTATATTTAATCCCACCCATTCCAATACATAACCACAGAATATATAATTGTACATACCTAACCAACCGCAAACTATTCAGAGTGCGGTCTCCATGTCATCCCAAGTTATTAATTTCGCTTAAACGGTTAAATGATTAATAGTATCAGTGTCGGCGAGATAGGAGGTGTCGCTCAGCTAACCCGTTGAAAAGGGAAGCTTTGAGCTTCCTCAAAAATACTTTGGATTTCCTCACCCTTTTAGACGTTGTCATTAGATCCGAATGATTAAAATAAATGGAAAAAGTTCTCGTCGGATAAAGTAAGCGAGCATTTTAATGCCTACAAAGAAAAATCTGCCGACTTAAACTGTCTAGGTAAAACAAAAGTGAAGCCGTTTCTGACAATGTGATCGTGAAAGTGGAAATCCAGATTTTATGTACCAAAATAAAGATCTTAATTACGACTTCTATTTGGAGCTTTAATTGAATATTATTTTCACTGTAAATCTACTTATCTTCGTATAAATTGTGTTTATATTAATGAAGAACTTGAATTAACCTTGTATTTTGTGATTCCAAGAAATTATAAATAGGCTTTAACTTATTATAGTAGTTTTTGAAACAAAAGATAAAGAAAAGCATGTAAGAAATTAGAAGAAAGACAAAGACGACTAATTTGAAAAAAAAAACGAATAACTTTTTATCGAGCGAAATAAAGATAATAAATATTGCCTAGAATCGTTCTTCAAAGTTCTTAAAAGAAAAGTGTCCTTTTTACTCTTTTTGAAATGGACATAAGGAAAATTTTAATATACACCAAAGGCGCAAACGTTGAAGCTTAGAATGATTTTCCACTCCAAGTGATAGCGTTACAAAAAGCCTCTTTTTGTAGAGATATTTTATCTGAGCCATTGAACAACAGCGACTGAAGCTTTCAGCATCTAAATGTCTAAAGCATAGCGGAGATATATTAATATTCTTCTATGCAAATGAAAATTTGTAGCACTTTAATTACACGAAATTTCATTCTTGCTCAAATATTTTTTCTTTGCAGTGTTTTTATTATTGCAGCCTATCAACGTGTGTGTGACTGACTGTTAAGATAACTTGATATATTTTTTCTCGATACTTCTAAAAAAGAAATCTTTTTTTTAAATAATTTATAACCTGATAGCAATCGCTATTAAATTATACTATATCAAATACATGTTTATAAACCATCCCGGGATCCATACGTACTCAAAAATATCACAAAAGTTGGTTGAATACTTTTTGTCTATAGCTTTCAATTTGGGTATTCGAATATAAACGAAAACATGATTCAAAAAGCACAAAGACCAAAATATACTAGTACATTTTGTTGTTTTGTTTCATCTTTGACAGTGAAATCAAATAAGTAACTTTACACACCAAAGTCCTGTATCTTAGAACAGTAATAAACTAGTTGTTGAGCTTTTTGTATGACAAAGACAACAAATGCTCTAACATAAAAAAGGATTGAAACTTCTGGAACTTTTCTCCCTAGGTCCGTTATGTTTGAAGTCCATTAGATACGGAACTGCCTCATTTCCACTTCAGACAACTATCTGCCGAGCAAGTTCCTCAGTAAGTCAACCATAACGACCCTTTTTCATAGCTTTGTTTACTATAAATCTGTTCGTACAAAGCATAATGCCAACAAACAATACTTCATAAAGTTTCCGCGGTCAAAGAGCAGAGTGTAATATAGTTGTGTGCACTCTTTCTTAGCTTTTCATGAAAAGGAAGCTTTGACCAAAGGATTTTGAGAAAATACGCCACCGTTCTTTTACATTGCGGAAATATTTAAAAATTGTACGTCATGTGTAAATGAATTTAAAAAATCATGAACAATGCGAAAATAGATCAATATAACACACTTACTTTCTAAGTAGGCAAATGAGTTTGGATTATGACGTGACTATAAAGTTTTGTGTATATCACTATTAAACATTTAAAAAAAAGTCGATTAATATTCATCGTATCGTTACAACCTCAGTTGCTCTGCTTTTGGTGAAGCCCTTAAAATTCGATTATTCTTCCTTCAATGAGTTCAAGGATGAACTATTTCTACGAACTTGTAGTTTTACTTTCCTCATAGAAACTAGATAATAAATCCGTTCACGAACCAAGGAAGGATCTAGGTAATTCACATAGAGTTTTGAAAATTGAGTCAGCATTTCCTAGTACTACGTCTATACAGCGTGTGACCTGTTAATAGGAGCAAAAAATTTTATCAATGATTCTACAGAGTATTCGTAGTTACCTTAACCTGGTCATAGTGCTCTAAAATGATTTAAAACTAAAAGATATAGTAATCCAAAGTTATAACCTCTAGTCAATGTACGAGTATATCAAAATCGCTAACTCGTTGTAGTAAATGACAATGTCAATTTCTATGACTGGACTTATTTGTTTGCAATACATTGCTGGTTCGATTTATTTTGTTAGAAAATAATAATAAAAAAAATTAAAACCATTTAATATGGATTATTCATCACTTAAAGAGCCTAAATTTCAATTTTTTGCTCCTATTACAGGTCACACCCAGTATAAAACTTAAAATATAGCGGTCCCCCGCGACAAAACTAATAAAAAACTCATTAGCTTTATAATTTTTGTAAATATTTCATCCTTAGTTCTATCTCACAAGCCCTTCACGTTTTATTGAAAGTCAAAGATAATCTGGGGCAAGTCAGGATTTAGTGGAAGGCTTATTACAGTGAAAGTTCTAACACTATCAGAATACTAATGACGCATTTAAAGGACCTGAATAGTCGTCCTTAATAATAGTAATGACTTTAAACATTACATCAATATGTTACACAAGTGATTTTGATTTATTTAATTATCTAGAGACGGACATTTTGCTGTTCGTCATCATAAGCAAAGCAATTTTGGTACATTGTGCTTTTTTACTAGTAAAGTAAAATAACTAGTACAGTAATCGAACCAGCAATTTTGATATACATTGTTTAGGAATTATAACTTTGAATTACTATATCTCTGTGTTAAAGCATTTTAGAGCACTATGAAAACTGCAAGGTAACTACGTGTACTCTATAGTGACTGATCTCTCTCCAGTCGTGTCAGATTGCTGTCCCATCGGGCTATGAGAGTGTAAAGGAATAGAGAGTGCACCTGTGTTTGCGCACACACTTGTGCACTATAATATGTCCCGCGCAGTCGGTTGGTCCTTGTGACTGGCCACCGTAGTCGAAATCGGCTAGGGGACTATTAGTGACTAATACTTTTGCTCCTTTAGCAGAGCACACGCTGTATAAACAATTACCTGCTTTAGACCCACTGTGAGAGGAAAACTCAGTCTTGATAGAAACCTAATTTTGTCTCCTGTCAGTATAATTATTGAATGGCGCACACAGTCGTTCATTCTCTGAGATTTGCCAGTTGAACGGATCGCTAGCTCAGCAAGATGTCGAGCTGGCACCAGATTGAGATAATAATTATCACCGTCTATTTTGAAGGAAACTTCATTTGATATTACCGTGTCTCCTTGTAAGCTTAACTAAGCATTTGAGGCTTCTAGAAAGCTACTTGAGAAGTTTCTTGCGTGGGCGAACTCAAAGATATCGATGACGCTCATTTTAGGTTTAACGCGGTCGGATATTAAAGTTAAGCACGTATACAATGCAACTTGTTATGTAACTTACCCATATCATATAATAAGAAAGAAAGAAAGAAAACATTTTTATTTAGTACACGTCAAATTACAAACATAATAGAAAAACAAAAGTAAAAACATATCTAAAGGTGTTATCTTAAAATACAAAAAAAAAATACAATTACGAAGTGTCACCAAATTGGTCTCCACTCAGTTCTTTGCCATGGCAAGCCAATGGCGCTAATAAATAATCATAAAATGACAACTCTGCCTCGTGTACAACTCTGACTGTAGGTCTACTACGAAAAACGAAATCCGTCAATACGATAATCATTTTTCGGATCTGAAACATTTTTAGTATGGAATCCTTACTACGAAATGCTGGAAAACGATTATAGTATTGACGGATTTCGTTTTTCATAGTAGGCCTTCTGGTTTGTGATTCGTACTCCGCACCACTAAAACCAGCGATCGCGCATTTGAATCCCACAAGGGGCAACAAGTCGAGCGTTTGTACCTAAGTCATGGATGTTTTATGTATTTATGGGAGACGCCCCCGACGCAAACGTTGTCTGCGATTACGTAACACAAGAAAGTTAATCCTTACTTTGAAACTAAGACCGTTGGTGTGTTGTCTGGTGCTTATTTTTTATTATTTTTATTACGCAACAACATTATAGAACCCAGGCCTGTACTGACAAGTAATTATATAAGTAAATATATTATGTATATTTTGAAGTTGATGGCTGATACCAAGTGCCATAATTCCTTAACACCATACCAAATACCAAGACAAGTTAGAACGTTATGTTATTGGGATTTTTCATGAAAACTATGAAATGTAACTATCATCAGTGCATTTTGATTTATTTATTTCATGAACACAAACAATATTACAATCGATGCAAAATTTAATAATGTGAGCTCATGCTCGCAAACCTATAAATGGAAGTCATTATTCAAAAAGGTTTACCGCAAAATTTCAAAGTACCAAATTAATCATCGTAATTACCGCATCATGCTATACGATGATAAATAGGTACGTTCATGTCTCAAATGTAGAACACAAACAAATAAATGAATTATTTGCGGCATGGTAGAGATCGACTTTTTTAAGACGTTAACTTTTTATTAACAAGTGTATTCATGTTTGTTTGCACCATAAGTCAGTTCTAAGTAATTACTCCATTTGAGTGGAATCAAAAAGCAATCACGCACGCTCCTCTCGGGAGATGCAAAGTGCAAAAGCGCTCGTCTCTTAGCATTTGCTTCTATGAAGCGGAATACTTCATGAACATCCTGATTTATACTTCAAAAGAGCTTATAAATAGCGGTCTGTGATGCTATAAGTTCTTCTGCATAGTTACAACAGAAAAAGATATTGTATTGCAGCAAGTACTTTCATAGAACTGAACTGTGGTTGATCTTAGGTTGGTATTTATTTAAAAAAATGATTTGTTTAGTCTCTGAAAAAGAAAGTGTTATGTTGGTATATCTTAATAGTATTTCAATGGTGTATCTTAAGATTCTTATAAATAAATCCGTGTTAGTATATGGCATTTGAATATACTCATAAACGCAGATGTTCATAAAGATGCCCTAGTTATTCGAATTTGGAACAGTTGTATTTGGCGATCCCAATCAGCCATACGAAACGAGTGGTTCCATCAAGTCAATGAACAAGAAAAGCGAAAAATATTGAGTATAGTTTTTATTGCAACACCCATAAAGCGGTCTATAAATCATATTATGGCATCCTCCTTTTTGGTGGTTTATTTTCTTGGCACAGTTTATGGTTGGTTCGCTTTTGCAGCTCTGTTTTCCCATCGTATTTGATGAGGAAGATAATTTGCTAAGACTCAACTCTTTCAGTAAAAATTAGCGTGGAATTCTTTAGAGACGTTTTGGCAACTTCAGCGTTGATAGAAGCATTAATAAACAAGTTTATTGAGCGTTTTATGGCTCTTTTAAATATTGATATTTTATCTAGATACGTAGATGCATAATTTTCAGAAGTCATCTTAAACCTAGAGTCTTAGATAAAGTAATTTTTCTCATTATGTTATCACTCACATCAAAATAATTGCCATATGTTTTTATGTTACATGAATTTACAGGCTAAATAAGTACTTTAAATTGAGTGTATATAAACCGAAGATTTCAGACCAAGCCGCTACAATTTAGTGGGATCATTAGAAGTAAAAAACATACAGATATGCACACTATAACATATAACCAAAAATTTGTATTGATATGCCAATGCACAATACCTGCAAGCAAAATGCTGATTCAGGGAAATCGATCAAAAATATTCTATTCTCATTTTTCTGTGAGTAACAAACTTTATAGAAGATCAGATCACATACAAGCACATTCATCACAAAAAATAATTTAAAGAATTCTGTCACATACAATAAACTCAGTAATGCGACTTTAAAACCCTTTTTGGTCAAGTGAGTCTCTCTGTCATGTACATTTTCAGTGACCGATGTTATGCGACGGTAAATTGTAAGCCATTTATTTTTCCTGGCGCAAAATCCTATAAAGCATCAACTTTATTTTAAAAATGCTCTTACAACTGGAAATCTGAAAAAATACGTTTTGGTGTCTTATATCACTTTTGGCTGCAAAATAACAAGATATAAATTGATTTCGCTCTATCAAAATAGAATTGGTTCAATTTGATTGAACATAAAATCAAGCACAACTTCAACTTCAACTTTATTTTGCAAAATAAGTGTTACATAAAAGTTATTTAAATAATAATCATGTACTATGACTTAGTAGTAACCTTTACGGTATTGCAAATAGTATTACACAAATAACATACTACGTAAAATTTTCCTCCGTCAAAAAATCATTAATGCTATAGAAACGTTTTCAATAAATATTTACGCAATTGAGATAGAATACCCATACGAATGAGTTTAATAAACAGGTTAACAAACGTGGAGGCATTAGACCCGGCTTAGAAAACCTCGCAAACAGTTATTTTCTGTAAGAAAATCAACGAACAACAGCACGGCAAGATAAACACGGCGGTATCTTATGCAGTTGTAATAAGGGTTAGTTTTGAGCGAAAAAATATATCCTAACGTGGCGACTGCACGACGTGTCCTTGAGAGCTTACTTCCCGTTTCTACTACTCGGTAAACGGAGGTTATGCTTTCGATCCCTGACAAAGGTACCCATTTCGGAGGTCGATTTATGCGAACAAACTTTTGGAGAGCTGTGAACCTTTGGACATTTGCTTTGGTCCGAGGTTGATTTTAATAAGTTTGGTGATCAGATAAGCCAAACTATGCCTCTATGGTTAACAGTTTTATCAAAATCTACGTACAGATATGCCTAAAAGAAGCTTTATTTAAGTGGACGATAGGTATAGTAGGTATTTACTGATTCTGACTTCGTAAGACTTTACGAAATAGAAGGTGAATATTACTCAGTGAGATTTTGCGAAAAAGAATATTTATACGAAAATGTCTCAAACCTGTTGTATTCATAATTTTGCTTAAACATTTTATACCGTCTATTTGAGACTAGTCTGTTTAATTTTAGATACTTCCAAAAGATCGGATAGCAAAAGATCTTTAAAATAGCAGCATCAAATCTTACTTAAAAAATCGTAAATACAGACCGGTGTTAACCCTTGACATCCAATCTCTGAGTTCAATTAACGCTGTATAAAAGGAAAATAAGGTGAGGTATGGGACCCATGGGTGGCTTGGCCTAATAAACAGTTCCGATATCCAATAACAATAAAACCAAGTTAGGAAAAGGGTCATTTTATAAATGGTAATGATGATACTATTCAGTACTTGCAATGCCATTACTACATTTTATTGGAACAATGGTGAGCCTGAAAAAAAATGTTTTGTTGTTTTTTTTAAGGATAAGATTAAATAATTGTACATAAATAAATAGAGTAGCGGTTGGTAATAAGAATGAAGGTGAAGATTTTTTAGAAGCCAAGTTAGATAGTCCATAATTAGAATAGAAGTCGTTGATAACAATGAACAAAACCTGCCTGTATAAGAAAGCCGATTATATTCATTGTTTTGGTACAGGCATAGCATGTCGCGTAGGTGTCATAATTCCCTACCTAAATATCTTCTTTCTACCATTCCCTTTCTAAGAAAGGTATTAACTAAAAGGTATTTCATGGCTTATTTCCAGACGGCAGAGGATCATGTAGATAGTTTAATTCCCTAAATTTTGTTTTAGATTTTGTTAAAGATATAAAAGTTTTTCTATTACAATTATATTAGTTCTTATAAATATATTATCATCGGTAAGCAGAGTTTTTAAACACGTTTTCAATTAATTCACATGAGTTACGTCCCTGTAAAGACTCTCTGCAGAGCCAACTAACTCCATCAGCAAATTGGCCGTTGAAAGTGAACTAGATATATATATATATATATATATATATATGTTTCAGAAATCATAACGACCCAGCACATTATTATTGTGTTGTGTATGGTAAATCTATCGTTTGTAATATGAATTACCTAATATTATGACTTATCATTATTTTCTTTGAAACATCTAACTGACCGTCCATTTGTAAATACGTAATAATGTTTCGGAAACAACATCAAATTGAAAATCGATGAAAATAATTAACGACCTTGTAATACCCAATAGCAAACTATTGGGCATGACCCCTAAACAATGCAAAATGTTTTCGCTTTTAAGTTAATATTTGTCTGTATTAATTTCCTTTGCGTTTTCACGTTTTAATTACAAAATTTCCATACGAATGAAGCTTTTGTCGGAAACCAATTTAAAGGCTGGTCTTTTTGACTTATTCGCAATGAGAATGCCGCTGCGTTCGTTTTCAATGGCACATTTCGTGGAAATCAAGTGTATCTTTTACATATTCCCTCAAACGTAGGCTAGGTAATTAAGTATGTGACTTGACATATGGTCCTATGTCCCCTTGATGGGGCAGAGAGGTCGACCACAAACAGTCCTCCATCGCGTTCGGTCTTGAGCTTCGCGTTTGATTTTGCTCCAGCGTCCACGTCTTGCTGATTTTCTTCGCCTCGTCTGCTATAATGATTTAATTAATAATACTATATTTGCACGCTGACTAAAATGTAGCAAATTTTGGAACTCAAATGTATTATAAGCTAAGACCTATATTGTTCACTGAAAATACGCAAATAAACACATTTGTATTTGTATTTATAGTTCACCGCCAACTTTGTTTGAGGCGACCACGTTTGCTCTTTTGTTAAAAGTTAGAAGGGACACAACCCCCTGCTTGGGGATATGCCCCTACTAATCTATGTATTTCTAGTCTCTTTTCTGCAAACCTTTTTAGCGCTTTCGAGTAATCTGTCAGATTACTCTTAACTTAAGTTTTAGTTAAAGTTTTTACTTCTTGTTGCATCTTTGGAAATCTTTTGGATCTGAAGTAATCCAACATTACAATCCATTAGCTGAACGCTAACGACAGTACCTAACGGATATTTGAATAAATTCTATCACTTGGCAAATAATGGAAATGCGTGCAAATGTGGACTTTGAAAATTATTCTCAAGCTAATGGAATGGAAATCCTTAATTTCCCTTAATTTACTTAATGAACTCGCTTCCTATTGTAATGGTGGGTACTTCAGGGTGTTTTAATGTGTCTCATCAAAATGTGCTTCCAACAAAGTGAATTAATAAATCCAAGAAAAAACTTGTTATAATTAGAATTAAGATTTATTGCAACTTCAACATTGCGTTAGTGATGTTTTATACCTGATTTTTTATCATAACATCATGACCGTAGGACGCGCCAATACAAATGTATGCTTTCTTACCCAAAATAGACTGTGAAATAACAATAACAATAAAAATTCAGGTCACGTAATCTATCGTCAAAAACCTGGATCAAACAAAAAAGGTTAATGGCATTAAATTCGTTTAGCCTGAACATTTTATCCCATGTGTTTCCCTTGTTCAATTTGTTAATAGATTCCCAAGTACGAGTGCCTTTCGACACAAGTTCTTTATAATATAATAGACGCTAGTAAAATGTCATAAATTAAATTTTAATTGGACTTTATCTGTGCGGATAGACACTAAAATTTAAACTAAAATGGATAAAACAAAAAGGCAAAAGCAATTCTGCAAATAACTACCTACTGCAAGATTCATTAGGTGGGTTATTTTCCTCCACATGCGTCAGGCTTCCATTTTCTATGCTTCGCTACCTCTATGTGTCTATAAGCTGTACATAAAATACACACTATGTGTAAACATAGCTTATGTTTTCTGCAGTAATAATGAAGCTAAAATACTCAATAATACACTATTAATCGATTATATCCAGACAGAATCAGACTCATTGAGACTTCGCCTAAAGGAGGCCGATTCTCGCTGAACGAACTTATTTCGTGTGATAATTCGATTACGAGTATCATTGTTTTACCGAAAAAAAACAAGCATTATATCCACGTAAAAAGAACTAGACCACGAAAGAAATCAAAATGCATAGAAATCGTGACCCTAATAAAGCAATAACTGTATTTAAAAAAGAAAATGCGATTGGTGAACTTTTTTCGTATACGAACTGCACGAGAATTGGCCTCCTGGGCAAAGACAGGGGCGCGAGGGGAGGCAAGAGCGAGTTGCTTGAGGGTTGCGGGCAGCACCGATACACCCACCCGTGCCGTTCGAGCACCGCGCTCTCGCCTCCCCGCGCCCCTGTGCCCCGCAGGCGAAGTCTCAATGAAGCGGTCTACCTATAGTTACCCTACTCTCATTTGTTCGCAGGTAGTCCGAATGTTCGTGCTCGTCGTGATGGTGTTCGCGTTGTGCTGGCTGCCTTACCACGCCTACTTCGTGCTGGTCTACCATCACCAGTCGTTGGCCTCGGCGCCCTTTGCCCAACACATATACTTGGGCTTCTACTGGCTGGCCATGGCCAATTCTATGTTCAACCCCCTGATTTATTATTGGATGAGTAACAAGTACGTATCATAGAACATAGCATATTTCTAGCCTGTTTCACAATCTCCTAATAAATCACCGCAACGTTATCGGTTCATTACTTTATACAAAATGACTTTCCATATTTGAATTATTCGTTGGTTAGTGCTTATTTGACGATGGTGAAACAGGCCCGAAGTCTTAAACATAATCTTGCGTTATAGAGGATTTTGAAAATCAAGGTCTTATTCGAGGCCTTTTTTCATTATTTTAAAGTTCATGCAAAAAAATATTGGACATATGGCAGATTTAATGCTAAAAGCACTATCTACCAGTCAACCACAGGTGTGAACAGAGATTTGTTAATATTTTTTTCTTTTTGTAAATGGTCCAAGCTAACGATACGAGTTGTATGTCATGGATATTATCTAATGGACTTCAACAGCATAAATTATAATCAATAATCCCGTAGAAAGTTTTGGACATGAATTCCATCAACGTCATTCATTCACTCAAAAATTCTTATAACGTCTCAACTTAAATAACATTCTAACCCCCTTGTTAATAATAACTCAAACGGTGTTTTAAACCTATTTTAGCATTACACTGTTTTGTCACTTTCTGTCAAATGATGACAGCGCCAAGAAAGAATGAGACAAAACAGTTTAATAATTAAAACAGGTGACCGTTTGAGTTATTATGAATAAGGGGGTTATTTTATTTACACTATTAAGCAATTTTTTAGGCTAGTTTCGTTAAGTCGGTATAAAAATATTTGCATTGTTGGAAGAAAAAGAAGCCGAATGAAAAACAAACGCATCTAAATTTCCGCGTGGGTAGCTGAAACCGGGTACAATTTCAAACAGGTTTCGGTTATTGCTGTTAAGGTTTCTGTTACAACTAAATAGTCTCCGTAGCCGATTTCGACTACGGTGGCGAGTCACAACGACTAACCAACTGCGCGTTACGTATTATAGTGCAAAAGTGTGTGCGTAAGCAAACACAGTTGCACTCTCTATTCATTTCACTATCTTAGCCCGATGGGATAGCAATCTGACACGACGGGAGAGAGATCAGGCGCATAATTAACAGCTTTACGTGCTTTCCGAGACACCACGGGGGTGAAACACCGCCAACTTCCACACTCCGGGCTACCCTGATAATTTCTGAACAGAAAAATCCAGGTACATATTTATGGCCCGACCCGGAGATCGAACCCGGGACCTCTGGCACAGTCGTAGCTTTCAAAAGTGACCCTCTAACCGCTGCGCCATCAATGCCGTTACATCTATATTAACTGGTCAAACCATTAATCCGATATTCACTAAATTTTTCTGGTTTTCATTAATTTTTAACTATTCCTATATTTAGAATAGTTAGATACGGGATTGCTACCATGTACCTTATTATTTATGAGCTTCCGATATTTCGGCACTGTTGCAAGCGCCATGATCACGGAGTAAGTCAGTTACTCCGTGATCATGGCGCTTGCAACAGTGCCGAAATATCGGTTAAGTCTACTAAGATAAATGTGGCAACATTATTTCACAAAGTGACATTAGCATCTGTCAAATCTTTCTACGGGATTATTGATTAAACTTTAGTTACCGACTTAATATTAGTTCTGATCTATCGCGGCTTATCGGCTATTAAAAGCTTATCTAAACCTTGATGTGACTCTAATAATAACGGAGAAGCAACAGCTTGGAAGTCCATATCCAAACTTTGTAACTACGAACTTAACTTTTGACTTTCAAGACGACCCTAAAGGTCAAACCTTAGGTGTAAAAATAGCTTTTCAGCAAATATTTTTAAGTTAAAATGTATTGAAAACTATTTAACGCTCATATTGGAGCAGTTGGAGTATTAGAACAATAAAGACAGATTTAACTTTTGAGAAGTTCTGTAAAAAGACCTTAGGGACCTCGAATGAAATAAGATTACTGGATTGAAATAAGATTCCTAATTTGCATATCTCAGAAAAACTTGTCAATACAACACAACTTATTAAACTTAAGAAAAACAATGTTTCCAAGCCCTACCAAGTAATTATCACCTACTAAAAATATAAATTCCTTTCATTATTACAAGCTGTAAAAACAAAAGGCCGTCTTTTGAGGAAGGAATTTACACAGAATTTACATTTATATGGGAATTTGTGACTGATTTTGATTATAAAAGTGATAAGATTAAAAAAAATATTTATCAATACGCACATAAGTTATGCTAACGCGTTTTTAATTCAAGTATGGATTTAGCATTTTCGTTATTTCTATATCCAATACCTATGAAATAAAAGCATCAATAATTATTGCAAGTAGATAGACGCAGTTTTATGAAAACAATTGCGCGCAATCTACACGACTTTAACTTTTTTGCCGCGTGTCTTAGTTGCCAGGACGTTGACCATAAAGGTTAAACCAAATATAACCACCGGTAAAGGGAACAGTATCAAATTGTCATCAACGAGACGTCAACCGTATTGTCGCCAATACGGAAGCAGCAACGCCACGGCATGGGATCGGCTACGGGTAGTAAACGTCTCGCGTCGGTTCGGGTTTGCTACAAATTATTACAGTTATTAGGTAGGTATGACAACACGTTTGACAGAATGGACGGATAGTTGACGAACATCGAACGACTAGCCGTGATAATCTAGCGCGTGAAAACGGATGCGCCGCTCGTCGAGAGTGGGTTCAGAATTGATCTTAATCCGAGGTGGCTACTCTACGAATTTGATAGATGTGCGCGTTGAAGAATGGAGTTACATACAAAGAGTACTGAATGCCTCGAATTGATACTGTGCTGTTCCTTTACGAGTGGTTAGATCTACCAACCTTTAGGTCTAGCTTCGAAACTATGATTGTAGGTATCCCAGCTATACCTATGTTTATCAATTTATACGTACCTAAACGACGCAATTATAGACATAAATAAATATGCCTTTCTAATCGACAAAGCTGCTGAAACTGTCGTACAACGTCCTTAGCGTGTTCTATTTTCAAAACGTCTTTTCCATCACCATGGTTGTAGATTACCCCTTGGATAGGTTTGAGCAAACCAAGCTGATAAAGTCTCGGGCCATAAAATTTTACAGCGCACAGGGGTCGGCGATAAGATAAAGCTTCTGAGATAATACGAGTACTTTTAAGAGGCGCATTTCGCGGACATTTTCTTTCTCTTCCCACTTCCTTGTATTACTTAACTCAATGAGACCTTTAATCTGAGATCGCTCACTTTACAAGGGTGCTACAAGCATTAATCATGTAATTTGATAGGTCTACATAGATATACGTACATAATGTTCTATGTATAAATTATAGCGGCTCCCCGCGACTCCCCCCGCTTAAATATGATATCCCATAATAAATAACACAAATAGCACAAAGGCTATACCTATGTGTTATTCCAGTATTTGAACTATATTACTGAAAAGTTTTATCAAAATCCATTCAGCAGATTGTGTGTATAGGAGTAACAAACATCCATCCATCCAGGAGGATTTGTTGTTTTCAATCCAATGCATTGCATGCAATATTTAGTGTCTTTGTATAGTAGGTTCATATTGACTTTTAACTGGCTTCAGACAGCCCAGTCCAGGGAGGACTGGCTATGGTTCTTGCATAAGCAAAAATTAAATTTATATATGAATATTTATACTCATTAGAGATACTCATAATGTTTTAATCACTGCATAATATGTTTTCTTTTTTAATTTTAAGAAATAAAAGGCTTTTTATTTTATTTTATTTTATTTATTATATTGACTTTTAAAATAATACATAGAACGTTGTGAATATAAAAGAAGATATATCCAGTCGCTTGTCATTCTCATTTTATTGTGCCTTTACTTACGTCATCAAGTGTTTTGTAGAAATTACGAGATTCATCGTCTTAATTAATACGTAGCGCCCATAAAAGGCACGTTTCGCTTGCTTTCGTCACTGCCAAATTTCCGGGTAGAGTCTGAATAGAATCGTAAAACAATAGTATAATCGGAAGATGACGGTGATGATGAATCACCAGAGCCTTTTGTTCTAGTGCAAGGGAAACGTTTAGGGATATCGCGGTTTCGGTTAATCAATCTTAGCACATCTCTTGCATACTAATATAAAGTGGAATGGATATGGAAACTAAACATTGTTGTACTAAGACAGTACTATTATTTTTAACTGTATTTAACCGCTTAATCAATTAATTTTTCCTAAGTGTTCCGTACACTTCTAGTATCTGTATACGGATTATGGGACATGTAAATTGAATATAACTATAACTGCCTCGGTGGCGCAGCGGTGAGAGGGTCGCATTTTAAAAGCAACGGCTGCGCCGGAGGTCCCAGGTTCAATTCCCGGGTCGGGCCAAAAATATGTACCGGAGTTTTTCTGTTCAGAAATTCTCAGGGTAGCCCGGAGTTTGGAAGTTGGCGGTGTTTCACCCCCGTGCCTCGGAAAGCACGTCAAGCCGTTGGTCCTGCGCCTGATCTCTCTCCGGTCGTGTCAGATTTCTGTCCCATCGGGCTATGAGAGTGAAAGGAATAGAGAGTGCACCTGTGTTTGCGCACACACTTGTGCACTATAAAATGTCCCGCGCAGTCGGTTAGTCGTTGTGACTGGCCACCGTAGTCGAAATCGGCTAGGGGGACTATTATTATTATTATACCTATAAGAAACTAGCTGTGCCCGCCACTTCGTCCGTTCTCAGGCTCTGGACTATGCGTGTGCCAAGTTTCACGTAAATCGGTTCAGGAGTTTTGGCGTGAAAGCGCGACAGACAGACAGACAGGGTTACTTTCACATTTATTAAAAAAAACTTGCGCATGACCAGGATTCTGTTTGTTTTTTTTAATTTATTTTACAAATATTCAAACGGATTTCAATGAATAACCAAGAATTTTAGTTTTGAAAAAAATATGTGACAATTTATTCTAGCACTTAAAAAGTTCTGGACGAAGAGCATCAATTTACTTGCAAAGTAAGTGGTTGGTAAGATTTTGTGGTACAAATAAATTCTCCCGAGAACAAGTCGCAACTGGATGTTTGCAAAACGTGCTGCCTATTTTAAAATTCAACGGGAGCTGCAATTGCGAAGATATAAGTGCACCTATTTGTATGTAAAACCGATGGTTGCACCGCTGTATTCACTTTAAAATGGGGTATGACTGCGTACTTATCATAAATGAGCATTACAATGAGAACATCAAAGCTCGCGTTCTTGTTATTTCTGTTTACATTTGAAAGATTATTTTAATATTTTGAAAATTAAGCTTCTGCGTATTTGACTTTGCGTGCGTAGTACGAGTATATTCTATTCTACACGTAAAAAAATTACACGTATTATCTTTTATATGTATATTAAAAATAAATTCTTTTTTCCCTTGGTCACGCCATCACGTGTGAACGACTGGACCGATTCCGCTAATTCTTTTTTGTTGCCAAGGGAAGGTTCTGAAGGAAGGGAAAAAAATGCGCAAAAAAATTTAAAATTTGAGAATAAAATCTTAACGGGGCGGAGGCGAAACAACGTTTACTTGGGCCGCTTGTAGGAAATAAGCCTAGCCAACTGATGTTGCACGGTCGTGGTCTCTTGCGCCTTAACACCTTAAAATCTGGGCGCGTACCTACGTTTTAGACCCCTTACACACTGCGACTTTTAGCATTGATACATTGATTGTTAGTATCGATGCAGAAGCTAGACATTGACAAATTGTGTACAAAAATTGACGACTGCATCGATACAAACGCGCGTTAGCATCGATGCAGTCGCGCTTCTGCATCAAAACTAACGCATGACTGCATTAATGCCAAATTAAATCTGTTCATTGCGTGAGTCGCGATGATGTCGTGCGTTTTTAAAACGCGCGTTAGTTTCGATGTTATAAGTCTTAAATATACGAGATAACCGTGCCCTTCGTTTACTGATGAAGATTTAGAGACTTAATCTAAATTTGAATAAGCTGATTCATAATAGACAAACATCATAATTAGGTAACCTATCTTTTTTGCAATGATTGCCAGAGTTACAAGTCCAATCCACTATCAAACAACAGCGTCAATGTAACTCGATACTGAAATACAGGAAAACCCGATTGATTACAATTTCCGTGAGTGGGCGGGCTACTGAAATGATTTACTGGCTTTTGTGCTCTGATCAGAGTATCTATTCGCCTTGCTATATAGAAAATACCAACAATACTATGACAAAGCGCCGCTATATGTAAGAGCGGCAATTTGTTGATAATTGTCCTATGTTGTGTCGTTTAGATATGAATCTCTAAATGCATTGCGAGCCGTCTGTTAAGCCAGACCATTAGAAATAAACTAGTAATTACATGCATAAATTATACAGGCACTTATGTAGGTATATTGAAGTAGACAGGTATTTTTATAACCAATTTATGTGTGCCACCCACCATACCTGCAAACAGATAGATAATGAATAAAAAAATAGAAATAAACTATAAATAACGTATCCTTTGTTGACGATAAAGTTGTGTCTGAGATGAATATAAATAAAATAATTCCGTCGATCGATTTATTTCTTACGTATTCTATTCTACCTATGGTATTTTCTTACAAAATCAATTTCTTAAATAACAGGAAGGTAAATTTTTAATCGCGACATTTTTAAATGAATGGTGTTGGTTTTCAACCATTATTAACACTTTTACTGTCATGCATTACGTGCACTGATGAGTTAGGTCGGTACGTCCGTGCATGACATACAATACACTATTAACAACAATAATATTAGAGTTTATTCGTCAGTGCATTGGATACCCTTATTGCACTATTCGACGTGTGACAATTGTATTGACAAAAAGTGTTAAAAAACGCAGTCGAACCATTTATGTGATGAGCACTCAATAGAACTGTTAATACTTTCACTCTCTAAATAAATAAAATATTAAAAATATCATTTTTTTTATGAGCGAACTATTATTCACGATGAATAAACCACATCGTACTAAATACCAAATTTATGTTCATAGTTCCTCATAAATTTATCGGATCATTAATTTCTAGATCCGCAGGAAACACAAAAAGCACCAAAAATACTTTTACTGTCCAAGATTATATTTTCTGGAGCAATAAATTGATAACTTATTGCTTTATAATATAATCCATACTCTACATTTTCTCAGTGTGTAGTATGTAAGTAATTAGTGTTTATATTTTATTTTAGGCTTTATGTAGGATATAATGATAACATAAATGCATAGAAGACAAAATTTGATGGACTGTGTAAGTTGAGATTGTTTAAAGATAACGTCCTTTGTTAGAATATCTTATTTTTTTTCTAACAGTGGAAACAAACTTTTTTTATTTTTTTAAGTATAAAAGTTAGCTCAACCTGCTCTAAACTTTCACCCAGGGGCCCTAGGCCCCAATTTTCAAGTAACACGAACCTTTTTGTTGTTTCACCGTTTTACCGAAAAAAAGTAATATTTCGTTTTCTTACGCGTAAAAGAAACAAAACGCATAGAAATCGTGACACTGAGAAAGCAAGAATCGTTTTCTTTAAAAAAACTAGAATTCGATTGCTGAACATTTTTCGAATGCAAACTGCATGAGAATTGGGGCCCAGGTAAGCTAGTTTTAAAATAGTAAACTAGATGATACCAGCAAAGACGGCTTTGCAGTAAAGAAGCCGGAAAAGCGTACAGATAAGAGCGTGAAGCGGCTTAGCGGCTAAGCGGCTAATTTATAAGATTCAGACATGAAAACTCGTATGTGTTTAAAAGCTAGCTATGGCGACTTAGCCCAGAAAAACCTGAAAGGAAATGAATATTCTCAGAAACCGTAGGCAGGGTCATACTGAAGTATAAGTATCAAAACTGTTATATCTATGCTTCGAAAAGGTATTGATAGATTTTAAGATTTTTTACCTCAGATTACAGTTATGTGAAAAAATCTGTTAATATGAAATTTTTCAGTCAACTAACATTAACTTTGTTAATCAAATGTAATTAAATTCACCTACATCAATGACTTCATTAGTACCTAGTTAAAAATCTATGAAAATGCAGCACAATGAAAAGTTTAATCTAAACTTTCAAGTTCAACAATTGGTGGTATTACTACAATCCTTTTCCGATTTAGGCTCCTTTAGTTATATTCATCATCTTCATTATTATCATCCAAAGAACGTCCACTGCTGAGGACGACTAGGACGGAAAGGAGGTTTATTCCTCTTCGGATTTCCACAGCAACTGGTTACAAGCAGTCTGCATCCAGTACAATCCTGCGATTTTTACAAGGTTTTAATTACAAACATTATTTACCGACGTCAAAAAGCGGAGGGGAATACTTAATTACTGCCAGAATGGTTCGCATTATGCTGAGTAGCTGGCCACCCACGTCACTAAAATGCAAATCTTTGCGTTATTCTGACAGCAAAACCGCAGCATGGGTTAAGCTAACTTCAATTTAGTTTACTGTTTCTTGTTTGGTTATGCATAACATCAGTATGCAGGACAGAGTAGGGCGAATTAGGGCATATTGTGTTAAAGCCACGGAATACGAAGATAAACCTTTTGCTATATGTCAGCATGTTCTCTAATTAAGCTGTTGTCCGATCGGTTGCGCAATAGGAGACGAAAACAAGACCATTATACATTTGTAATGTATCGGGTGTATTTCTACTCGTCTACAATATTTATCTGCACAGGGATTTGTTCAAACATCTTCCGCGCTTATACAAATATATATATAAATTGCTACTCTCATTTATAAATGAAGCAAAGTTAAAAATAGATCACACATTGCCTTTGATTTATTCAATGAATAAGTATACAATTAAAATTGAGATTTGCATTAAAATACGTCTAATTATCATACGGAGATTTAAACACTTTTTGATAATGCTTGACGGTTCATATACTCGTAAAAGATAATGATTGGAACAAACACAACTTGAACTGAAATTTATTGTTTTCAGTTTTATGATTTAAAAGATACGTAATAATTTTTCTCTTAAGTTCACTAGCAGCGTTTAAATAACAAATTTACTCGGTTTAGCTCCTAACTGACGAACAACCTAATGTATGTTAACAATAAATCATATAAGAAAGTTTGCTTTGGCCCTAACTGTAGAACTATATACCTAGTAGTATTTGCTTTTGATAAAACCCTTATGAACTTGAGATCCAAAGTTCCAAATCAGACGGCCTTTGGGGACGAGAAACGCTTTGTACAGAAATATTGTAGTTACTTTTTGTACAAGTAAACTCCCAAAGTGTCGTTTATTTGGTCCTGAAAATATGACTAGCTTTGGGGCACAATAACTTAGTGGCTGATAATTTATAAAATAAATAAGGTATTTTCGATTAAGAGGCGTCACTTTAATACGGGTTACTATATAAAATATTGCTCCTGTTACTATCAACAATATTGTTTCTTACTCTTGGGCATTTCTGATGGCAAAGGTAAAAAAAGGAGGGATGTTTATTCTTAAATGGTAACTTTAATGTGGGTATTCTTGAAAATATTTGTAACGGCATTTAACTATACGTAAATGTATTTATTTCGATGTAATAATTTAAATAATTTATTTAACTTAATTAGGTAAATTTAATTTGACTGAAATTATTGTAAATTAAAAGACTGTTCTTTTTTATTACTCACATTTAACAATGAGTTATTTTAGTACCATGTCGATTATACTAGTTTAGTCTAGAATAGACTGGAATGTATTTCAATTTTCCTAACGTCTTTCGCACATAGCGTAAACGTAGATAAATGCCTGCAATTCAAAGCAAACGGTAGCTCGTGATTTAAATAGGTCAATATGAATATTGATAAGAAGAGGAATCTGTTACTAAGTTGAACTGAAACTGAATAGTAAAAAGAAATATATTTGAACTATTATTTTATCACTTAGTAGTACCTAGCCAGAGTATTTTTGCATTTTGTTATTTCTAGCGTTTAATAATATCAGGAGATTTAAGAAGTATTCTTCAATGATGATGAGGATGAGAAGAGATTTCTGTTTTCATTGAACTCTACTTGTTTTATAGTTATTGTCAAAAAACCTTATGTAAGTTGAGTTTAACTTTATAATTTTTAAAGTATTAAATAAGAAAATAAATAAATAGCAAATTTTACTTTACTCAATAAATTTAAACTTTAATAAAACTTAATGTTAAAGCTTAACTAAATATTAATCCCTACACATCTAGGGACAGTTTGTTTTATTTTCGGCCTGTTTCACATTTTCCTAATAAGTTCTAGTTAGCTTTATCTGTCCATTACTTCATACGAAATGACGATCAATATTTTTAAATTGTTGGTTGGTTAGTTCTTATTGGTCAGTGGTGAAACATGCCTTTAGTGGAGCAAAGCGTACCTGTGTTAGTAGGTAGTATGTAGTACTTGCAGGATAACAGTACTGGTTTATGGTAGTGCCATCCACGAAGGCGCGCAGCGTTCATTATTGAATAAGGATAGCGCGGGGTGTGGGGTGTGTGGCAAATATTTTTATATCATAAAATAAATATGAAATAATTAAATTCATTATAGCATCATCAAATATTGCCAAAAACTTGCACACATTTACTTAAAACGATTAGAACGAAAGGTGGCGCGCGCCTTCGTGGATGGCACTATCTATACTGTTAACAGGTGCCACAAAGACAGTAAGAATGATAATCACATCATAAAGAGGTAACAAAATATGTAATTTAATATATATTTTGTCCACAGGTTTCGCATCTACTTCCGTGTAGTATTATGTTTCTGTTGGACTACGAAATCAGCTACGCCGAACGACTTAAAGAAATTAGAAATGAACAAATCTTTTTCAGGTAAGCATCTTCTGACCTAATAAAATTTTTAAACTTTTGTGAGAGTTTTCTAAAAAGTATTAGTATTAGAATTTAGATAAGTTGTAAGTAATAATTATAATGAATAAACATACGGTTAAGGCATATTTAAGCAAACTTATTAAAGGGATTCTAATTAAAGGATCCCAAAAACTATTTTCATGATGAAGTATCGTGGAAAAAGTATTTAATTTTATATATGACTTGGATAGTTGACGGTCAGCCATTTAATTGCCGCCGTTTAATGAGCGCGATTCAACTAGATGGCTGCGACATATGAACCACAAATGCAAGCTAAAGTAGTTCAGAACTATGTTGTGAATACACCACACATCATTATCTAGTAGAGTCCTAACCGTGTATTACACTAGTTGTGCATTAACAAGTTCTGAAGACATTATTCCAGAGACACTGCAAGAGTTCGAAACATCTGCTCGTAGTTCAGACATGGTTTAAGACATTTATTCCTCAAAACAGAATACAATTCACTTACATTGAGAAACACTAGTTACTTATTAAAATATAAAATCTACGCGGAGCGGAAAATCGGGAGCAGTTCATTACCAATAACAAAGTTAAGACATAATAACTAAAGACTATACAGTTTAAAGGGATAACTGAGAATATTCTTAAACTTTCGACCAGATCACGAGTCAATCGTGTAACTTAGTTTGAGCCATAGAATTATTATCCCTTTCCGATAGGAATATTAATTTTATGGTTTGAGCTTAACACTCATCAAAGATAAATTCAAATATACAACGCCATTTCGTATGAAGTATCTCACACACTGACCAGAACTTATTTAGACAATATAAAACAGCCAGGCCAATATCTATTTATTTATATAATATTTTAACACTGATATGGATTTAAGCACATATTGGTTGTTCTTTCAACCAAAGAAAATTAAAAACAATATTCCCATTTATTCGCTTTGACGCAAATCGCAATATTCAGATTTACAGATGCGAATTTATCAAACTGATTCGACAAAATCAGACACATGAGTGACGTAAAAATGCGACTTGTTACTTTTTTCAGTGAACGTGACCATATTTCGGGAAAAAGTGGGGATATAAGTATTATAAATAGTCATTGGAGCAGGATTGGGGAGGGGAAAAAGGAAATAGTGAAAGCTTTCCTCGACAAGAACGCTCATAACAATAGGATTTATTTCCAAACAATGTTTTCGTATACTTTGTTTTGTTAACAAAGTAACTTGAATCTCAGACCTACAAAAAAACTTGTATCTTAAACTCTAAAGAACGAAGGACCACATTTTCTCAGTACAAATAATATACTCTTTAGGTATTAAGGTAACCCGCATATTTATTTACTCAAAAAGCTACTTATTTGTTTTAATTAACCAGACTAGACTAGTGTCAACCTTAATTTGGTGTTATTAAATTAGTCTGCATTTTTTGTTTAAGAATAAAAAGACACCATAGAGAAATAAAATTATTTTGAATGTAGTGTTGTTTATTTAAATCACATTTTAACTTAAACAAACTTATAAGTAATTGTTCTTTAAAAAGCCCTGGTTCACAGTAAAGACGGGCAACAGCAGGCATCTTAACAATTTGGCCCAAAGAAGTGGCAATAAATAAGTTCAGGCCACGCCATAATTTGCGTTGGAACAATATTCCGTACAATGTTTTTGTTAATGCTGCATCTGTGCTCGGTAAATAAATGACTACACGAACAGACTCATTTAATATGCTGCTTCTCACTTTTGCTCCTTGATTGGCACATAAAACAGGGCATAAAGTCGAACCAGCGTGAAAACAACACAAGTATAGTAATCTAGGCAAGGATTTGTCTTTATAAATGTTATTTTCATTAAGATACTAGATATGCTTCCATTTGTTACATTCTATTTGTATTAAATCAGAAACACTTTAATAACAACTAATCTTTAACCGTCATCTGAGTCTTTTTTGTATAGGTTTTGACATTAATTAAAAGTTTTATATACCTGCCTCCTTGTAAAAATATTGTGGTAAAAAAACCCCACAATCTTTCTCTTGCCTAACCACTTTTCAACAAAAATCGCTTGCAAATACGGCACAAAAGCATTAAGTCCACCTTTTGTACACTTTTATTTGTGCAATAAAGTTTTTAAATAAAAAAAAATATCGAGTAGAGGAAAAAATTTTAAGTCAATAAGTTTAGGAACATATTTTCTGTCTTTCTCTTAACAGCCAAAATCTCAATTAATAATCTAAAGAGCACCTCTCGTCGTCTTTTGATTGAAGCGACGACGTTTTGTTTTGTGTCGTGTGTGCAAGTGATTTTCGATAAGAAATGCCATATACTAATAATACATACCATAAATATCAAACAGTAAATGAAAAGACCTAACATGTAAAGCTACCAGTAATACCGTAACGGTATATCACGCGCATAAAAAATGATCCCCCATTCCTGTGGGAAATCTGTCCTAGCTATGGAAACCTTTAAACCGCACGAAGAGGGTTTCAGAACCCACAGGACACACCTTTGGACATTTTAAACCTTCATTACCTTTTTGGGATAACAGATGGAAAACTAAACTAATCGAAAAGTTTGGTCACAATAACGTTTAGTAGTACATTTTGCCTTTACAATTTATGTAATCCTCTTCGCTTACAGTCAATATCATAATTTTCTAAACACATGGCCATTGGGCATAGCATGACAGTGTAGGTTTCTATTTGTTATTTTTTAAGAGATTACTAAAGTAAATGCATGGGGCACGCATTTATGACTTTACATGTCACCTAAGTGTTCAGAAAATTATGATCTAATTGTACCTTCTATTAGCCTGAATTGTATACTCATTGTTTTTTGGTTACTTTATCAAGAATATAATTTGCGACAAAAACAACATTTCAAGGAAATAAACCACCATAATCTCCTTGTTTCCTTTTTACGCTTATTGTTTCTTTTGACGATGCTAATAAAAGTTGTTTTTACAGTCAGCCAGCGGCATTATCGCGACGCGTCGTCTTTTAGCCGAGCATGACATTCGAGGAGAAGGAGTAACCTGTCCAGGTCACTCCCACAGCATGGTATGGCATTATCATTAATATTTAGTAGTTTATGACCAGTCCACCAGCAAGATACACGACTTTGTTGAGCGCGGTCGCTGTGGTAAACCGTAGGGGAGGCCTATGTTTAGCAGTGAACGGTCCTTCGGCTGATTATGATGATGTAAATAATAAGATATGATCTTGCATTTAGCAGATGTTCTTTGTAATGAGTGCTGGTGAGTCATAATTGTGTGATAACACATCTTTAAACATCAAAAAGAACTAGTATAAGTAATCCCGCCCGACTTGCAACCTCACGCAATGACACAACATTATGTATTCATAATTATTATAAGCAATTACGCCCACCAGATTTCTTTATATCAAAATACTGTATTCGCACGAAGATGACGTTACACAAAAGTTGTAAATCAAATCCCGTCTACCACAGCACGCAGATACAACTTTGTACCAGCCCTACGTATTTAGTATTTGGTACCGGTAAAGTAACTGTAACTGTAAAATCATCAAACAGTCTATTATTAATTTTGTAAAATCGGATCATTGCGGGCAGATAGTTGCACTACAGAACCGTTTTCACCCCGTCTTGAAATAAAATGTAGGCCGGTCACTGCATCTCGTAAGGACAAATTTAAAAACCTTATAAGTGATAAACTACCGTTTATACCTTTTGATACACAAAATGCTAGTGAATTGTATGATCAATTATTTCAGGTAATTAAAAAACAATTTGATATTATTTTCCCTCAAAAGAAAATAGTTATTAATAACTGTAAACCGAAATTCAGTGACTGAGCTACTCAAGGAATTTATACAAGTAGGAAAAAAATGTTTGAATTGTATAACAAAAAAGCATATAGAAAGGATCCATCGTTTCATGAGTACGTTAAGAGGTACTCAAAAATTTTCAAAAGAGTTTGCTATGTAGCAAAGTCGAATTACATACGCGATAAAATTAAAAAGTCTAGTAATAAGATCAAAGAAACTTGGAATATTATAAATAAAGAAACATGTAAAACTAAATCTCATGATAACAAATTTAGTCTAGAAATAAATAGCAAACTTATTAAATCTGATGATTTAATATTCCTATAGAGACGACTAAACAGTTGAGTTCTTGCTCACTTCAGGCGAAATCATTACTAGTTTCGAGTGTTGATAGGTGCGAGTCCTCTTTTAAATTCAGACATATTGGTCCTTTAGACATCATAAAAACATTCAAAGAACTAAAACAAAAGAAAACAGAGGATAAATCGGGTATATCAATAGACACAATAAAACCCATTATACCTCTAATAGCTCCTTACTTATCTTATATCTTTAATGAATGTATTGATCAAAATCAGTTTCCAAATTTATTGAAACATAGTAAGGTTGTACCTTTATTTAAATCAGGAGACAAAAGTGACCCCAGCAATTTGAGGCCAATTTCAATATTACCCACAATAAGTAAAATTTTTGAAAAACTCATTTTTAATCAATTACTTTCCCATTTTAAACTTAATAATTTACTACACGAAAAACAGTTTGGGTTCTCTAAAGGTAGAAATACAACTGATGCTGGGGTAGCACTCATCAGACACATTCTTGATGCTTTTGAAGACAAACATGATGCTATAGGTGTATTCTGTGATTTATCAAAGGCGTTTGATTGTGTAGACCATCAAACACTGCTCATTAAGTTGGAACACTATGGTGTCTCGGAAAACTCAACAAGGTTGTTAAGTTCATACCTATCAGGTAGAATACAATCAGTTAACATAAATGGTACCTACTCTTCCGGTGCCCCCCTTCAAATGGGGGTGCCCCAGGGCTCAATATTGGGGCCCTTACTCTTCCTAATATATGTAAACGACCTACCATTTCATTCCACAAATCTTTGTGAGATAGTTTTGTTTGCTGATGATACTTCTTTGATTTTTAAAATGAAAAGACATGAAGAAAATTTTGACGAAGTAAACAATACTCTCTCCAAAGTATTGAATTGGTTCACCACCAATAACTTGTTACTGAATGCTAGTAAAACTAAATGTATAAAATTCACTTTGCCTAATGTAAAGCAACTTACACCAAATATTGTACTAAATGGTAATAATCTAGTCTTAATGGACTCCACTGTATTTTTGGGCATTAAACTTGACTCAAAATTACAGTGGGGACCTCATATTGAAGCCCTAGCTGGGAGGCTAAGCTCAGCTGCCTTTGCAGTTAGAAAAATTAGGTACCTTACTGATGTTGAAACGGCGAGGCTTGTATATTTTAGTTACTTCCACAGTATTATGTCTTACGGTCTTCTCTTGTGGGGTTCTGCTACAGACATTGAAACCATATTTATTTTGCAGAAAAGAGCCATTCGTGCTTTTTATAAACTTAGTCCTCGTGACTCCCTGAGAGAGGTCTTTAAGAAAATCAACATATTAACTGTGGCTTCTCAATACATTTTTGATAATATAATGTACGTCCGTAAAAATTTAGATAATTTCATGAAGAAAAGCGACATTCACCCATATAACACAAGGAATAAACACAAGCTTGTCGTTCCTAACTTCAGATTAGTTATAACTAGTAATTCGTTTCTGGGAAATTGTATAAAATTATTTAATAATATACCACACAATCTTGTCGAATTGCCGGTTGATAAATTTAAGAAACACGTTAAAAACACGCTTATGTCTAAAGGCTATTATAAGGTTCAAGACTATCTAAACGACACGAATGTGTGGTCCGTCCAGCCTGCACCGACTGATGTACTTACCTTTGATGATTTTGATTTTACGGCAGCTAGTGGTGACTGAGTTTGTTCCGGCGTTTCTTCTCAGCACTTGCCTAATTGTCTGTGTTCTGTCTCGAAGCGCTGGTAGGGCCCAAAAGATAAGGAGACATGTTTCGGCCCTTTCAGGGCACATTTATTTTTATTTCTTTCACTGTATATTTTGACGTTCATAAGTGTCATTTCATGACCTAAATTGAAATAAAGATTTTGAATTTGAATTTGAATTTGTATAAGCTTTGGCAAAGCGAATTAACAAACTTTGGTACCTAGAACTTATTATACCACTAGCTTTTGCCCGCAACTTCGTCTGCGTGGAATAGTGACTTCTTTCTCCCGTTTTTTACACATTTACCACTATATCTTTGCTCCTATTGGTCGTAGCGTGATGTTATATAGCCTATAGCCTTCCTCGATAACTGGACTATCCAACGCAAAAATAATTATTCAATTCGAACCAGTAGTTTCGGAGATTAGCGCGTTCAAACAAACACAAACAAACTCTTCAGCTTTATAATATTAGTATAGATAACTATGTAGTACTATTATATATTCTGTGCCATAACATAACACATAAGAAACTTCAAAATAGACACACGAATTTTCCCCAGAAGATTGTAGCATAAGTTTTGCAGCGTCCCACGGAAAATCATGGTTTGGAAATAGAATGACTTCTTTCCATGTATCTTCAAAAGATTTTTGTAAACTATATTTTTTTCTTTTAATAGTATTTTCTTCATGTTATATCAGTCACGGCTAATTTTACATGCCCAACTGATATAAAATGAAAGTTCAAAAGGATTAGGTTTCCATTGTTTACATTACATAGTAAATCACACCATACAGCTATTGTTGGTCTGAATACGAAAACCTTTTGTTACAAATAGACTTTTACGATATCTGACAGACAGAAAAAGCATTCTCTTTTCGATATTATTTCCCACAGCCACTTTGCTTTCCACAGAAAACCCGTTTCCTCAAGCATGCATTTTTCTTGGTTCCCTGAATCTGGACAGACATTCAGTTTATTCAAATTGCTGTCGAAAAATTATGCTTCATAATTTATCAGTCGTCGGCATTGTTAGCAAACCGCTTTTTATTAAATACTGCATATCTCAGAATCACAAAAGCGATTTCAGTAATATAGAAAAATTCTAACTAATGATCACGTACAATGTTCTTATTACTGATGCTATCATGAATAACAGCTAACCTCGACATAATACTAAGTACTCTGTGCCATACATCATACTACAATCAGAGTCCGAGGAACTATGACCTACAATGACAATCTGACATCAATCAATTACGAGGTGCAACAAACGTCCTCAGTAACCTTTTTATTGTTAAACTTACATTAGAATTCAGAAAAGGTTGTATTCACAGTGTTATATATTTTTAATATTGTGGAACTCGGTACAAAAATCCAAGGCACTAATCTTCAGAAACAATATTTTTGTTAACTTTTTATTTTGGATCTTGTTGAAAATATCGCAACACTCTCGTCACGTCTAATTAATAAATTCTGGTTAGTGTTATCTGCTAAATACTTTATACGAAATGAAGTTACATATTTGAATTATGCGTTGATTGGTGCTTATTTGTGGCTTTGTGGATTTTGAAACAGTCCGTAAATTTCATATACTGAGTTAACACTGTGCTTTAAAATTAACATTATGTCTCAGTTTCTCAGCGCATACCTATGACGAATTAACAAAGGATGAAAGATAAGTACACCAGAATCGCAAAGCAAAATATTAACATTGAGCTAGACGACAATGTATTTCTATTAATATAAGAGCCATAAGTACAGACACTAGCAGTGGTTAATAATGGTTATTTTTCAACAAAAATGTATAGCCTGATGTGCCGACTGTACGTTGTTATGGTGACTTCACTGCCTGCGGGGTGGCACTAATCCCGCTTTATGGTGCTATGGATTTATTTGTTGCCAAGCTAAGCCTATATGACTTGGAATTCTGTTCTGTCAATATGTACCAACCATTTATGTCCCTAATATTTGGTCCATACCAACTCATATCTCTGCATCAGTTACGAGTATATACTAGCAAAATACACCTAATATATTTGTTTGTTTCTTAGTGTTTTGTCTCTATACGAACTTAATATTAAAAATTTCACGTGCAAACAACAACTGTGTCATACAAAGAATCGCACCCTGTGTCTTACGCTATCTGGGCGCATGCCTATACCACTCGGCCACCGACACATTGCAAGCCTTTGCCAATGCCTAGGCATGTTCCCGGATAGCGTAAGATACAGGGTTCGATTTCTTGTCCGACACAGTTGCTTTTGACGAGTACAATTTTTAATATCTACTCCTAATATGCTAGAAGTGATGCACGCTATTACTACGAACTGCGTAATTTAGACTTGTTTATTAAATGGGAACCTCATGATTTGCCAGAAACTGGACAAACATTAATTGTTTTATTCAATAATGCACACATTTTATCAAAATGAAAAAGATTTGAAGTAACAGATAGCAGTAACATTAATTTTTAGGTCCTGTTTCACAATCGACAAATAAGCACCAAATATAGAATATCATTTTGTACCTTAAGGTATCTGGCAAATAGCACTAACCAGAACTTACTAAGACATTTTGAAACAGGCTATTTCAGTTATTATTAAAATTCCAGCCAATTAGTGCATGTTATGATGGAGAATACGTAAAATTGAGACACGCCTCACGGTTACCAATTTCCGCTAAGTTTGGCCTAACTGACATGGCTAATAGTAGTTGTGTAAAGTTTTGGGTCATATTAACAGAGTAGTTAGCAACTTTAGACCGCTCCAAGAATAGCATCACCTTGTCTTCTGACTTACCAAAGGTAACAAGGATTAATTCAAAATCCTAAAGAACATAAAAAGGCACTGAATGAAAATTGATGCAAAGTTAAACAAAACAAAGCAATTGACTATATCTCGTCTTTTATTTTGATTATAACCACATCAAGATTTGTAATATCCTGTTGATCATTATTTATGATGATTTTGTTGTTGTCAGGATGCTCCCTGGTCGTAACAAAATATGATTCGCAATGTATCAAACACAGCTTAAAAATGCCTAAGGACCATCAAGTCAATGGACTCCTTAAAATACTTTCCTCTCCATTTCCCTTAAGAGCCGATTCGTCTTAAAAATAACCTTCATTAATATCGTGATGCTGAAACAGCTATTTCTGGCGATTTCGCATTTGTTTTAACGACCAAGCAATCAGATTACACTACATCTGATGTGTCAAAGAATATTTCATTCCCTTTTATGAGCACGTTTGTAATTTTATAACCTTACATCAACTTTTACTTGGTAGGTGTTTTTTTCCGATTTTTTCTTTCTCACATTTTAAATCGGGCTATTAACAACGTGTCCCGAAGGCTTTTGTTCAAATTGAGCAAGAAATCGGCGGAAATATTTGGCAAAATCCCGTTGGGAGATAAGCTTAGTTCCCGGAGGCTACTGTATTTCTGAAACTAAGTAAATGCGACATGTGTTTGCATGTTTAATAACTAGTATCTGTTTAACCCGACTTACGAATTCAGAACTCGCATTTGTCTGTCTGAGAATGAGATAAGCTTATAAAGTAGTACTAATTAATTCGTGGTTAATTAATGTTATGTGGTGAGTTCTGTATTTAAAAATGCTTTTGTTATTGCCATAGTCAGTAATTTCTCAAATAAACAAAAAGAAGCTTAACAGTCATAAAACGTTGATGGTAAAAAAATATATTTTTGGAAACATTGCAGCGTGTGTCGTAGCACAACTGCTACGAAAATACTCAAACGACGGTTTCGTAGCACACATTAATTTAAAAAAAATCACTGCTACTGAAAATCGCGTGAAGTCATCACTTGAAGCATTGAAATGAGATTTCTATGTTTCCGCGTACATGTCGGTTTCATTTACTTTTTCCTTACACCTCCTTTAATTCGTATATAATTTATCTAAAATATTTATACGAAAACTAAATGACAGCATTATGATTCTCTTCCCAAAAAAGCTGGGTCAAGCACTTCTTGTCTTGACATCCTTGAAAGGCCAGCCAGGCTATTTACAGCCGTAATACTCAACAAAATACGCCGACACTTCGCAATCCTCTCATTTCTTTTTGTTCGCAGATCATTCAAATGCCACGGAACTGTACACCAATGGAAACGCAGTCAGGATGAACCCTAAAGGCGACAGAGATGATCACTACCACGTGTGTGATGATAAACTGTAAACTTTGACTAACAAACAAGTGAATCGTGCTGAAAAACTATGTGCTGTGAAGTGTGAATAGTAATTTCAAAAATTCAATTATATTTTACTAGATGATAAATAAGTGGTCGTTGAAATGGTTAAATGTTGATGTTTTAAAATTCAAGAATTTTTATACGATATGCTCAATTAAATTAGGGCAAACATTGGAAGTGATCAATGTGATCATTCAGTGCTATCTTACTCAAAATGTAATGACGTGGGTGAGCTTTTCATTTGCAATGTTGGTATGTATGGCAAAGTTACCCTAATAATTATTATCTTCTGCTAACATTATTGTTATAGTTTACTCATGATTAAACTTTTTGAAAGTGGAAAAAGGGTAGGTAGGTTGTACTTCTAAAAATTTGGTTATACGGATTTTTTATATATTTTGTATGTAAAATACATAATAGTTAAAGTTAATTTTTTGCTCTATGTTATTACATGTTTACTTAACAACGAAAAATTAAGTGTAAAATATGATAAGAAATTTAAATAATCTAATAAATTAAGATGAGGATGTCAAACAATCCAACTTAGATTTTTTACTTAATTTTAGTTTTATAAAAAGTAGAAATTGTTTCCGCAGAAATTTATTTCTGTATGTAATCAAGATGCGCCCCACTAGTGGGAACTAACAGCAAAATGTATCATGATTGAAAAGAAGATGCAAATATGCGTACAAGAAAAATAAAAATAAAAGTTTCACGCTACCTGTTCGGCTACCTACTTTCAATAGCATGTCACGTAATGTTGACTTCAAGTGACTCATCTCGGCTTACGGGCCGAAATATTGTATGAAAATCCATAACTGCGTAATGATTAGGCTTTATGACTTGTTTAAAGCAAAAAGGGGCAGCTGATTTCAGCAAATTCAGTAGATGTATACAATAATTTTGTTGAAATGATTTAATACATATGCCAGTGCATACATTTAACATATTTTTACTACTTTATATTTTATAATTTTACTTACTAGTTAACATCATTGTATTGCCTTACAGGAAGCGTGAAAAGCAGAGTATTCACCTCGGGCGTAAAGGTGTCTTTGCATTTGGCGAACTTAAATCCCTCGCTACACTCAGAATTTTCTATTACCTCTAACCATAACTGCCCTCGCTTCGCTCGAGCCTCAAATCTGCAATCCTCACGTTTCGCTCATGACTCAAGGTAGCACCCTCGCTGAAAGACACCACTTTACACCCTGGGCAAATAATCTACTATTAAAGGATCGCCTTTACGAAATCAGTACAATTTACCTATGATATTAAATAAAAAAGTTTCTCTCTAGAATGATATACGAGTACAATATACTAAAACCTAACAGTATTTCAGGTGGATAAACCTACCTATGAATAATAACTATAGAGGTACCTTCGTAACAAACTAAAGCAAAACATTATTTTCATACCAATATTAAATCGAAGACAATACTATGTTTGTTGTTCAAAGTCAAATGTATAAAATAATTTCACTTGTATAAAATACTTTTTCAACATAAATAAAGTTGTTTCGTTTTACTCACCCAGTTGAAATAATTACAGGCAGGTATCTGCTTCTATAATTATATGACAAAAAATAGACTCGTACATGAAAATAATCTACAAACAGTACTAGCGAAAGATAGTAACATAATCCTATTCCAATTCAAATATCCAATCAATGGAACTCCACAAATATCAAAGCCCATATTCTGACTACATAACATTTAGATTTGAAAACAATTATGATTTGATTCTGCCGATATTGGGTTGAATGAATATTGTGGGTTTCAATAAATTGATAGGGTTACCAAACCCTGATGGATGAGTTTTGGTTTAATTTAAATGCCTAAATACTATGTAAAGCTGTGATCGTAGAAACTTTTCGAAGAATATAATTACGAGTAAATTGTGTTAAAAAAAAGAAATACAGTTAAAAATACAGTTAACTGCATATGTCATTTTAAGGGCCAAAAAAGCACTAAAACATGAAACGGCATCCCGTATGAAGTATTGGATAGATAACGGTAATGATAACTTAATATGACATTGTGCATGCCTGTAGTATTAATCTTTAACATTCATTTAATATTACACTAAGCTGTAAAACATTCGGTAGAGGCTCGTTGCTTCTCACAACTTTAATTAGTCCTGGCTACGATAAAGTAGATATGCAAACAAAAGATGTTCTCGGAACTTTTCAAGGGCATTTAATCAAAACGAGAAGTCGATAAATACTGGTTTTTACAAGCATTACAGATAGCCAAATTTCTTGGCAAAAACAACACCATTGTTTGAAACATTCTTTTAGAAAGCAAATAAGTACACAGCATTTCAATCAAAATTGTTTTATCTACCGAAGATTCTTTTTCTGGGTATTGTCTCACGCTGATTGAGAAAGAAAACAATTTACACTGTTTATTTGAACTATGAAAATAATACAAATTTAAGATTTAACTGAACAAAAATGTTAGTAACATGAATAGTGAAAGAAATGAAGGTCACAAAAGGTCGTAGGGATTTTCCTCCTTGGGAGGGGATAAGGAACGTTTGGAGCAATTACCAGGGACAATTGAGGACCGTAAACCACATTAACGTTCTACTAACGCAACCTATAGAACGTAGGAAAGTTTTCCAAGATAGATACCGTTAATTATTGAATTAAAGCTAATTCGAAGAAGTGTATGATTTGTTTAACATAATACATAATCAATACAACCAATAACCAATGTATTAATTGGTTGCAAAGAAACCACATTTAAATAAGATAATGCATACCTCCTATATTTTGCTTGAATTAAAGCAATAAGATTGTCTTCATAAAATAAAATAGGTAGTAGCACATTACTATATTTTCACAATCTACCAGTTATATTTGCTTGCAATGCGGCGTCTATAGACGTAGTAAGATCTATCTGCCCGAGATCGAAGTGTGGAAATTCCTAATCCAACAGAATTCGTGGTGCTCCGGTGATTTATGAATTTACCTGGCACCAAGTTTTCACCGGATACGTTTAACGGTGGAAATTCGGCTTGAAAATGTAATCTATTTCTAACGCGCACTTGAACGACGATTTTAAAAAAGGTTCATTTATAAACAACGATTGTGTTTGCCTCTTATTTTTTCATATCTTCCATTACTTGAGTATTAGCCCTTTATTTTAGATAGACCTAAAAAAAGGACAAGAAAAGCTCTATCAAGTTAATAGAGCAAAGCTTTAGTGTGATGTTTATGGAAGGTCTCCTGAATAATAATGTGTTATCTGTTTGCGTCAGGGAAACAGTTTTCTTATAAACAGGCAATTCAGGCTTTCACGACAAAATGAATTAGAGGTTTCACTAAACGCAGTAACTTAGAACATAAACCTCAGTGTTTGCAACGCTAAGAACAGATTTTCCGTATCGAAGTATGTTTACTTTTTGGATATAAAATTCTATGTAAAACTGGTAGATATTGTACATAAAGATGCATACCCTGATATATACAAGAATACAATGAAGCAATTAATATGGTCACCAAAGTATTGTCTGGCCAAAAAGTGCTATGATTCGAGAAGCTATGTGGCACTCAAGCGGGATCGCTGCGTCAGCAGTTAACCCAAGATGAAAAGGGTTATTTAATGTCCTCATTTTAGTACATCGCAGTAACCGCCTTTTGAGACGAATTACTTTACCAGCAGAATTACACCGTCTAAAGTGGATAAGTTCGGAAAAGAACAGCGGTTTATTATGTTAGTTCAATTGGGGGTGTCATCACATTAACTTAGAAATGATATGCTAAAAGCTTTTTGCGCCATTTTACTTTCGCTCTTATTTTCTGTGACACACAATTTACAAAAACGCAAATAAAATAGTTATATATGAGTTAAAAACCTGCTAGTAGAATTTCTACTGTAAATATAAAAAACTTTACCTTTATTCAGGCATGTTTCTTAATGTCTCAATAAGTTCTGATTAGCGTTATCTGCTACTTCATAGGGAATGACTTTCTACATGTAAATTACTCGTTGGTTAGTGCTTATTTGCTGATGGTAAATCAGGCCTCAAATTGAATGCTCTTTTATCTAATTAAGTAACTTAACATTTACCTAATTAAGCTAGTTCCGATTAATAAACGACTTATCATTAACCTGAAGTTTCCACTTCGGCCCTTCTGTAACTTTGACTAACGTCATATGAGCAGGTCGTCATCAAAGAGCAAATTTAAATTAGGTGAAATCGGAGTGTGAAATACGAGGCCCGCAAGGAATATGAATCGTGCGTGGAAGTTAGTGAGATAATTTGAAACCTTATTTGTTGCATGGTTTGAGTAAACTAGTTATGTATAGTTATTTATATCAATCACATATCAATGGTTAGAAAAATGTCTTTCATTCATGACATGATGAAATTATACAATATTGTGAGTAGGGTAAGTTGAGCTGATACTAAGTGAGTTTCTGATACTAAGTAAGTATACCTATATTCACATGCCTGTGATGTAGGCATGTTGATTTGTGAAATTGGTTATTGTTGTTGATGATTTAAACAGATAGAGAACAAACGACTACCTAATCAAAATTTACTATAAGTGTGGTCTTGAATATATATTCAAGACCACACCTTAATGCAATATTGCATTAAGGTCTATGATTACTTAAGATGCCAGTACAGCATTTTTAGCTCGTTATCATTTGTCTTCCAGCCCATTCTTCTATTCGGGTCTAATTTCATCAAACGCAAGACATTTACAAAAATCCTTCCTTGTCCTTTAAAAAATGACGAGAGCTAACGATCTGGAATAACCGACGTGGTATTAGGTACCTTCTTCAGATTCAGAAAAACACTAGAATGATATTTAATAACACACTTTGCACAACCACTTCATGTCTTAAACTATATTATTTTACAAAAAAAAATTGATTTGTTTGTAAAAACAAAACCGCTTTTACTTTACATCAATCAAGAAGTGCTCAGGCTTTGACATTTTTAAAACGATGAATAGGTAATCTGGTTATTGGATATATATAATGAATATCAAAATTTAATGAGGAACTACCCAGAAAGCTTTTGAATGAGGTAAATAAATATAAATAAAACAAGATAAGGCCGAACGACCACAGGTTGATATTATGCTATTTCACTATACAGGATATGCGATCTAATGGCACCCATTAGATGACTTTTGCGCCTTAAAGTTATCTAATGAGGCCATTGCTGGATACATTTAGATACAATCGTGGTGGGTAAGTGTGACTTTTCCCATATAACTTTTATCTTTGAAACATTCAATTTATGTGTAAGCCTCTTCCCCCGACATATGCAAATAAGAGATGCTAAATTTTTGTTTCAAAGATTAATAGCTGTATGACTCTGTATTCTACGATTTACAACCTCAAATAAATCTAGGGCAACGTTGGGAAAATATTACTTTTTGCACACCAAACAGATTTTCATAAACCTAATCTGTAAATTCAGTTAAGGATGAAAAGTTGCGTGCATATTGTTGGTCGTTTGATATGATAATGTGTTCAAAAAGAAACAATTCTATTTACGAGTATTTACATAAGATTTTAGTCTTTCGAAATTAAGCCTCAAACTTAGCTGACCCTTTCGCTAAACACATGTACAGAATACAGTTTTTATGTGGTCATTATCAGAATCTATCAACATCTAAAAGTAATAGGTTGGCCGTATCTCGCGCTGTGATAGTAGGAACCAAACAGAATTAGTTTATTTCCAGAAACTAATTGCATTCTTATGATTGTCTCGAGATATGTTTTTCCTTCTGACTTCCTCCCATATTACCTTCCACCACAGTTAAGATTATTATAAGGTGAGTTTTATTACTTAGAATTTTTATGGACTGTAGTGTTTGTAGTGGTATCTATAGTTAAATAGATACATACTGCTTCGGGGCAGGCCGCATGGAGTGCTCTCGAATGTCTATGGACGGTCATAACACGAGCCGGAGGCGAGAGAGTGATCATCACCGTGCGTGCTTGCAAGGGGAGCCAGTTTTGGGTTTGGAGTCATGTAGAGTACGACTAGTCCACCAATGCATTCGCATATGGCATTATGCATAACTCACAAATAGCTATCCTGCTCTATCTGATAGTTGCAACCTTGTCGGTAGCGTTCAGCCGCTATCGCTGCCGCTTGCGAATGCGTTAGTGTCCTAAAGGCGCAAGTGAAGAAAATACGGAACTCTGTATGGACAATGACCAATAAACAGTTGTCCACATTGTACCCATGGCAAGGTGCCAGGCCAGGAGCTCTATTTTTGAATCACTTGCGTCCATATTACGAGTGATTTTCTTTCGGAAATCATTAAATGCAAGTAAAATCACGCTTAGTGTAGACGCGTAGACGGGAGTAATAATAACAAAATTTTGGTATATTTTCATAAATTACTGCCGTGTGGATTTCAACTGATTTTCAAAGCTATACACGCCATTTGTCGCGAGTGATTCAAAAATAGGGCCCCAAAACCTACAGTTGAAATGGTTTGGTCTCAGAACGAATAAGTTTGGGCGCCAGTTTCAGACAGTCCACCCGTGTTTTATGTTACTTTTGAACAATTTGGATTGCCTTTCTGACGAGTTTTAAATTGAAAACTTGCTTGAAATCAGGAACAAATTTGCTTGTTTTCAAATGGAGTTATCTCTAGCTATAAAACCATGTAAAACATACCACGAATCCGTGCCAACAATGTGACAAAACTTTGTGTTATGTGCAGTTGAGATTTTAATATTGTAGCAGAATGAAATGCGAGTACATTTTAAATATTATCTACTACATAGTAAATTATTTGATTGAATATTTTCACGCTTTTTTGTTAGAACAAATACCTTTACTGTTTATTCTTTCTAGATGTTGTTGTCCAAGCCTCGATGGCACCATCTAATAATACGAACGTCTAATAGCCGTCAAACTCCATACTAAAAAACATGCTATAAGTAAATCTATACTAATACTAATATACTAATATACTAATATACTAATACTAATACTAATACTAATATTCTAATTATACTAATTACTAATATTACTAATATTACTAATTACTAATAATATTATAAAGCTGAAGAGTTTGTTTGTTTGTTTGTTTGTTTGTTTGAACGCGGTAATCTCCGAAACTACTGGTTCGAATTGAATAATTCTTTTTGTGTTGGATAGTCCAGTTATCGAGGAAGGCTATAGGCTATATAACATCACGCTACGACCAATAGGAGCAAAGATATAGTGGTAAATGTGTAAAAAAACGGGAGAAAGAAGTCACTATTCCAGGCGGACGAAGTCGCTGGCAAAAGCTAGTAAGTTATATTAATACAATATAACCTAAGGTTATTTAAAAAGTACCTAGTATATATTACTTACACAATCTTGAGCGTAGCTAGTTTCAGGCACTAGTTATTATTAGCATTAATCTTGACATAGCAATTTGGAAGGCTTCGTCTCGAAAACGATCGTGACTTCCTAAAGTTCTGTCTCAAATTCAGCTCAACCTATCTCTCAAATTACATTGTAGGTAGTGTTGAGTTACAGCCTAAATTAAAAAAAACAGACCATTGTTAATAAAACGCATTGTAAACGGTAGTGTGACATGTCAAGGGTTGGGAAAGCGCAAAAATTATGCTACCGAGGGTATTTTTATTTCTTATAGTGAACGTGATAGAATCATAAATCTTATTTATCTTGGCTAGGCTATACCTGGCTAAAAGAAGAATTATAAAGTCAGAAGACCCTAAAAAGAAGATAATTGTAATTCTGCTGTAATAATAGCTACAATGATCAAGTGCATTATTTTCTAAATATTATCTTATCATCATCATAAAATTTGAGCTAGGTTCTTGTCGGTGGAAATTTTCCACAAAAACTCTAAATAAGGAAATATAGTGTGGGGATTTCCCACTTGCCTCTCACACCGCAGTTTACAAACCAGGGGGTATACCCACCTCTTAATATCCAGTCAAATCGTCACTGATTATTGTAGCTTTTAATAGAGAAGCCCAACCCACAAGACTCCCCTCTACATTTATATTATTATGCAACTGAACCAATTTCGACAAAACAGTAATATTGCGTTACAAAATGTATCATAATAAAACACGCTAATAAAAGCGAAGGCACAGTGGCACTAAATAGACCCTAAAGCACGTAGTCTTTAATGTCTGAAACTTGTTTTAAAAAGTTGTCTCTTCTATTTGGCACATGCCTGACTCGATACAATCGACGGGCCATGTTTAAAGCAATTAAAACTTGAACAGGCATTATGTTGTTTAATGTGACTCATTCATTGTGTCACAGAAGTGTGTTCGCGTATATTAAACAACGCCGTTTCAGTTTGTTCGCGACACCTTGCAAATAAATCAAGGGATTGTTTTAATAATCCACGTCTTGTCTCATATACATGTTTCAAGCATTGTATTTTGTTATGTAATACGCTGTATATTTTTAGCCTTCAGACATTTACTACTTTGGAGGTGCGCCAGTAAAACTACATATGACATGAAATAATTTGTGGTTGTTGTCCTAAAACAATGCACTTTGTGCGTTTTCCATAAATAGAGGTATGTAAGTAATTGATTTCAAAGCAATCATCAGGCCACATTTGCCGCAACCTAGAATAAGAGCACGAATGTGAGTATCTCAGATGAAACATATTCATGCTATTCGATTATTTCTTTCATAAAGGGTAAGTACCAAGACAATCTTTTATAAGGTTATGATTTATGTTTCTGAAATACTATAATGTTTATGAATGTGACTTTGACTTAAAACAAAAAAAAACTTTGAGATTTGTACAGTTATCATAACGCTATTTCACCAAAGCTGATAGAATTTTATGTTAACCTTGTACCTATGGGAATGACAACAGAATATGACGGGATACATTACCATAAAACCGGTGAAAGAACGAGTTCCGGATCGTATTGTTTTGCCCAATTTCATTTTTGTCACGTTTTTATATAAAAATTGTGAGTGTGTGTTGACAAGCGATAAACAAAATACTGTGCCATATTTGCAAAGCGACAATAGATCGGCGAATGTGGGTTTTCAACCTTTTTTTTGCCACTAATACATTCTTCTGAAACCGTAAAGTGCTCTCTTATTTAATGGACATTTTAGGTTTGTTAGTTTAGTCAGTTGGTCTTATAATTGGTTATGTACGTGTACCTATGTCCCATCCTAATTATCGTTTTGTAAGAATTGATTGTGAAAGAGTGGATGATTCAGTAAAAAGTGATAGAATAGTGTGGAAGAGAAAATCATACTGCGCCGACCCCAGATAAACTGGGACCAGGGCAAGATTACCTATACCTAAGATTACCTCGTGTGTTCATAAGTTTTGAGACAAACTTGGTAGTTAAAAAAATAAATTAAATATTACTGGCTGCTATTTATTTCTTTTTCCAATTTTGAATTTGGAGTGTTTACTTTTAATACCTTTGACTTTCAAATTTATTTCTGTCAATTTTATCGTGATGGAGGGGACTAAAGAATTGCGTGCGACCGTGATATCGCTATTTAAGGCGGGAAAAAAACCAATGGAGATTTTCCGTGAGGTGAAAACTTTTGGCGTAAGCCGTAACTTCGTGTATTACACTATCAAACGATACAATGAGACAAGTTCCTTGCAAGATCGCCAAAGGAGTGGTCGGCCACGCTCTGTAAGGACGCCTGCGAACATCAAAATCATCCGAGAGCGACTTCGCCGAAATCCATGTCGCACTCAGAAAAAAATTGCTCTGCAGACTAAAATTTCGCGCGTTTCAGTCAACAGAATACTGAAATATGATCTTAAGGTAAAGGCGTATAGCCGTAGAAAAGTTCACTTTTTAAACGATCGGCTTCGTAAATTGCGACGCGAACGTTGTCCATTACTGCTTAGGAGACACGATGCGAGGAAGATACTGTTCATGGATGAGAAATTTTTTTTATGTCGAAGAAAAGTTCAACCGACAAAACAATAAAGTCTATGCCAAAAGTAGCAAGGATGTCCCAGCTTTAGCACGGAATGTCTCGCGTACTCATCATCCGGCAAGTGTGATGGTATGGTGGGGAGTTTCGTATGAAGGTGTCACTCCGCTCCATTTCTGTCAACAAGGCGTCAAGGTGAAAGCCAAGAATTATCAAAATGACATCTTATACTTTATTAAACAACAAATTTTGGGTTTTCCAGCAAGACTCAGCACCATCCCATAAAACAAAAACCACCCAAGCTTGGTTGAGGGAAAATGTGCCGGCTTCATCGCGGCGAACGAATGGCCCTCCTCTGGAGGAGAATAGAATAGAGAATAATCCAGCGGGTTGAGGTCGGGGCTGGCCCCGACCTCAACCCGCTGGATTATTCTCTATGGACTGAGTTAGAGCTCAGGGCCTGCCAGAAGTCTCACCCAAACTTGGAGTCACTGAAGCGAGCTCTTGTTCGAGAAGCAAAGCGAATCCCGCTAGAAAAGATTCGTGCCGCCATTGATGATTGGCCAAATCGTCTAAGGGCCTGTATTAAAAACAAGGGTGGACATTTTGAATAAAAGATATATTTTATTGTTGATTATTATCTACTTAGTGTTCACTGTAAATTTTAGAAATGTAAGTTAATTATTTAAAAAGTTATGCCTCTTTTTTTTCGTCTCAAAACTTATGAACACACGAGGTATAATAAATACAATTCAATAGGTTTATGATTGATGTCAGAAAATTGTTGATTTCACGCGTGGTATTGAAAAATAAATATTATAGGAATAAATCTGGGTCTTTCTGTTAAGTAGGTACATAATTTAAACAAAAAATATTATTTTCTTCGTGGGTGTAGTAGAGGGCTAATGTTCATTAAGAGAAGGCAAGAGTCTAGCAGAAAATGTCGTGTCGTTACCAAAAATTCCGTAGCTTGCAAAGCTGGGTTAGTGCAAAATAATGTAGGACGTGAACATAAAGGGCCATTGGACGTAACTAACGAAGGGTTTCCCAAACTTTAGCTCTCCTGAGATACGACGTTCGGTTATACCGAACTCGGGTCAAACATCAAAAATTCTATAGTCTCGTAATTATCATTACTACGAACTAAATAATGAGAGGCGATATCGCATGCACACAAAGTTATCAAAAAACAGAACTATGAACCAACAATTTATGTATCCAAATGTTGTCTGGAAGAGATTATTACATTTCCTTTTAAAGAATTTGTAATTGACCTATTTCGATGTGCAATAAAGAGTTATCATAAATATTTTCTTGCGTTTCTATTCTGAATTTTTCAATAAACTGTGCCATGCAGCTTTGTTAAAGTGTTAAAATAGTTTCCATGTCATCACACGGAAGACGTGCCCAATTTTCTACACACTTTGCAAGTAGAACCTATAACGTCGTTAGTCCACTGCTGCCTTTTCGCATGCGAAATGTGACATTTAAATGCGACATGCATGCATATCTCGCTCTTACATAGCTAGAAGTGATAGTTGCATTCTTGTCGGTATCATTATGCCGCATCGCTACTAACGGTGCTAGTAACCAAAAGAACTGTTGACTGAATACATATTAATCTTCTGAATAAATCAAATCGCACCTGAGTAGAATCATGATTGCTTATTCACTGCGCCTGAACAATATCCTCAGGGGCTTAGGAAGAATTTCTCTCATTTAATATCTAGACCGTCTGATTCGTTTCGATATTTTTGGTCGTCGCGTTATTCCTAAGATTTCACGGATTTATGACACCCGAGAGTAAAATATTTTTAGTGCTTCCCAAATTCAAAAAATGAAATGAAAATATTTTTCGTTGAATTCATTAATTCGCCTCCTTCTCGTAGTCTTAAAATACAAAATTAATTCATAATCAATCAAATATACTCGTACATATAATGAAAAATTCAAGGTAATACTATGTTGGACCATACATACCATGTTGGAGGTAAAACATGCGTCACAAGATTAGAATACCCATAAAGCGTGCTAGTTTCATGGTAGTCTGATGAAATAGTAGATTGTTATACAAGGGGAGAAAGCGAGATGTTTCTGGCGCTCGAACGAAGTGAGTGAGAGCGCCAATAATTCGAGAGTGAAAGCAGACGATACAACATAATTGAAATCTTCGTAAAGAATACCGGCCGATTGTTTTTTTTTTCCTCAGATAATAATTGACAAAATTAAAAAAGTTGACAGAGTCCAAAAAGAAAACATGAAACTGACAATGTAAAATAAAAAAAATGACATTTTGGTATTGTGGCCGGAAGCCGAATATTTTATTTGTTGATTGAATTAAAATTAGACAAATTGTATTCTTATATCAACGATCATCAAAATACACATGTTTTCTATTGTGTAGCTATGCAAAATGTTTATTATTTTATTAATATTGGGTCATAAATTATTAAGTCACATCGACTTAATAATTTATGACCCAATCTTTGACTATAAGCCTTGACTCTAAGCCATGCCAATTAAAACTAAATTACTTTCTACCTAGGGATGGAAAAGCTATTTTCCACACGGCTATCTAAACAGGAAAGTTCAATTTTCCGAAAAGGAGAGACGAGTTTTAAGTCAGAAAAAGAAATACGACTATGCAGCAACAAAAACGTATAATTATTTAGACGACTAAAAGATTTTTAAAGAAACAATAGATTTTATGTGCAGAGCTCATTTATCAAGTCAAACTGTGTCAGTCATCTTCACAATGAACGAATTAGTTACTGTCACCGTGTGACCTACTTGAGCAAAAAACACTTCATTTCGTTTGGGACTTACTGCCATTGGGAGTGGTGTCAAGTGCGTGTGAGTTGAGAATGATAAGCGGTGTCATATAATAAATGGCGAGGGTGACCTGCGATGTGCGTAAAATAAATATTTATTGCCGCCATGCGATTGACGTATAATACCACGGCTATTTAATTTATGGCGAAATAATGGGGCGAGGAGGTGTTATTTAGGTGGTTGTGTTTTTAACGACTTACCTACTAAGTGTTCAGGGCAGCAAGAATAAAAGTAAAATGTGTTCGTCCTATGCTTTAGTTAGCAGTTTCCTGTAATTTCACCTTATTGCCTTATATGTACTAAGTAGTTTTATTATTTCTAACCAACTTTTGAAAAAAAAAACTATAATTAATATTTTTGAAGGTACGCATTCATTAAGCAATAAATGCCCTTTATTCTGCTAATCGTGAAAAGGCATAAGAATCTGTGAAATAAGTTTATGGAGATAATAGGCTCTACTATCCTGTAGCTTTTCAATGACTTAGGCACCATTTAGGTTCATAACTATCGACTACTCGCTAAAAGGCTTCGAATTAAAAAGGTCATATAAGTGAAATGGTTATTACGTAGGTAGAGCATGACTGAATTCATTGAATATTCGATGGGCGCGCTGGCGGGTGAGCCACACATTGTTTAGGCCGAGCAAAGGGTGTGATAGTCATACAAAAACTTTTCAGACAAAACATTTCCTTTTTAACGCTTTATGGCGAAAATTCAGTTACTTCGCAAACTTCTGTTTGGTTTAAACGCAAAGGAAATCGTTAAAAAACAAAAACATAAAAAAATCTTACACATGACGACTTCAATCATATTTTTGGTTTGTATTTTTCTAAGAAGTAAAGTAAAAAACATCACATTTAACAGCAAAAAAACAAAATTGAACCTTTAAAAAGCACAACCGGCTGCTGATATAATAACAAGAACATGGACGTCAAAGAATAATAATGCTAAAATATTAACAACACTGGCCTTATTAAACTTAGCTCATCAAATATGAACGATACTAGTTCATTCATGAAGGTGGAAAAACGCGAGGTTGTTAAGTTAGCCCTAACATGTAATTATGTTATACTATGCGTGTTCCATAATCATTAGTTTTTGGGTCGACGTTTATCACTAAAATTAACTTAATCATTTTGGTAACTAACAAGCATTTGATTTTATGACTAGGTGGAACGAAAGTTGATACTTAAGTTACTATATTTTTGTTCCGTAATATTTTTAAATTTTGATGTCCTTTGTTTTCATTATTTAATGTCCTTGCTATTATTTAGTTGATGTATCTGTCTTATTAACTCTTGAGTGTCAAATAAATAAATCATTCATTCATTCATTCATAAGCACTAGTAGCAATAACGTGAAATCAAGCTGATAAAGAAAACATTTCTATTACTACATTCCTACAACCTACTACCTGCTTTGGCTCAAACTACCTCATAGTTAAGGTAAGGCCTTTGCCCAGCGTGGTGGTATGCTGCAGGCTTACTCACCATCATCCATTTATCGAGCATCTATCTTACAGTAGGCCTAACATGCATGACACACTATTTCTTTCGATCGACATGACAAAATTAGTCGATCTATGCTATTTTATCATATTCCCTAACATGCCAACCACATTGGACAAATTTATCCACAACGATAACGAGATATGTTAATTTCTAACCATTCACTCAATTTTATGTCAGATTTGGCTCAAAATGATCAACTTGACACAATGACAGATTAACTCGATATTGCCCACATATCAAATATTGCCCACAGATAATGAATTCAAATTAATAAATATGTAAGGGATAAAAAATGTTCCACGGGGACTTTCTTTTCAATATTTTTACACTTTATTGTTTTTTGAGAGCCTAGGATAAAATATGGCACGACTCAGTCATATATTTTTGCTCTAAATATGTTGTTTTTTATTTGTCGTCGTCGCTAATGGTGGACGATAATGTTACATGGCGAAATGTCAAAATTCGATAAAAATATGTGTGGCATGTTAGGGTTCAATGATAATTTTGTCATATTTCGAATTTTGACAGTACGACATGACTTTCATGGCAGCCATGTTAGCAACTGCGGGTATGTCGATTTTTGACAAACCAACGCGCTAAAATGCCTCGATAAATTTTTATCACGGCGTGCATCTTAAGCCTGCAGGCCGCACCAGCACTTACCATCGGTTGAGAGTGTAGCAGTGTGTGTCTGTAATGAGTAATCCTCTTAGTTATTGTTTAACCTGTATAAGTTAACAACATCCATCAACTCCTTAGGTTAAAATATGTATTCCATGTTTTATGTCCACCTAGTTTGCCTGCCTACATGTAAACTCCAATATCTTACACAAAAAGTGTGCGTATGCATACTTAGCAAAGCAAAGCACTGCATATTTTCTTTCAAAATTCACTATGTATTTTCAGAGGAAACCATGTACCTACCTAAAAAGCGTCAACTGAAATTTCTCACCTCTAGGCTTGTTGATATAGTTTCAGTGTGATTACATAACTTGCAAGTGAAAGCGATGCCATGTCGATTCGGTCTTGGGATAGCCGAAGACGCTCAGTTTTCAATTCGTTTTTTTTAAAAACGCCGCCAGTGCGGTCTGAGATGAAAACTTTTTTTAAAAGCTTTAAGAAAAGAGTGCAAGAAGAATGAATAATAGCTGATACTTGTCAAACGTGATCTATTCTAGTTCTAAACAATTTGCAACAGGTGAGTTCGAGCCAATTCTCATGAAGTTCGCATTCAAGAAATGTACACCAATCGAAATATATTTTTCGAAAAATAAAAGATATTTTCTTTTTGTTTTCCCAGGGTTGCTATTTACTATGCACTCCACCTTCCCCCGTGTGGTATTTTTTTACGTGTCGATATAATATTACTTGAGTTATTGAGTAGAAAAGTGAAACTCGTAATCTAATTAGGTGCTACACGGTAAAGTTCAATTTCCATCGAGTTACTTAATAAGACCTTCCCAACATAATTCTTTTGGGCTACCTGTCGCTGGGAATCTCTCTGAACCACCTGTTCAAACATTCCGAGTGGACGAAAGTAAGCCAATATTGAAGTTAACACACGAGATTGTATTGAGATCTAATCAAACTAATGAGATGAGGTTAGTTCCTACTAAAGGGTGCGTCTCATTTGTTATACAATCATTTGATATAATTCAACTTTAATAACGATCACTTTACATAATAAACATTTGTTATAAAAACACATGATATAATTTTGTTTATCATAACGTTTACTTCACATAATATTCATTTTATATAATACCATTTAGTATAACGTTCATATCTTATAAAAACATTTGAAATAAAACTTATTTTATATATAGTTCATTTGATATAATTTTGTTTGACATACGCATTATTTCATATAACTATTATTTGAGATAATAACGTTTCAAATAATGATTAAAAGAAATAACCGTCAAATTAATATAACCTTCACTTGGTATAATTTCAATTGTTTTTTTTAAACTAATTATCAAAACTCTGAATTATGTTAACCCCGACTCGCCGTGGTCACTTCGCCGTGGTACTTGTCTGTCCGATACTAGAGTGTAATTTATAAGCCGGAGGCGCGGAGGGAGAGCAGCCTCCGCCCGCTGTAACAAGGGGCAGGCACCCGTGCGAGCCGGAGCGGCTGAGGCTGGTCGCCGAAGGCCGGAGGCCGAGGCGACCAAAAAGCCGAAGCTGTGGAGGTGAGCGTGGGTGACTGAGCTTTGTTGCGCAAGGGCGGAGAGGCTGCACTTCCCGCAGCGCCGGAGACGTAGAATTAATGATGCATGTGTGATTGCTTGCATGCTGCATGCCTGCTTGCATGCTGCATACCTGCTTGCATGCTGCATGCCTGCTTGCATGCTGCATTCCTGCTTGCATGCTGCATGCCTGCTTGCATGCTGTATGCCTGCTTGCATGCTGCTTGCTTGCATCATTGCCTGCATCCTGCAAGCTTTGAATAACCTAGCAGCTGCATTTTCTTTGATGTTATTGTTTTTATATTATAATATGATATCATATAAATTGGAGTTTATATGAAGTTATCATTATATGTTTTAAATACTATATAAAAAGAGTGTTATCGTACATGAATGTTATAGTAAATGTTATTATACTAAATAAACATTATTTGTTTTAATTATTATATCATGTAAATGTTATATTAAATGTTGTTTATATCAATTGATTTTAGCTCAATCGTTTGTTATATGTTTTAAAATTATATTATTCAAAATTATATCATTCCATCATTATACTAAAAAAGTGTTATATTAAACAAAATTATATCATGTGATTGTATATGTTTTGAACTTTATATGATATGTTGTTATATTATATATTACACACCCCCTACTAAATAGGTACAGCATTCTCATATTTAGTTGTACGATAATGGGTGCCCCTATCGCTCATCAATAGCCGTTTATCTGAACTAAGTAGTAAGTTAGTTACTTACAACAGTTACAACACATACCTTAGATGTCAAACATTAATAGATCTGTTAAAATTAACGTTTTAACAGTTTTGTTACGGACACCCAATTATTTGTATTAGTTTAAGGTATTTTATGTAAATAAAGATTGTTTCTGTTAAGGCCATAGTCAGTAAGCATTGTATTAGCTTAGGGCTCGTTTTATTTGAATAGAAAACCGGTTAGTTATGAATTCCCACTTGCAAGATAGGTAGGGTACCAGTTAACTAACTAGGTAGGAAATATTACGAATTAGGTAGGTAGTTTGGTACAGGGGCGAAGGACATCCTGGTAGGCTGTCTCGCTCAGATGGAGTGAGACCGGTAAAGCCTGTCAGCTGTTCCTGTCCCCCATCTCGCACTTTCTGAGGGTAGATAGGATAGAGTGGATTGTTGCGGGTGTGAATTTTATGACGACTAATGTAGGTAGGTGACAAAAATGTTAGAAGGAGATAGGTACAACAACATCGGTTGTCTCCCTCCATATCTCAATGTAGGAGGGTAGCTGTAGAAAGCGTAAGAAAGAGTACGCAGATGTTTGTTTTGTGTCCGTCCTTGTTTGTTAATAAGCTACATTAGTTAATTGTGAATTTGTGAATTTTGGCAATAACATATCATCTGCGTAGCTTATGTTATTCAGACAGACGCCATCAATGTAACAACCGGCTCTGGTGCCGCTGAGTGCCTCTATCAGCTCATTCACGTACAGGTTGAAGAGCGTTGGCGAGCTCAATCCCCCTTGCCTCACCCCGCACTCCAACCTGTACGGGTCAGACATACATCCGTCCCATCTTACATTGTTGACCTGGTTTCTATACCAAAATTTAAAGATATTCAAAAGCTCAGCTGGTAATTGTGACTTTTTAAGCTTCTGCCAGAGCAAATCGTATGAAACCAGGTCAAAAGCTTTCGAAAGGTCCAGAAAACACGCCACTACAGGTGTGCTACGCTTAAAGTAGTATGAGACAGCGTGCTTAACACACAGAACCGCCATCTCTGTGGACAGGCCACGTCGAAACCCGAATTGGTTATCGTGAATCTTTACGTATTTATTTAACTGTGTATTAAGCACACTGTCAAACACTTTAGACACAACCGTTGCCAGGGAGATAGGCCTATAGTTGTTTGTATCGGAGAGATCTGCTGTTTTATTTTTAACTATAGGCACCACTACAGTTTGCAACATCTTAGCAGGTAAATGACTATGACTCACACAAAAGTTATACAACATAAACAAAACTCGAGGCAGATGGGGGCCCGCAAACTTTAGGTGCTCTATACTGAGACCATCGTGTCCAGGAGATTTCCCTCTAGACATCGATTTTATGGTCATGGTAATTTCTTTAATTGTTATTTTGGTTTTCCTTTTCACGATAGTCTCAGTATCCAGCTCAGACTGGGAGGATCCCAAAGGAGATTTAACAATAAAATGATCTTTGAACAAATCAGCAATTTCCTTTGGCTCAGTTTTCCCACCAACACTCACGGGGAGGCCTGGCCTGCATTGCAATCTATTTGTGTGTTTCCAGAAAGATCTAAAATCGTTTTTTGCATGATGGAAAGCTAATTTGTCCATTTTTATTTGTGTTTCATTATTCTGACACCATTTTAGTCTAGATTTAAAACGTCGCCTCGCATTACACATATCGTTATAAACAGTACCCGAAGTGGGTTTGCCATGCCATACCCACAGACGAAACTTCAGCCTGGCCTCTTCGTGAGCCCTGGCTACATGCTTGTTCCATCCTACCACTAACCTCCCTACAGGTCTCTTACTTTTACGAGCTAAAACAGCAGACTCACTTAACGCACTTACAATGTCATCATACAATTTATTAATGACATTTATATGACTGGAGTCAGTACACATGTTATCACAGCAATTACGTAATTCAATTGGAAAATCGATAAATTTTAACCTACAACTACATTCGTTTTTATACATTTCTATCTCCTGTGAGTTTCTCTCTCCCCATAAAATACGATTCTCTTTAACATTTTGTTTGGCCGTTCTCTTGGGTAATACAACATCTAAACTGCATTCTAGTACTAGAGGGAAGTGATCTGACCATAACACATCATATTGAACGTATGACCTAAGTACAGAGGAAGCCGCCGCTTTAGTAGTTACGCAGTGGTCGAGCCACCGCTTAGAGCCATGCGCTTCACTAATAAAAGTGTGTGTCTCTGACGATAGGCCTAATAATTCAACGTCCATACAACGCCATTCTTGGTCAACGCAAAAGTCTAGCAGCTCATTATAGAACAATTCCGCTGGGTGCGCGTTGAAGTCTCCCATAATATATGTACAGTCTACACTACAACAATCGATAATTGCACTCACCGCGCTGAGTACATCCGTAAATTCCGTTAGGTTTACCACTGCATCCGTAGGCATATAAACACTAAACACCACGAAAGCTTTGTCTTTTAACACAACCTTTATCGCACATATTCGAGAATTATTGCACAACCTTTTTGAAAAACACTACGCCGCCATAGTAAAGCGACGCCTCCGTGAGGTCGGCCCCGCAGCATGGGTTCCCTCTATCTGGCAGAATCTTTTTGCTCCGAAAGTCACTTGGCATAACACACTTGGCATAATTTTCTTTAGTCGAATATTATTCAGGCAGAATTTTCTATTAGCATAATTATTGTTTGGTCGAATATTTATATGCCCGAATTTACAATGGCATACTTTTAAGATAGCAGAAATTTATAAGGCATAATTACCTTTGGCAAAATTTTACTTTGCATACTTTCGCTAAGCATAATGTTTATTTGGCATAATTTGACTAGGCATACTATGAAGAAAGCAGAATTTCGTTTAGAATATTTTCACTTCGCATATTGCTATTTCTTTTAAATAGTATTTTTCCCTAAAATTGAATTAAAAAGTAATTAAGTTGTGGTACAAAAGTTAGTGACAGAAACGAATCGGTGCAAAACCGACTCCACGCAGTCTTGTTTGCCCCACCCCTAGAGTGTAATTCAAAATCGCGTAGGCGCGGAGGGGCGAGGCAGCCCGCGAGCTGAGGAGCAGGTGGTTTGAAAGCGCGCCGCCCAGCAAGCCGAAGCTGCGGTGGTGAGCGAAAACCATCTGCGACGATAAGCTCGCGTGGGACTGCCAGAGCCCTGCAGCGCCGGAGCCGTGACAGAAACCATGCATGTTGCATGCTTGCTTGCTTGCTGCATGCTTGCCTGCATGCTGCATACTTGCTTGCTTGCTGCATGCTTTGCTTGCTTGCTTGCATGCTGCATGCTTTGCTTGCTTGCTTGCATGCTGCATACTTGCTTGCATGCTGAATGCTTGCTTGCATGCTGCATGTTTGATTTGCCATGCATGTTGTATGTTAGTGTTGCTGAGATAGAACTACTTGGGATACACAGAGAAATAAAAACCATATGATAGTTCTGCCTTGTAATGATTTTAAATATGAAAAATATGCCAAAAGACGATTCGGACTGTGAACTTTCTGCGATAGGATGATTCTGCCTATTAATGACTATATATACGAATTGTATGCCACAAGACGATTCTATCTGTGAACTTTCTGCGTTAGGATGATTCTGCTTTAAGACTATTATGAATATTAAATTTCTACCTAAAGATGATTCTAGCTTACACGATTATGCGTTTTGAACGTCTGATAAATGGATGAATGCTAATTGATGTTCTGCGAAAGGAAGATTATGCTATTTGATGATATGCCAAATAAAATTATGACAATAAAAATTCTGCGAAACAAGGTAGACCCCCGCAGCATACCTGCCGTTGCATCCACCGCGGATACACCAGTGCACTCAAAGTCGTCACTTATACTATTCAGTACACGATAGTCAATAAGTTTGTTAAGAAAACAGTTATTAAGTTTAATAATCCTTCTGATTACAATGTCACTTGCAGACGCAAACGATTACGTTAAAGTTACCCTTGGCTGCCCTATTTTATGAAGCAAAGACAGTTACTTGTAAAGGTACCACCACTAGCGACGCATTAATGAAAATATTTAGTACGAGAACCTATAATGTCAGCCTATTGATTTTCCGAAAAACAGTTATTTCAACTTTTTGTTACGTTCATGTTTCATATTTTAATTGAACACAACATGCTTTTGTCAGTTTGTTCAAAGTGGTCAAAATATCCTTGACCAATTCATTATTTTCTTTTTAGTTCCAATTCAAAAAATAAATTTTAACGAAGTTGCCAAAAAGTGTGATGTTTTTTTTGTAAATAAATCATGCAAGCTTTGACGCTTTCCGAGAGCTTTTATTTCCATCGATCAAAAATTGTCCTGAAAAGCTTTATTTTTCCAAGACATTATCCACCACCGCAATCGCATGCTGACTGAATGTTACAGTTGAATGCGGCATGTGGCATTGGCATGCCATGTCTCACTCTAACATAGTTGCATCCTTGTTGGTATCATTCAGCCGCATCGCTGCCGCATGCGAATTTTGCACATGCAATGTCTCGCTCTAACATAGATGTGATAGTTTCTTCCTTGTCGGTATCGTTTAGCCGCATCGCTGCCGCATGCGAATGCGTTGATGTACTAACGGCGTAACAGCGTTACTGTGTTGTATCAACGAAGCAGCGATGAACAAGCAAATGAGAGCGTGACTAGAATTAATGCACACTATAAATTCCCAGAGGGGGATTTGAAATCGTGTATTACAATGCCTTAGATTTAAACTAAATCTTTACAATACCGCTGAACATGTCGAATTGACAACCTCCTTTCTCCTTGTAGCCGGTTAAACTTTGTGTATGTTGTCGTTTCAATATGCGATATTTATTTTAATGGTGATTAAGGGGATTTACGATGATTTATTTAGTATCGAAAAACCATTAATGTTTTGAGAAATTCACTGTGCAATTTTCGATGTTTGTATGCGACTCACATTATTTCGTATTTAGATTGTGTGCGAACTTGTGTGTGAAATAAAATAGTTATGTACTGAATGACATAATAATTCTGTATTTAATTAGGTCAATAAAATACAAACAGAATCAGCTGTTTTCTACACACTCGTCTATTGTGAATATAGTATTTTGTTAATGTACGAATGTCACAGAGAATATTTGTTTTAATTTTGTGTCCTTTGTCCTACGGTACTCACTCTGGCATTCTAAACAATATAATGCTCGAAATAAGGTTGTTGTTTTTAACTGTTCATCAAAAGTTGTTTATGAGTAATTTAATTCACGAACCCTACCCGGCCTTTTCTTTTTAAGTAACAAAAGAGAACAAACCAGAGTTATTTGGAGAACAAAACAGAGTTATGCAGTCACTTAAGTGTTTTGACAACAATGTATTTTTGGTAACATGGTGAATTCATTTCATTCAAGAGCTCGGACTCTTCATTATAAGATTCAGCTAATCTAAAACTGATCTGACTGAACTCACGAAGAGTTGTAAAGTGTCCAGCGCAAGTTTCGTCTGTATTTAAAAAACATCCTGAATATAGAAATCAAATTAAAAAATACTTTAATTTAAAAGCGCTTTTTAGGTAACAGGGAAACAGAGCCATTTTTCAGTACCTAATACTGCACTCTGGACTGAAGTCAGGTAGGATTTTCATAATACCTCTAACCCTCTACGCCGTTATTTCACCAAAGGCATTGCTTAGTATTGTGGTAAAACTAAATAAATCACAGTATCAGTACTTCCAAATATTATACTACACCTGTGAACCATCCCAACTTCGCACGTTCGTCTTGGCAATTTTTATAATATACTTCAACCCTCTTTATGAATCACACTATAATATTGGTAAAATCGGAGCAGTCGTTTTCGAGTTTATCGTGAACGAACAGACAGACAGAGCTAAAGAACTTTGTTCTAAAATAAAATGTGTCAATGTTAGGTAGTTTAAAAAATCATTCCCTGTTTTTTTTAATAGACATTGTGGTATTCAAGCTGTCTGAGGCAGACAATCGACATTATGACGAGTCACGAGCGCATTTACGTGATCACAGCCAATTTGACGTCATAGCTCTGATGCATATTTTATGCACAGCCTATGTGCAACTACCTATTCCATTTAAAACACTAAAAAATCTTGTTGCTTTATCTGCTAGATAATGGAAATCAACACCAGCTGTCGACTTTTCGGGCACAAAATTAATATTATCACTAAAGAGTTTACAAGCATCGTGATATTACTTCGAATTATTAAGTATTTGGATAAATCCAAAAATTAATTTTATGTTGCTAGTGTTTCGGAATGTTTGCTTAAGAAGTTCTAGCATGATTATGTTATACTCGCTGAAGTAGTTCAGTAGCGTAGGATTGCCTGTGGGGCAATCCTACGCTACTGAACTACTTCAGCCAAACATTAACTTAAGGCAAACAGTGCAGTTTTTGTGTCAATTTACGTTTATGCAACTGCTACAAGCCCGATCAAGCATCTCACGAGCATTGTATATCAAAATAGTTGTCTCCAGCAGTAACGGATTTGACTGGGTATCATTTATAGTTAGGTTAGTTAGTTAGTTACAATTATCGCAAGCAGTGTAAAAAACGTAATTAGTTACACAGTGTAGATCGTGGAAATATTTATTTTTATTGACCAGGTACCAAATCGATTATTTTTTTATTTGGAACCTTTCAGCACGTATCTTCTTTGAATGGGTATATAAGTTTCATCATCACGTTTTTTTTCTATTTCAACATCCTTACGAACATTTGAATCTAACGTATGTTCGAGCGGTGGATACTTGGGCCGTATCTTTTTAAACATTTCTACCTTAATATCTTCTGCAGTCGTCTGCTTAAAATTTTTATATTTAGGCTTATCTACGTCAGAAAATATGTCCTCATTTTTTTCTTCAGCACCAGATACGAAGTTTTCATTGTCTTTTTCGAGATTGTCATCAATCACGGCATTGGCATCTTTTTCAGTATTATACAAATTATTGGCCAAATTATCTTCGGGGTGGTATGGATTGTTGTAATTACCATATTTTATCGCTGTCCTTTGAACCATTTGATTGGCTAACTTCATAATTATGTCTGAACTCATCAACCCATCAATCAATTTCAGGACATCATTTGTGTCTATTTGTATTTTTATATCATTGGCTTTTGATAAATTAATGAATAAACATACTGTAACGATAAATTTACAATGTAATGTGAATTAAAATGAATGTCAATGTGAATCACGTTTATGTTAAGAATGAGATAAGATAAATTTATTTAAGGAAATAATTAAGAAATATTAGTAGTAGAACAGAAAATTTGGTTATCAATAATTAAAAATTTGGTACTCACGTGCCACACAAACAAAGTAAAACATGTTTTCAATGTGAAATGTATTTCATTTTTATTGCTGATAAAATAATTGAATGTTTATTTACTACCACTTTAAACGCTGTGAAATTTCTGGTTAATTAATGAGCATGAAAATCGTTTAATAGATTGAACGAAGGTATAGGATGTTTAGTTAACTCTGTGACTAGTTATTTTTAGGAAGTTGTATTTATTTATTTAAAATTAATTGAACTGATTTGTACAAGGTATCCTCGTACAGTCAAATGTTTTCGTATTAACTGCAAATATGTACGTCGTCCTTATTTAACAAATACTTAATCTGGTTCAGTTAGGACTACGTACTCATGAAATTTGCCAAAAAGTAATGCCTTAAGAGGATCGTGTGCGCGCAAGCTTCCATACAAAAAGAGAAAACGTTTTCCACCCCTTAAACGTTGTCCGATTTTGTCAAGTTTTTTTTACGCGTTAGAGATATTTTGAAAAGGGGAATAATAAAACGAGCGAATAAAAAATAACTTGGCGACTGATGATGACATACTGTTTTAATCACTTGAGCGGTATGAATTTGAGTAAGCGAATAATTAACTAAACTAACGACGAATATTGATTAATAATAAAATCCAGAACGAGCATACAACAAGTGGGCTTTGTGATATCCATTTCAGATATAAAAATACTATCCGGGCAACTAGAAATACAGAGGGGGCAGCTTTAATATTAAGATATTTTCGATTTTTCCAATTGAGGTTTTACATAACGAACTACAAAAAAGTTCACTCTGAGCAAAGTTTGTGAGCTGCTGTATTAATGATTATTGGTTACTGATATTCTATGAGGTCTTATGTTTTATATTTTATGCAAACTATAAAATGAGTATTATTAACAACACCACCACTGGAAGCAAAAATGATAACCATTGGACAAAAATGAAAACGAGGCCGGGCTTGCACTTATCTACTAGTGACGATGAGTAGTAGAGCTCCTCAACCCTCATACCAATTAATGTTCCTTATAGTATTGATAAGAAAAACACTTTTTTATTGACTGAAGCGTCTTTTTTTAGGGCTTCGTAGTCCAACGGAACCCTTATAGTCTCGCCATGTCCGTCTGTCCCCAGTTCAGCGCAGAGTTAGGTGTTAGAAAACTGTAATTTTAACTTCTCGACAAAGTGGTAAAATAAGATTTTTTAATATACCTTAGTAAACATACTTAAAATAAGCAAAATAATTGTCATGTAAATTTATGCACAATTTAAATGCGTACATACATAGTATATACGGAACCCTTCGTGCGCGAATCCGACTCGCACTTGGCCGGTATATTATTATTTGATTTAAGTAAACGCAAATTTATTATTATTACTTTTTCGTAATACATTGTTTAATTTAATTACCTATAAGAATATTTAGTGTATCTTCAAATAGTAATTTCATAAGATGATTTCTTATTTAAATGTGGCCTCATAATACGCTACTTCGATTTGTATTTTTCAAAGCAGTTTTTGCATTCGAAACACTTCATATAAGATTAAATACTGCTCAGTTCGAAAAATCCATTTGCCAAATATTGAAAAAAATGCAGGACGTAATGTTGACACTCAATCAAAAATTGGGTCGCTCATATATTATGAAGCTTCTCATTTTGTATTTAAAGTAACTCAAATTATTCTTTGTTAGTTGCTGATCTGTTGATTTCTCGTCACTCGCACTCAGTCGCTCACTTAGTAATTCTATAACCCAAATTAAGTATTTTTGACACTTAAAACATTAATTTACAGTCGCTCGTTTAAATACTACCCTTTTGAAAAACAATGCTCGCCTGTCTTTTTTTTTTAATATTGTATGTTTCAGTGAATATAAGAACCTAAATATTTACTTTTTTTACAAAAAAAACTTCAGAATTTTGCAAATTTTTAACCAATCAAGCCTTAATTTAAAAAATCAAAGACGTATAAGCATAGTTCAGGATGTATGAAAACAAATGAGACCAAATTTGTCTCATTCCATAAAGGTTTACCTACGGGTATGAAAACGATTTCGCCCACAAGCATATTTCGACCGCTGGCATTCGAATTGTATGAAAATTCGCGCTGCGTTCCGCCTGCACACGATCCTCTTAAATGAAAGACAATTGAAAAGCAAATAAGTACGAGCAGAAACTTGGTGCACTCAACTCGCGTGTTTTTCTTCTACGGCATCAAATGCACAAAAACATTTCCAATTTTGTATCGCACAAGGATGAGTAAAGGCATTTCGAATTGGGGCGTGTGACGTTCAATTAGATTACCCCTACGAGCTACGTTTGAACGACGCCCCTAATTGTGTGAAGACAAACGTAAATTCAAATTCAAATAGATTACCGTTTAAGTCCTGTTCTATAACGATTAAGGACATGAGGTTCAGTATCCTTAGGAAACCTTCAAAAGTTACTATTTCTAAATACTTAAAACATCTAAGTTTCAAGTCAGTCGTAGCCACTACATTATTCAAATATAACCTGTCATTTCTATTCAGATAATTTGAAATGGGGAAGCATATTAACTTAACGAAAGTAATTAGATATCTATACTTATATTATAAAGCTGAAGAGTTTGTTTGTTTGAACGCGCTAATCTCCAAAACTACTGGTTCGAATTGAATAAATCTTTTTGTGTTGGATAGTCCAGTTATCGAGGAAGGCTATAGGCTATATAACATCACGCTACGACCAATAGGAGCAAAGATATAGTAGTAAATGTGTAAAAAACGGGAGAAAGAAGTCACTATTCCACGCGGACGAAGTCGCGGGCAAAAGCTAGTCTAGGTAGAAACATAGAAAATACTTGTCATTTTGTTTATCTAAACAATTAACAGTATTATCAATGCTGAAAGAAAGTAACAAAATGGAGCTGAAGTTCAAATATCAGCCGCAACGTCCATAACTTGACTATAGAAAATGACGCATGTTTTGCAAATCGTGTATTTTAAAGTAATAAATCATTTGCCCATAAGGTGGAGCTCTATCATTTCTCAATCTACATAAATCAAGCGAGTGCCTTAGAACAGCGAAAAGCAGCTTAAAGGAAATTTATTGCTTACATTACCACAAACGTGTATTTTTATTTGTTTCCTAATAAAATGCAGATTGTGTTCTGGATCCATTAGCTTTTCTTGTTACCAGCCAAGAGTTATTGGGTCTAAGATGGTGCACTTGTTCCACCTAATTTTAATAGCCACCTCTGAAGCTACAAACTCAAAAATCAAAATCCTTTTGAGTTAAAAATATTTAAATGGGTAGTAACTATTCGAAAATATCAAACGATTTCTATCCTCACTCATATAATAAAGTTAATTGCAGGGTAGGTAATCGGTAAATATGTATTCGAACAATTTGGTTTTCAGCGGGAAGTCGATAGGAATTCGCATCAAACGGCCAATGACCCGGGATAGAACAAAGTTTGAATACGAAAACCGTATCTCACGTGACCCGGAACCCAAAGTATTTACATATAAAGTATTCGGATGCGTATATAAAGCATGCAGGTGATTTGTATATGGAGATCGAGAAGACAAACGATTTCGTTGATAAGCCTGGAAGAGCTTGGGAAAACTGATTATCGTGGAGTTTTTACACCCCTCTAAGTTATTCTAAAATAATGTGTCATTTTTACAAATTACTAGCTGACCGGGAGTTTGCTACATGCAGATAAGCGAGATTCTGTATGATAGTGCAATCTTTCAATAAAATCTTCCCCTCTCTTAAAAAGGTTTGCATAGATAAAAGTTGTGCAGCAAATACTCGTTAACGTGGCGCGTCTTTTTGTAATAATTTTATTTACTTACCAACCTTTTTAAATCTCTTGTTAAATTCCATTTACGGTTAAAAATAACACTTTTAAGAAATAGAATTGGACCATGGTGATGGCCCTTTAATGTATCCAAATAGAAACTACTCGCACATGTTCAAATACATCTGCGTAAGTTACGCAATTTCGCAGCACACATAACACTTGAGCCCGCGTATAAAAGTTTTCTAAGTGGTTTCCACGGCCCATCGCCTGGACGCAAAACGGGGTCCTTCAAGGATCCCTTCCTTACAGAAAAGATATTACACGTGACAAGGAATTCGGGAAGACGTATTGATAGCGGAGGGACACCGATATTTTTGTGCGAACGTGTCTCGTCGTTGGACATTTATTTAACGTTCTTAGATTTCTTGAGACGTAACAAGGGTCTGGGTATAATAAAATACCCAAATTCTAAGGTACTCCCGACCTATATGACTCTTGAATAAAGTTTAAAATGATTTATAATTAAGATTTTTAACCTGATCTTCGTGATTGTTTACAATGCATAAACTGCCTCAACAATCAGGTTACAATCAAAACAAAAAAAAAAAACTAAACAGTTTTTTATGGAGCACTCCATCTCTCTCATAATACTTGTTTATTTCCATTTCAAAATAAAACGCGCTAGTATTTAAAAGTGCGAAAGCGTTGAATTACTAATCAATTATTGGCTTTTTCCCGGAAAAAGGTGTCATTCTTAATAGTAAATGTTAACCACTACCAACTTATTTTAATTTCGTACAAACTGGAACCATTTAATATTTTCAACAAATGAGAAATTTTCGTACTCGTTATGCGGGTTGGTCGGTTGAAAATCCGCAATTTGGCTGGGAAACTGGATACGAGAGGTGGCGAGAAAATACATTACGTGAATATTTCGCAACAATCTCAGTTACTTTGTTAAGGGTAAAATGCTTACCGATTTAGTTCTATTGTTATCCGTAGTGTAGGTATTGTTTTAGGATTTGAGACCGTAGTACACGGCTTTGTACAGTTCTTGTAACTTTATATAGCGTTAATATTTTCGTAGCTATATTATGGGATTATAAATGTATATGTTACGGTTACTTTAACTGAAGTGCGGCTACGCCTAGTTTTAGTCGGTTCAAACTAGGTGTAGCCACTAACCTTAGTTGAATCTAGTATTAACCCATTATTTTCGGGTACAAATAGGTCTAGCCAGTGTCATTTCTAGAACTAAGTCCAACCAACCCCTAGAAGCTGATACTAGGTCTAACCGATGTCCTGTCGGCTAGAACTAGATTCAACCAAACTATTACTACGAGTTATCTATACAGGTTGATTACTACTGACTCACTTGGTAATTTTTTACCGTTTTTAGAGTTCCGTAGCCGAATGGCAAAAAACGGAACCCTTATAGTTTCGTTAAGTCTGTCTGTCTGTCTGTCTGTCTGTCTGTCTGTCTGTCTGTCTGTCTGTCTGTCTGTCTGTCCGTCCGTATGTCACAGCCACTTTATTCTGAAACTATAAGCATCATATAGCTGAAACTTGGTAGGTAGGTGTATTCTGTTTACCGCTTTCCGATTCAGATACAAAAAGTGAGAAAAAATAATATAAAAGGGGGGGCTCCCATACATGAAACTAAAACTTAAAATTTTTTTTTTACTCAAACCTATGCGTGTGGGGTGTCTATGGATAGGTCTTTTAAAATGATGTTGAGGTTTCTAAAACCATTTTTTCTAAAAGTGTAAGGTTTGAGATATAGACGCTTCCAAAGTGGTAAAATGGGCGTCCCCCCCCATCTAACTTTTGAACTAAGAAAGTGAAAGTTTTGAAAAAAATATATACTGTAGATCTCAACAAAAACTTGCAACGAAAATTGGTTTGAAGGAGATCGAACCAGTAGTTTTTGAGATATTGCACATTTTTATCAACCGCAAATATAACTTTGTCTTTCATACAAACACTATGAAAAACAAAGTTATTTTTGCTGTCGAAATATATTGTGATGTTTTCGTTAAGTGAAAGTAAGTGGACCCTGAATTCAGTTAAGGGTGGCACGGAACCCTCAGTGCGCGGGTCCGACACGCACTTAACCGGTTTTTTTTATTTTTCCTATAAAGTAATTACCTGTATGCAGCACTTGCTTGTCATTTCCAATAAACTCATAAAACTATCGCAAACTTAGCGAGTCCACTTTAATAAGGGTGTGAAGAAAGGATTAACTTTGTATTACATCGTATCTGGAGGAAAACCATCCGCCTGAATCCGTAATAGCAACTCATAAGGAGAGACCAAGAGTAAGAAAGAATTGGGCTAAGCTATAATGTCCTGTGCCGTGAAACATCCAAAAGTGGTTTACGTGCATCACTATAAACAAAAGACGATACGAGATGCAAGCGTGTCGGCGCTGACTTCGATACTTATAGAAACTTTGAAAATTTTAAAAGGTTTAATTTATACTAAACTCTGTTGTACATTCTAAAGACAAAAATTTGGTCAACCTTTATAGGTTTTATATATCAAGACAAAAGATGAAAGATATTTTTTCCGAGGTACTATCTACTGTTTAGGTATTTGCAGCTATGCATTTTCATCCTATTTTTGTCCCACATTACCGGAAAAAAATCTTTATTATTAGAAAATAAATTAAAAGATTTGCTGTCGGAAATTGAATTGAATTTTCTTAACCGTCTTTTAATTTCTAAAATTACGAGTATCTGTATAAGTGGGTAATAGAACCCCTATTTGTTTCCTGTTTGCTGTTTTCAGTCCTGAATTGCTGAAGCTGAGAAATGAATTTTCTTGCGGAAATGAGATAAGTGATCCTTTTCTTCTTTCTTTTTGAAATCCGTCTCGGTTTCAAGCAATATTATTGACTTCCTTGAACGTAATAGATTCTGCACAAGTCTTCAATAGAGAACCATAACGAATGAAAAATAAAATGCTTTTGGTGATAAATAGTGTTCCTAAACTATTTATTTTTAAATTATTTATGCCGTATTACCAAACTTTTTAACGACTAATTTAGAATAGTTGACCTATATAATAGGCAATCAAGCACAATGAACCAAATTTTATTTACAAGATCTTATTTCTATACGTTACTTGATTTATATACTCTAGAGTTTCAGGGATTTTAATACGTAAAATAAGTCATTGGCGCAGCACTTACTTGAATTAAAAGGTGGATGAAATAAAATGAAAACATACGAAGGTTTAAAAGTTGATTCACATTCAAACCCAATTGTTTCGAACAACCCACATTGTCCGTCATAAAGAAAGCAGTTTAAGGGAAGGGCGCATATGTGCTATAGAACAAATGAAATAAAACGGTCCATTCGCAACGTAAACGGATGAAGCTCAGGGCAACTCGTATGAAATGACACAGGTGTGCGTAGAGTATTGGGTCTGCTTCTAAATATGCAACGGCTAAAACTGAAGTAAGTATCTCTTTCTCTTTTATATAAATGAAAAGATAAAGACAACAATTAGATTAAGAGACGTTAAACTAAACAGCTGTCAGTTGCGAATGCAATTTAGATTTCCATAGACAAGTTAGCTGAGACATCATGGGGTCGCCACTAAATTATCTATGAAATACCTACACTAACTTATGCAATATATTGTGTTTTTCTGAGCAACCAACAGGTGTTTAGTTTGAAGTTTCTAAATGATTATAGTCTGTCCCTTTTTATTTAATTATCTTTTTTAAATAAATGAAATGAGACATTAACTTTAGTTTTAGGTCTGTTCTTGCAACTTTAGAATTAGAACCAATATCTTTTGTCAACGAGGCACAAAGAAACCGAACCAACAATGATCCTGAGAATTGGAAAATATTCATGAAAAGCTTTATAAGGCAATTTCGCCTGAAGTCATAAATATTTAGCATCTACTCAGTTCGTGCGTGTTTCTCAGTACTTAATGTTTCAATTATGAAATCAAATTAGTATTCTTAGTCATATGCTTTCTTAACAAGAAAATCATAACATATAATTTTAAATAGTTGAATTAATTAGGCCATAGATCATACGCTTGCTAACTGCCAATAAATATTTAAATCTATAAGATTATTATTTATTGCATTGCACAAAAGGTCGGTCACCCTGTGTCCTATATCTCCTGAGATTTTTCCGAACTCCTAATATAATTTAATATATCTTTACTAGCTTTTCAAGCTTCTCTGTTACAGTGTTCCGAAATATACTAGAAATGTAGATAAAATACATTTTATCTGAGTAAGTTTTTTTTGCTTTGAAAACTAAATAAATATTTTTTGTTAAAATATTCAACGCCCTTACTATTTCTTTTCATATTGTTGTATAAGGATTATTATCATAAATTCAATACCGAGATTAGGATTTATCCATAGATCTAACTTGTGGCTAATATTAACATATATTTTTTTTGCAAAAGAAAATTGGATACCTACCCAGTTATTGAGGTTGCAGTAGTTCAGAAGGTTAATTAATTTACCAGACAGAAAGACAGCAAATGGGCAAAATAAGTAGAGAAACTAAGCTAAGTAGCTTATGTAGTAGCTTCTAGGAAAAACTTTTGAGATAATAAAGAAATACATTGAGTCACAAAAGTTACATATTATTATCTCGGTCAATCTAACATATAAATTACTCAAACAAACAGTTCAGACGAGTTATTGTTCTCCCCTCTTTCGGTTCATTAATTTCTGTCCAATTTATGCAACAAATCTCGATTATCATTCATTCGCCTTCTGGAGCGGATTTGAATTAATCAAATTTTCTTTGTTCTTCAAATTTTCGGGTATTTTTCTCTTCGGGTCGAGTTAATTAGCTGTGATTTAGGTAGGATGGACCAAAGCGGAAAACAGCGGAAATGAGATGAGCGAAGCGACGGCGATAACATGTAATACGTGCCGTTTAGAGGATCTACAAAATGATTTGCTAAATTTCACCATCGTCGGTAAATAACTGTAACATTTTGCTCAACAAGATGCTTATCTCCAAATTATTATAAAAAAACTTGGTTTAGAATATTTTTTAACACTCACAGTGTCATATTTTATACTGAAAAGATGAATTAAGAAACCAAAAATTGCGCACGGGCGGGACTCGAACCAGCATCTTTCTGGCTTACCGGGCCAACTGTTCTTCCAATTGAGCTACCGTGCCGTCGGTCCGGCCGCGCGAAATTCTTGGTGTCTTATGGATACGTCATTGCGTGACGTTAGCGCCATCTACCCGTCTGTTTATGTAACAGCGGGCCGAGTAGTTATTCTTTACAGAATAAATTCAACTAAGCCAGAAAGATGCTGGTTCGAGTCCCGCCCGTGCGCAATTTTTTGTTCTTTATTTCATCTTTTCAGTATAAAAAAACTTATTAAAATGCGTGACTACAGCATTCTCAACTGTATTTTTATGTCGTTTTGGACTATGCTTAACTTTGTATAACGTTTACAGAAGAAGCTATAATATGTTATGATTTTAATAAAGCATAGCAAAACTATGGTGCATAAAGAATGACATATAACACCAACTTTTTTGTTTAAAATCTAAGATATCTAGTGTATTTTTCAAACAAATGCGGCGTAATTAAAGTGGTGTGTCTGACACGGACATTTAATAATACGAGAGGGCCCAAGAAGGCCGGTTTTACTGCCTTACGATCTTTTGGCGTCTTTCGTTAGCAGTCTTTGAATTGCTATTGAGTATTTTGCAGCTTTTTAGAGATATAATTACATTGACTTACATAATAAAATAACACTAGATAAGACATTTATTGTTAATATTATAGTCAAGTTTTTTTAATACACTACCTCAAGAAAACATATGCCTTAGTCTTACCTCTTACTTAATTCTTGAAATTGGTTAAAATATTTGGGTACCAGATAAAAAACAATAACATTCTTAAAAAAATACTATTTTATTTACACAACTCACAAAAAAACCTTAATACAATGTATTAACCTCAAAATCATAGTTTATAGATTTGCACTCAAATTCGATATTTACAAAAATAACTAAAAGAATTTACAAAATCACATTAAACATTAAGTCTAGTGAAAGTGAAAATTAAATTTAAAGTATTCATGAAAAGTTGTTACTCCTAAATCAAAGATTAATTCACTTTCATGGAGAAAAATATTTTCATTCGTAACACATTCAACACTCAATAAATTAATCAAAAACCTTTGATCCAACATAAATATTGGTAAAAATGTAAATAGAGCTGTAAATCCATTAGAATCAGATTAAAGTAGGTCAGTTCTATTTGATAACATATTTTCATAATTTCGTTGTCAAAAAAAACTTAGCACAAATGGTTTGAAACTAAAAATAAGTACGCGAACAAAGATATTCAATTAATTAACCTTAGTAAAACAAAACACTTAAAATAGAGAATAAGAGAAGGGGAGCGAAAGTGGACCTTACATTTAACGCAGTATCAAGGATTTGACACACTGGATGCGCTCTGCGGTCAGGGAGCCGATTCTCATGCAGTTCGTATTCGAAAAAAGTTCACCGATCGAATTTTCTTTCTCAAAGAAAAAAATGATTCTGATTTCTTATGGTCACGATTTATATGCGTTTCGATTTGTTACGTGCGGTAGTTTTTTTACTTTACCTACTGTTGTACTGTTTTTTTCTTAAAACTGTCAAACTCGTAATCGAATTATCACGCGGAAAAAGTTTGATTACGTGAGAATCGCCACCCTGATCCATATGAAATTGACCGGAATCAGGTAGCGTTTCTATTGGCCGGACCGCATAACGCATTCAGGGTGTCAAAGCCTTATGGTCCTTGGGTAACTGTCGTGGTAACTACCTGTACAGGTTTTGTCGTACGTTTTGTTAGATTTTGTTCTAAATAATATCATACCCTAAATGTACACAGATACAGTCTATTTCTTATAGGGTCTTCGCGCGTCTTGCCATAACGTGAGGTCGATGAAAGGTAGGCTGTCGCATGGTACTAACTGGTTTCTGAAAAAAACAGATAATTTAATATTTCGATTGGATTCGTGATGCCATTGTAATATGGGCACAATTCTCGGTATCCAACGGCTAAACTGAAACTAAAGCAAATGTCCCAATCTCATCTAAATAAATGAATGAAAAGGGACAGACTACAATGACTTAGAGATATCAAACCAAACATCTGTCAGTTGCTTAGATTTTTCAAAGTTAAGTGTAGTCCAAAGACAATTAAATGGCGAGTCTTGATGTCCCTAAATTGTCTATGGATATCAAAACAACTGAGCAACTGACAACTGTTTAGTAAGATGACTTTTTCATTTATTGACATGAAAAAGATATTAACTTTAGTTTTAATTTTAGTCTGTTGCATACCAGAATTGAGCCTAATGTCAGAACCATATAAATGATAGAAGTAACATATTAAATAAAAAAAAACCGGTTAGGTGCGTGTCGGACCCGCGCACTAAGGGTTCCGTGCCACCCTTAACTGAATTCAGGGTGCACTTACTTTCACTTAACGAAAACATCACAATATATTGTGACAGCAAAAATAACTTTGTTTTTCATAGTGTTTGTATGAAAGACAAAGTTATATTTGCGGTTGATAAAAATGTGCAATATCTCAAAAACTACTGGTTCGATCTCCTTCAAACCAATTTTCGTTGCAAGTTTTTGTTGAGATCTACATCATATATTTTTTTCAAAATTTTCACTTTCTTAGTTCAAAAGTTAGATGGGGGGGGACGCCCATTTTACCACTTTGGAAGCGTCTATATCTCAAACCTTACACTTTTAGAAAAAATGGTTTTAGAAACCTCATCATCATTTTCAAAGACCTATCCATAGACACCCCACACGCATAGGTTTGAGTAAAAAAAATATTTTTGGTTTTAGTTACATGTATGGGAGCCCCCCCTTAAATATTATTTTTTCTTACTTTTTGTATCTGAATCGGAAAGCGGTGAACAAGATACACCTACCTACCAAGTTTCAGCTATGTGATGCTTATAGTTTCAGAATAAAGTGGCTGTGACATACGGACGGACAGACAGACAGACAGACAGACAGACAGACAGACAGACAGACAGACAGACAGACAGACAGACAGACAGACTTGACGAAACTATAAGGGTTCCGTTTTTTGCCATTCGGCTACGGAACCCTAAAAACATCCTCCACCATACTTCTTTGGCTTTTTGCCTTTAGATACCACCTATATATCTAGAAAAAGTGAAACAAAAAGTAGTCAGAGTGGTGTATTTGCTACGCCTATTTCACCTTACCAACGACCAACCTTACTTGGTAAGACTTAAACCTTGCCACGTATGAGGTTCACACTCCATTCAACTTACCCCGGTCCGATTTGCTGGAACGCTTTGGGCTGCATAACGTGAATGTCTGGGGTGTTGTCGCAGAGTAACCGAGCCATGGATGAGCCCCGTCGGATCGCTTCCAACTGGCCTGCAATCATAAATTCCATGTGAACATACCGCCGGAACTTCAATTAACTTTGGCTGCATCCGTTCGGAGGTGCCTATCCACTACGAGAATGTTTGCCATTGACTCGACGGCATTCGTTGATATTGGTTTGAAAACACTGCATGTTATGGCTTTCGCAATCAACCGAATTTTCAAAAATAAAACCTTAATAAAATCGTATTCGGACAAGTCTAAAATCACTCCCATAGCATTTAAAATTTAGGCTCGTCTTACATTACCCATGTAAGACGTTCATTGGGTCGTAAGTATTTGAAGCTAGTTTGGTCCTTACAAGTATGTATTTAGTTACAATAATATAGTACAACCGAGTCCTAAAATCCATCCATCTTATCTCTATCTAAACATGAATAGATTAGTTATATCATGTTACTCGTACCGATAGGCTTTCTCGTTTGGGGCCATAATATAGTTTTACATGATAATGATTCAATCAGCGAACTAGAAACCATGCTATAGTATCGAAGCGATAACAGTAAATTATGACACACAAAATACGTAGGTACGGGTGATTGTTGCTGGTGTTATTACACATGCCTCGTAACTTCCTGACCTCATAACAATGAACAGTTACAACATACTGGTGTTTAAAACTTCTTATTCGAATAGCCGTAAGGATCAATCGTTCGATTTCCTCAATATCTTGACTGTACAAAACTTTTCCGCCCACACGTTGATTGATTAGATACTTTTTGTTCCCGGCTACCCCTTTATTCAATTACTAAAGCGCGAAACGCCATTTCCTTAAGTTTTTATCCAGTGACCGTCATTCAATAGTCGAATTTATGTGATTTTATCGCCAAATAAAAGAACCATTACGAAGACATAAAGCCACTTTATGAACTCCCTTAAAAAGTTAAAAGCGTAAAATGGAGAGAAACAATCTAACATTTCCATGTCTTTCTACTTTTTATTCTTACATGGAATAGGTATTTTTTTCAGTAGTTTTGGACCGTGACGACGTTATTTATTTCAAATTTCAGCGATGGTGCCTAATTTAAGCAGATTTAAGCGATTTAATACAAGTAACAGGCATAATTATTATTATAGTAGACAGACGACCTTGTATAGATCGTAGGATCAAACTGGATGCAGTCCGCTTGTGATCGGTTGCTGTGGAAAGCCATGGGGGAAGCTTATGTTCAGCAGTGGACGTCCTATGGCTGATAATGATGATGATGATGAACAGACATAAAGGCTCTTAATTTTGGAGTCTAGTTAATGATACTTACTGGGCGTAAATGCAACGTCTTGGTCTGCTCCATTCTCATAGAAGTAGCGGTCCCCAACCCTGGTCCTGTAGAACTGCTCAGTCAGGATGCAGAGGAAGGTGGGTCCAGCCTGGGCACCAGGTACGTTCTTCTCTAAAGATCCAGCTACTACCAGGTCAACGTCCAGTATCGTCTCGTAGACTGTCTGGAGAACTTTCACGTTCTGTTGGGTAAAAAGGTACGGTCAAAATCATTGAAGTTTAGTCAGAAGTACCAAGTAACCCTTTTCCTTGCTTACTGCATGAATAGCAAGTCCCCACGCCATGTACCATACACCATGTACTCGAGGAATCGCAACGTGACAAATACTTATATTTTACTAATACTGTATTTTGTGATCGGTTCTAGCAATAATGACTGGAACTTCCTAGATTTTACAGCACCTCCGATTGTTTTTGCCAACTGAAATAATAGCACTGAAGATTATCTTGGCAATGTAAACATCCGGGAAGCAAACATCTGGTTTTCCACGAACACATTTCATCTATAAGTTTCGCAGAAAATGTTGTTTAACTAATTTCTTTACAATAACATATTTAACCATAATATTAAAGTTTACTTTTCATATTCGTATAACAATACCCACGCTTAGTTCAAATACAGTTAGATATATATTACATAACGTGGGTAAAATATTTACATACCTACTCAGAAAATAGACTCAGATATTATTTTATTTGAATGAAAACAAAAACATCAAGCTACAATAACATGGAAACTGTTCATCAAATATTTGACAACTCTCAAATGCTCACTGTAAAAGTTGGAGCTGTTTTTTGACAAACATCGTTTATAAGGGCTCCATTCCATCACATACGTTTTAATTTCGTAAACTTTGTCTGTATCTGGTAAATAATTCTTGTGATGTAGGAAAATACTATGTTCGACCAATCAAATATCGTTGTTAACCGTTTAAGGATGGTCCAAATCCAAAGGAAATATTTGAAAATATGAAGACCACATACCTACACTACCACATACATAGCACTAGTGAAAGTAAATAAAGGCAAACACACATTTAAAATACACATCACATAACTTCAGTTTTCCTTCTGAACATAAACACCAGAAATGAAATTACTTCCAAAATGGAGAGTGCCCGCGATTTTTCGTCATACCTACTACTTAATTATGTTTTCCCACAACAAAGGATGCTCCAATCAGACTTTGTTCAGAACCCACAATAGACAACATCGCGTTGGATTAGAATGGCCCTTTTTTGTTCTTGCTCCTCTAAGTTACCTGGTTGTTCAACTGTCACTCTTATTGCAATAACTATAAAGATCAGAGATAGCCCACTCGAAACAAAAATAAAATTTTAATTTGAAATTTATGCTAATGAAGCTGTCGCTACTAATTGAGTATCAGGTTTCGGCCTATATTTTTATCATTAGTTCGTTGTACTATCTAGTCGCCATAATTATATTAAATGCAAAATACTATGGCGAATAATCACACTGGGAGATTGCGAGCGTGTATTCATTTTTTTTTTCATATTTCCTGAAGTAATTATACTATTATATTATTGCGACATACCACATTTTCAACAACCGCGAATATAACTTTGTCCCTTCCGACTGATCAAACATAACAAAGTTATTTTTGCTGTCAACAAATATTATCGCTAGGTGGAAAATTCAGTTTAAAGTTGGCACGGAACCGACGGGTCCGATTTGCGCTTGGCCGGTTATTCTAATACAAATTACGTGGTTGTCCTCAAATAACTGCGATCCATTGTTTATGATGAAAATAAGTTGTATTCCACCAACATTATATTGTTCATCATTTGGGATTATCCTCATTCTTTTTCCATATATCTCAGAAAACGACGGGAAAAAGTTTTTTTCCTATTTTCCACTCTTGGAATCACGCTCCGTTACATCACAGACTAGCTTTTTTGTACAAATAGTCATCAGGAAACGAGTTGTTTTATCTCGTCAGTGACTAAACTGGGCAAAGTATGACCGTGTATTAATTAAGCCTTCGTCCATAAACTTAAATTAGTTCATGTTTATGTTATGTACAATCTCAAGCCAAACTAGTAAGTATTTCTTCGACCCGGATGAAACTATACGACGGAGTACAAGTACAAGTTTGATGGATAATAATAGTTATTATGTAAGGATTTCATGTACCTACTTTCAAAAATCTGACAAATATAGGTACAATGTAAGACAATTTAACCATAGAGAAGCTAAAATTCTACTCGAGACAATTATGAAGAAGGAAGAAAGAAAGAAAAATCGTTTATTGGTTAACATCACAAACACACACATACACAATCTTCGTATCACTCCGTGGATGTTTAAGAAAAAGGATATTACAGTTATCTTCTTTAACAGTAGTAGTATTGATGCTCCAAGGGCCTTATTTTTGAATCACTCGCCTCTACATGGCGTGTTGTTTTCGTAGGTTAAAGTTTGATTTGCAAATGAAAACCGGACAAAATCCACACAAGAGCAATCAAAAAAAGGTATTTCGATTTTCTTATAACCCGTGTCAGTATTTTAGGTTATTTTCATTGATTTTTAAATATTTGTAAATTGATGCGAGTGATTCAAAAATAGAGCTCCAGTTGTCACGTACAGTCTCTACGGTACCTATTCATAGACTGAATAGAAAATATCGATGGCGCCGGTGTCGTTTCGATCATCATTGCTTTGAATACTTAAGTATCTAACTCCAATTTGCTACAAAGTTCAAATTCAAATACTACCTCTACAAAGCTAGAGACACGCTAAAGAGACGTATTGACATTTCTTACTGTTTTAATACAGCATGTTATTCGATTTTCATATATTTTTTTCAAATTCCACAGCTACGAAAGCTGCACATAAAAATTCTGTTGTTTTGTTTAAGTCTTGTGTTATTAAATATAAAGCATATCAAATCAATAAGTTAATCAATCAAGATTGTTTTAATCTACCCGCCAAAAATGACGAAAGCGAAATTACATTAGGAAAATCTTTTCAATTTGGTGGCATAATATTTACGCCGCTAGTACACCAACGCATTCGCATGCGAAATATGACATTCGAATGTGGCATGTGACATTGGCATACGCTAAGTTTCGCTCTAACATACCTAATTAATCTAAGCTAACATAGCTTGATGAGATAGTTGAGTAAGCATCTTTATTGGTATCGTTCAGACGCGTCACTGCCGCCTGCAAATGCGTTAGTGTACTAACGGCTAGTTTTGACGAACCCAAGCACAGACTAACTGATCCAAATGATTGATGTTTTTCAACTTACGTCCTTCGAGATGAAGTCCAACAGATCATTGAAGGACTTTGGCACGGGCAGACCGCATGCGGATCTGGTTGCCACGTAAGTGCCCAGCCCGTGGTCGCGGCCTCTCTGGATGTCCGTAGCTCGGAGATCACCGCCGAATGTATTGTTGCGTCTATAAAGTGTTTAGGATTAGTTTCACACATTTCACATGATTTGAAGTGGCACAACCAACAACCTTTAAAAAAAGAAGGAAAGAAAGAAAGACAATGAATTTATTAATTTAGGACATCACAAACACACACACACACATTTGAACGAATTCACAAAATAATAACATACACAATCCCATGACGAATTTACATAATACAAAACAGAAAAAAAAACAACCATGCAGTGCGTGCCACAGTGTGCCGTACACACCGTACGTACGTACTCGTACATTACACCTTCGTTGTTGTTTATTTAAATGAATAATTATGTAAAGCAGGATCTTATACGTAGCAATTTAGGTTAGGTACTATAGATTGACAAATATAAATATCAAGTAGGTAACAGAGTACGTTTGTATATCTGCACCGATAATTTTAAGCTTATCTAAAAATTAAAAATAAAATATCGGTACTTGGTTTGTTTTGTGTCCCATTTTATAATTAAGTTGAATGATAACTAAATGGTTGGCAAGAAAAACAACACAAAATCTACAACCTGGAAGTGGTTATTTAACTTTGTGCTTGACGTAGTGAGTTTTACATTTCTAGTTAGCTAATGCCTGAAGCGGTAGCCGTGGGGACTGCAAGCGAAATGTGAACTAGGAATAATGGCTAGCTTTTACAGCTGCCCAATGCCAAACAACAGACCGGATTTATTGCTTTCAGTCGGACCATTCGACGTGTTCTATTCGAAATCTTTATGGAAATGCCTTGATTCTAAAATGGCTTCTGTACTATGGTAAAAAATATGAAGTAGGTCACTATGAAATGACATATACATATTCTTTATTGCACTTATAAGATGTACAGAAAATACAAAGTCACAATGTGAACAAAGGTGGGCTTATCCCTAAAAGAGATCTCTTCCAGCCAACCCAAAGGCCCATACCCAGAATGACGTATAAGATTACAAGATTGCAGCAATCTCGTACCTATTAAAGGCACTCTCAATTCAGTAAGAAGCTTTTAACCTGTGAATTGTTGGAAATTGCAATTGAGTGATAGTCCATGTCTTTGCGCACTTTGTTTAGGCCCACGTTAACGATTAACGACATAACCAGTTGTTTCCAAGTCCTGACCCGGTAATCGTGTCAACAATCCCGTGTTTACATAGAATAATAATTCGATGTTGCCGCCAACTCGCAGTCAAATTGGTGGAATATCACGACGTTGTATATCCTGCTTCTAGTCAGGTTTATGATACAACTAGAAATCTTGAATTGAAACCAATTTCGGTAGGAAGGTAATTTATACGAAGTAACTTGGGCTGCATATCAAGTGACCATATTTTATACTTACACTAGGTACATACCGTACCGAACTACGACAAGCTTTGACGTAAAGTTTCCAATCTAATCGAAACTGCGCGCTTGCAACTTACAAACTTTCATATTCACTTACTTGAAAAGGAATTGCGTTATTTCACTGTCCCAATACTGGTCACTGAAGTCCTGTTCTTCCACCGTGAGCCCTCTCGTCATGCCAGAAAAAGCATTTGGGAGCTCAAGAATCAGTGGTCGATTGAACCAATCGCTGAGTCGGACGGTCCCGTCAACACTTCGTCTCTCGGAGAATAGCCTGCCAAGGAAGTATTTTGTTCAGACACCATATTTCATCGCGGCCTATATTGGAAGATACAACCTACATATTCTTAAATCACAGGCGCTAGATTGCCCCATATTCGGTTTCACTTTGATCTCGAGCCGGGGTCGCTTTGAATTGAACACATTTTAGGCAAGCCCTACTAAAGAAATACGTGCCTATTGCGCGATATATCGTTCTGATTTATGGCTGCTGCTTTCCGTAAAGTTTTATAACATAACTTATTCAGAATTTTCGGATCAAACGAATGGCTTTTATAAAAAAATATGTACCTAGAATTAAATTGGTTGGAAGGACAATGATGCGGAGATATTGCCCTTACCGAAATAAAATATTTGGTTTCCTTTATTTTTTTGAAGCTGTTAGAAGATCATCAGCTCTTCTCTTTTCTAGTTTTTAGTTGTCTGAACGATTCGAAATTAAATAAATTAGTAAGTTATCTAGGTATGCACCAACCGGCAGTTTAAAGATAATCAGTTCTTTTCTAGTCAGATCGATTCGAAATAAAATAAATTAATAAGGTATCTATGCCCCAATGGGTAAATGAAGATCATCAGCTTTTCAATAAATTTATCAGAGGATCTAACTTTCATATTTCCTATCGATTCGAAATTTGGTATCATGCTACTTCAATGATATTGAAATAACATGGCAAGGTTACCATGCATTTAAATATAACGTGTAGGGGAGATTTTAATATTTGTAATTTTGGATTATAAAGTATGTTTTCCTTACTTCAAGTAGCCTCGGATCAAAGTGTGGAAATGCCTGAAGGCAGCAGTGGCATGCTCGTCCAACACAGACGGGTCCACGGCTGGGTTGTAGTCGTTCACGTAGCCATGCACCCCGGGGTATATCAGCTTGTTCTTGACCATGTTGTCGTAACCTGATGGAAATAAGGACACAAATGTATTCACAAGTTGTAACATTATTAACAAAGATCATACAATTGATAACATTTATTACCTAAGTCATGGATGTTGGGATCTATGGGAGACGCCCCCGTCATTATCGTTGTCTGGTACTTCGTAACACAAGGAGGAATATTCCTTACTTCGAAACCTGACAGTTGGTGGGTTGTCGGGCGATAATTTATTTATTTAACTACCGAGTGGATCGGTACGTAACTTTGCGATGGTTCTCTTGCTAGCGAGGCGATTGAAATCCGTGTATAGAATGGCTTGAGTAGGCGCTTGCATCGCGCTAACAAGTAAATTGATAGACGCTGACCTTTGAATAGTGATCGTTTGATCACTCAACAAGTCAAATGCTAGAAAGAGCTAACTTTGGAGCTTTCAAAAGAATGTTGTGGTGTCTGTAGCAATTGCAATGCGACAGGCGATCGATTTGCGTAAAATTAATTAACCTTTTTAAAATTTTTGTTTTGCTAAAAGAATGAGACACTAAAGTAGTCAGTGGGTGTAGTTTTTCAAACATAGCCGTGGCAAGAAAGGATTTTGAAATTTTTACTATGGAGCCGGGCTCATTTGGTATTTTGATTTTTCGAAAGTTGTGATGGCCACAGCCGAAACCCTCAAAAATCGATCATTTAGATCACATAAATAGAAATCGAAAATATACTGTGGTAAAACTACGTAAATTGACAGGTTTTCGAATTATAATCTGCTAAAGAAAGAAAAATATAATATTTCACAGTCAGTTTATGGCTAAACGTGACGGTTTAGGCGATTTTATCATAGAATATTTTTTGGCAAATAATTTGAGGAGTCTTTTTAAGTTTTTATTGGTGGTCGCTACTTTTGAACAAATCATAAATGGGGGGCCGAAAAGTGAGCCAAAAGTTTCATTCCCATTTAGCCTCAACCAACGTTCAAAGTTTACATATATGAATTACCGAAGTTAAGGCTTCAATAATATATTTACACTGGCAGAATTAACGAACTAAAACTAATTGAATAATGAAAACCTTATTAAATATGCATTGAGCTTAAATTCACGTTTAAATTTATATTAAGTTAACGCAAACATAGTCTATACTTACTACTTTGATATAATTTGGCTCAGCTGTAAGTGGAATAAACAAAGTCTACAGCTTAATAATAGATTATTCACGCAGGGCGTAAAGTGGAGTCTTTCGGCACGGGTGCCATCTTGAATCACGAGCACAGCGTGAGGATTGTAGATTTAAGGCCCAAGCGAAGCGAGAGCGATATAAGTATGTTTTACTTTCGCGCGTCAGCGAGGAAGATAATAGAATACAATCCTGAGTGCAGCGAGGGATTTAAGTTCAGCCAAGACAAAGACACCTGTATGCCCGAGGTGAATACTCTGCTTTTCACTCTTCTTGCGAGGAAATAAAATGATGTTAGTAAGATAAATGTATGCACACCGGCGCCGCACTGAATCAAATCATTTAAAAAAAGATCAGCAAATTTTGTTTGCGGCGCTTGGTGGTGGTCACTTCTATTTTTGAGCTTCTTCTTGCCGCGCTTGCCGCGTTTGGCTCGTTTTCGCTCAGTTCCGCAAAAAAATAATTCAATAAATGGTTTAAAATCTGTGTACCGTGAAGTGCTAGTGATCATTAAGTGCATTGGATCTTAATTTATATGTCAGTAACAAAAACACCACATCTAGTGCTTCGGTTAGTGTCTTTTTAATCCAGACTAATCCTAAATTATACGCTCATTATTCTCAATTTACCCCACAACGGGCCACGAAACATTCACGAGCGACCTCTCGAAGTAAACGCGTAAGCGACGGGCTCCGCACGGCGCATACGACCTTTTCGACGCGAGTACTTCAAGACGCGGTGTACTGGGAGCATTTATTGCCGGGCGACTGGCTGTTGCAACATTCATTCATACTTCTGAGGGAATTTAGTGCCGAGCACCTGAAACAATGGCGGATTCGATACATAAATGGGGGTGCTGCAACCTCGACGAAGAAAGTGAAAAAAGTATTTTGTGCATAGTATGTAACAAGACATTTCATCATGACTGTATGAACCTGGACTTAACCAGCGATCTTTCCTCTTGGACGTGCCCTATCTATGCTTCAAAAAAGCCGAAATCAAAAAATAATGATAACACTCCGGTATTAGCCACACGGTCTAAGACCAACACACCTGCGCGCTCGGCCAAGAGGCCAGCTTTGGGTTCACCGACTACCGAAGCATCGTCTCCCGTAACTGAGGATGCAGTACGTTCCATTATGCAAGAGCAGTTTGAAATCATGTTTGGAAAATTATCGCTTTCCATGAAGACGACACTAAATGAAGAGCTGAATTCCGTACGTGAGGAAATTAGGGAAATCAGTGAATCGGTTTCGTTTATAAGCAATCAGTACGAAGATATTCTTAGGAAGTGTGAAGAGAATAATGAAAAGATGAAACAAATGGAAGAAAAAAACGAAAGGATGTGTAGAGAGTTGAAAGATATGTCATCACGCATGAATATATTAGAACAAAATGCACGGGCGAGCAACATTGAGATACAGTGTGTTCCTCAGAAGAATAACGAAAATATTATCAGTATTGTTACACAACTGGGGAAAATAATTAACTGCGAGATTAAAGAGGACAGTATCTCTCAATGTTCGCGGGTCATGAAAACCAATACTAGTACTACCCGCCCAAAATCAATAATAGTACAGTTCAACACTCCCAAAGTGCGAGATACTTTCCTTGCTGCACTTATCCGTTTCAATAGAATGAAGCCACCGGGGGATAAGCTTAATACTTCGCATCTTGGGTTTACTGGAACAAAGTCCCCTATTTTTGTCATGGAGCACCTGAGTCCTAGCAACAAGTCACTACATGCAGCCGCTCGTATCAGAGCGAAAGAAAAGGTATACAAGTACGTTTGGATTAGAAACGCACGTATTTACGCAAGGAAGGCAGATGACTCCGAATACATACTCATACGTGACACAGAATCTCTAAATAAGATTGATTAGGTGTAATAGATGTATAAGAGCTAGTAATCTATTGTTAAACTATATAAAATTCACTACGTTAAGCATATACTATCAAAACACAGGTGGTTTACGCACCAAAATTGAGGACTTGTATCGCTGTACAGCTTGTTCCCATTATGACATTATTGTTATTACAGAAACTTGGTTGAATGATAATATTCTTGACAGTGAACTTTTTAATAACAGATATATCATATTTAGGCGTGATAGAGAAACTTCTGGTTTTCACAATACAAAAGATGGAGGCGGTATTTTAATAGCAGTTAGCAAAAGGTTCAATGTCAAAAGAATGAGAGCTTGGGAAAGCAAGTGCGAGGATTTATGGGTGACGATTGAATCAGAGACTGGTTTTAAGATAGTAATATGTGTGCTTTACATGCCTCCTCCTATTAAAAGATCGATTTTTGATCATTTTTGGAACAATTTTAACTCTATTTCTGTAGCTGAACTAAATCGTTGTAACACCATTCTTGTCGGTGATTTTAATATGAGGCTCATAGACTGGAACCGGGTAGACAGTGATATGGATTCACTAGATTATCCAAGAATATGTCAAGATCTTATAAATCATGTCAATATTAATAGTTTTAAACAATGTAATAATGTATTGAATGTACAAAACAAAATTTTAGACCTGGTTCTTACTGATATACCCCATGTAACAGTTAAAAAAGCTGCAGATTGTCTTAGTAAAATCAACCCTATCCATCCTCCTTTAGAGATTACCCTAAAATCTGATACAGCGATCACTCTCGAGCCAAATAAGTCTCCAAGATTAAATTTTTATAAAGCTGACTACAGTGCTATTAAATCAAAACTAGATACAATCGACTGGTCTGAACGATATCGCAATATTTGTGATCCTAACAAAATGCTTGATATTTTTTATGACGTAGTAGGTAAGTTGATACATGAATATGTTCCAACAATTGAGCCGAAGAGCTGTCATAGACCTCCTTGGATGAGCAACAAATTGCTTCGGTGCTTGCGTGAAAAACAAAAATATCTCAAAAGATACCATAAGTACAAAAACCCAATGGACAAAATATCACTGCGAATTTGTAGTAAGCGTTGTGAGAAGTTGTCGAGGGAATGTTATGCCGCATATATTGATCGAATCGAGGAAAAAATAACGAAACACCCAAAATTTTTCTGGTCGTATATAAAAGCAAAACGGAATAAGTCAAGTAATTACCCTGCCACAATGTCTGATGGTACAAAAACTGTCCACACAGGTAGCGATATCTGTGATATGTTTGGATCATATTTCTCTTCGGTATACCCTCAAAACAACACAGACAACTACGATATTCAATCTTCGCAGTTCTTGCGCAGATTGATTAATAGCTCGGACTGTTTTTCAGAGGTTAATATTAGTCAGGATGTTATTGTTGACAAGCTACAGAAATTAGACATTGAAAAAGGTTCAGGGTCTGACGAAGTTCCTCCCATTTTAGTCGTAAAATGTGCCGAGGAGCTGGCCATTCCCTTGACCTATATTTATAACGCATCACTGAGTTTAGGAATTTTTCCGGACAAATGGAAGGTGGCAAAAGTTGTACCAATTCACAAAGCGGATTCCGTCGATATTGTCAATAATTACCGACCGATATCATTACTTTCTACACTCGCCAAGGTTTTCGAGTCACTTGTATGTCCTCTGATAACTAATCACTTTAAAAAATATTTATCTAACCACCAGCATGGATTTACCTCCTTAAGATCTACGTGTAGCAACTTATTGTCCTTTATAGAGCTTACTGTTCAATCAGTGGACAAAAACAAACAAGTCGATGTTGTTTATACGGACTTGAGTAAGGCCTTCGACAAGGTGCCACATAATGCTCTCGCCCTAAAGCTATCAGCGTATGGTTTTTCTGGTGCTCTTCTCGAATGGCTCAAATCTTATCTGAAAAACAGATCCTTCTATGTTGTAGCTGATGGTTACAAATCAAAATTGCTAAATATTACCTCTGGTGTGCCGCAAGGATCACACCTTGGGCCGGTTCTTTTTAATATCTTCATTAATGACCTTCCCGCTTGTTTTGATTACGCAACACCTTTTATGTTTGCCGACGATTTAAAAATAATGCGAACTATAGAAAACCCTGAAGACGCAGAATTTTTACAAAGTGACATTAACAAGCTGACTACTTGGTGTGCTGAAAATAGCATGGAGTTGAATGTTAAAAAATGCTCTCAAATCACATTCACTCGTAAACTGGATCCGATTGTGTTTAGCTATAGTATAAATGGTATAAATCTAGCTAAAGTCAATGTTATTAAGGATTTAGGTGTACTAATCGACCAGAAGCTTACATTTGTGCCCCACATAGACTTAACGCTCAAAAAAGCATCAAAATCTTTGGGTTTCATAATTAGGAATACCAAATCGTTCAAAAAAAACAAAAGCAAAATTCATCTCTTTAACTCACTGGTCCGTAGTACTCTGGAGTATTGTGCGGTAGTATGGAGACCACATTACGCAACACATAGTCTGAGAATCGAAAGGATACAAACACGCTTTCTTAGTCATTTAGCTTACTCTGCAAGAATTTCAAAAAAAATCAAAAGTTTCAAAAAAAGATTAGCATACTTCAAATTCAAATCTTTAGAAAGTCGTAGGAATTCTTTTGACCTTACATTCCTGTATAAAATTCTTAATGGCTTAATTGATAGTCCTGACATTCTTTCAAAAATTTACTTTAAAATTCCCTACAAATATCCGAGACACCCTATTGATATTCTTAGCTCACCTTTTAGGAAAACTGTGTTAGGCGCCAATAGCCCGATCCCTAGAATGTGCAGATTATACAACAAATACAAAAGAGATGTTGATGCCTTTGGCGTATCTTTGCATAAGTTTAGGAACCAGGTCCGAAAAATGAACTTTGATTAGTCTGTTCTACAAGTTTATTGTTCACACTAAGACTATATTTATATTCACTTAATTTGTTGTGTTTAGTACCTAAGACTAAATTCTTGTCATTAACAAATTTTGCATGTTGTGTTTACCTTAAAAAAATTGTACACTTAGAAGTAGATAGTTTGTATGTACTATATTTGCAATGAACAGTGTATCGATTGCTGGTAAACTAAATAAATAAAATAAAATAAAATTTTCACCTCTTTGCTGCGTGCTGGTGCCGGCGCATAAAGCAACATTACCGACTAGCCTGGCCTCGCTTTCATATGCTTATTACAGCTCACGGACCATGATGGATTTTCATACACCCGTGAGCCAAGATAAGTCACTTTGAGTCCACATTAAGTGACATTTTATTAGACATTGCCAAACAGATTTACAGTCACATAAGACTTACTATTTATTAGGTCAGTCAGGTTCAGCAAACCGCCAAAAGTACATACATACGTCTTTCCAACTCGTGAATTTTTATATTGAGGGTATTATTTATATCTATACTAAGATGCTTACTACTCTTCCGCCACATCTGAGTTCACTTTGTTCATAAGACTTCGTAACCTAATTTAATTATTTTGGGTTCAAAGTTAGATGTGTAGTCTTTGTGACTTTACTGAGTAGGTATCTCTTCAATTAATGAAATAATGCTGTAAGCATTGACGTTAGTTACGGTAACCGAGTCCGCAATCAGCACGCTTAATACTACTGCCGTAAAATATGCTTTTTTTAAATAATAGATAGCCAGACATTTGGCTACGATTAAGGTATAATAGGTTACAAACTGTAAATAGATGATTAATTAAAGTGGTTTTTTTTTATCCCGAGAGCTTTATTAAGGATATAGACATTAGTTACTAATAGCGGTTTAGAGGTTAAAGTTTTGCGGTTTAACTGTATGAATAATAATTTGTTATTATTACCTTAGGATACCAACTTCATCGTCAAATTTCACTGTTCAGTGAGCACTAGGGCTGTTATTACTCAAAGCACGAATAGAAATACGAGAACAGCAGGAGGTCAACTACGAAAAACGAAATGCGATACGCAATCCCGAAACGAAGCTTCAACGATACGACAGTGTTTGGCTTACTACGAAACCCTTTCGGATCGAAGTAGTTCAATCGCAACCACAGACAATATTTCGGAGCGGTATCGTGAACGAATGATAGGGTTGTTTTTTATCTGACTATTTCCAAAAACCGATAATCTTAAAAAAATTAATAATTCCGTACCTTGATAGAAAGCTAATGTCTAAATAATAGTTATTTGACATTCCTAATGCTAAACTGATTGATTTTTAATTGATAAATGCCAATAAATGCATCTATCTATGACTTTTATTTGGCAAATGTTGGCTCAAAAGCCAGTATCCCAAACCTACAAATAACGACTTGTGCTTGTCTATGGGCTGTCATCTGTTTTTATAAAGAAAGATTGTTTAATGTTGTTCTTTATTTTCGCAAAAATGAGCACAAACTAAGTTTAATCAGTGTTTGTAAATTGCCGTTTACGTGGTAACTGTGTAATTGCAAACATTTCACTAGTTATCCAAGTATGTGAACCAAAAACCATCAAAAATAGTACGACACATCTTCATAAGAACACCTGAAGATTATGAGGTCATAAAGACCCACAGCACGTCACAAAAGGGGTGAGGGTCGTCTCCCTGGACGTGAAGGATTAGCATGGCCCTGCTGATGAATAAATAAGATGCCCAATGTAACTAAAAGTTACCTCATAAACATAACCTAAACTAGGTAACCTAATAGTGGAAAAAGGCTGCTTTTTGTACATAAAGTATGAAAACATTACATACATCAAATAATATTGGTAAGTAAACGTTAATAACAATGTATTGTCTTCTTGTTTGAGATGTTAAACAAATACATTTTTGACTAATTAGTATTTGTTGAATGAGCGTAATGGTTTTGCTGAAAGTGCTCAGATTGAGTTTGTACTTATTATTTATTAGTTACTTCCATGTAAAACCATCAAAGTAAATGTCAATACTAGTGATTGACATACTGTTTATCATTACTGAAGTATAACCTGCATTTTATGTTTCTAAAATAAGTAATTAATTTAAATTTTCAGGGTCTTATGTGGAATCACAATGAGTCAGTGTCAGTGCTACTAACTTCAGACAGAAAACATAATAAGGAAAGTTACTAAGAAGGACTATGCTAACCCAGGCTCTTCTGATATGTGTTGAACATTTTGGAATCAAGCTTAATTGTTATATCATTTTATAATTCTAATAAAGTCTGTGGTAGTTACATAAATATATTGTACTGGAGCTAACCAGAGTGGTTATGGACTGGCAGCAACAACACACTAGATATATTTTGAACTTAATGTAATTGTACTTGGCTGATTTGTATTTTGTATTGAAAATAAAGGCAATTTTGATTAAAAATTATTAATTTATTGTCATTTTAACAACAGTTCCATTATAAATAATCAAGTTTATTGGTGTTAGGTCTGCTAGGTACAAATTTCATCCTAGACTTTTTCTTAAGGTATGCTAAACTTGAACGACCCAAGTCAAGCTGTGCCGCTTCCATGTAGGCATATTCTCTCATTTGTAAATGAATCTTGTGAACTTAATTGAACTCTAGCAGTGACACAGACACACACACACATGTTCAGCAAGTCTTAGACTATGTAAATAAAATAAATAAATAAATGTCTTTGAACGGCACTTTGACTGAACTTTCTTTAGTTAGGCATATTTCTTTCTATTTGTGATTCAAACTTGTGAACCTAATTGAAGTTTAGCAGTGACACACATGTTATGCAAGTGTTGGACTATGTCTTGGCACGGCCTTTGACTTAACTTCCTTTAGTTAGGCGTGGATAGAACTCTACTTGTGTTCAATCTTGTTAGCTTAATTGAAGTCAAGCAGTGACACTCACATGATAAGCAAGTATTTGGACTATGTTTTGGCACAACACTTTGATCCTTTAGTATGCATATACTCTCCAATTTGTGCTTCAATATTGTAAGTTTCATGAAGAACTAACATCATCATAGTCAGGAACATTATAACAATATTTTGTGAAAATTATCCAATCTCTCTTCTACTTTTCTTGATACTTTCTTCTAAAATTGCTTCTTCAATGAGGAGAAAATACATAACAAGCATAACTTCATTGTTTTTTGGATAAAGTACTCTGAAACGATACGTCTAGAGTTATCGTATAATTTGAGGTTAATTTCCGAAACTCATTACGTCAAAATACGATCTATCGCCTGTCAGTCGCGGTTTCGTAGTAGCATTTTTCGATGAATACGTCAAAGATTGAGCTTCGTTTCCGATGACGGATCCGAAGTGTTACATAGTAAGCAATTCGGAAAACGATAATCGTATTGACGGATTTCGTTTTTCGTAGTTGGCCTTCAGGTTTTTGTAGCCACTGGAAAATATGAGTTTAACAATATGTTCTTTATCTAAAACTATAGCTGGGCATGATATGTACCTTCAGCATAGGTATTAATTTCCACTGATGATCCGTAACGTATAATTAATAATACTATACGTGCTACTCCTTGGTAAGTAAACCAATGAATATCGCAAAGTATTTTGGTAGTTTTTGTTGACGGAATAATTTTGTCTCAGGAATTTTCTGGTTTAGTGCAATTTCGCACTCATACAAATTATATTTTCATGCAAGTATGCATAAATCGAATATACAGGATGTAAAAAAAGGACGAGCCAAATTCAAGGGGTGGTTGTCAATCGAGTTTGGAATACTGGAAAAAAAATAAGTCTTTTTTCCTGATTTCTAGACTCGACTATTAACCTCCCCCTTGAATTTGGCTCCTACTTTTTTTTACACCCTGTATATGAAATAATTGTCCACGGATACCTTAAATTTCTTTACAGGGTGTTAAAAATTACGAGCTAAATTCAAAGGGATAAAGGGCGCGTCTCGAAAACACACAAATAAAAAAAAAATTATACAAATTTTTCCCACAAAAAAAAAACTTGTATTCTATTCTCGATCGATAACCACCCCCTTGAATTTAGATCGTACTTTTTTTCACACTGTATATTAGATGATCACTTTTACCACACGGCCGTGGGGGCAGAAAAGTTCTATATTCCCATGAGTCACCATTAAAATGCGCAGCATAAGATGTACACCTTTAAGGTGGACATATTTACCTAAATCTTGCATAGACACTGGATGCAGACCTGGTCGCAACTGGTCGTTATGGAAAACCATTGGGTAGGCTAAGCAAAGGCTGCGTCTGATAAAAATGACGTCATTACTTACCAAGAAAGATTGGCAGGTACTCATAGTAGTTGATGTGTTGGAATTCGGCGATGTGGATGCGTCTGGCCTCTTGGAAAATGATATCATCAGTCCAGTGAGGGTTGAGAGAGGCCAGGGCATCGGCGATGCGGTTGTGCTCACGCAAAAGAATGATCTGAAGAATGGCCAGCTGTGGGTTCTGGTTTGTTCGGATGTCACCTGAAAAAAGGTAAATAGTTTTTGACTTGTCGCAAATTGTGAAGTTAGTGTTTCCGCCAATTTTACGTACGTAAAAATTGAGAGGTATAGGTACTAAGGCTTTTTCCAGTTTCGACATAATATAAGTGCTAACCAACGAATAATTCGAATATGGAACTTCATTTCGCATGAAGTATGGACAGATAATGTAAACAGAAAGTTATGACATTGTGAATCAAGCCGTAAGTTTAGTTAAATCAGTTCCTACATTCAATGAATATAGAAAAACTGTTGAGAAATCATTAGATACATAGTAGTAACAAAGCATAAAAGGAAAAGTTCTTTTTTCTTGGAATCGTCGGAATCCTGAGGATAGCACTATACTTCACCAATTTCACGTAAGCAAATCTTAAGTGACGGTAGTGCGTTCATAAATTTCAACTCCAAACCTGCCGTCTGGCCAGATGACAAGCTATGTGACATTATAAGCTTTTCCGAGCTTAGTGAATAGTCACGTCTAGACGCTAACGCATATATAATGAAGGTGTCGCCTACATAGTTGTAGGTATTTGACACCATCGCTCATTGACAAACTTAAAGCACTCCTTAAATCATTTTGATTTTGAAGGAAAATTACTCGTGAAACCTTGCTTCAAGTAGATAAATTACTACTATAAGAACTTTTCTTGAAAGAGTAACTAAAATGTATATACTTTCAAATACGTAAGAAAGATCATCTTTGACTTGAAGGGCTCATTATCACATCTCCTGCGCTTGGGGTAGGTAACTGATTTATCTTATCCCTGTAATTCTCATTCGTTGAATTTTTACCTTCTAAAATACGACGTACTGTATTATTGAAATAGGTACGGAGTAGGTATGTAGGTACGTATCTATCATTGATATTTTTTTATGAAATACTACGAGAAAAATTACAATATAATGTTATATTTACTCATTGATTAAAATAATATTACGATTTTTATAAAAAGGAGACACTACAGTACCTACATAGTCTAAGAAAGAAATCTTAAAAAGAAATGTCAGTTACCAAATACTCACCAGTCAAGTAGCAAGGCTCGTTCGGCGACTGCACAGATTCACAAGTGAGGGTGGTGTTTGGATCCTGCGGCGGGAATTCACCGTCCCGTTTCCGTATCGTGACCATCCGACCGCCCTGATACGCACGGATCGGCTGAGCCTGACCTTCACCGCTGCCGTATACAAGAGACAGGTCCATGTAGGCTGTGACCACTGACAGCTGAAAAAAATGATTGTGTGAAAAGGGCTAACTGTTGACGCCCGTCTACCACTCCACGCCCATACGAGGCGACCCCAACTACTTTTAAGTTGCAACAACTTTGCACAGACCATTGTGTATCAACCGAAGTACCTAAGTAACTTGGTACAAGTTTTGAGTCCAAAGAATATAATGGTTTTGAATATTTTTAACGAGCTCGACATTCCCGTAGTCGAACAATTAAAAAAAAAAGTGTCATTTTTTTATTTACCTGAGATTAATAATAAAATAATCTCACTCGTGCGGAATTGTTGGTTTCTCAATTAATCTTACGTATAATGCAAAGTTCATCATTCTAAAGTTGACATGCAAAGTAAAAAACTTTTCAGCACCAGTACCTATCGAACTTTTGAGTCTTGAAAGGTGTACCTATAGATTAAAATAAGTAAAATCCGATCTACGTAATCAATCAATCAGCCTGTTGCAGTCCACTACCGGACATAGGTCTCCCCAAGGGCACGCCAAAGTGCACGATCTCCTGCTTTCCTCGTCCAGTCACGACCAGCGACCTTCATAAAATAAGTAAAATCCGATCCACGTAAGCTTTTATAATAACAAAAAGTTAAAACTAGCATTGTTCAACAGATTTATGTTTACGTCTAAACATTGACGTCAAAATTAGTTCAAATACAAAATTTTCCACGAAAGCAATGAACCTGCAATAAGTTGGAGAGGTGTCTGCCTCGCAAAGTCAGACGATCAAGTTGAAAACACCTGCATAGACTCAAATATTGTATCGCCAGATATTTCGGCATAAAATTTGAATAATTTATCGAATAGACGAAAACAGCTTCAGAGGAATATTCATATTTTCCACGTCAAAATATACAGAAGACGTTTATTGCGGAAATGATAAGCTAATATCATAATAACAAACTTTTAGTTCATAATAACAACTCACTTAACTAAGTAAACGGATTTGAAATTACATTAGCATCAAAGATAACCACAGAACTTTAGTTGGCCTTTAAGGAGAATGTTCGCAAAATATAATTAATGCTCCTTTCTTAATTTACACTAGTTTTAAAGCGAAAGTAACAAAAATATTTTTTAACTTACTTTTTTAAAAGATTTTGGGTAAATTAAATAAGATTTTGTCATCTCAGTAGGTACCTACGTAAAGTCTGTTTTTCTTTGCTCGTAGAATATTGTAAACAATCTTGACGTTCCCTTTTATCGAACAAATTCATTTTAAAATAAGATAAACACAAAACTTACAACTTGTGATCTTGTTGAATTAAATAGTTAATTAATTTTATAATACATCAATACGTCGGACGTTGGACGTTGGACGTCCACCGACAAGATGGCCAGACGACCTAGTAAAGATGGCAGGATCTCACTGGATGCAGACCGCTTGTGATGTGGAAAACCGTGGGGAAGACCTATGTTCAGCAGTGGACGTCATTTGGCTGATAATGATGATGATGATCATACACTGATATAAGGTATTTTAGAAGATACAAAAAGATTGTTTACAATAATAGACTAGCAAAGTTTAACGGACTTTAAAGTAGTAGTATTACTTACGGGTTCAGCAGGAGCGTTGGGGGCAGAGCATCCCCTGTTACGTGTCGTGGTGGTTCTCACGAAGTTCATGCACTGGGTTCCCTGGGGCGCGTGCACAGGGTCATTGGGCGGTATCAGTATGGGGGCACAGGTTGGGTTGGTGGCCGAGTCCGGGGCTAGCTGGCCGTTGTCGTCGCAGCAGGTTACTTGGTCCTTGTCTAAAAGAGGTAGAGGGTTAGAATTTATGATCACTGCTATATTGATTATGTATTTTCTCTATTCAGACCTATGGTTGACTGGTAGAGAATGATTTTGGCATTAAGTCCGTTATATGTACAAATTATTATGTTTAGTGCATGAAGTTTAAAATAAAAAAGTAATATTTAGAATTGAATGTATTGTATCCTTCAAACTTTTAGCTTATCACCAATTTATGGTTTATAATGATAGGAATGAATGATCCTAAAAAATCAAGAGTATGAAATACCAGAAAACCAAAACAAACACAGCCTTAAAAAGCTAAACAAATCAACACACAAACATTTGCTGAAAAAAAAAACACTGTGCGAAAAAACATTGGCCTTAGGCCACACATCACACTACAACTTGTCACACATATTTAGGTCAAGTAGCGTAAGATTATCATACACTAGAATACACACACATAGAATTATTTACATACACTTGTTCACGTAATAGGTTTGTTCCTGTCAGTGACATACGAGTCACGCCAAGTTACATTTCCCTTTGCATAAAATTACTTATGAACCGCTAAAAGTATCTTAAAAACATGAGAGTCCATTTCTTAAAGAGATAAGATTTTTAGGCTTAAATTCCGATTTACTAATAGGGACCCAAATAGATCTTTTGTTTTGTCTCCTTGTCGCCGCGTGACCGCCAAAAATCTAATAGACCCAGACAATGGTTGACAATAAACGCAAAGTTATGAGTTATTTAACTTTAATTCAATAATAAAAAACATACAGGTCAACAACCTCCTTTTTGAAATTGTTTAAAGAATATATATTGCACTTGTAAAGAGCAACTGTGAACCTGTGACAGACGAGGAGGTTTAGAGAAATGGATAAAGTAGGGAAGTTCTACAGCACCTATACTTAGTCATATTTTCTTGTAATCAGGTAAAATTCGAAAAACAAACAACAAAAAACGATAAATAAAGCAAATCACACAGTACATACAAAAACACACACATCTTTTCACAAATACCTTTCTGTTCATCCCAAGCCGGATCACTCGCTGAAAAATTTCCAAACTTTAGTTCCCAATCCGTAGTTAAATTGTTTGTATGAAAATTCCAATTATAGAGTTGCGTTTTAATTGACTGTTTCTTTTGATATATGCATTTACCTTAAACCAGGCTCTACAACGTTTCCAATATATTTTTACTCCAAACTAAAGAAATTCCACTTAGTTTGATCTTCTAAAGTTCTAAAAGACTACAATAATCCCTGGCTTGCATTTTCGCGCTCTGCTAAAGCTTTCAAGGTATTTCTGTGAAAACGATATTGAATCTCTTTGCAACTATGAATATTGCTTCTGTCTATTTGTGTTCATTTCCAATATTTCCTATCAATATATTGCGTATGAGGTTATTTCTATGCATGTAACTTGAAACATGGTAATAATATTAAGTTATTTTAGTCAATTGTTTTTTCGTCAATAAATGATAATGATCTTATGATCATGTGTAATACAGACCACAGTTTTTTTTAGTTATTACCTATTTGTTCTAACGAAGGAGCAAATGCAAATTATAAGTTAATTTTGGAAGCCCTTTGTTCGTAGGTCTGTGTATTGTTTTTATTAAATGTTACAATGAGATAAGAGTACTTAGATACGTGAAGTGATATATTTTTTCACACTAATTAAAAAATTACCAAGCTTAACGATAGAAGACAGACTTGGTAGAGTAGAGCACTTAGCGTTTGTCATCTTTAACGTCTTGTCATCAACTTTTCTTGTTACATATTATATTCACGTTAAATATTATAGGCTATCATGAACATCGTATGATCACTGAAAACCAGTCAAATGGAACGGTCGATGCAAATTGGAAATCAAGTTACACCGCAGCTCTAATATGACAAATGAATGATGACCATTATAAAGCCTCCTGCATCATATTTAGCGATGCCAGGCGATAGCCAATACATACTGTTTGAATATAATAATAATAATAATACTTTTTTGCTATCCTGTATCTTCAGGACAATACTTTATTCCTATCCTGTACAGGATAGCATCTTAAATATTCGGGAGTAGTACAATTTAATGAATGTTTTGAACTAAATAAATACGTATACTTACATTCCCCTCCTAAAAAATCAGATTTGTCATTTTGAGAACTATACATAAGTATAATACTCTAACTAATATTATAATATATCGATTTTCATTCCCTAAAATATTGTCTTATAAAATAGGTGTAAAATACTCAGGACAGCAAAGGTAAAAAGCCCAAACGTATTAGAAATTATGGCCACATGCAATTTCATATTTTTTTAATGGTACACTAGTATTGCATTGTCAAAAAAGATACGCAAGAACAGCTAAGATTCTCTTACTCAAGTGGTCAATGGTCAAAATTTAACCTGTTTTAATGTTACCTTTAAATTGACTTTGTCTTGTTCAATAAAGGATATATCGCTATCATGTGTTAACGCTATTTAACCCAATAGCATATAAATAAGTTAAAAGTAAAAAAAAATAATTACAACTTACGTGATTGCGCCACACCAGCAGTCAAAGACATGTCATGAGTGATAATCTGGCCCCACTGCTGAGCGTTCAAGTTCCATACCGGGCTGACCAACTGAAGGTCGGGGAATAGAACGTTGCTCAGTAGCCGAGCGTTCGGGAGCGGGGCGCCTGATGATGATCTTGGCCAGGCGCTTACACCTGGAAAATATTTTTATTTATGATTGAGCAGATATTTGACCATAGTAAAATATATATTATATCTGGTACTCTCATACATGAGTGTACATGATATCAGGTGTAGATAACGAGGCTGGCAAAGTGGTCCCATGTGCGGCCCATATAAGACTATTATTGCGATCCAACTTAATCAGTTCATTTTCGCAGCAGTTCAATTTCCACTCAGTGGAAACTAATATTATTGATATAATAATATTATAATAATACTACAATAGTATAAATATTAAAATTTATGTTGTTGTATTATACTAATATTTTATTAATATTAAATGCGAAATTGCACTACGAATTGATAAATTTGACAGTAAACTGTCAAATTTATAATGTAGTATATAGCTACAAAAAAAGTTATAGGTTACACGTGTCACTTCAACACTGTGCACATTCCCCTTGTGGACATTTACCACCCACATCATTATGTAAAAGTGTTCTATTTCAGTTAGCAATTCCAATTTCGTTAGCTCTCAAAGGCAATACGAATAAACAATGAATATACACAATTGATTACAGTAGTACATTTCATGTAAGAAAATAACGAATATATTGATAGGCAGGGTTGAATAGAATAAACTTACATGGTGACTGGAACCGAGTTTTACATGTATTTCCACTCAAAAGACAAAAAAGACAAAGTATTTTAAAACTATTTATTACCACCACAAATTTCAGTTTCAATGTGTCATCTGCATATCCCATAATTAAGATAAATAAGCTATTATTTTATTGCAATATGATTTTCTGCTGGGTATTTATCAATTTTATTAATATTTGATGTGGATGATTTGTGAGCCAACCCATTATTTAAATTTTTATTAGCTACGGCGACAGACACTGTGATCCAAAAATAGGTATTTTTTCATTGTAAGCATTTAAGTTCACTTTTTGTGCAATAAGTTTATCTTAGTCATTTAAAATCTGAATAAAAAATGAATGTGATATCTCACCATCAGCATAGTTGTAAGGCACCAGGCGTCCGTATGGGGTCTGCGGTGTACCCCATGAGGGTCTTGCGAGGTTGTTGCAAGACCCATCAATGGATCTGTATCGGGACTTGGTGCAGAAAGGTCTGACCAAGCCACAAGTCTGGGCAGCCGGGTCAGTCCCCGTACCAAGGGGCGGAGGCGGATTGCTGAAACTGTAATAAACGCGATGAAACTTGCACCTCAAAACTGGATGATTAGTTGCCCTCCGTTGAATAGATACAACTTTTAAGTTGCTCTAATACTTTGCCGCAATAATTAATTGTGGCCTTACAAATTCATTCTTATACAGAATACTAACGACTAATTTCGGAGTTAGCGCTCGTATAAATTACTTTGTTTTAATTTGCTACGCACTAATTAACTCCATGGATAGCTTTCAGGTAAGACAAATGAGTTTTTGATTCTAAGATCTGAGCTTTTCATTTATGAGTTTGGTTTGGTATAGTTAATAAATCTGAAAGTATCTAAATCGAATAAGAGTAACCTTGACAAGACACTCATATATTGCGAGTGAAATCGTTTTCAAACAATATCACATAAGCGTGTCACTTCGTGATGTTCACTCACAAATATTAATAAGGCTTTTCAGGATAAGATAATATTAGAAAGTCCCGCATAGAATTTTAGGAAAATATTAAAGATATTCCACTACAAGTACGTACCCCTCAGACAATGCAACAAAAATAAAGATAGGAAGCTTATGAATAGTCTAAAATTCATTGCACGTTCACATTGAATAGGAATTTGCGTAGTTTGATATTTTTACGAGGCGAATGATACTCGTGCCAATCACATTAGTACACCATTGTTTTAATCTTTTCAAAAATCATAAAACCTTTTTGAAATTCTGCAAGGAATTACTATCTAGAGAGTAATTTCTGATATCTTGTAATAATAAGATGTGTAATTGTTTATGTAAGGTTCTGTCTTGTATCTTTGTTCTCATGTACAGTTGTGTTCAATCGTGCTATTGCAGTTATTTGTTTGAGCGGGTATTTCAACAAACACAATATGTCTCAGGGCGGTGTCAGTTGGTCTATACAGTAGCACTTAACACTTTAGTTTGATAGTTAACTTTACCTTTGATCAGGGGTTCACACACGGATACAAGTCCAGCTGTATTTACAACAACTTGATTAACAAAATGTCTAATATGGTTTGATACTAATGTAGCTTGATTTGTTTCCGTGTAGGTATTAACTCGTCAAGTATGTGTAAACGAGACACAATAAAAATTCCATTGTTATGCGACTCTCGGCATTCGTTTGATACCTGACTGATTACATATTACAAATAGAATAGAGATGAGCCAAGTACTTAATCACCAAGAACCAGGTTTTTTTGACCTTGATAATTCTCACAGGTTTTGGCAGAGGCTGCAGAGTTAGTATTAATTCTTAAAAATCTTTAAAAGAGTTCTTGGCTCATCTCACAAGGTATTAATCTAAAGCGTTGGATTTAATTTGGTAAAAGCTTCTTTATCATTTGGATGAATATATCGCCTTTGTTTTAGCAAGTTTTGGTGTTCAGTGTACCAACACCGAGGAAACTAGCTAACACCAAACTTATACTCTGCCGCTTCTATGTAGTTTATATAACAGTATGTGTATGTGATGCTATTTGTCCATCTGTGGTAGGTATTAGTTCGTTAATATTCCAAAATTTGGATTTAATCCACCGTGTGATAAATAATTAAAGGTTATTTATTATTGTTATTTTGATTACCCAATCGCTAAGAATAGCATTTCTTTTGCCTAGAACTAATACATGTAGGTTTGGTACGAGCTAGAAAAGTAGTAGAGGTAACATGGGGTGTTTCTAAGAGCTCTAACACACGAGCAGAATTTGACGATGGCTGTGACCGACGTACGACACTACATCGACGGTGTGCAGGCGCCGCGGTATGTCCATGTCACGTTGACGGCTAGCCACCGATAAGAGGCAGATTTTGTTAAAATTTTCCGCCACCACGTCGACAGCGCGCCGAATTCACGTCGTCAGTAGGTCTTTCTTTTCTATGTCACCGAGTGCCGTCCGTGTGTAAGAGCTCTGAGGCTTAATCCACATAATAAAGAAGCATTTGATCAGATCAAAAATTTGAGAGTAACCTTAGTCCGGGTCCGCTGGGCTGGGGTGGCAGTGGTGGTTGGCTGAGGACAATCAGTGCATGTTACAGGTTGTGCAACTGTTAACCGTAAGGTAAGGGTACAAAGTGCATTTTGATTAAACTTTTGTACAAGGACTGTAAACAAAATTGTAGAATTCAATCCACATACTTCATTCGTAAGAATAAGAAGGTCAATACTATGTACGTGATGACGTCCATCAATAAGTTGCTTCGAAATGTTTGTCTATTTTTGACTGTAGTTCAAAAGTAACTGGTTGTAATTGTACAACCAGTAACTTTTTATTATTCTGTTTTACGACTAACGAGCATGGAAAACTTTTAATTAATAAATTACATAAAAATAGAATCCAACGGATTAAACAAAAGCCTTCGTAACTTCAAAAATAAATTGGAATATTATGATCCGTCGAATGAACAGATAGGTAGTAGGTATTTAAGTTACGCATATTAAATTGAATTTTGATACTCATCCATATTTGCCGCTCCCAAAATGTATAAACTTTTAATTAAAACCGCCTGATTTTATCATTTTCATTGTGTGGATAGTTCTACAATTTTATCCATAGTTCAATATGTGCAAAGTGGGGTAAGGGCTATGGAGTTAAAAAATTAGTTGGGAGTTCTTTCATGTTGTTGAACAACATTGTAATGTATAATATGTATGTAGCAGGTGGTTTGTCAAACTCCTGTAAGTGTTATCTGAAAAGTAAACAAAGTTAGTAATGTTTCTTGGTAGTAATATGAACAAGTTTCTTATTCCAAACTATTCTGAAATCTATTGTATTGTATATCTAGTACTGTGTAGTATCTACTGGTATTTTATTACTGTCAATTGAATGTTTGTAAAGAATGTCTGTATGAAATAATTTGTATTAAATCGGCTGAATACAATAGTAGAGGTATTTTCATTTCAATTCTCTCTAGCCCAACAATAGAATGTACAAATGAGAATTTGAATTTTGAATAGCGGTCGCCTTAGGATAGGTAATATTATATGGAACAAGCAATATAACCAGGTTTTTAGCATAGCTGGGCACCGTTAATCAAATAGTTAACTTCGTTAATCGTTAATCCGCTACAAAAAAAGTTAGCATCGTTAAACGTTAAAGCGTTACATTTCGGAAGAATTAACGCTAGTTAACGTTAATCGTTAATCCGTTAATATGTGTAAAATTTCATTTTTTTATCGTTGCGTTAGTGAACTTATCAAACCTGTTGGTTTAGGTTCTGGAAGTAAACAGGTTAGGGACAAAACGAAATACTTGTGTAATTCAAATGTGTAATTTAATCGTCGGGCATTGCGCGCATATTTTCCTTCATGCAATTGACATGTTGAAGTTCTCATCTGGATGCCAATTCCGCTAATTGAGTTTTCACTGAGTTGTGCATCACCTGTACAACGATAGTGCTTTGATACACCTCGCTATTCTGACAGCGGCTGCTGTAGTGACTCTATCGTGCTACAGTAGTGAGTGATTTTCTGCTAAGTAATTTGACAGCTTTTTGACATTGATTCATAATTCATCATCACCATTATCATCATCATCAGCCGAAGGACATCACTGCTGAACATAGGCCTCCCCCATGGCTTTCCACGACGACCGGTTGTGAGCGGTCTGCATCCAGTGCGGTCCTGCGATCTTTACAAGGTCGTCTGTCCATCTTGTCGGTGGACGACCTACGCTGCGCCTTTGGTCAAAGAGTCTCCAATCTAGGACTTTTCTGCCCCAACGGCCATCAGTTCTACGCGCTATGTGCCCTGCCCACTGCCACTTGAGCTTACTGATTCGCAGGGCTATGTCCGTTACCTTAGTTCTTCTACGTATCTCCTCGTTTCTGATTCGATCTCGTAGAGAAACACCGAGCATAGCCCTCTCCATCGCTCGTTGTGTGATTTTGAGCTTCTTTATGAGGCCCTTAGTTATATATATATGTATTATATTCGTGATGACCCTTGAGAGCAGCTTGTAGATATGGCTCAGGAGTAAGATGGGTCTATAGTTCTTCAATAAGGTTTTGTCTCCTTTTTTGAAGAACAACATCACCACACTCCTGTTCCATGCCTCAGGCGTGATGCCCTCTAGCAGCACGGAATTAAACAGCTTCTGAAGATCTTTGAGTACCGGTGACAAATACCCCTTTAATAATTATTTTTTATAATTTCAAAATACTGTATCAAAATTTATAAAAATTACAAACTAAAAGCGATCCTCGTTTTGATGTTAAAATGTTTTCACCCGTGGAAAACAGCCGTTCAATTGCAGTACTTGAGGGTATAGCAGTATTGTATTTAATGAATAGATTTATGAATATCTGTTCCCCGAGAAATGCAGTGTCGTTGAAAGAGTCTTTTGATTTCATGTCAAGCCACATTTGAACGAGACTTCTCGCTTTACTCGTTAGAGATTTGGAGCTTTTTGGTTTTTCAATAGACTGTGTGACAGAATTATCAAAAAACTTACTTGTCTGCACCAGTTTTTCGCGCCGCGCCGCGGTGCCGTGCGGTAAACAGTAGGCATTGGATTAACGATTAACGGACTTAGCTGCATATTAACGGAAGTTAACGTGTCCGTTAACATTTTTGAAAGTTAACTTAAAAGTTAATCCGTTAATCAAAATGTTAACTTCGTTAATTAACGATTAACGGATTAACGAGTTAATGCCCAGCTATGGTTTTTAGTGTAAAAATTTATTCCTCCAGTCATTTACCCATGTAGGAATTGTAAATGAATGATCTGTGAGAATTAGATGATAACATTTATAGCACGTTAGATAACTAAAAAGCACCTCCAGAATGATTTATTAATTCAGACCTAAAATCTTTACACAGTTTCTTAAGACCTATTAAAAAGCTCAATTTTTTTTAACTTCAACGACTAGTCGCACAAACTTACGTTGTTTAATGAATTTTTTTTCTTTTTTTTTTTATTTCTCACCCAAATCCATTAACGGGCAATCTTTGCGGTGTTGGACCAGCACCGATGACTCTCGCGAAATCCGCTCCCGGGCCGGTTATATGGAGGTTCGGTCCAATGGAGCTGAGGAATGACTGCACTGGACTCGACTGAACGTTGATTGTCAGCGCTCGCGCAGCGCTGCAGAGCGCTAGAAGCAGAAGTGGTCTGCTCATAGTGCCTGAAACAAAAGAAAGAAGCGGCTATTTATAGATATATGTAGGTGTGTAGGTAAGATATTTAATAAACAGTAAATGAATATAAGGACACTTGATAGGCGGTTATAAATGACTATTGCCCACTACGACTTCGTCCGCGCGCGTTTTGATTTTAATCCGTAAGTCAAACTTTTCTTGAAATATAAGCCATCTGGATCAAAAATTATTTAACAAAATCGGAACTCTTTAGCTTTGTAATATTAGTTTAGATGGATCAGAAAAGTAATTAATGTTAGTTAGCTAAGAAAGACACTTTCCCTTTAACACCTTACATAACATACACACTTAATAACATACATACTTAAAATAACTAAACAAGCTTTTAATGAGACTTATTTACAGAAACATGACCATTATTGTATATAAATTAGTTTCAATCTCTAATTACTCAAGTACCTAGTTACCTTCTCCATTAATTAAGTACTACTGACTTAAAGTGACTTTCACCGTTCGCAAGAAGTGTCTCGATTCCCTCATTATTAATAAATCTTACAGAGAAATTAATAAGCGACGTTATTAAACCACACTCTAAGGATAATTGCTTCCTTTTCTATATTAAAGAGGTATAGCGTACTATCAAAGTGGTAGAATGAATGTTTAAGCAATTTATTAATGAGAGAACTATTTACATTATAAAGAAAAAAATAATTTCATGTGAATTAATGGATTCACAAACTATCGGACGGCAATGTGTTCTTAATTTGTATAACCAACTTCGATGGATATTAAATTACGAGAACTACTTCATCGAAGTGTACATTCAGCCTCACTAAATGACTGTGATTTCTTCATACCAAAAAAGCAGTAATTAAAAAAGTTCACGAATCATTAGTTCGAAATAATAAGGATTTTAACCCGTCACACGTCTAAAAAGTGGGTGAATTCGTTACGGAAAGCAGGTTATCGCTGTCATATGTTACAAGATATATCACCCTCATTTTTTCAAGACAATTGACCAAAATCAGGTCTGTATCGGTAACATTGTATACATATATTTGTACGATACACACCAATAACCGAACCGCATTATTTTTTATGATGTATCTGTAGACGCAATACTGGCCAAACGGCATACTCTTGTCATCGTTACATGAAGTTCGTAGAATGATTGTCGCCAATCAACGAGTTGGCTGCCAATTAAGGAAAAATAATTCAGCCATGGCCTTACATGGACGCTAAGCAATTTTTCAAGGAATAGAATAGCATTGAATTGAGTCACACATGCCTTTACGACACTTAAATATATTTACTTTTTCTTTTTGTGTTTTAGCTAAGCTAAGCTAAGCTTTTAGGTCAGAAATACATGTGTGGTTAAAACGATATATTATATTGTATTAAATATATAATTATTAAATATGATTCATTCAAAAGTTTGAAAGTGAACCACGCAAAGAAATATCGTATCCGAAATCGAATTAGATTCTATGAATTCAGAGAGACAAGAAAAGCGTCACAATAAATAGCTAAAGTTCAAATAAGACCGAAGAACATAGTTTTTTCAGAAGATTAATCAGGAGGATATATCGTGGCACATCTATCGCCTTAAATCGATTGTGGGTCTTTGAGGACCATTTTGGTTCCTTACAAAAAGGATGCTAGGAATAACGTCAATCACTGTTCATCCGTAAGATTAAAATATCTTTTAGCCCTTGCGTCTAAATGTGACTAGGTTAAAAATTCAAAGATCTTGCTGTTTCGCCCACCGGAACCATTTGGGAGGTCAATTACTATTTCTTAACTCTTTCATTACTAGTTGAGCATAAAAAAAATAATCAGATGTATTTCTTATTCTGTAATTTAAGAATAGAATAGAAAAATTATTTATTTTTTTGTACATTAAAATCTTGTTTTTTTTTTAAACCATACTTTAAATCATCGACATCTGTCATGTACCTTTATTATAAGGTTTTGCGTTTGCCATAATTTATTTAACAAACCTTCAGATAAAACATTCATAGAGTTCGCGTCAGATCCTAAATTCTGTATGAAGTACCACTTTTGCTTCGAAGTGTGTTATAGTCCACGGTGAGCGATCTCAACTCACATTTACCTTCTTTACTACTATAAAAGAACTATATATGAACTCTCGACTAAAAATCAACATCATTCAATGCACATCAAGTTCTTTTTACATTGGAATCGAGTCGCAGATACAAATTTATGTATTTTTTTCAGAATAATAACATTTTAACTGTCATTGCTTATTTCGTACTACGTATGTTTCCACATCATCAAATATTGCTTTTGACAGTAACTGCATTTCACTATCGTGCAACATCTAAATAGACGTTTCCTATTTTCGATCACGCCCACTTATCAACGAAATTTCCGCCGCATCAAAGGTTAATCGACGAATCGTGTAATCAGAGGATATCAAATCGTCAGTTTTACCACACGCACTATTTTAATGTTTACCACAAAAAGTTGTCTACATGTAATTATACTAATATCGCACATGGTAGGCTTTATCTCGCCACAGAGTTGCGAGAATAAATAATTAAATTGAATTACCTATATGATTTTGATATTAACCTTTTACTTCAATGTTGCTTGCAAATAATCCCGTGTGGAGTTTAATTTGAATTATTTTATTACAAAGTTTTTTTCAGGGATATCCAATAAAGACATCATTCGTGATAATATGACTAACAGCAAACTGCATTATAGTTTAACTTTGAACGAGCTTTTATACAGAGATATCAAAATATGACGCCATTTGGTGCGTTGAAATGCTTTTATTGTTCTCTGCCCAGTGGTTGTGAGAAATAAATCCTTCATATTTTATTGTGTCAGTTGTGTGTCCAAAAAATTAAAAAAATAGTTAGAAAAATACCTATCTAAATGCTCAGATGAGCATAGCCGCCACAGAGAAGCGTCTAAGAAGCATTCAAGTAGATACTTGAATCCGTCTTAGACGCTTCTCTGTGGCGGCCGCGTTACTGGGGCATGTAACTATGTAAAGCGGCCTTGACGCAGCGTGCAACACGACACAATGACCGTTAACACTGACTTTCCATTTCATTGATAACTGGAATACGAACAAATGAGACGTATAAAGCTCGACCACTGGACTGTACAGTTGGCGCCCTTAAACTTCAATACTTATCCATACTAATTAATGATAATATTACACATGAAAAAGTAAGTCTGTTTATTATCTTTTCACGCTAACAGCCGAACCTATGATATTAGGTAAAGATAGATTGAGTGTCGAAAATCGTACTTAGTTAGTGTAAATAAATATACATAAAAAGTATAAGTAAATGATATAACGATCAAATTAACAGCGTAAACTTAGAAGTAATTCAACTAGGTGTCCTGTCTCTACTTTTAATAATTACTACCTACAAATTACGGTATGAATTTTATTACATGGACTATTCTTTTAATGGTGGTTAACTATCGATTGTGAGGTCAATTATATTTACTTAAACCACATATAAGTGCACAATAAAGATTGTGGCTCGTATCGATTTATAGAAGCGGCTTCTTCGTTACAAACATATTAAGATGCGTTACTGCCTTCCCACTATCCAGCTTTCGGCACTGAGCCTGAGTGGTGTATGGCCCATACCTGTGTTAGTTCCAAGGATATTTAGGCCTTTGGGCAGTTGGTAGAATGTTAACAGGCTAAAAAACAAAAAAAATAACTGTATTTTGTAACGGACTTAAAAAAGGAGGAGGTTCATGTTCTACTATATGTAGGTACTTTTATATAGTTCACCCAAACCAACCACTTGGTTAACAGCTTCGGTTTTTTGGTTCGAACGGAACTTGAAAGCCAGAGATTGCCGAAATTGAAGTTTTACAATATTTGAAACTTATTGGAGCGTTTGACACTAATAAGAATCTGTATCTCACAATATTCTCTGCAGTGTATTTGTTTGCAAATCCCGACCAGCTATTGGTCACCTTTACAACAAACTGCATACTAAATCTAGCTCGCCACTACATAAACTTCTCGAGTGGCATATTCCGAAATCGAGAACAGTCACTTGCGAGGTATTTCTATCGCTATATATCCTTAAAACTCAGCTATAGTAGAATTCCTGTAGAGCGAGCTTATAAACTATCTTGGCCAATTTCCCACGCTAAACTTAGGTCCAGCCAGTACATTAAATGGAGGCCGATCATTGTGTTATCTTAATAATCTGTCACCGCAGTGCAAACAAGGATGTTTTGGAGTAATAAACTTACTAGGTCTTTATCGGATGTCTCAATTTGTACCTCAGTCACAGATAATATAACTACAGTTTAGCTATTTATCTTGGGAAACTTACTATCAAACCTTACTAAAAACTCGTATCATAATAAAAAAGTAAGTTGTCTTATAATGATTACAATCTCTTTCATAATATCCGTTACACCATTTTGCATACGGGATCTGTAACAACAATGTGTATGGAAAGTGACGTTACTTGTATTCGGCCAATTTTCCTTTCAAATCAGGTTTCATACAAGACACTTTATGCAACTCGAAAAGTGAGAAGCGAGATCACGGGATTGCTCCAATGAGTGCATTCGAGGGGTTAAAGACCTTTTGGTTGCCATGTCATATCAAGATCGATATTTAATCATACGCGTATTTTGGCATCTTGTACATTTGATGTTGTGGAACACAATAGCTCTTGTGAGGTCTCTTATGTTATTTCAACTTTCAAGCAAGGCTGAGTTTGTGTATAATTTATTAGTTCGATAAATAGTGGTAAGTATAGATTTGCGATAATCAGATAAATCAGAATATTTATTGCGACAAAGCAAATTACTTGTATATTGCATATTAAACAATTAATCGTGCTCTCGCTTCTACAAAATAATGGCGTGCCAACGAGTAAATGGTTCATTCATTACACACATATCTTCAAGCAAAGTAAAGTAATTTTGTAACAATGTTATATTTATGAACTAGGTGAGAAATATTTTGAGGTTTTCTGTCCTTGACAATAGTCTGAAAATTTCTTATTATTCGCGCACTTACTTTTTTATTACGGAAAATGCTTTACGCATTCCCTGGGGATAAATATGACGGAATCATATTGACATACCAGAAATTCACGAGCCTTAAGCTCAGAATTTTTTGTCGGTATTATAGGAAATATAGGACACAATTCATTTAGCAAAAGAGACAAGCAAAGCCACTTAAAGATCTAGTAATAAAACAAACTACAAGGAATTTACTCGGTTAATCTGTAGGTTTTAGTCACGGATACATTTGACCCTCTGACAGAAGTACCAATAGATTTATTATCCTATCTCAATGTAAATATTAGTCTATTTGAATAAAAGCCCATTGTGCTGCCTTTTAATGGAAGTATCCGGTTCTGAGATATAATGTTGTGATATGGTAAGGTTATGTATAGGTAAATAAAGACTGAATCTTAAACATTTTTCCAGGGTATTATTCAAAGTTGACATATTTTTTCAGGACATTTTATATATATATCACTGACTACCCGTTACTGGTAGTTTTTTTTTTGTAGAGTAAAGGTTACCTTATCTGATGATTATTCAGTCAAAATTTTGTGTGAGTTGTCCCAGAGGAAATAGAGATTGACAAGGTAGCTCTCGGTTTTTAAGGTATTTTGTAAAGGCCAAGGAAGGTTTTAATATAACTAATCCGAAATGTTAAATTCCGACCATCCATAGGCATATTTACTACAGTAAGAAATTTAAGGGTCTATTAGTCAGTGAAGGTTCGCTGACATTCTGACGCACTTATGTAGAGGTCAGTCATCAAAATATTATTTTGGCTTTATCAACAAGATCAAACTTTTTAATTGCTAACAAATACTTATGAAGCAATTATTAATTGAAGCATTTAATTATTCAAATAAGCCGTGCGAAAAATTTAGGTTCGAATCTCACACTTTATCAATTGCAGGTTGCACTCGAACAATGTACAATTGTTTAGGTTTTTTGTAGTACTGTTGGCCTTTTGTTCTAGTGTTGACTAGTTGTTAAAGTTAAATCGTAAGTTGTACTACGAAAAGTAATACATGTGAACAAAGTGTACATACATTTGAGAGAGTTATCTATTGATCTGTCTAATCTATTTTTTTCCTTCTTTTATCTGAGATGCAGTGCTGCTGCATTTAGCAGCATCAGCGAGATTTTAGTGGTTGGTAAAAAAAATAACTTTAATTAGGTCTTAAAAACATGTATAATATTTCAGTGACATAAATATTCGAATCCTATTATTAATATAGGTAGTAAATAGGATGTTAAAACCTAAATGGTCTGCTTTCGACATGAAATGTTATAAATGTTGATTCCACGTAATTTACAGTCTCTTATACAAATTATGTCAGACCATTACGCAATAATTACAAAATTGCACCAATTTTACCGGTTCCCTGACAAAGAAAGTATTCGCTTGTACGTATCATTAATTCGAACTGCATGATTTGTGCGTTTTTAAGTTAATAATTTCATAAACACTCAGTAATTATTTTTATCGACTTCACTAATCAATATTGTGCAATAACATAGTGCGCTTAATATTTGTTACGTTGTTACAAGCATATTACATGTATCTAATAATTTTAAGTTCCTAACCTAATTATAAAGAGACTTATGAATCGTTATTGCTGCTCTTAACGATGTTTTCATGTTTTAATTATACTTCATTTATAGAGCCATTGAAAAGATCATCTAGCCACGAGTGGTTTAGTGGCCCATTTCACCCACATGTTGCATTGCATGCACTTTATGTCTAGACAGACGACGCGTTGCGGCAATCACTTATTACCGCATCATGTTTTTGTTTGGTCACGATTTTTAAGACGAATCCAAATATAATTTGTTTTAGTTTATAAATTGCAGGTTTTGTAATGGAAACACAGTTTGGTACAATAAAAAAAAAATTGCTATTTCATTTAAGAAGTTTGTGTTTTTAGTTGTTTTCGTAGTGAGTGAAGTGGACTTTGAAGTTTTGAATTAGTGGTGCTACAAAAATATGCTTTATTATTAAGCATTAGTAATGACCCCTAAGCCTAAACAGGGTTAGGCCTATATTAATATTGCTACGAGTAGTAGTCTTGAAGGCTCTCTTTGTTACATAAACTAAGTACAATAACCCTTTACTGCGGCTTTAGTTACTGTACGGAACATTCATAAAGAGGTTTCGATCACTCTGTATCAGAAGGTCGGAAGTCAGATAAGGTATAGGTAATGATTCAACGATTTCGTCCTCCAATAACTCAGTACGACTGATAGAGGTCGGTTATAGTGAATAAGTGATATATTGCTGCCCGGATCCCTTTGGTGTTTGCTATCATTGTAATTCTTCATGTTTCGATATTTGGTCCTTTGGCATCTCTTCCATGTTATTGATTCCTTTGCTTCCGATCTTTTGTCGTACGTGACTTATGAGCCTTTTTGCCACACGTTCGTGGTGGGTCATGGGCAAGAATTAACAACAATAGTTTTACAGTACAACAGTAGTTATAGATCAGGCAGAAGAATACATAAATAAATAGGTACGGTGGAGTTCTTTGCCGCCTAATCACTTTTCAACGAAAATCGCTTGCACACACCATCGAAACGCGCGTCTCTTCAAACAAAAGACGAAGCGAGGTGCAAGAGATGTTTGGCTTTGAGAAACGATAACTGTAGTTACGATTACTGATTTGTTTTTACTTTTCACAGTAAAACTAATTTAAAATAATTTCCTAGTTATACTTCTTAACATGAAACCAATACAATATCTATAAAAAATATGGATAAAACAGTCATATTACCCCAACTACCTTTCCAATAGGTACATTGCATTGCAACAGGTATTTTGAATAAATATAAATTTTAAGATCACACACATTCTTGACCAGGCAATTTAATTACATAATTGTAAGTTAAGTACTTACTTGTTTGTTCACCAATTTTAACAAGAATTCGTTGCGTAATTAATTCTTTTGAACGAATTTATCAGTAAACATCTGTAAAACCACAGGATGTAGGGGATTTGTACAATCGATAGCCGTGGAATTGGAACAAACGAAGATACGATTAAATTGTCTCAAGACTCCAATCAATGTTTACCCCCAAAGGATTTACCCTGTTTACTTAACTCCGAAAACAATCGATTAGGATTGTGCAAATAATAGTAGATCAACATTGAGCTAGGTACTATTTACTAACGTATGGAACTGACATCACGAACAAATTTTGGGCTCCATGAATTGACGACACGGTCATCAACTCATAGTACGGATTCATAATTCGAAATTCAAATTTCAAAGAAAACGTCTTGTCGTCGAATTTACGACACATTTTTTGCTTGGCATATCTTCAACATACGTAGTTAGTAACAACTCACACTGTACATCAATGAGTTTTAAGGTATTTGACCTTAGGCTAGTTCTTACCGAGGAACATTAATATTATTAAACACAATATAGTATTATCATTAGTAAATATGCACAGTAATATAAAAAAAACAACTAATTTTGTAAGCTCTGACGTTCAAATTTACATACCAATTTAAGACACAAGTAGAGCAATTAGTTACATAAATGAAAAAGTAAAAAAAGAGTCACTATGTACTTTTCTTACTTATATTGTAATCAGCATAATATAAATACGTATAAGTATTCCTTGTCATTCTTATTTAGGACAGTCATATAAATGTACAATCAATTCAGAAATGCTGTAGAGAGTATTTGAGCTGTATTATCTGTGGTTGTGCTACACTGATTGAGCTCCTACCTATGAGCTAGTATTATATTATCTGTGCTATTAGCATTTTGTCTTTGAGGTAAGGTATTCATAGCATTTTAAATCTCTCACTAGATGGCATTGGGGAGTCATAGTGTTTTTTATAATATATATTGACGTTGGCGGGAAAAGAAAACTGCTCATTGGTGTACATTATTCTGCCGCTAACATTAGCTACTTGATGTCAATTATAACTTGTCTGATTCACTTTTGAAACTTCTTACACAAAATCACATTTGTACAGTCTGCAGTGACAACATAAGTAAAAACTTTTACTCACAAGATGGAGGAGTTTCAAATTAAATGCTAGACCTCAGCTCGGGGACTAATGAACGGTGGCAAAAACTTCCAATCTGAACTAAATCCATTACCTGCCGAGACTGGAAAACCACACGAGATTGTGGATTCAGTAGGAAATACACATACTTAATTAAATGTTATGTAAATTACTTATCAATTTATCGTAAAAATGCTACCGCATTTACTTATCCTGATGAAAATATGAACTACCTACAGAACTGTCGCACATGCTTGAATAAGGTACCGATTAATGAAGTACACGATAAACTTTTGTTAAATAGTGAATAATAAGAGACTTACGAATTACTGGATCTTTTTAAAAAGGCAATCACTATTCTTTCAAGAGAACGGTGATTTTTGTTGATAAATCAAAATAAAATCTTCCAGGGTTGAATGAATGCAGAAAATAATAACATTCGAGTAATAGTGATAAGAAACATTTTCAAAACTGCCTAATATAAGCATATACCTTGTGGTGGTTTGTATGACCCTTGGGTCCAAAACGTACTGAAAAAAGTTTTTAGTTATAAATAACCAACAATTGTGTTACCTGTTACAAAAAAATAGTGACTACATAAGTATAGTTCTTAGTAGACAACCTCGGTTTTGTTAAAATAGTTTAGTTATCAATAGCTCAATAAAAATGATTACTTACCAATTAATTTATTATTTAAGAGTAACCAAAGTGTTCGGGTAAATTACTTAATATTTGTGTTATGATTAATAAAACAGTAGTGTTAAAATAGACCACTTGTAATGTTACTACGTATAAAACTGTTTTGTTATAAATAACTACGGGTTTGGTGTTTTTACACATACTATTTCAGTTATTGGTTATAAAGCGGTTGATTCATCGTAACCAAACTGTTTTGTTATTCGTAACTGAATTGACTGATTAATAATAGCTTTACTGTCAATTTAGTAGCAACATTTCTTTTATGTAATCTGTAACTGAACTTTTTGGTTAACAGTTGCATAACTTTTGAGTAGTTAGTAAAGGTATAATTTCGTAGCGGACTCCACGCATCAGCAGTGGTGACACTACTGGAAACTATGTATTTTATATATATACATAGAAACCAGTAGTGTAGCGACTGCTGATACGTGGAGTCAGCTACGAAATTATACCTTTACTAACTACTCAAAAGTTATGAACTGTAAACCGAAAAGTTTTTTTTATTTATAAGTTTTTAGCCTGTAGCCAGAAAAAATATACAAGAAGTTAAAGCAAGATTCATTGGCACGTACCTAAATCTTGCTGAAACTTTTCATATAATAATTTTAATTACACACTAAGACTAATAAAAACAAAAACTTGATTTGTACTATTTTGTATTTATTAATTTAATTAACAATGTAATTAATCACATTATGCACCTACTTATTCTATTAAAATTTATTAAATTTTATTTGTAAATTTATTAGATTTGAAATAAACTAAATTGACATAGGTTAATGAATAATGAATTAGAATAATGAACATGGATACTGAATTTAATTGTATTGAATGAATATTATTTTATTACTACTGACTATTTTTAAGAATAAATATTGTAGTTGATATCTTATACTATTTATTAATTAACAATAAACTTTAATACAAATATTACTTTGTCTGGAATGTTTTGGGTTCTTTCAGATTTCTTCTATTCTTTATATAGTTTGTGGTGCTAAATTCAAATGTTAGGTTTGTTAACAAAATTTTATGACGGACACACTTTTTATCAATGTTCTGTTACGAAATTTTTAGCAAACCTTAGATTAGGATTCAGCACCTCAAATACATTGTAGATTGATGATCAGGAATACCCCAAAACCTACTTGGGTTTACAGTATAATACTTAAAAACTATCATTAAACACAAACAACTTACACAATCGCATTCCTCCTTGTGTAGGTCTATGGCCATAGCATTTGTTAACGGCTCTTCAGGCGGATCTACAGGGTTCTTTGGAACTGGCACGTCTTCAATTGCATAAATCATTAAGTTGTTAGAGTCCGGAGTACTATGATACTAGAAAAAAATCCAAAAACAAAATGTCAGATTTAGAAGATGTAATATTTTTTAAACTGTTTACACTAGAATTTTCCTTTTTATGTTGCTTATTTTGATGTATATATCAGGAAAGTGAATTGTTATGTATTACTTACAGTGGTCTCAAAGGCGTCTGTCATAATGTTTCTTAAAAGTTGTATTTGAGTGGAAAGCTTAGCCCTGTGTCCTATTATAGGGACAAGTTCTTTTAAGTCAGCTTCTGACAGCATTTGCAATGTTTCCAAATCAATGAAGTCTCCTGAAATATCAATAAAAAATTGTACTTAAACAGATTCATAAAATCAGGTATTCATAATGCAGATGTTATTGGTAAAGTTGTCCAGAATCACTAAAATAAAACAGTCATATAGCTTATTCCTACTGAGGTATGCACTTCTCAGTACATCACATTACAGTTCAAATAGTTGGTAAGGATCTGTTCAGTACTTCGCTTGTTTACTAGTAGGTACCTACCTACCTAGTTAACTTTCTTCAGCAAAAGATCACAATCTGCTTTATTTTTAACTAATAATTCATATCTGATTTAAAATTGAGCTACTTTGAAAGAGTTAGCTTTATTATTATTGAGTAGGTATCTGCTTAGATACAAGGTTCCCAAAAGTACAAATATATTGGAAGAAGGTTAAAAAGGAATGCTTCATGTTGACGGGGCTAATGATCTATTCAACAAAACCCTATAGGTATAGGTATGTCTTAAATATAAATACCTAATTATATTTTAGAAAAGAGTTAAACTTACCCAAAAACTTAATATATATTTCCAGGCCCCATGACCGCAGATAATCGGAAATAGTTTTCTCCCCTGCCTCGTCTGCTAGATGCACGTCCATTTTTGTAAGCGGCTTAACAAGATAGTCGAGTTTAAGATAATTCATTTGAAGCACAAACAACACTCGCCGCCATGACTCGCAAAGACGAAGAGAACAGGGTTTCTACAGGTTTCTTTTGACACGACTGCGGCGGGCGGGAAAGTTCCTAAAACGTTTCCTTACACGCAACATAAATTTAGTTGCCGCTTACAAAATTGCTGAGATTTTTATTTTATGTGTAGTAACTTTCTTCAACAATCTTCAACAAAACTATTTAGTTGCAAATAAGTTTTTATGTTAAAAAAATGGTAGGTCAATTTTAGGTAAATTTTAACCTAAAGTTTGGTTAGTAAAGTAATACAATGTTAAGTTACAAGGTACTGAAACCGATTTTGACAGTAATTAATAAAAACTTTTGTAGCCGAGAACCAAACTGCATTAACTAAAATGGTTATGTAAAATGCAACAGTAGCAGTTTGTTTAGACGTAAATTAAATTTATTTGTTCGTAAACAAAGTTTGACTATTCCTAGGTTAGCTTAACTAGTTTTGTTAATAACTTTTTTCAGTGGCGGTTCTTCTTTCTAAACGTTCCATTACTCATACCTAGTAGGTACTGCGTGGCTCGCGGCAATTCATCACAACATGCAACCTATCACTCAGTGTCTGATGCACTGAGGTGTGAATCGTATTAATTTTGCATCCATTTAAATAGTTTACAACACGTTCGCGATGATATGAGATGGGAAAATTAATACTTTTTGCGATGATAATAGCTTAATACTAACCTCTTACTTTGTTATTACAATCATTATCATCGATTATGTCGTAAGGAGACTAGTTCAGAGACACCATCTCGAATCGGTGCGCGACGGCACCGACTAATTAACTCGCAACAGGTAATTAGTAAAGCACCGAGATTCCAGAGATGAAATGTTAAAATCAAGAGTTACGCATCCCATAAGATGTCATTGGGGTTTGACGGATAAAGGCCATTTTGACAACATCAGAGTTTTGTAACTACAATAAATAGAAAATTTTTTGAAAAATCCGCCAAATATTCAATGGCTTTCTATTTAATTTCTCTTCCAAGATCCATGCTTAGATCAGCTGATTTTGAAAATCTTAGGGTACCTAATATTTAATCATATCGCAAAATATCTTCGACTTTGTCAATAAAACTAAAGCAGATTCTGTATTATCCATCTGTGGTTTTTATTACTAACGTAGATTCGAGATAACTAGGTTATTATTATTTCGAGTATAACTGGCTGCCTGAAAACACTGCATTTGGTCTTTTAGCTTTGGCGTATCTACTTTATATTCAAGAGGCAATATTCTCGGGTACTGCCTCTCTACATTCTAAACACAAGGGCTAAAAAGCTCTATTGTCTCGTTTGAATAGACCTATCATATTCTCGAAGCGCAGTTTTTAGTTTTAGGTTACCGCGTCATTTATCTAAGCACTTATATTTTGGAGTCTATTATGTAGATTACAAAAAACGAATGCGAAATACGCTGTCTGTGCCTGGATTGTGTTTAAAAATATGTCAGTTTTTTAAAAAAAAGTTTTAAAATTCATAATAATTTTGAACTTAAGCAAAAGTATGAAAATAACAGTCTGTGGCTTTGATTTGCATCAGAATAATCATTCATGTGTGCTAACGTTCATTGCATATTACAGCTAAGGATATCAATCTTACGTAAATCGAACAATGTTTATTTATCAGTGGCACTCATTTATCGTATCGTGATAAATGAGTGCCGATGCAGCGATGCATCTTCTAAATATAAAGCAAGACACATTTCTCTATATTCACTGGATAATACATGAATGGAGAATATTTATTTCATTTAAAATTTTAATGAATAATAGATCTGGTTATTCTTTATGTTACTGTAATAGCAATAATAGTAATGGTTCGGAATATTTGTACGGAAAATAACTTCCATCTGCCCGATGCAATGATTGATCATGAACGAGACATTTTCATTTGGCCCATATTTCGCAATTTTCTTTTTACTGTGGTGCAAAAGTAATTAAGATTTATTGCGAGTGGAATCAAAATCAATCAATTAAAGTTCTACGTATATTTTCTTAAAGAGCCATACTTTTTCACGCTTATAACTTAAAAATTATAAAATGAATAAAAACAAGTCACTTGTTTTGTAAAATTATGAAACATCACGAAAATGCAGTTTCTTTTTATAAACAGATATTTCGCACAAGCTGCCAAAACGATTTAAAAAAATATTTTAGTTCTTTTCATATTAAATGAATGAGCAGTCAAACCTTAATTAAATTACAGTCACTGATGATTTTCATATGAACTTTATCCGCTGCACATACTTGACGTTCTTTATTAAATTTCTTCTCCATACACAGCCCATTTGGGTTCCATTATAATAATTCAATGAACATGACGTCCCGAGCAATCATCCGTAACTTATTGGACAGATCTACATATTCATTTTAGTTAAGTATGCTAGTACATAATAGCTTCCTAGATATCCAGGCGTATACTAATTTCGTTGTGATATAGATGTTCACTTTCTATTTCCATATAACCGTCAACTAGTCCATGACGCCACTTCTAGTTAACTCATTAAATTGAGCCATAGGTTCAGAACTAGACAAACTAACGATAGCTGCATAGAATCATTGTATATCCGAACCGTATGGTTCGGTTACACTACCTTTAATTGTTACTATAAACGTCATTGACGTTTTGGCACAATGTTTAACGGCTATTTGGTGCGTTATGGTACAATTGTGCATAATTACATAACTTTAGCAAACCTCAAAAAAATGCATTTGTTGCTACAGAGGACATGGAATCAATGGCGTATAAAAAAACATAAAATTAGCCCACTGTTGGGTAAAGGCCTCACCTTAAGTATGAGGTGGTATGAGCCATCTACCACGTACGAATAGAACAATTTTTTTTATTAAATTGGTCATTTTATTTACTGTGACAAATCGGAAGTTTTTGCATGCAGTCACGTTTAATTTTTAAAGATATAATATCTCAAAGTTAGTCCCCTCTACACTAGACTTGGGCGATAAATAACGTCACGATTATAAAATAACAGTGATCTGCCTTCCTAAAATATCACCGTGACTTTTCAAGAAGTAACAACGTTCCAAAGTAACGACGTTATTTTTGTCGTTCCATCGTTCCAATATCTATTACTGTTTCAGTCACGCACGTCCAGTGTTGCCAACTTTATTTCTACGAAACCACCAAATGTAGCCAAATGGCCCACCAGAAAACCACTATACACATCGGTCTCGCAAACCACCAGAAAACCACTAATACAATAAAATTTTAAGTACGGCTTGGTAGGCAAAAAAAATCTGCGCCGGGGGGGGGGGGGGTTAAGGTTTTTATGACCACAAAAAGTCATAATAGCGTGCCTCGCATTACGTCTTCTTGAGTGGGACACGGATATCAAAAACTCTCAAACATCACAAATTATTATTAGATTTTTCGCATTGTCAGCCAGTAAATGTAAAGTAACATACAAAACAAGATTTCTACAGAAATAACAACGAGATAGCGTAAAAACTTAAATGATCACTTGCATAGTTGCATTATAATTATAATACACGAGCTCATTGTTATTTTAAGCCCTCAAAGGATCATTAATTGAGGTATGCCATGAGTGCACTTCAAATCAAAAGTTGTAATTTATTATTATGTAAACAACTATTTACTACACGAGCGAAGCGAGCGATTTTTTTTTTGATTATTTTTGTTATTATTCGCATTAGTTGAACGAAAATACGAAATAAACCAAAACTCTAAAATAAAGTATTTAGGAAGAAAGAAGAAGAAGAAAAAAATATTTTGAAATTCGTGAATGACCTTTTGATTAATTAAGACACTTATTTTTTGTCATCGTATAGTCCTTCATTTACTATACACAATCCTATGACTTTACAACAAATAAATAAATTAGAATTGAACATGTTATTATACCTCGTTTATTTATGTGGCTTATACTGTTTTTGTTTATTATTTACATTGTTAAAAACAATTACCCTCTGCTGTATTCTATAATACATGTAGGTAATAAAGTTCCAAGCGCCATCTCTCGTTGATAAAAACATCTAAAATTCAAATTCAAATTTGTTTATTGCCATCAATCTAATGACCAGAAAACTACTTTATTCCGTGCTAAGGGCTCATTCGCATTGGAAAATTTGGAAATAAAATGAACAATATTGTAAATTGAAACTAGTGGTTGTTGTGGTGCCTTACCACTAAACGAAGCAATCAAAGCCACTAGGAAAATCCACTAGCCACTAAATCCAATATTTACTCGCTAAAAGGGTAGTCTAAACCACCAGAACTAGTGGAAAAACCACTGAGTTGATTGCCCTAATGTTATTATTAAGGCTGCTGTCACCTACCTTCTAACAAAGTTCAAGTGCAGTTTTCTTCCCAAAAATGACTTAACTGACAACTTTTTTTGACTGATTTGTGTAGAAATAAGCTATCTACATAAGATGTAAGCTCTGAATTTTTGATTCAATCTTTAAAATGCCTGTAATTTGCAATCATAGAAGCCAAATTGACGGTTTTTCTGGTGCACTTTTCTAGATCAGTTGTTGACATCAGCTATCGAAATAACATAAACTTGAAGGGAATTACGTTCGTCTACAAGGTGTAGACTCTGTTTTTTTTATTTATTGCTCTGGTTATTCCAAATGAAGACAAAATTGAAACCATGTTTTGGCATAAAATACGCATCTAAAGGCAGGCGATTATCTCTGAGATACATTGCACTTATTGTGTGTTATTTGATAAAACAATGTTATAGAGGTTCCTATCTTTGACTTAGCATCTAAATTCTTGATTTTATCTTGTGCACTATATTCAAAATATCTTACTAAAGTAACTATAAATTTGAGATTTGGAGCTGTCACGGACGTTCATCTTCGATCGAAATTTGACAGACAGCGCCGAGCGCTCGGAGGGGAAGGGTGTGTCGCTCGTTGTCTTCGTTGCTACTCTTTTATTTCGTGTATGATACTAATTCCAAATTTGAAAATATCACGCTTTGCACAATTTTTATACGGCGACCAATTCGCTTTGAGGCTTTATGCAACAGGCATAAGGCCATAGTGCATTTGGATCGTCGATGGTCTCTAATTATAACAAAAAAGTATTCGTTCTTTTGTATCGATAAGTAGTTGTATTTAAATGATTAATCAATGTTATGTAAACTTGCATAGAAAGAAATCCTTATTAATACTATAAACAAGAAAGATTTATATGTATGGCGACTATTTCAAGAGGTTCATGAGTTATAACGAAGATCTTTTATCATATACAATTTGTATTTTCAAAACTTGATCAAACAAAATGTGCAGATACTACGACCAAAATTATCGACAAAAATAATAATAATAAAAAATTGTCTCCAAAATAAAATTGTGGTATATGATGAGCAAACTGTTTCTATCACCAAACAGTTAAATGTCAATTTTAGACAAATACTGAATTAATAAGGCCATGAATAGGCAATAGTATCAATTCTATTGCATATGTATGGGGTTGCAAATAATAACCTTATTTATATAAAATAAAGTAATATCAGTAACACTACTTTATAGTTCAACAACGGTAGACCGATTATCATGATATTTACTTTGTTGAATTGGTATTTACCTCTTACCCCTTAAGTTATTATAAAACAGGGCTGGGGCGCGCCGAGGCTGGATATGAAGCAAAGTTTTCTGTGGTCGAAGTTTTTTTTTCACTAAAAAGTCTAAAACTCTTCAAAGGACTCCAATTTAGGCAAACCATTTCTTTTTGAAGTCAGTGCCATCGCATGGGCTCTCTCAAGTTCCATCTTAAGCGACATCTATCTGGGCATCGACTCCAAAAAGACATGGTTTGCCTAAAATGGAGTCCTTTCAAGAGTTTATTTAAGACTTTTTAATGAGTTTTGTTTTTGAAGTCGGTTTTATTGAAATAGTATAGTGGTGAAGTGACCATTTACCCAACAAAATTGAAAACAAATAAGGGCTTTTGTTTTAAGTATTTGACTTTGAGTAGTAAACAAGTAAGTTTATAAATTTTCTTACATCATTCGTGCTTTGGATTTTGAATAAGAATAAACGGACGACAAAAATTAAAAGGTCAGTTTTTCTTAATATAGACCTTATATAGGCGTTATTTAGTTCCACAACCTTTGATACGCACTTGTACGTACATACCATTGGCCATTGGCGTCAATTCCATACTGTGTGGGACTTGTTCATGGCACTAATTCCATACGCTAGTAACAGTGTTTCAATGGTTAAAACCTAAATAAATAGGGCAATATTTTGCTTATTTAACATTACTTTTCTTTCTACCACAATCTACAACCACAACCTAACTATAAACTTGTATAGTAAAACGCTTGTTTAAATAGAAGCGTTTCATGTAATGTGTATGTAGTTAATATGAACCTGTATTCAAATTGTACGCAAATGCCATGAAGTTCCATGGTTCTATTCAAGTCCATATTCATATAATATTTCATTATTGAAAAATGTATATGGACAAAATGATATAATACCGGTGTAAACCAAATAATTAAATAAAAATTATCTTGTTTATCATCTGTTATACATGAAATACTTGAAATCTTGATCGAAATTTTCTTAACTACATTTTCTGAATGTTAGCTATAATAACTTGTGACATATTTCATATATCAAAATACAAATTATATCAAAGAACAGCGTTACACTAAAAAGCATTTATGTGTAAATAAATCCTCATAGCATCCAGCTGGTATGACACGACCTATGGTATGGTATGACCTATTTCATCCCACTGCTGGGCAAAGGTCTCCCCCAACATCTTCCATTGGTCTCTGTCAGTAGCCAATGACAACCAATCTCCCGCAAAGCTGGTCAAGTCATCACACCACCTCTTTTTTGGTCTACCTCTTCGTCGGTAGCCATCTTGTGGTATCCATCGTGTAACGACTTGGGCCCATCTATCCGGGTGCATTCTACACACGTGCCCAGCCCACTCCCACTTTAGCTTTGCTGTCTTCTCACCAACGTCCACTATTCGAGTCATGGAGCGTATTGTCGTATTTCGAATCTCCTACTATTATCTCCACTATCTCCTAAACTGTTCACCAGCGCCTTGCAGGAGGTATTTAAAAAGTTGGACGATCCTTGGAAAACTAAGGGCATACATGTCGGGACAAAAAAGCTCACAAACCTCCGCTTTGCCGATGATATCGTCCTATTTGCCAACTCATCATCAGATCTTGCAATCATGCTCGAACAGCTGAGCGAGGCAAGCCTTGAGGTTGGATTAACGATGAATAGGTCCAAAAGCAAAATCTTGACCAACGCCACCGAACATGACGTGGTTATAGACGGGCAGAGAATGGAGTATGTCGATGAGTATATATACTTGGGCCAGATAGTCTCCTTCGAAAACAGGCAGGAGAAAGAGATCGCACGACGTATCGATAACGCCTGGAAGAGCTTCTGGTCCATGAAAGCGTATATGAAGGGTGACCTTCCAATCACGTTAAAACGCAAACTCGTCGACACTTGCATCCTGCCCGTTCTTACTTACGGAGCGCAGACGTGGTCATTGACCGAAAGTCAGAAATCCAAACTCAAGGTTTGCCAAAGAGCCATGGAAAGGAGCGTGTTGGGTATTAAAAGGATCGATAAGATTCGAAATACGACAATACGCTCCATGACTCGAATGACTCGTGGAGTTTACATTCGTAAAAAAATACCTAAAGAGGCAGATAACCGGTACCAACCTACATAAAGAGGCAGATAACCGGTACCAACCTGTACCGACTGACTAGTGATGTGCCAAGTCATCTATTTTTAATCTCGAAATATAAAAGAAATTCGTTACAACAATCCAAATAAGGACCGACTGACACTAGAAAATTGTTTTAACTCGTCAAGTATGTGTGAACGAGACACAATAGAAATTCCATTATTATGCGACTCCCGGCAGTCGTTTGATACCTGACTGATTAAAACAAGATTCAAATCAAGACTTGAGTCGGAAAAGTCTCTATAAAGCATTTCAATTCCATGAAATAGCCAACACGGCACAACACTGGTTAGTCGTTGCAGGTCAGTGCGTGTTACCCGCCTCTATATGTCTTCACCCTTTGGATGCATTTCGTTTTTTCTATGCTGTAAGTTTTTTACGTTATTATAACTGTACGTTTGTGTTTAAATCTGTGAATTTAGTTATATACTTATCAAAAGGAAAATGTTCGCGAACGGAATTGACGCGAGCCCTGATTCCGAACTGTATTCACTGTATTCGTAATAGGTATTTCAAATACAAAAAAACTGGTATAACATTAATTTATCACATCGACTTTTTCAGACCATCATTTTCTGTGTTCATCATACGCATAGCCTACTACCTAGAGATAAAGTATCAAAATTGTTTAATTACAGTTAACATTTTTTTGTGTCCCGGACATATAAAATCGCACACACACATTGATAAATTAGGTAAAATCTGAGAATCTCCAAACTGTCATATGGCTCTTAATAAATAATAGACAGTTAAATAAAATATAAATTATATAATTTTTAACTTGTTTGTTACTCCGAAATGATGGTTTGATTTATTTAGTTTACTATACATTTTGCAGTCTTTTATTTACGAGTTCTTTATTATAAATCAATCATCATCAATCATTTATTACAAATCTTTTATATAAATCAGGTATTTTGTACTTGGGATCCAGATGTTCTACAAATGCTCCAAATGTCTCTGTATTTTATCATTAATTAAAGCTTCTAATAAAAAAAATTAAAATACATAATCTTACTAATTAGTTAAAAAAACATCAGCTGATGAGAAAAAATATTTTCGGTTGACGTGATTTCTTTTTCATAAATTTAGTTACAGTCAGCTTACCATTGTTTTGATAATATTTCTGTTGTCTTGCGAATATTATCTCCTGGCATCATTATTAATCATCGCATTTAATTAACCATAAGTCAACTATCAACTGAAGTTACGTAGACCGTTACGTGAGTAAAGCGTGACAAAATCGCCATAGTGACTAAAATAACCTAGGTGACAAAGTCACGGTGACTTTTCGACGTTATTTTTATGGAACAGTAACGACGGTCACGGTTATCAAAAAATAACGTTTTGCCCCAAGTTTACTCTACACATCTAGTTCACATTTATAACTGGAACTATGTCATCGGTTCAAGTACTTGAGAACAGAATGCAGTTGCATACATGGAGTGTGCGAACTTAGATAATAAATTGTGCTATTTACTGCTTAAGGTACATGTGATTCATTGAACCTCTAAATACGAGTACCTATAGAGAATCGTCATGAATAAGAAAGTCAATAATATTCACGTCTGAAGTGAACGATTGTTTTATTTAATGAAATGCAACAATGTCAGACCCGCCATAGTTGGTATCAAATGTGACACAGATCTATATTTTTTCTGCAATGATATTAATAAAGTAGTTTGTCTCTATTAAACTATAAAGTTATGAATCTTGAACTAAGAACATTTTATCTGTATCAACGCAGCATAAAAGAAATAGAAAAGTATAGGAAGTCATCAATATAATGCCATCGCATTTATCATTTTGATGCACACTAGCTTTCCGGCCACCACTCGAGTTAACTAATACAAAAGACGCATCCGGTGCACTTTTCTGCTTCTTTCTTTTACTGATGTAACGGAGAGTCAACAATTTTAGTTTTTACCATAATAACCAGAAAATGTGCCTGATTACGGAAAGTTGAATTAAAGTTAGACTATACAAGTACATGAAGTAATTAGGGGTTTAATTCTTTAATATCCGACGACCGCTCCGCACGACATATTACAAACTTGGTTTGAAAGAAATTGCATCAAATTAGACGTCTTGTATACCTATACTTATGCTCGTAGTTTAAAAAAACTCTTCTGTAATACTATTAGGTAACTCAAACTTAAGAGGTTAAGTTCGGTAAAGGTGAACGAGATGATTACTGCGAACAAAATATAGATTGAAATAAGTTCTTACCGTACAATCAGCTGATAATCATGATTATCTTGTTATGAACAAATACTACGATAAATAAATCAACAATCAAATAACATTGTCATTATCTTTCACTATGAAGTAACACATTTTCCTCGAATTGAAATTCAAGTTTATATTTTTTCACCTTCGATAGGGTTACGTCTTTAAGGTTTCTTCCTTATGAAGGCATTTTATATTTTGATGTCAAGGCATTTTTTATTTTCCCATTACCTTAGGTAAGCAGATTTCCGCGGGAAAAATAGTAATCGATCAACAACTTTATAAAAAACTGGTTCGAAATTATTTTTGTTCCAGATAACAAGCGTTGCACACAGTTTATGACACCCCAGTCTATTACTGCAAGCCGCGATATGAGAACGTGGCGATCGTAAGTTTTGAGCTGTTTACACATTATTTTAAAGCACGTGTAAGGGTTCATACAAGTCCAAGAAAGACTAGTGTTCCGGAGCCGCAAATGCCGTTGCCATTACAGCATATGAAAGGCTGTTTCCCAGTATTTTCAAGACAGAATTGAAGAAAGGGATTCGACCCTGGCGTAGTGGCCAGCGAACTAAGCACTATGTATATGTGTGAACAGCCGGGTTAATACAAATCCACGGTTGATTAAATATACTGGTACTGCGGTGGCGCTGCTGCAGCTACGACATTATGTGTAAACTAGCTAAATTGTAGGTAGCTTAATCTGTGTCAAAATGTCAAATGCTAAGTTCAACGTCCCAGATGTTGAACTCGGAATGCCCAGACAGGGCCGCCCATCTTTAATGCACGAATATCTGGCACCTACGATAGCTAACTACATTGTATAAGCCCAAAGCCATTTCATAGCCCGGCTCGTCAAACATAAAGCTGAGTAAACACATTAAGGTGTAATGTTACACTCACTGGACTCGCTTATAGGTCATTTTAATGACTGACGTAACTTTAAGTTTTATCACAAGGCTTTGTGAAATAACCAGGATACTTACTTGGTAGGCCTCTCGTTTGACTACATGAGGGTTGATATAAAATACGTTTATGGTCACAAGCTTTATGCCAAGAACGTTTCATGAATTTCAATAAAGGTCACATAAAATATGTAAGACTTACAAAAATAGGTACTTACCCTGAAAATAAACGTTTATCTAACTTCTGCATATCAGTACTAAAACAAATAAAGCTTTTAGTCTGTTTAAACGAGAATCGGACGACGGAATCGGAATAATAGGAACAACATCTGATTTAAAGAAAAAAAATCTTAGATTGCTTATTCATCGAGGAGGGTTATTATACATCAAGCTGCAAATTATAGAAACTGTCAAATTTAAATGCACGGGTGAAGTCGCTAAGGACCACTAGTTAAATATTAATCATAATCATCATTTATTTGCAAGAACACAGGAAGGACACATGTCAAGGTGGTAAAAATAAAATAAGTTCAGTGCCTTCGGCCAAAAATAATAGAAATTAAATTTAAATTCGTTAGGATATTGAACCCAACCACGTTATTGGTGTAATTAACGTGTTCAATTATTAATATAACATCATTCACCGGATATAACACCTCACTTGCACTAGTTAACTTAGGCATTATAAAGGTGTTAATTAGTCGTCTCATATAAAGCGGAACCAAGCAAGGTCGCAATTTTTACGCGTCATGTAACAAAGAATAAAATTTATTAATCTTATGTAATCTAAAACTAACAACGTTCATGTTATGTATGATATTAGTTTTATTGGACAATTAAACCTATGTTACCCTGCCCTATTTATGTATTTGATGCTACCTTTGATATAGTTAATAATAAGTACTCGTACTACATAAATGACACAATTATCAATTAACTTAATGATAATATTTCAGGTCCAATTTCTATTAAATAAGTTTGTCAGAACCTTCAATCTTCCAAGTTTGTTTTACTTACCCTTATATTGATAATCATAATAAATAATGTTTGTACAGATGTTATTTATCTTACAATACGTAGATTTGTTCGAGTGGAACTTTCCACACAGCTTTACTGAGAATTAATGACTGCGTAACTTCAGTTAGTTAAGACATACAGAAACATCTAAACGGTCGCTAACACGAAGTGATTACTTATCAAAGCCTAAGGCGAAGTGCCAGAGTTGCTTTGTTAGGATAGTTACAAATGGTACATTTAGATACAGCCTACATACAAGGTCACAAATAGGCATTTCGGAAATTGTGAACATAACTCTATCAATCTTGCTAACTCTATGGCAGAACTGTCATAAAGTTAATCAAGGAAGTATGAACATAATTTAAAAACTAATATTAAGCCCACTTACGCACGTTTGGTGAACCAGTAACTCAAGGTTCAAGCAGGTTCAAGTATCACGCATATTTCTGTCACTGTCAATATCATGGGGCCCTATTTTGAATCACTATCGCTATTGGTAAGCCAAACGAGTTATTTTCGTAGACTTTTAATTCATATTCGAACGAAAATCACTCGCCATCTTGAAACGAGTGATTAAAAAATAGAGCTCATGGAAACTGACAGCAACATGATTGGACTACATAACTATTAAAACGAGTACATATTAGTACGACTACGACTCTTTTCGTGTTAGCTTTTTAGCTGCTTTGACTTTCGTCAAAGTTAAGCTGTAAATACAATTATACTAAAAATGTGTCCTTTTCTAGTGTCGCATTTTTTTGTCTATTTGAGTGAAATGCTAGACTCGTTAAAACTTATTTAATTACAGTTTTTCTTCCGTTTTAAAGTTGCAGAGGATTTTCTTTAAAGGCTGCATTTTAATAAATTTTACCTATTGATATATTAAATGGAGAGTCTTATACAGTCATTTCGTTTCTGAAAAGACCAAAATTGTATATTATAGGTGACATCACAAAAAAACTTGTGTTCTGAAACATTCTTATTGAATTATGGGAACCACTCTAAACGCTTTAACCATAACCTTATAAAAGCGTTTCCTAAATGCCTTGTCTTTGCTTTCAATTATCAAGATTGTTTCAGCGAAGTTCATAAACAAGTCAAGGGTCAACTTTATAAGGCTCAAGGGTTTTAATCTAAACTAATAGGGGTCATATTACCTTAGCTGAGGACCTTAGCGCTATCGGTAAGCCAAATGTGTCGTTCAGAGATCGTGACGAGTAAAGGTCACCATACACGCTTGCTGCAATACAACAGTCATACGAAACTGGTAATTACAGTCGTTTAAAATAGATTATTATGGGCTCGATTTTGATAACGATATTTTCGTGTGGACATAATTATATACATTGTGTCAATGACACATGTAAGGGGAGAAGTTAGGCACTTATCTTTTTTCGTCAGGTCTATATCAACTCGCTGATCATAACTAAGATTATGTGCAATAAATTTAAATTTAATCGACTTGTAAAGATTTCAAATTTAGATGTATCATAGTTGATAAATTTACTCCTAACAGTATTTTTATTGGTGATCGTTCGTAAACTCTGACAATTACCACCTTTTGAAGTATTACCTCTAACCGTATGATTAAAAAACATAGATAGATAGATATTATATACTGCACAAATTTGAAACATGGCAAAACAACACAAAGGGCAAAATTACAAGTATGTACAATTTCGGCGGTCTTAACGCATCTCTCACACTATGTTGTCTGTTGCATCCTTCCATTTCTCTCTAGCACTCATTAAGCATATTTTTTAGTAATTCATAAGCAAATGCGCTCTTATAACAACTATTCCCAAAACCTTTTCATATGCGCTTTTAATACCCTTACAGCAAGCTTGAAGAGTGCCCTATGCAACCAAACGCGGCGCCTACGCATTATCCCAGTAATCACCGCTTAGCGATTATACCCATGTTTTATAAACGGGTAGACTAGTGTTTACATCATAATTATTGAGTTAAGGACAACATAGAAAATTATCAAGAAAAAACAGTAACAACAGGTACCGTTCTTTTCAAAGAGTCATCAAAACAGAAGTAATCAATTATGTCACTAATTATTACTAGTGATTTAATCGAAAGTTTTAATTGAATTTAAACATTTTAAAGTTTTCATCGTTTCTACAAATAGGGTATTTGGTCCAAAAAATAATAAAAATAAAAACCCTAATCACTTAAAAAGCAAAAATAAATTATACAATATTTCAGTATAAAATAACGTGCCCTTAAAGCACCGGTTATTAGTTTGGAGTTTAAGTGTTTGTATGTAAAAGACCCATGTGTTCCAAACAGAAAAATATTTGGCGACCCTACCAGCCCCCTTACTCTGGACACAAAACTCGATCCAATGAATATAGCCATCCCTGTCACACGCATGCACGGCCTGGTATGAGTGACAGGGATGGCTATAACCATTGGATCGGGTTTTGTGTCCAGAGTAAGGCCTCAGAACCCTTTGTTCATAATCCGCCTACAAACTCCTACGACCGTCTCACTTTTAATTAACAGCACAACCACCCTCTTCATTAAATTTAAAAGGTATTTTTGTTTTAAATCCTTAGTATGTGTTAGAAACAGTTTTAACTTTTTAGATGGACATTTGATAGAAGATACTAGGTTACTATCGGGAATTCAAGAGTGGCTACAAACAGATTTCCGTTTTGATACACCTGATTTTTAGGGTTCCGTACCCAAAGGGTAAGAACGGGACCCGGGATTACTAAGACTTCGCTGTCTGGACGTCCGTCTGTCTGTCACCAGGTTGTATCTCAAGAACCACGATAGCTAGGCAGTTGATTTTTCACAAATTATGTATTTCTGTTGCCGCTTTGACAAAAGTACTAGCAACTAAATCAAATAAATATTTAAGAGGAATTTCCATACAACAAACGCAATGTTTTCCCCTTTTTTTCTCGATAGCAATAATGGCAATAGTTAGGCACTTGAAATATTCATCTATGTGGTACTCGCACTTAATCGGTTTTTACAGATTGAGAAATCACCGGTATACACCGGTGATACTAAAATAACACCGGTATACACTATACGGTTTGTTTTACCTCTCATTTATTTTATAATGTCGCAACTCCAACTTTTTGTGATATTTATTAAAACTTGGATACAAAGCCTTGTCATTTAATAAGTTTCGTTTGTGTAACTTAATGTTCTTGTAAAAACAGTTCACAAAGTAAGTAATAATCAAATATTAATTTCAACAAGGAAGTGACTGTCAAGTCACTACTTACCACAGTGTCAATAAGGGTTTAGTGACCTCTTAAGTTGAGGTTTATTGTTTAGTTCACGTTCCGATTTCTGAATCTCTCTGCCGAGTCAAACTTTGATTTACGAGTAAATCAAAACAACGCCTTACTGAAATCGTTATAAGTAAGATATAATCGCACATAAATCAAGTCCACAAAAACTTGCTAATCTATTCACAATCGCAACGCATTTTTAAGATTTTATCGTGAGCAATAAATCTTTAATTAAAAATTGCAGTAACGTGTAATAGTCATAATAATATTATTGATTGTCACATAGCTAGATTAATAAATGCTAAGATACCTAGTAATTTGGTAAGTAGGTAAGTGCCGTAAGGTGGCATATGACAGCCTTCTTTTGTATTCTTCTTCTTCTTCTTCTTTTGTATAACTCGGCATGCTTTATCTTCAATTGAAGTAAAAATATTAAAGCAAATTACAGCCATCGTAGCAGCAGCCCCAAGTTGTTTTCCCTCCGAAGTAGGATGTAAAGTCCCACCCGGATCTTTAGTGTGTAATCAGCCGCAATTCAGATCTGTATTTCCGTGCTTACTAGGCTAAGCTTTAGCAAAGCGCAAGATTTACTATCTATACTATCCATAAATCTAAGCTATAGGTAGTTTATCGCTATTGTCTTCTATGGGTTTGCTCTTGTAACTGATTGATACTCATTTGAAATATTTCATATTCAAAAGCTAATTGTTTTATCGTAATTTTACAAAAAGTTTAAACTTAATTATTATAGTATCCCAATTAATCAAAATTTCACAACGAACCTTGTATTTCAACGGACATAGAACTATATTTTTATCAGCGGTATTTAAATTTTGTAGTAACTCGCCAAGTAAGTACGATGTCCGATTGAACAAATCACGTTTGTTTACAATTTCAATTTCCGCAGTTTTTTAAAGACACTGTTTCGAATTTATTCCTTGTGAATGTTGTTTCCATCTAAATAGTTTCAGTCCAAAAGTAAGTATAAAAAAATTCATCTCGCAACACAAAAGACCGCAGAATGCCTCTCAGACTCTCCTTGCAAGAAATATTCGCCTAAATTGTTTGGTGTTATCTCTACCAAAAAGGTTTTATATCATAAAACCTGTTTTAGGTGCCAATATACTGATAAGCCATATTTTTCACTACGGTCCATAATACGTGACTGAATGACCCGAGTGTCAGCACCTTGCAAAGAAAAATAGAACAGCCACAGTGAGTTATTGTTATTACTACGTATAAAGAAGCTTTGCCAAACAAAAACTGTGTCGCAAATGTCGACGTCAAGATTGTGGCGTATTCCTCGAAATTTGAATTTTGAACATGAGATCTTTTATATGAGTTGTTGACAAGTGGCGTCAATTCATGTGGCACGAGATTTGTTCGTGGTGTCACTTCCATACGCTAGTAATGAACTAGTAGTTCAATTAACAGCCACCTAAATATTGTTCATCAAAAAATTAAATCAAATGAAACCTAGAACGTCGTAAAATAAATATACACTAGGTACTCGTAAGTTTTCGCTATTCTAAACTTCCTTTTTTAGGGAAGAATGTCTCACGTCTGTATTGTATAACCATTATTTTTTTCATGAGGTTAGTTATTAAATCATTACTATTTTCCACAGCAATACTTATTTTACTTTATATTTTCAAGATTTTTTTATTATATTACATACATACGTCTTTTGTCTCTTCATTACTTAATGGTAGTTACGTTACTTACTGGTATTTTAAAAGTAACATATTTGATCCTTGAAAGTAAGCCTGATCTCACTTTTCTGCGTAACATTCTACGTGCTACCTTTGTACTTATAGTCCCCGGAAGCCTAACGATTGGACACGGTGCCTTTGTAGGTACAGCACACCATACTATACATTGTCGTTGCAAAATCACTCCTAATCCAACTGCATAAAGTACCACCTTGTTCAGTTTGATTTAACTGAGGTCCGTACTTTACGTTGAGTCACGACACGAATTTCATGGCATTTTTCCTCATTAACACAGGTCTAATCAGTTTTCCGTCTTGGGCGACTATTTAATTAGGAAGAAACAAACATTCACTAATACAAAACAATTATGTTTTAAAATTTACAAAAACAGTTTACTCTTTCTGTACAAACGAATAAATATTTGTATCACATTAGTGCTGATATGAACCCAAAATAAAGGAATAGGATATAAAACGAGAAAATGCATAATACCCCATTAAGTTAAAGAAGTTTAAATGCTTAATTAGAGAATAAAATGTAACTATTGGGGATTTAAATAAGAAGTATCTATCTAGTTCTAATTTGAATAATTTATTTGGTCGATAGCTGACACGTGTAACCGTGTAAGTAATCTAATTTATTGTGGAAAACTTTTTACATTCCGGACTCGCAACCACTTACATATACCTAAACTACGCCTACTTACCTTGGAAACTTGGAACCTTCCTAAATCCAACAATTCTCTAGACGATCATCGTTTCAATACCGTTCTAGTAGTATTATAAAGCATCAACGAAAAATGTCTAAAAGAATGGCTAAGCAAACGTGTGCATTTGAGAACATTCGGGGAAATGTTTTAATCTAGCTGTGCGATAGCATCACAAGCACAAAATCAATGTAATACAATGGATGTTTGTAAAATTTCCACTACTTAATTGTCCCTACAGAACACGGTAAATAAGGTAACTGTAGTATTCTTTTCTTTGCTTGTCAAATACTTTAAACAATCTTGGAATAAGATAAATACAAAACTCACAACATACGTAATTCATTGTTAAACACTGAGATCTTTTTAAATCAAATACCTAGTTAATAAATTTATATTCACTTAGGCTGTTTACAATATTTGACAAACAAAGAAATACTGACTTTACCTATACAAATCCCTACATCAGTATCATTGCTTGTGTTCAGAGGAAACACAAGCGCGAATTTAAATTTTGATTGAGAGCCTAAGGCACACAATGTAATGATAGTTCTAACCTATTTCATCCCTGAAGCCATATTGTATTATTTACTGTCAAAACAGCTTCTACAATATCAGCTTCAATATCTGGGAATTTGATAGATTCTAAACTAATTGGGGAAAAATTTCATTTGTGCTAAGTGAAATCTATTTCTAAACTGATTGTATCCGATAAACATAAATTAAGCTTCATTCTAGTCTAGTCAATGTCCAAATCACTGATACATTATTGACGTTAAGGAAACATGTGATACCGACACATCCTGCCTTTATTGGTTTGTCAAGCTTACTGCGGAACTATTAGGAGTAAATTATTGCCTGGCAGAAGCCTCAAGTTATACAGCACCAGAGATAATTCTCAAGCTACATACTATCCAGCCGAAATTGGAACGACACCCATGGTTATAATAAATCATAATGGCCCTACACCATTTGCATTTGGAATCATGGTACAAAGTATTTTCGCTTGATGAATGTGCTGGGTACTAGTTGACTTATAATAAACTTTGATTACCTATGTTACAGCGCTTTGGTAGTGATACCGAAGTTAAGCAACTTACAGCGCGGTCGGTGTTTGGATGGGTGACCATTCCGACCATATAGAGGTGCTCGTAGCGCAGTGGTGGCAGCGCTTTGGTAGTGATACCGAAGTTAAGCAACTTACAGCGCGGTCGGTGTTTGGATGGGTGACCATTCCGACCATATAAGTGACGTATATCACGAGCATCTCCGTGCTTCGGAAGGCACGTTAAGCAGTTGGTCCCGGTTAATATCGGTTGATATTAGTCGTTAAGCCTAGTCAGAGGCCCTATGGGCGGCTCGATAAAATCTGACAGCAAGGTTGGTCGCTTGCCTTGCAAACACCCCTCCGCCAATCCGCACTGAGCCCGCGTGGTGGAGTATGGCTCATACTACCTCATATTTGAGGTAAGGCCTTTGCCCAGCAGTGGGATGCTTACAGGCTAACTTTACTTTTTTTTTTTTTTTTTTTTACCTATGTTACGAAAGCCACATTTTATCTAGAAAATAATAAGTGATAAATTATATGGAGTAAGTGTAAAGTAAAATAAGGTTTCATTCTATAACTTAAACCACATCTAAATCGGATTACCCGTCAAGGAGCTAACACAGATAAACACCCGTTGCGTCCTTTGTTAAAAATAGTTTATTGCATATTTAAAATTAAAAACAAAAACAACTCGCTTTCAAAATCGCTAAAATCAACAAACTACGTAGGAAATTCAATTGAACACTTGATGAGAATTAATCATTCGAATCAATTCCCCTCGAAGGCAGAAACGACAAAAACATGTTACAATTTGAAAGTTCAATCACCTTTAATTTGCAAAACGTCAACCAAAATAGATTTAAAATAGAATTGGGATTCCAAATAAGTTAAGCCCTTGTCAAGTGTTTTCTGTAAGTTCGAATAAACTAAGGGTTAAAGTTCAACCATACCTTTTATTCTTTACTAAGTATTTCTTTGATTTCAACAGATAAAGGAGGAGATTTCTCAATTTCGTTAATTTCCAGTCCATAGACTTATACGATTGGCGAAGGCAGATGTATGTAGTTATTAGAACAAAGAAAAGTAGTTTTAGCTTATGTCTTTACAATAATTTACAATTCAAAGGTCTACTGACAAATCCAGATGTTCTAATTTTCTACTTCTCTGAACAAGTATAATCAACGAAATTATGCGATAACGTTCATTTGAAATAAGTAGGTGCTCCACTGACAGGCTTAGATAACTTAATTAAAACAAGATAATGATAGGTATACGATAGTTCTCCGTGATAAACTTACATCATGAATTCATCAATGAATCTCATTTCTCTAAATGTCAATCAAAATGAGTCAAAAACAGAACCAAATAGGTAGGTAGATTATCGTGTCGCAAAAAGGCGATCGCTCAGCCTGGCTTAGTTTAGCCTCATCCCTTGATTGATAAGGTAAGAAATGTACCTTAAAGCGCTTAAATTAAACACAAAGTAGATCCTAAAAAAATATACCTACCCTCATATACATTTATTCATTGACAACTTGTGTATTTCTTATCACAGATGCATTTAAATGCTCAGGGCCCGATCTAGGGGGGGGCAAACCGGGCAATTGCCCGGAGCGGCGAAATTGAGGGGCGGCAAAATGGGGGCGGCACGGCGCGTTGGCGGCGAAAATTTGAAAGATTTTTTTCAGAACCAAATATTTGAAAGATGGTTAAAAAAACCGGCCAAGTGTGAGTCGGACTCGCGCACTGAGGGTTCCGTGCCAACTTAAACTGAATTAAGGATCCACTTTCTTCAACTTAGCCGAAATACCACATTATTTTGTTGACAGCAAATATAGCTTTGTTTGTCATAGTATTTGTATGAAGAACAAAGTAATATTTCGTTCAAACCAATTTTTGTTGAAAGTAAAACCTACATTGTCTTTTTTGTTCAAAATTTACACTTGCTTTGTTTAAAAGTTAGACGCTCATTTTACGACTTTGGAAGCGTCTATTTCTCAAACCTTAGACTTTAAAAAAAAATTGTTTTAGTAACCTCAATGTCATTTTAATAGACCTATCCATGTGTCCATAGACACCCTCCGTGCATAGGATTAAAAAATTTTTTTTTTAGGTTTTAGTTTCATGGGATTCCCCTTTAAATTATTTTTTAAAACTTTTTGTATCTTAATCGGAAAGCGGTAAATAAGATACACCTACCTTCAAAGTTTCAGCTGTGTGATGCTTATAGTTTTAGAATAAAGTGGCTGTGACATACGGATGGACAGACAGACTTGACGTAACTATAAGGGTTGCCATTCGGCTACTGAACCCTAAAAAGTAAAAAAAACACATTTAAGGGAGCTCCCATACATTAAACTCATATCTTGAGTTTTTTTATGACTCAAACCTATGCGTGTGTTAACGGATAAGTCGTTTATAATTAATTACATTGAGGTTTCTAAAACCATTTATGGGGTTTCATATGGGGGACAAAGGTAGGCTTTTTGATTGCGTGTCCGGCCAAAATAAACGGTGTCCGGCTAGTCCGGATTTTGTAAGGCTTTTTACATTTATCAAACGAGCAATCGCCGAGCGCAGGCGAGTCAGTGTCTCCCGCACGCCGCAGAGCCGCGCGATTTCGCGCTCGCTTCGCTCGCGGATGATCTACTGTTTCCTATATCGAATTTTATAAAAAAAAAAATATGTTCAATATGTTTAACAATTTTTGTACGTCTAAGTATTGCCTTTTACTTCTCTAGTAGGCTTGTGCATTCATTTGAGATCTTTCACATTTTGTTAGGTCGTTTTTCATCTTCCAAAATTTTATAATTGCACATTATTTATTTACCAGTCAAATCCTTTTTTTAAACCATAACTATTGGAAACTCTTGCTTAACTCACACATTGATTTATATAATTTAGTCGCTCTGAATGCCGGTTTAGGGCAAAATTTGAAGCGCTCGCTTCGCTCGCGCATCTATTTATGTCACCTAACTCTTAAAAGCGCTCCCTTCGTTCGCAAATTATTTGGTCTTTCAGTACCAAAATTTGAAGCGCTTCTTAACGTGATTTCATTACTTAAATTAAAAATATTAGATGCCAACAATTAATCTATTTAACAAACCGGGTAAGTACATGCTTGCGTACTTATTAATAGTAAGACACAAAATCCTCAATAATTTAGGGCATCCGGCTTTTTACCCAAATATCCGGCAAAACTGGCTGGTATGTCCGGCTATTAGGTTTGGCGACCTGGCAAACCCTCAGTGCGCGGGTCCGACTCGCACTTGGCCGGTTTTCATAGGTTAAAATTACACCATCTATGGAATACCGTAAGGGCGGCAAACATTGTTTTGCCCGGAGCGGCGAAACAGCTAGATCGGGCCCTGTAAATGCTTCGCGAATACATAATACATACTTACTTAATGAAAACACGCACCAATGCATCGCTCTTGAATTCGATGGTGTAAACAATTGTCAGGCTTAGTAAATAAGTATTAAGAAAAGCTCAAACTTTACAAAAGCATATTAAAAGTCACAAGCTATTGAGAAAAAGTCCGTAAAAACTAATTTTGTTTGTTCTGTCATCCAGTGAAATATTGGAAAACTTTCTAAAGGCACGTTTTCCATAATCTGGAAATCCTCAGCATTTTGCATTTATACTTTTCCTTGGAAGCTCTTTTAAACACCTGGAGATGTGCCCGCTTTGAAACTTTTAGGGACCTTAGCTAATATCTATTGAACTACTAGCACCAGGTACTGGTAGAGCAATCTAATAAATCTTTGATGTTTCCACTATCGACTTCTTTCTTTACTAGGTACGGATAACAGCAAGTCAAGGTAAGGTCAGTATGGTATCTTATTCAGTTGTAATGAGGGCTAGTTTTCAACAAAAGTAGGTAACCTGATGTGCTGGCCACTGCACATAACCTAACGTCTGGTCGTATCCAACCACGGCGATCAACCTCAATCGAGATTGCTCATCTGCGCGGGACATTGTTTATAGTGTGTGCGAATTACTTATGAGCACTCGCTGTTCCTTCGCCCTAATTATTCGGTGAGATGGCAGATCTAACATGACCGGTGAGAGATCAGGCGTAGGACTAACCGCTTAAAACGTGTTTTCCGGGGCAAACGGTATTTTCAAGAAGAAACAGAAACTCATTTCGGCCTGACCCGGGATTCGAACCCAAGACCTTTTGAAAAGCAACCAGCGGACTAACCACTACACCAACGAGATATTATATTGGTCACGCCTGCCTGACATTATTTACCTAAATATTCTGGCTACACATTGTGAAAATTTTTAAGCTTATCATGATCACATGCGAACAATATAAATCATTCACATATTTGTACAATATTAATTTATATTACATAGTTCAACACAAGTTGCGTGTTTAGGAATACTATTTCATTATATTTACACACACGATCTCCGAATATTTTTTTCACGATATTTAGGAACATGGTAAGGTTTACTTACAAAATTAAATTTTCAGGGTGAATTTCATTTAGTGACCTTCTTTTTATATCTGAATGTAAAATAACATTTCCGTGTTTTAATATGAAGTGTTTGTAAACAAAACATGTCATGTTAAGTCCGGCAAACAATGTATGTCATGTGTCACCACAAACTATGACGATCACGTAACTTTACGGGGCCACATATCACGGAACATTGATAACACTTCAGTCATAAGACCTCTTACACACTGCGACTTTTAGCATCGATGCAGAATTAAAAACGCAATAGGCGACAGCATCGTAACTCACGCAATGAACAGATTTAATTTGACATCGATGCAGATAGTGTATAGTGTATTCATTCTAGATTTCAATGTATGGGCGAAACGGCAAAATTTATAATTTTAGTTTGTTGCTGCTGTGTTATAGCTCCAAGTGAGTACATTATAGAACACAACTCTCCCACCCCTCCAACCCGCCGCTTCACCCTTCCCCCCCTTGATAAAGGTCCCAAATTTCATATTTCCTCTATTTTCAGGAAAACTATACAAGCTAGGACAAAATGGTCAAGTACTAAATTATTTGTCAATAAATTACCTACAAATAAGTATTAACATTCATTTTGATACGAGTTATAGTTTTTAAGCTATGGAGCATCAAAAAGTACTAAAAATTATCGCTTAGCAGAAATACAACATTAAACACAAAATAAACAATATAATTTATAAATTTTGACAAGAAATGCGTTTCTGTAGTACATACCTATCTAAAACAAATCAGTATCGTCATTGTTATCTTCTAAGGTTTGTCGAATCTACTAAGGCCCCAATGTCTGCATATGGTGGAACAACGGAATGCACCTTTAACACATCCACATATTTTTCTGTAGCCATTTTTACAGCTGCATGATATTGTTTTCAGTATCAACTGTAGAGCTTGATCAAAGTATGCATTGAATGCTGACAAGCTGAAGAAGTTGGTCTTTTCATAATAACACCGTATTGTTCTTGAAAGTTGGTCAAGAAGTGAAGTTGAAGTACCTAAATGTTTCGTAACACGATTATACTTTTTTAGGTTTGCTTAGCCCCATACTATGCAAGAATATATTTTTCTCCTGCCTTTTTACCTCCTCGCGTTAGGCATCAGGAGTTATTGTATCTTGCAAGTCGATGTTATATGTTATTGAATAGACTGAACCTTTCCTGTGCCTTAGAATGCCGATATTATGTAGTACGTCGAAAAGACATTGTCGTAGTGGTTGGGCAAGACATTGATCTGTTGGTTCTTTTACTGGGACTGACTCCACCACGTAAGAATAAGAAGGGCCTTAGTAGATTCGACAAACCTTTAGAAGATAACAATCAAGATAATAAAGATATTTTGTGTTAAATGTTGTATTTCTGCTAAGCGCACATTTTTAGTACTCTTTGATGCTCCATAGCTTAAAAACTATAACTCGTATCAAAATGAATGTTAATACTTATTTGTAGGTAATTTATTGACAAATAATTTAGTCCTTGACCATTTTGTTCTAGCTTGTATAGTTTTCCTGAAAATAGAGGAAATATGAAATTTGGGACCTTTATCAAGGGGGGGAGGGGTGAAGCGGCGGGTTGGGGGGGGGTGGGAGAGTTGTGTTCTATAATGTACTCACTTGGAGCTATAACACAGCAGCAACAAATTAAAATTATAAATTTTGCCGCTAAAAAATCTAGAATGAATATACTAAGAAGCGCGTTAGTATCGATGCAGTCGCTAATATTCAGTAGATAATATGTCAATTTCCAGCTTCTTCATCGCGACTGCATCGATACTAACGCGCGATAGCATCGCGTTTGCATCGCTGCTAAAAGTCGCAGTGTGTAAAGGTCTTATAAGTTTTACAAACAATATTTTGACAATACGCGATCTAGCAGTCTGTTAACCTAATGTTAACAAATTGGTGCTTTACTTACTATCTGTGTAGTATATTTATTATCCTTTGTTGTGGTTGATCAATAGCTGGTTAGTTTGGGGAGGCTTTACCACAATAGGTGGCCTTAAACGTAACGGAATATTTTATTAATAAATTAGTACAAAAAAATGAACCGAAAAACGAGGCCTTTTTATATATCATAATAACGAATTGTTTTACAGCTAGAAATTCATACCTACACATTAATATACAGGCTGATACACCTATCTTTTAGCCAAAGTACAAGTTCTGGGCCCAACCTTCATACAATTTGGTACATGTCCTTTGGGATCTTAGAATGTTACTTTTTCATATAAAATAGACGCACACTAAGTAAATGGATGGGTACTATTAGAAGCAATCGCCTAGTATTCGTCTAACATTAGAAAATATTGCGTCTTCAATCCCTGCTAGGTCTAGATTTAGAAAAGAATCTTGTTCAGACGCTCTATTTACATTTGCCGCTTCCTCTGAAGGCTTTTCAGCTTTTCTACAGTTAGTCTCGACGGATAAAGAAAAGACTATCCTGGATTTAGGGATCTGTTTGGCAAGCTTTACTTAAACCTTTAGACAAAATAACTACATAATTTTATGTAATAATATTCTCCTACCGATTTTTGGCAATGGCGATCCCTCTCAACAGAGATAGGCCAGGGCCCCTATTTTTGAATCACTCGCTTGGATATGGCGTGTGATTTTCGTTCGAAAACACGTTTAAAAATCAACGGAAATCACTCAAAATCTAGACGTGAGTAGTCACAAAATTGGGCAATGATTTTTCAAATCCTTTTTATGTAGATTACAACTGGTTTTCATTCCAAAATTTGACTTTAAACATTGAATATCACTCGCCATCTTGACGCGAGTGATTCAAAAATAGGGGCCCAGGTACGCATTTAGTGCCCATATGTGTGCACAAAACACAACTGGATTATCTCCCTTGACTCTCATAAATTCGGTGAGACGGCAGTCCGAACTCCGACATGACCGATGAAATATCAAGCGCAGCGCAGTACCAACGGCTTAACGTGCTTTCCGAGGCACGGGATTGGGATTTGAACCCGGAACCTCTTGGGTAGCAACCCGCGAGCTAACCACTACACCAAGGATATTTACACATATTATGTAGGTCATTTACGTAGGTAACTTACTTTTTTAGATATCAAACAAGCAATATTTTTTTCATATTTATCAACATAATCCTCATTAGATATAGCAGCGAGGTAGATCTTCATAAACTACGTCAAATATTTGTTTTAGATGGTAATAACTTCCTTCCGTCAGTTTTTTACCATCCAAAGTAGTACAGTCGACTAGAAAAGCTATTTTCTCTAATCCTAGAAGATTATTCGTTCATGCGCTGACATAGAACAATGGGATTCAACCGGTTTCTAAAATATAGCCTTTTCTTTTCCGATTTGATTTTGAAACTAGATAGGTATTCTTGCATTGTCAAGTAAGCGAAAATTAGGATTTGTCATAGTTCTATAGAATTAGTATGGTCGTCATTCATGATATACACTTTTGTCCTGTTGTAGGCACATAATCTTACAATCGTACCTAATGTAGTGATCAACATAGTTTTGTAGCTAAATTAGAACAAAAACAGCGTAGTTGCATCATGGAAAACTGCTGTGTTTTCGTTCCACTAAATTATTCTAGGTAATTTACAGCTAAATCACTATTGATTTAAGTGCTTTCAGTGGTGGAAGTCTCAACACAGTTTTATATGTCGGACACCAGTTGGCGGTTAGAAATCGCTGAGACAAAATCCTGTTTTCGTGTTTTTATTGATTGTAATAATTGTTTTTAAAAAATATCAATTGTTTTAATTTAATTTTTAACCGAATTCATTATATTATGCAAACATTCTTCTTAACCAAGAAAACCACGAAAACACGAATTTTGTCTCAGCGTTTTCCGAGCGCCATCTAATGTTCGATGGGTATAAAAAATTAACTGATTTAAAAAAAACACTAAAAATAACGCTATAATAGGAGAAACAAATAAACTCCTTCTTTTAAAATCGGTTAAAAACTGTATCGAGACTACCACCACAGGTAAATAAAGTGGAGAGACGTCTAGAATCCCACGGTAACAAACAGTAGTATGTCTCACTCACGATCGCACTTGTTGCTTAATACTTATCGAAGAGTAGGCGCTCTACACGATAATACTTGCGATTTTTTACACGCAATTGAACAGGCAGGAATTCAGATAAATGTTTTATTGTCTTTAAGACCTATTATTATTACGCATACGATCCTAATTCATTAAAATTAGTATTTTAATTTGAAATGTCATTTACCATAGTTATTTAGTTAGTTCTAAAACAAATAAGAGCTAAATAATGATATTGTGCTTTTTTACAGTGTTATAAAAATTATATTAAGTTGAGGGGAAATAATATAAAGGTGGCCTTTATTGTAATTCAAGTATTTTTTTTTTACAAAAAAAATATTAAAAACAAGCTTTTTATATTTTTAACTAAGACACTTAAATTAGCTGTCAAAGTGTTTAACTTCTCTAGAAATTGTTAAAAATATACATTTCAAGTGATTCAATGTTCACGAGTATACTTTACAGACCTTGTAATGTAATTAATCTGTCCTTTTTAAAGAAAGGTGTTAATTTTCTAAGCGAATAATTTCGAAAGTAAACTTTCCGAAAAGATAAAATTAAACAGGCCTAAGAAGTCCACTCATATTATACGCAATCAATCGTGTATAACCTTCATCACCACGTAGTTTTTTTTTCTGTTTTTGTTTTTGTTTTTGTTTTTTTTTTCTGTTTTGTGTTATGTAAATTCGACATGTGTTTGTGTATGTTATTATTTTGTGAACTCGTTTCAGTATGACAAACAGATCGTATTATATGACGCTATTATAGAGCGGCGTACGAATCCGGCTTTGAAAAGCATCGGATATTATGACAAATGCAATCCTAGAATTGAATCCGAGCAAATTCAACTGGAAAAATACTCTACCTATCCGCTAGCATAAGTGTCCCTTGTCTAGATCATTCCACGGATATTACTATCAGGGCGGTCGAATTGATTTCATAATGAAAACGTTTTACGACACAATTGCAATCTGAAACTCCATTAAAATTGCATTACCTACTTCAAACACATTAAGAATTTTATGCCTCAATAACGTAGGTATCTGACCAAGTAAATAGGCTTAGAACCAATTAGAAAAAAGCATGCCTAGATGTTACACAAAACAGTTGTTTTGTGAAACAATTTTTAACAACTTTTACACACTATTTGATTGAGTAAATATAAAGTATACTGCTGATAATTCAGTGACGTCTGCAAACCAACAGGGCAGTGACCCGTTTCAAGTTAATAACTTGAGTCATTACTTTTTGCATCTTGAATACCTGGACGTTCTATTTTGTAAATCCCATTTATCTTGGTGCAGCCAGTAAAATTGACAGGTACGGTAAGATTTGGAAATACAAATTTTGTAAAGTATGTACGTAGTACCTGCCCTCAGCGTTCAATCAATCGTCCACCCTCCATGTTTCAATTTTAAGCTCGGAAAAGTAATCAAAACTAGATGGAAAGTCGCAAAATCGTTTGAACATCGTAGAAATTGAGGGCAACAAGGGAGGGTAAAATGGCTGTAGTCGTTAACTGCACACTCTTGGCACGACGCCGTTGACACTGCCATAATAATTATTCCAACGACGTGAGTTCTAAAATTAACATGAAGAGGGTGTTGTGTCATGAACTGCTTTGCGAAAGAAGCTGTAAAGCTCCTTTAATCTGCCACAAAATAGATCTGCAATGTGTGTATAAAATTGAAGAGACAGAAAAGACTATGTATTTATACTCTTTTGCAAGATCATTAATTTAAGTCAAGGGCTATTCCAAACTAATGAATGGAAAACAAACAAGAAAATGAATGGTCGTTCCTACGTCTTTAACAAAAGAAAAAACTTAATTGAGTTCGATGGAAATAAATACATAACTCACTACTTCACTAAAGTTAAGTTAATTTATGAAGATGTTGTGTACTTGGATACTTAGTAAGGGTTCCATTACACTCCCATAGTTCTGTCATAGTCGCACCGCGCTCTGAGGGTGCGCGCATGCGTCAAGTCGCTTGCGCAGACCGCGTTACAGCATCGCTTGGAAATCATCGCTTACGAGTACTTGTACGAGATAAGACTTGTTTTTGTGTTTCCATTTGTTAAAAAAAATTCTTGAAGTTATGTTTTGAATCCGTCTCTGTGCAGTTATAAGTAGATGATTGGAAGGTGTGAGAATTTCGCATCTCAGTAAACAGCTAAATACTTCCTAGTCCGATGCTTCATCTAGTTCCGATTTCGCTGCGCAAGAGTGCACAACGTCCGGTATTGAGTAATGCACTTTTACGAATTGGATTATTGATGAGCGAGTAAATATTGTTGAACCATCGCGCTAACTGTTTGTGAGTAATCTATACTAATATTATAAAGCTGAAGAGTTTGTTTGTTTGTTTGTTTGTTTGAACGCGCTAATCTCTGAAACTACTGGTTCGAATTGAATAATTCTTTTTGTGTTGGATTGTTCAGTTATCGAGGAAGGCTATAGGCTATATAACATCACGCTACGACCAATAGGAGCAAAGATATAGTGGTAAATGTGTAAAAAACGGGAGAAAGAAGTCACTATTCCACGCGGACGAAGTCGCAGGCAAAAGCTAGTTGGGTAAATAATTGTTTATCGATTACGAACTTCTTTGATTTCGATTTTATACAGGTGTAACAGGAGCAAAAATTTTAATCAATGATTCCACATAGTATACGTAGTTACCCTGACCAGGTCATAGTGCTCTAAAATGCTTTAACTCAGATATATAGTAATCTAAAGTTATAATGTATATCAAAATCGCTAAACCGTTGTAGTAAATGACAAATGTCAAGTTCTATGACTGGACACATTTTGTTTGCAATACATTGTTGGTTCGATTTATTTTGTTAGAAAATATCAATAAATTTATTTTTCATTATAATACATTAAAACCATATAGAATTGATTACTGGTTACCTAAAGGGCTTATATTTTAATTTTTTGCTACTATTACTAATAAAGGGATTCGTGAAGCTGTTTAATAATATGGAACACGTTTTCACAATTAAATTTACGAGCAAAATAACCGCACCTACCTATCTCAGACGCTTTCTTATTTTCACTTAAAACAGAAAATAATATGAGCTTCTATTATCTATGTGGTATGTCTTACCTACCTACCAAAACTCAATCATAAAATGAAAGTAGTACTCGTAGGTACGTGTTTTCGTTAAAGCTGTTTATTTAGTGTCTCAATTCAGAACAAAACTTATTATAACTCGAATATCATTCAAGAAACCAAATAAACTGAGATTGGGTAACAATTCGAAAAAATATTAACAATAGACAGTGAGTGTCGATACCCTAGACTGCAAATACAATCTAAAATTCAATATCAAATACTACTTATTACAGACCAGACAAAACAGAAATATGAGACTCGACTCTATTAGGAATTGGGTATATAAAGTATTGCCTTTCCAAGCAATATTATTTTGTCAAATAGAAAAAGATTTAAACTGAATCCAATCATTAATATTTGATCGCCACTCGCAGTAATATGATATTTTTTTATTGTAAGTATTATTATACCAATATACGGAAATAAATTAGAATTCTCTGTATAGCTCTTAAAATTATGCCAGCAATTTAATTCACTTCTTAAGCTCATACCACACGAGGCGCCCGTGAACAATTGAGATCATTACGTGGAATTACACACATACTCGTATTATAAGCTTAACTTATGAGTTTTACGAATCTCGAGCCAATTTAAAGAATTTACGTGATAAATTCCAAGTGATGATAAGGCATTCGATACATAAAATATAGGAAAAAAATTGTAATCGCAGTTCATTTCATTACTAAACTAAGCCGATTTGTGCAGTAATAAACAGTCTTGTAAATGATACTTAGCATTCCACTTTATAATAGATATCGCTCAAGGGAAATAACGTCATACTCGGATATCGATAATCTATTTTCATAATCGTGAGCGGAATACAGGACGCCCAGAGAAAGCTTAGCAAACTGAAGGTCAAAGATACCTAGTTAAATTTTCTTATCACATAGTTACATACAAAAAGTATTACAACGATTTATTTATATTGGTAAAATAAGAAGATGTAAGTTAGTGCTTATTTGTCGATGGTGAAAAAGGTCCTTTATTAACTTAGTTACTTAACACGTTCCGGGACAGTGAACACCTACGGGCGTGAAAACAATAAAACATCTATTGTGTCTGGAATAGAGTCCCGGAACGTGTTAATACTGTTGTTATAAATATTGATACGATGTCATAGGCTAAGAATTTCCACGCTTTCGAATCAATTTTTCTTACATAAACGATGTCTCCAAAAAATCTAAATTTAATAGACTGTCACTTTCCTACCATTTTAAATTTTGGGTTATTCTGTGTCAAAATTAACTTTATAGGCAATTTGGCATGATAAATAACACAAAGTTATTATTACCACATGGATTTATAACTCCAAATAACCTTCCCCGCCTGGTTTTATGACGAAATTAGCAGATTGAAACATTGTTTAATTTTTATTTACGATACACAGCGATAGCTAGGCTTGTGAACAGTAATTTATAATTTGCTGCTAGTGAAGGTAGTAAAATTGTCGTATTTAATGAGATAGGTTTCAGCAAGAAAGAGCATTTTTTTTTGTTTCCATTTTCCACATTGCTAAAATAAGATAAACATTAATACGATTGCTAAATCTAAACTAACCGAAACTTGCTTAAATATTGTAAACCGCAACCCCCTTCTGTTTCACCATGGGCCTGTTTCTCCATCGAGAAATAAACCTAACCAATAAATGATTCAAATATGGAACGTCTTTTCGTATGAATTATATTGTAACAAAACTTATAATGACATTGTGAAGCGGGCCGTAAGTCAGTGAAATATAATGTAAAAATTAACTGAAAAACGGAAATAATAAAAATATCTTGAAAGAAGATCACTGGTCTTTCTTAATTTCACAAGTTTCTCAAATAAATAGGTGCCATGAGATTTGAAAGGGAAATCTGCTGCGAGATTTTGGGGATTTAGATTTTGGGGAAATTTATCTGTGAGAGAAGACGGATCCGTGACTGTAATACAAGTTGCCTTCAAAGTTTTATGGCATTCCTTAGCTCCTTTCTTACATGCGTTTAACGTAATTTGTGGTCTTTTTATTTGTTTCATATCTTATCAGCATTGTTTGCAACGAAATGCAGACGTTATTTTTTTAGTTCCTGAAAGTATTTGTACTTAATTCCTTGAGGTCTTTTTAAGGTTATCGTGTTATTCGAAAGGTTGCAAAAAAACAAAGTCTCATCATAAATGCGAACGACCGCAGCCATTGATATTTTCTGTTCAGTGATTTTGCATTGAAATAAACTGTATGCCTTATTAAACATGCATTACTTTAAAGAAGTTACATTCAAAATATTCGTACGTACCTTTAAATATTAATCTCGATCCCGTGAAATCCCGTTTATCTGAAATGGGAAAAAATATATTAAAAACAAATAAATGTGCGTGTAGTGATTTAAAGAAGTTGATTCTTTGAAAGTTACTTTTCTTCGTATCGGATTAACCAGCTTTTTTCATTGGCAATTTAAAGTAATTTTATGTTTGCGGGTTGTACAATTTCTTTCATACTCTTTATCCAATAAATGCGAATAACAAGAAACTTTTACACCTCTACAAGACATTATGATTATCCCCTGCTCTCGTTTTAAAGTATGCAAATTTCCATGTTATAACAAGCGGATGTATCTCGTTATCCGAAGTGGAAGTTTCATTACCTCTCTCCTCGTAAAAACCTTTTAATGACTACACGGACGCTTTTGTTTACATTATGGTAGGATAAACACGTAACATGGGCGCGATAGCGATGCGATTGCAATCTTTTATGGCCGAAGTAAGCGCTTGGAGCAAGATATGGCGAACACACTGTCAAGAGCAGCGACTGTCAGCGCTGTAAAATTCTGGTAGTCTAAAGCTGAACTGACGTGCCGCACAACTACTTAATAAGTTTATTTCGACGTTCAAGTGCAAATATTAATAACTTAACGACACTTCATCTTCGTGGGAGTGTCGACTGCTTCGCGAATTAACACGTTCCGGGACACTACTCCAGACACAATAGATGTTTTATTGTTTTCACGCCTGTAGGCGGGCACGGTCCCGGAACGTGTTAAGATCTGTATACCTACCTGCCTACGTCACAGTCGACTAGTTTAAGTATGCTTGTGTGCGTTAATGCGATAGTGGGGCGCGTCATTTCAGTTTAGACAAGCTCTAGGTGCGTCCTTTATTTTACTTACATGATGAATTATCACGTACATTCGCAATTCAACATTGATTGAGTTACGTTACATACAATAACTAAATTCCGACAGTCATTGTTTATTTAAAACGCTACTTGCTTGTTATCATCACAGTAACGCTTTAAATAGTAACATGAACGTTGAATCCAAAACTGTAGGTCTGTAACTTGTTAATTTCATTTTGTTTAAACGAAGAAGATTACCAGTAATAGATACAGTTCCACATAATAGATGAACAGCATTTGTTTATTTGCAAATTGATCAGATACCTATCAATCGATATCAATTCATTACGTGCCTTTAGACACTCAACACAAATCCATTTAGCTAAGCTATAAAATGCACAAAATCGCTCAACGCTTTAGTCTTTTGTTCGTAGGGCAAGGATCTTTATTCACGTCCATCAAAATTTTCGATTTTGAGTGTCAATTCAAAATCTTCGTCTTAGATTAGGTATCCAATCGTCAATAAATGTAAAATTCATTTACTAGATACTTAATTATTCATTCAAAAAACGACTGAACAAAATAATCTTAAAATATGGATCACAGAACAGTGATATTAAAATCTTATAAAAAGCCGATCGTAGCCTAGGATACAAGCGACAGAAATCCTAATATACATGTAACTCATTTAATTTTTATTTTTTTATAAATTTATTTCATTATTCTTTATTGGGGAAAACAACAGCTATGGTAGACCGCGAAATTGAGACCTCGCCTGCGGGGCACAGGGGCGCGGGGGGAGGCGAGAGCGGGAGATGTAAGCGGTGCGGGCGGGTGTATCCGCGCCGCCCGCATCTCTCACGCCACCCGCAATTGCCTCTTCCCGCGCCCCTGTGCCCCGCAGGCGAAGTCTCAACGAAGCGGTTTACCTTGGGTAAATATTCAAATTATAGCACACTATATATTTAGCATAAAACGTTTCCTCTGCTGAATTTCCACATCATAAGTCAAATAGACAATGCGAATAGGTTTCATTTTTATAAGGTCTAAAATGAAATGGCCAAATACTATTTATTCCTCTTACTGTACCTAAAATGGAAACATGTCTTCGTAATGTGGCCATAACACAAATGTTTGAAGTAAACAATTTACCCTTTCCAAGCCCTAACCCAAATATGTCAATACGTGTCATATTCTATCGTCCACAGTAGTCCAGTAGTTTCAGACATTGGATCCATTCCAGAACTGACAAGATAATAATTTATTTTGTATTATGATTCCTATTCCTTCCGATCAAATATCAATTCAAGCAACATTATTTATTTGACACGAAATATATTGTTAAAAGTACGTATTCAAATGTCGCGGTAGGTATCCGAATTATCTGCGTAAAGACTTGGTAATGTCTTCACGTATGTAAGGAAGGTGCAAAATCAACTTATTTACTGCTCATTTCATGTACATTCTCCAAATCCAAAACATAATTTATTCTTATTTGTTATTTGCTGTTTAAGGTGTATTTTGAAGTACACTAGACTGAGTACCGATAGGCAACAGGAAAATTTTAAGGCGGCATTAAATGAACGGCACGAGAAGCCCTTAACGAATTTACTTCAATTACTGCTCCAGCCTGGCTGATTGGGAGGGTTTAAAGGCTTCGTTGATAGAAATGTGGTCACTCTGTAAGCAGCAGTTCGTTGCTGGCACCTAAGTTAATCAAAGTTTGACGGGTGGCCAATCAAAGTCTCTGCTAGACATACGCAAGTATTGCGTTTCGAATCTTCGGAATAACCAAATTGGTTTCGCCCAAAAGAGGTTGGAGCAAGGTCGAGGTAGCATAATTTGGTTCACGATTGAAGTATCCTTCAACTGAACTGCGTTTTAGAAAATCTGTTATTTGTGTGGGGTAACTAGAAATGTTTGATTCAAATAGGTATTATTTATGGCTGCAAAATGAAATGTTTGCTATTTTAGCTTGGTTATAGGTATATCACTTTTCATTAGTTGATATTGCACAACATCAAGAATCTTTGAAAAAATCATTCGGGAATTCTTTTAAATATTTAGCTTACTCTCCAACCGTGCGGTGTATCTCTGATATTTCACAGAGCATGTAAAAAACTGCATCCTAGTAAAGTGATTATTTTATTTTAATTTAATTTAATTTAATCATTTATTTCAGGCAACTTAGGCCCATACAATAAATACCAACAACATTAAAAATATTAAAATAAATTATTATTGACCTGGCTCACACATCCATGGTCTTTTTACGAGCTTAAACTTTGTACATTATTCAAATTTCCTTTTTCACTTTGAAAGATGCGGACGCTAATAATTTACACAACTTACCCTTGGGTATACTGATATTTGGCTTGACTTTTAGGAAATATCTAGGTTTAGGTTTTTCTTTCGGTTTTTTGTTACTGACAGCCTATTTTCCCTTCAGTTATAGACCTTTGTTTGCCGTATATTTCTGCAAATCGCACTATAATAATGGAAGTCAAAAAACTTTCATCTTTTTTATCTCAGAGGTCATAAACTTCTCCACATTTGTTACATAACACACCTTAAACGAGCAAGTTTTTTTTATAATTTGACAATTTGAATTGACGGAAAAGTGGTCTTGTGTCTGCAACAAGTTAAGAGCAATGCCCCTAAATCTCGTCACCTGAAACTAGTACCAAAGCCGATTAATCCGTGTCAAGGTTAATTGACGGCAGACAGCCGCCTTTGTTTGGATGTTAATTACTATCGCTAATAAAACCCGACGTCCATTGATAGCCATTTATGCGCTTTTTTTGATCAAACTTGACAGGAGCTCGTTGAAAGAACAAATTAATTTGAGAGATTGTGTTTCGAGATATCTTGCTAAACCCTGACCTGAGATGACCCTGAACCAACATGGATTTTCACATATCGCATGATATTTTTTTAATTACTTGTGCGTTGATTTTCGATCTAATGAATTTATATCGTCCGAGTACTTGGTTTATTTAGTTCATTCAAAATCCTCCATGTCCACCTTTTTTCTTTTATTATTATTATTCATTTATTTATTTTCAGGCTACACATGGCCCATAGTACAAATACCTTATAGACTAGCATACATAATTTGACAATTTTAAAATTATTTAAAATGTATGTACAAAGTGAAATAAGTATAAAAAAATAAACGAAAGATGGTCTAATTAAAATACTTTCAGAGATAATTACAAACCAAAGCTTAAACCATGAAATATCCCTGGATGGTATAAGGTGTCGTTTGTACTTTTTTTGCTTAAATTAATCCGTTCGTTTTTCCTCGATAGATCATCTGGTATAATTTTGTTATTAATCAGTTCGACACTGACCATGAATTGATCAATGCTACATCAGACGGTAAAAACTGAACAATAACATGACCTTTGATAAATCAGTGTTATGGGAAAGTCCATTGAAGATCAAGGTACTTCTAAAATAACCTAGTATTAACAAGTTTTGTAAATAAAAGTTTGGCTATAGTGTCGAGCTAGGTTTATGGTTGTTTATTACCAAAATATGTCTATGTTAGGTATCCTTACTGGTAAATTAATAGACCGCTGTTGAACTATCCTAAATATAAAACCGTTCATTGAGTTATTTTTTATGAGATAGAAATCTGATTGCTTGATAATTATCTAACACTAAGTGGCTCTACGCAATCACGCAATAACATGACTATATCAAAACGGTATACAATTAGTAGGTCTGAACTAATCATGGGATGTCAACTTAAGCCAGGCCAATTAACATGACTTGCCAATGTATTTAAACAACCTGGAAGTGCAAACTACCGCACTTCACTTATACTCATCTTATAATTTATACATGTCACTTCATAATTCAAGTAATCGATATCATAACAACTTGCTATGCTCATCCAGCACTGTCTCAATTGCGGCTTTTCTCACAGATTTATAAGGAAACTGGATATGATAATAAGTACGTACTACAGTACTAAATGATTGGTAAAGGGCTACCGTTAATGGAAGTCACTAGACAGACTGCCAAACTTATCTCTAACTGGAGTGACGTAACGTGTGAATTATGGTCGAACAAAATAATTAACCGACCATTTGTCAGATTAAGTAGTAAAGTGTTCTAGTTTGCATAGAGTTAAAGATAAATTGTTAGTGTTACATAGGATTTTTGTAAGCCTGTGTAAAAATACCTAGGTATTACATAAATGAGTAAAAGTATGTTTCAATTTAGTACCTGTGCTTTTCACCTTGTTCATGCTATTAGTCTTCGATTTGATGCAAAATAAATACACCAATTTTAAGTAAAAATTTACTTGCGTATAACCGGTAGGAAATGTTACAGCTTTTTGAAAAGAGTTCTGAACTTTGAGTACCCATCTCATATGCCGCATTCCAGAAAAGTTATGGAATTACCTAATTAAAACAAAATTTTATCAACACGACACATAATTAAATTACTAACTTTGTGATACTTACGGCCTGTTTCACAATGTCCTAATAAGTTCTGGTTAGCATTATCTGTTCACTACTCCATACAACATGATGAAGAATCCGTTGGTTAGTGCTTATGTGTCAATGGTGAAACAGGCAGTTTACATTCACAATAAAATAAAAAGCTAGCGCATCCAGATAGTTTATGACAATGATTTTTGAATGTAAGTTCACTAATTAATTAGCTAATTGGTATTTGCACTACTCGACATGTGACTCAATTAAAGCCTTTGCATCACTTAATACAGATCTGAGTAAAACCTACGTAGTAATATTTTCATGACCAACATTTTCACTCCGTACTTATTTGCGGAGGTACTCTACAATGATTTGAGTAAGTACATGGATGTTTTTTTCCTAGAAAAGGAAACTGAGTTAGTAATGGAATAATTAAGAGCCGATTTTAGTCGATCATATCGCCTGTGAGCGATCTCTTCCTGAAAACCTGTAATCTTTAACAAAGGCAGTTTTCGTTAAAAATATCTAAGTACAAAGCTACAGATTTGCATTTAAAACTTAAAGTAGGTACACAGCAACATCTTGTGTACCTAAAGTTCCTGCATATTTATAGCGTCTTTAATAAAGTACAAAGTAATAGCTTGTCTGCATAGAATGTATTTATTGTCGGGTGTTTCTTTGCTGACCAACCGCTCGGAAGTTTACGAAGTTCTTATGCTCTTTTTTAAAAACGTGCTTCCCACTGGTGGTTACAGCAAAAAGTAGAAGAAAGACTATTATTACTATTATGAGCCTGTAGCCAGGCTAAGCAGGGCTAAGGCCTCCTTAAATTTCGGAATAATTGAGGCAAATATATTTTTTACTACTTTTGTACTTTGATGGATTTTATATGCGTGACTTCATAATGCCATCATGTTCTATATGCTCTAATTTCTTACATTATCATGAAAAATTACCGATAACTCTCATTGTTTACTAAAGTGGTGCTTTGTTTCCGTTTCAAAGTTATTAATGAGAATAAACTGCAATAGAGTTTGAAAATAGCAATAAATTCATGATATAACCATTTCCGGACATCGCATAAATTTCCTTTAAAAAATATTCCAAAGCTAACTTTACTGCCGCTGGCAACATTATGACTTTAAGAGGGAGATAACTCATTGGACAAACAAATGAAGGGGGTACCCTTCATTTGTGACATTTGGGTAAAATGTTGAAATAATAGAATAATGAAGTACCCTTATCTATACCGAGCGACATCTTTAACAAACAACATTAACTCACAATTTAACTAAAAAGTGCAGCTTGTGATCCATATTAGGTGAGCAACAACCGAAATATTACACAAAAGATTGCCTATTTTTACTCACATAATTCATATAACCGTAATTTGAATATTCATCGGAAAGCGCGATCTAGTAAAACGGTAATACTTCCTTTAATAAAAAAGTTACATAGATTGAATATTACACATTCTTGCGAAGGCGGTTACCATGATTTTGTTATCTAATAATATTATGTATGCTTGAACGAATTACGCGTAATGTTGTTTATGCATTATTTCCTTTTATGTTCACACTGCTTAATAAAGGGCAGGAAAAGATTAATCTCTTTATTTTTACGACTAATGAATTAGTTAGTAGGTACTTCTAATAATATAATGGGTAAAAAACTATTCTTAACTTTACTCATATACAGCGTGTGGCCTGTAATAGGAGCATAAAATTTAATCAATGATTCTACAGGGTATTCTCAGTTACCTTGACCTGGTCATAGTGCTCTAAAATGCTTTAACTGAAAGATATAGTAATCCAAAGTTATAATCTCTAGTCAATGTATATCAAAATCGCTAACTCATTGTAGTAAATGACAATGTCAAGTTCTATGACTGGACTCATTTGTTTGCAATACATTGCTGGTTCGATTTATTTTGTTAGAAAATAACAATAAATATATTTTTCACCTTAATAAATTAAAACCATTAAAAATGGATTACTCGTCACTTAAAGAGCCTACATTTAAATTTTTTGCTCCTATTACAGGTCACATGTCACATGTATATATCAGTGTCATAAAATTTGTAACAAGAGACAGAAACATAAGTACGCACCCGAAAAGTATAAGTGCACACAAGCATACTTCAATTACTTACATACTACCTTAATTGCAAAATTATCTGGTACAAAGAATTATCGACCCAATCGAATTATTGCAGTTGAATAATGAATTGCCCCACTTACGAGCAAATTTCTTACCGTCTTTATTGCCCTACATATATATTAGTTACAAAAGCTATGCCTACTATACTGAAAAAAAACCATCATTATTAATTTAATATTTTTTAATAAGAGCACTAATTCCAAAAACGATTGACAGGCTCAATGTCAACCACAATTACACATTACCACCAAAATCAGTGCGACACATTAAGGCTAATTTTCTTGGAGCTCACGTGACAGTGTCAAGGCGAATCCGAAGAAAGGCGAACGAACTTGCGCGTGCGGCGATAGCATTGCGCAACTGACCGCGTTCTCTGCGCGAACCAATAACCCTTGCCAAGGGTTGCTAGGCTTTAGGGACAAACACTATAGCACACGAGCGATTGACTAAGTTCGGTTATTTATTTGTGTTTTTCTTTTGCTTTAAATGTGAAAACAAAAGGATAAATAAATAATAAATATATTTGGACATTTCACACAGCGCCATCTGGTCCCAAACTAAACAAAGCTTGTACTATGGTAACCAGACAACGGTTATAAACATACTTAAATACCTTTTTTTTGTAAATACATGCATATTATACATAGAAAACACCCAGACCACTACAAACAGACATGTTCATGCACACGAGGGTACAAGTGGCGGACGAACTGCCTGTTTCACAGTGTATAAGTATAAATAGCATAAAAGTACCTAGCCAGTAAAGTAAGGGACGCTCGTGAGCTTCTCTTTACATTGAGAAAGCCGATGTTTTTTTTTCATTAAAATATGAAAAAGTATCTAACACAGGCAACCCTATTCCTACGCATTATGATATGAGCAAAGATAATTTGTTTTTACTGCATATTCTACAGCGGTAGGGACCACACATGCTTCCGGTAGACCGCAAGTTTTAGACTCACTAATGGGGCTGCATATTGCGTAGATAAGTAAGCTCCCAAGATTTCTGTAAACAACTTAATCTATGTTTGGCTGGCAATCTTGCGGATTGCTTCATTGCTTCACGCTAGGGCTTAACCCTTAATGTAACAAAACTTTCCCATAAATAAAAGAAAAAAACAAAAAGAAACGATCACGACGAATGCAAATGATCAAATCAATAAGTACGATTTTTATTTCACGCATGAATTTTGATAAAGCCAAGCTCAAGCATGGAGTAGACAGAACGGTCTAAGGACATTGTAAACTCTGTTTCACCTAGAGATAGATTATGCTAAGACTTATCAGTCTAGATAAAATATGTAAATTAGCACATCAAGAGGCCTCAAACACAAATCCGACTTGAAAAGGAGACGGGATCGAATATTATTATAATGTCCTATGCGCAGTCACGTTTCTCATTTGTTATCGGCTGATAGAATGTAATGGTGTTCGATTCGATATTAATAGGCTTACTTGTGCTACCTCTTATCTATAAATAAAGCGTTTGATTGTTTTAGTCTTAAAACTTATCGATTTTTAGCTATAGCTGTTGACGGCGAATATCAGCGAAGTACAAAATTAGAAGGTAGGTAAATTGAAGTCAAGAAAGTCACTCAAAAGCTTATTGCTCTAAAGATAAATAATTATAAGTATTTGAAAGTTAGCTGGATATAACAATAAATAAATTAGACAAAGTGTTGTCGTTACGGTATACGCCATGATTGTATAAAAAGTTTAAACTCTGTAACTAGATTATTTTCCCTTAACCATCATAAAATCAGTTAAGATAATCTTGATTAATGTCGCACGTCATGAAATTAATGAGCATGTGAACTTTAAATAGAATTAGAACAATAACTTAATTTCGTGTTGTTGATTCTACCTTACATACATTTAATAAGATGGATGATCATAATATAAACCTCATAAATCTACTAGCATCTTTAATCATAGCTTCATTAACGCGTTCCAGGAAAGTAAACGCCTACATGCGTGAAAACAATAAAACATCTATTGTGTCTGGAATAGTGTCCCGGAACGTGTTAACACTAACAACCAACCAACAAAATATAAACACTGACCTACAACCATTTGAACCATTTCACTATCCAGCTAAACACGGGAGAGTGAAATAACCAGATCTCCTTCGGACTAAGGCTGTTTTATCATGTTCTATTTACGCCATCAACCTTAAGTAACTCCCAACTTCAAAGTGATAAGTAATACATAAAACTTAACTTATTAACATTTGCAACACTTCCTTTATAAACTGCAGAAAATGGACCGAGATCGATCGAGCTACAGCTTGCTATTGCGTGAAGTATGGAGAGCGAACCTTATGAAATTACTTTCATAACGTGGGCAAGTAAGTAAATACACATTTCTCAAATTCACTCCAGCTGATAGAGTATTATCATTATGTAACATGCATGATACTTCATTTCCGCCGTATTGTGGCTTAGAGTTCATAATACTTTATATATTTTTTTGTAAAATTGTAAGTTCATACAGAATAGTCAACATTGGTGCTGATTATGACGAATAAAACATGATGACTTTGTTTGACTTGTTAATATGTATGTATGTATATTTTTTTAAATATATTTATGTATTACAGTATTTGGTAGTTATACATATAAAATATATATTATACTTATGTTTATTTAGTTTATTGTATTAAATATATATTTATAGTATGTAATAATATAATATTGTTATGCTTCATAATGATAATTTTTTTGCGTTTTCCTAAATTTTTACTACATTATGCTCCTGCACCCACTTAAAATCTTTCTGCATGACCTAAAGGTATGACTGGGAGAGAATGTTTTTAGCATTAAGTCCACCTTTTGTACACTGTTACTTGTGCAATAAAGTTCTTAAATAAAAAAATAAATAAATGACTTTCCTTCGTGGGATAAATTTATAATAACAATTTCATTCTCCATACACTAGTATAATATACCAGTATAGGTAATTAAGACAAAACATAGACAGAATAACCTACCTTTTCAATCTAGAGGTATACGCAAGTAAATACAGGTTGATTGAGTTTCGTTAGCAACTAACTTTTCTGATAACTTTTATCAAAGTGAGTACGAATTGGGTTAAGGATAAATAAGTTTGCCAATTTTTTTTATAAGTCGAGGTCATTGTTTTGAAAGAGATAATTAATGCTCAGGTTTCAATTTTGAGCAGAAAGTTGTCGATGTTGTTTTCTTACGAGGCAAAACCAAAAAAAGTTGAGCCTTTATGACTGTACTTTCTGATTGAAGTTTGGAAACTTGTAACTTATGTAATTGGTACTTAGATAAGTGACGAATGATTGCTTATGATAGTAATATGGTCGATAGCTCTTGAAAGTTTCAAAGGCTTTCGAACAAATCGAATTGAGAAGTTTAAAGTTTCTCTGATTCGCGAATCTTATTTTGATCAAGTTTTGCAAAATAACATGAATTTATTTTAAAACTTCAAACTACTTATTACAAGCTATACTTTATTTGAGAAACATGTACCAGCATTCATCTCTGAACGAATTAGTTTTCTCCATACAATGAAAAGCTTGTACTTTCTTACCTTAGCAATCAATAATTAGCTAAATACATAAAATTGGAGAGAGCTAATAATCACGTCTAGGACATAAATTTTGGCTATAACTTATAACGTCCCATCCCTTTATCTTTTTCACTACTTTTTCTGTTCCCATAAGATTAAAACCCAAAGCGATACCCCCTACACAAGAGTCGTAAATTTCCCAAACGTACCCTTCGTAAATGCACGTAATATTTTAAGCCCTATTCAGTAAGATTTCTTTATTAACCGACTTCAAAAAGGAGGAGGATATCAATTAGATTGTTTTTTTAAGACTCTAGACATCATTTTTATTCATAAAAATAACATTAGTATACATTAGTATACATTTTAATCATTTAACTACAGAGTATACGCAGTTAGACCATAGTGCTCTAAAACGCTATAGCTCAGAGATAAAGTAATTAAAAGTGATAATCCCCATTCCCCAATCAATGTATTTATCAAAGTCGCTAACTAGTTGTAGTAAATGACTTTGTCAAGTTCCCTGACAAGACACATCTTTTTTTTTCAAATGGGTTCGCTCTTGTCTCCAGGCTAGACCAGTGGTATAGACAGAGACGACGATGGAGCAAGCTCACCCAGCCTGTTCACTCTAACTTTGAAAATTTTAGGGTTATAATCCATTGGAAACACTGATCTGTTTGCAATACATTGCTGGTTCGATTTATTTTGTTAGAAAATATATTTAATTATTATAATAATTTAAAACTATTTTTTATTGTTTACTGGTTACTTAAAGGACCTATATTTAAAACTTTTGCTCCTATTACAGACCACATCTTGTATAGGTACATACAGGGTGTAACAAAACTTGTACTTATTGTTTGCATTATTTAGTAATTATGATTACGTAAACACATGTTCTTTTTTGCCTCTCTATCGAATATGTGTTCGAATAAGTTATTTTCTGTAAGGATTTTATTGGTTTTCGTAAATTGTTTAAAAAAGTAATGCGGTTTTGAGCTAACCAAATAATGTAACTTTTTAAGTAAAACTAAATGTTTGTTTTATGACAAAGTCACCTTGATAACAAATTGTAGAGAGATATGACAAATAATGTGGTTACAAAGCATGAGAACGCCGTCAGCCAATCGTCCACCGCCAGCTAAAAAAATATGTGAGTATAGTATTAGCTGGCTTAGGCCCAGTTGCGTGAACGATAGTTAAGTAATGGTTAAATGTCGTTACCCAAATGAATATTTAAGATTGTGCGTGTTTTGAAGAAAAAATCCTTAACCAAAAATCAGAATGTCTATTTTAATGACCAAGGGTATTTTTTCTTAAAAACGCGCACGGGGAATTTCCACATAAATTGATACAAAGACTGCTTAAATCATAATAATAATAGTAGGATCTTAACTTAAGGAGCTAAATTAACTAAATTAGTTTATCTAGTGGACTATCAGCAATTTGTAATATCCTTACTTGATAAGATTATTCAGACATTATTTTTAATTTCAGGTCGTTAACCGTACATACACACCGGCATACGCCTATTTATTTAGCTGTGAAAATTCATACAAAACACTTTAGAAAATGATCATTGCTTCAAATTAAACTAATAAATTACAGATTAAGACTTTTTTAAACATTTAAAAAAAATACTAATAATAAATGTAAACGTATCAAAAAAATTCTCCGCCTAAACGGAAATTGGAGTGATACTGTACGATTTTTGAAATGATATTTCATAACAATTGATTTTCATTTTAATATGTGGAAGGGACTATGAATCATGAGTAGGTTCTTAGTTTAAAATATTGCCAATGTTTACAAAATCACCCTGTATACTTGCATGGTCCATTACCTCGGGTAGTGTTTGTACTTATTATTAAAAATTTAAATAATATTTTATAGATTTAAATTTAAAATTTAAATTTAAAATTTAAATCTATAAAATATTATTTTGAATTGATTTATTATTAACTAATTGATTCGCGTAAACATTGTTCTAATTTAACTCTATTCAAATGGTGGTTGTAGGCTAGCAAAAGTCATGAGAAAGTGCTGTATTGATACTGTAGTTAATAGTATCGATGTTGACAACAACTTGGTGAACCCTTCACACAAAGTGTGTGTATACCAGATAACGATTATGACGGGGACGTCTCCCATAAATATCTGATTTGGGTACCTAAAATTATTATTGGTGCTCATCACATTAATATTTTTTCTAGCGAGATTCGAACCTGCGACCGCCGGCATAGTAGTCAGGAGCGCTTACCACTACTCCAAACGTGTTGTTATTGGCAGATGGGCTATAGGGCAAGCACGAATAAATTTGCATCAATTAACGTAAAAAAATGACAGATTCAATATTAATCTAACGATGATCTCGTTTATACGCGGTCATAGACTATTCAACACCAACTGCAGGCGGAGACGGTTTCACAACTACCCACGACCCGTAACCATGTCGAGGAAAAACGTGAGACGTGAAAAATAATAAGTCATTGTCCCGAATGCTACTCGTAAAGGAAACTCGATTGACATTGTCTGAGGCAAACAACAAACTTAATAGCCGTTAATTACATCAAACGATTGCAGAACTATACCAGATTCCTTTACGTTTTATTGTTTTGGCTGCAAATGTTAAAAGTAGTTATGTTTTTGTGATAAATGACTATGTAGCCAAATAGTACGTCGAGCGGTTTACCACAAAAGCACAGATAACATTTGCTATAAGTATCATGGTCTTTATTAATTTATCTATTTGTTGTTTTATCAAATGAATCTTTCGCTGACTTTACTTAAACTCCATTCATTTTTGCTAGTCCAACAATGTAAACAATCTTTTTGTAACTTTTAAAATAATATCAGCATAAAATTAATTTACTATTTAATACAAACGTTGAACGATGAGTTAAGTTAGCTATGTATGTTGTAAGTCTTGTGTATACAATGTTTTAAAAGGAATATTTTCGCTAAAAAGGAATGTTAAGATTGTTACAATATTCGACTAGTGAACAAAAAATTAACTTTAGACTCGATTTAAAGTTTTGTTTCAAAAACTAATTATTTGATGGTGTTTCTGACAGATTAAACTAATACACCTGTATTGAAGTTGCTTAGAAGTGTGTCCTTAGAATATATCATCTGGTAATTAATTAAAACCAATTAGTATTTTAAAATTACTTGTGTACATGCGTAATTTATTATTCCACGATGGAAACTATTTTTACCAAAATGTTTAAGCTATCTCGAAAACCATGGTCGTATTCAAATATGCGTAGACAACAATGTAAATATACATTTCTGTACAATTGAATAGGCCTTTTAAAATGTCTGCATGCTTGTATAAATATTATAGTGTCACCGAAAAGTGTTAACAATCTACTGTCACACTTTCAGAACTCTATAGAACAAATATGTTATTTGATATTATTAAGTGGCGTCATATCATCTTGCAAAATTGTCAATTTTAGAATACTATACACCAAAATTGGAAAGATCTATGGACGAAATTGGTTGGAAGTACTTTAAGCACGCACTTGTGAACATAGTATAGATAAGTTATTCAGTAGGTATTTCAATTTTCTGCACACAACGGACGCGCACCCCACACAAAATTGGGAGCCATAAAATTTAAAATTACGAAAAAAGAAACTTGAGCCTATTTAGTTGTAGGTAAAACTTATTAAGGACTACTTGTTTGAATTAAACATACATAACCCAAATACATATTCTATTAATTAGTTACACTGTACATTGCCTATAATTGCCTATCAACTGTTTTATTTTGGTAACTTTAATGGTAATGGACCACTTAGTTAAAACAAGTAATCAATTGCTGATTATACCACAAACTAAATATCACGGTAATTTTACTTTTCAAATTACCGTGTTATTTAGTAATATTATATGCAGGTTTTACTTTTTACACGTACTGCGTAGCAATAAAAAAATATTACAAGACAAGAAAGTACTTCATTCATCGCCACGCGCTGCACTTTTTCAATTAGTGTTTTTTTTGTGGCCTGTAATAGGAGCAAAAAATTTAATCAATGATTCTACAGAGTATTCGTAGTTACTTTGACCTGGTCATTGTGCTCCAAAATGCTTTGACTAAAAGATATAGTAATCCAAAGTTATAATATCTAGTTAATGTATATAAAAATCGCTAACTCGTTGTATTATAGTAAAGTACTCGTAGTAGTTGACAATGTCAAGTTCTATGGCTGGACTCATTTGTTTGCAATACATTGTTGGTTCGATTTATTTTGTTAAAAAATAACAATTAATTTATTTTTCAATTTAAAAATAAAACCATTTTATATGGATTATTCGTCACTTAAAGGGTCTACATTTCAATTTTTTGCTCTTATTACAGTTTACACCCTGTATAAGTACAATAAATTAAATACAATCCAGTTAAGACCACGATTAATAACTTGTTTTGACACTCTAGATATGTGTTCTTTAAAGGTAATGTAGAGATCAAATTAATATAATTTCCTTACATACAAAACATCGTAGCAACTCCAAAATCGTACATATAGAAAGAATATTATTGCAGCTGTTCTTAAAATATGAACTCAAATAATAATTAATTAAGGTTGTCAGACAACGGTTTTTTGTTACAAAAAAAGCACTATATTTTTTTACGGTCACAAAGAAAGGAAATTGAACGCGTCAATGTATTACACGTCTCTATAATTGTATCACTTAAGGTGCCTATTCACTTTAAAATTTTGTATTAATATACCGAGATATACTCGATATCGTTCACCATAGTTAACAATGGAACCCTTCTCACTGAGAAATAAATTATTTTATATCCCGATCTATAATTGATATGTTTTGGAATGATTCGAGAAATATAAATTATCCGCCCCCCGCACTTTCCCCCGCCCCCCGCGGTGGTGGACAATCCCATACAAAACTAAGAAAATATATATCCCATAGTGTGAACGGGTGAAAGATATATCTCAGAATATAAAATGTAAGTATACAACGTGTAAAAAAATAAGCAATAGCATTTAAGGCTATACATCAGGAACTTATATTTTGAGCAGTATTAGGTAACTGAAAATCTTATAGTTTGAGAACAAAAAGAATAATTGACCAACAGTTTTTGTAAAAAAAAGCCCTGAAATGAGTCGACACGTGTATTCGAAAAGTAAATTCCATGAAATAATGCCGTGTGTTTGCGCTGCACACATGAACAGCATATTTTATGTAAATAAAAAAGTAACTTCCCAAGCGGTTGACTGGTAGAGAATGCCCTAAGGCATTAAGTCCGCCAATTGTACAATTCACAGTGCCATAAAGTTCAAATAAATAAATAAATAACTAGGGTTGAACATAATACATATTGAAAAAAAATACGAAAAACAAAATAGATTTTATAAGATTTTGTCAGTGGAATCTTTACTTGATTGTGAAGATACCCTTAATTTTTTTTTACTCAAACCTAATGCGTGTGGGGTGTCTTTATAAACAATTTTTTCTAAAAGTCTAACGTTAGAAAAATAGATGCTTCAAAAGTGGTATCCAATTAGAATACAAAGGTTAATTTCGCCGTCAACAACAATGTAGGTAATGATAGCCGTTTTCGGAAAGAGTCTGAGGAAGTCCTAAGATTAGACGATTCCGCAAATGAAAATGTGGTGAATGTCCTAAAGGCAATCCTATCGTATCATTTTGAGAGAACAGATTCCTTGTTGAACTTTATGGGTAAAGAGGCAAATGATGGCAACAACATGACATTACCTACTTTTATGGCACATCTTTACAATTTTAAAAGTTAAGCCTTCCTCATTGTACACATAACTTAAAATTAAATAAATTTTGGAACTGTCTTAATTATGGTTATAAATTGCTTATTGCTTAAGTAATAAATCCAAATTCATAGACTTACCTATTTGTTTTTGTTTTATTTGGAAAATGGCTTTCCCAAGTCATATTATTTTGTTCCGATAAAAATCATCAATCAAAATCAACAATTCTGATAAAATTATCCTAAACTAGGTAGGTACCTTAATCAGTCAGGTATCAAACGACACCCGGGAGTCGCATAACAATGGAATTTATATTGTGTCTCGTTTACACATACTTGACGAGTTAATCTAAATATGATGTACGTATAAAGAAAATTAATTAAAACACTCACCGCGCAATCCGGCTCCAATCGATAACAAGTCACAAACACAGTAACCGCGAGCGGATTCGTTTGGTTGCGCCGGCGCACACTCTCGCTTCGGCAGACTAAGCCTTGCGCAGGGAACGGCCGACACTTTATAGCGCACGGCGGGGATGAAATGGTAGGGTGCCTTGGAAAACATTTATGTGATTTATTAAAATAAACTGAAATAATAGAATAAGTTGCTTAAAATAACCATACACTTTGAAAACGGTTTCATTTTTTTGAAATTAATAAACAGTGTCTTAAACAATAAAGTTTTGGCTACCAGTACAAACTAATATTTACTTTTTTTTCACAACTTGTAGAATTGGCGGAGTTAATTCCTTAGGCATTCTCTAATAGTTCAAATAATATGTGATAGACTAACAGTGTCCTCCACTATTGGTGTTGAAAATCATAAACTAACCCTCTTATTCATAATAACTCAAACGGTCTTTTAAACCTATTTTAGCTATTACACTGTTTTGTCACTTTCTGTCAAATGATGACAGCGCCAAGAAAGAATGAGACAAAACAGTGTAATAGCTAAAATAGGTCTAAAAGACCGTTTGAGTTATTATGAATAAGGGGGTTATTATAATATACTTAAACTTATCTACTTAGGGCTAATTTTTCAATGGTCAGATAAAACTTATTAGACTGATAAATTATAAAGCGACAGATTTTAAAAATGACAGTTAAGAATGATTGCTGACGATTAGGTGACGTTTTCAAATTAGCCATATTGTATTTTGTTCGACGAATGATATCTTACAATTGAAAAAATCGGCCCTTAAAATAACAATTTAATGTTTTCATAAATGATAAGAAAAATATATTTTAAAAAAATATCACAAAAACCCAAGAGTTTTATAACATCATTATTCAGTTCACAAAATCTTTTATACACTAGAGTAGGTAACTACCGGTACCTAATTATTCCATTTTACTTTATATGCGAAAAATTTCCAGAACCAAAAGTTAACTAAATGTTTATGCTACCAAACTCTTTCCTCAACTTTTAACAAAACAACAGCATTAATGATGTACTACCATTGTTGCAATTAGCATTAATTGACCATTTAAAAGTAAATTTTAAAAGGCGGCTTATTTTTCTCGTCAATCTTGCATGAACCCAAATAATTTAACAGTCAAACTGATACCAATTTTTTTGGGAAGGAAGTACGTACGTAGGTACATACTTTATTTACCTAACAAAAAACCTTGATGTTAAAGTTACTAGAAATAACAAACCATTATCATATAGTGAGTGAAGTCTACTGTAAAATTAAAATGTCTTTAACAGAATGGACTATTTTATATTATCATCAAAAAATTGTGGCAAAATAAAAACTTGACATAATTTTTGTGCAACTTTTAACAAACAAAATAAATGAATGTGTACCTACATCATAATAACGACAAGCTTCTTCTTCTACCGGCCTTCATCTCTCTTACTGTAGGATCTGCTAATCATCTTTGTCTATATAAATATTTATTAATTACAGGTACATTTACAGATTACAGTCAGACATGCATAGCTTACATTGTTAGTACAGTAACAGACTAGACAGCAACCTTAAATTAGTGTACACAACATGATTTTTAAACAAACAACCGCATTTGAAGAAAAGTATCATAAAAGGTAAAATTACACAAAAAGGTACACTAGGTAATTAAAGTTATAACTGTATGAGGCAGAGGATACCTCGTCGGCCCAGCATATCTTGATGGTCTTTATTGTAATGACGGCAAGCGTTTTTTTTTTAAGTTAGCTATTACTGTCCCACTGCTGGGCAAAAGCCTCCCCCAAACTTCTCCAGTGGTCGCGGTTACTGGTCTGAGCTGGCCAGTCTTCACAGAAGTGATCCAGATCATCTCGCCATCGTTATCTGGGGCTGCCTTTCGGGCGACGTCCATCAGTAGGCACCCAGTAGGTGACGATCTTAGTCCATTTTTTAACTTTTATTTACAAATAATTTATTTTTATCCCTTAAAAGACTTTTTTAAATAATCTTACACCTATAAATCTATTTTTTTTATAAATAAGCCTTGCTAAATAGGTATCTTAAAAAATGATATGTTCCTATTAAAGGACACTTAGATAAAGCTAAACCGAACAATATATCCCCGTAAATAGCGGATTTCAGGATTGATAGATAACTTAATCCGAACCACTGTTCCATTTTGTTCACTTACGCAATTCGCTTTTATAACTTGCCTTACCCAAGGCGAAATTCGTGGATACTTGTTCAAGGGCAACGATTGTACGGCGAAACAAAAGATTTTATGGTTATATCCATAGCCGACCATTAACTTAGGAAGCTTACTGGTCGATTCTATCGTAAAAGCAATTATACCCGTGCTTACACGAAACAAAATCACATTAGTGGGGCTCAATCCAATTTGCAAAATTTTTATTGTGAATCCTCGTGATTTAGTAGTCCTAGTTATTTTATAGTACTTTTAGGCGATTATTTCCTTTAACACCAAATAAAATATTTAAGTTAACAAATTAGCGTAAAAACCAATCGTTTGAGCTGCCTTAAACTATCAACATTTCTCCATGCACTTTAGAAATCTCAGAAATCTAAGTTTTATGTAATTTTAGTTGCAATAAAGACCTTATTGAACATTCTTAGAACGGTTCCTTTTAGATAAACCCTGATGAGTGACTCTAACGATTTAATGATGATGGCATTAGACATCGACTATGGAAGCACTAAGTGAATGCAAACATTGACAAGACGACGCCAAAAACTAAAACAATGCAATGCTGAATTCACAGGAAAACCTGAAAACTTCGAAGCACTTCTAATAAGTAAGTGCCGAAAACTAAATTATTACAATGGTAGGTTGATGCAACAGATACTAGGACAAAAATGTAATACAAAAAAAAAATAACTTTTTAAAACCAATAACACACGTTCACTTAAAGTTTTGGAAAAAACTCCACCGACAAGAGTCTTATGATGTTACTCATACAAATACCTAAATATAAAAATAAAAGGAATTTAAATTGCACTTGTAAAAAGCAAGTGTGTCAAACAATTCATATTAATAAGTTTGTTTAGTGACATTAACAAAAATATAATTTAAAACATTTGGACTATTTCTTTTATTTGAATTGTTCCCTAGTAATTTTATAAATTATTAACTTATTTGTTCTAGGTAGCAAAACTGTTGCATTTTTTATTTCGCCTCACATTCTTGTAAATACGAACTAACTACCGCATCCTTATTACGCACTGCGTAAATTATGATGGTTGATTGCACTGAATAGATGATTGATTGTATGAGGAAGATTAGTTTTGTTGTTTAGACTTCCATATTGATCCACATAAGAAAGTTTAATTGCTACGCAAAGTTTCAAGTTGTAGCTCTCGTAGTGAGTTTTATGTAATTAAACGCTTCCAAGTATTCTAGTTCTAGCTGCTCTAGAATCTAACAACGCTTTACGCACTAGCTAGATTATTACCAACTCGTAGTGTGCAATGCAATTAAAAATACGGTGAATCAATGCCTTCCGTTATATTGTGACTTTACGAAATAAACATTGTAGAACACACGGCCGTTTTAGATAACATGTTGATGTTGGGCAAATTCTTAATGACATCCTCTCAGCCTAAATACCGGCTGACTATGTTACCTAGCTTGTGACAATCTCGGTTCAACAATCTATGAATATTTGCCTAGACTGTGTATTTCAATTAATAATATTTGAGTACTAGTGTGTAAATAGCGATAAGAAAATGTTATCTACAACAATTCAGCGAGCGACGCTCATTACTTATTTATATTCCTACTAATAAATATTATTGAAAGTAAAGATCGCAGGATCGCACTGGATGCAGACCGCTCACAACCGGTCGCTGAGGAAAACCGTCGGAAAGGTTCAACAGTGGACGTCCTTTGACTGATAATGACTCTGTGGACGAGCGACCAGCACGAAGGTTTTCAAGATGAGTTTTTCAACCATCCATCTCTAAGATCTCGGAGCTCTATTTTTGAATCACTCGCTTGTATATGGCGTGTGATTTTCATTCGAAAATCAGTAAAAAATCAACGAAAATCACGCGAAATGTAGACGTGATTACTCACAAAATGAAAAACTTTTTTGCAAATCCGTCCTGTGTAGATCTCAACTGATTTTCATTCCAAAGTTGGACTTAAATAAATGAATATCACACGCCATCTTAACCCGTCAAGTGATTCCTGGCCACACCTCTGTCTTTGAGCGAAAAGAGCTAGACGCGTTTTACGGACAAACGTCTGTCCGTAACTAAATTCGTTATCTTTGGCGCCTACGTTCACTCAGTTTCTGTGGTTGGCCGGGCGTATAAATTTGCACAACCAATCAGAGAATACTTCTGAACATATTTCTAGTACTGACCAATTGGCAACAAGCAACAACAGTTCTGCAAGATAATATTTTTTTCGTCCTGGCCTCAGTGTCCGCCATTACTGTTGTTGTAACGCAATTGTTCCGTGAGTGCTAAAGGTAAAACTGTCTCAAGCAGTTAAACGGGATGTGTATATTACGATAATTATAGATGAAATTACTAAGAAAGAAGTGTAGAATATGTTTTAAGCATTGGTTTTAGCAATTTTAGTAAATAAGTTGGTGAAAAAAGTGCCAGACTTTTCTATCGGAACGGTCAGTCCGCCATTACGATTTCGCGGTCGGTGTCGCTGCGTAAATAATTATAATTTGGGTAGTCATTTGTCTTATTTCTTGTGAACTTTGTTGTGAAAATTAATGGCAAGTAGTTAATCTATAGAATAGAGTAGTGTATAAGTGTCAATACTATCACAAATTTGTGTTTCAAAGTGTTGTTTACAGTGACGAAAGTTTACAAAAACAAAGTGGAGATTTTAACCAATGGATTAAATATTATGTAAGTTATAAAACTCTATTACACATATTTCAGTGTATAGGTTATTTCCTATACTTTATAATGGTATATGATTTATAAGGTATAATTATAACCACAATGTGATATTTTGATAAATCCTGATGAAGGTCATCAAAAATTTTGGTACATAAATTACCCTGAGCACTACTGCCATCTTCCGTTTCGAAAAGCTCGACGCGTGACGGGTTAAAGCGAGTGATTCAAAAATAGGGCCCCCGATTTCGATCCCCGGTCCAGAAATTATAAATGATACTAATATCAGTGACACTGCGGTATCGTATGCAGTTATAATAACGGCTAGTTTTCAACAACTAAGTGTAACCTGGGGCCCTATTTTTTTTTCAATCTTGTCATGAAGGCGTGTGATTCTCTTTTCAAATGAAAATCAGTTGAAATCCATTCAGAAGTAAAGTGAATCAAAAAAATAAACTTCTTACATTTTTTACTACTTGCGTCTATATTTAGCGTGATTTTCGTTGACTTAATTGATTTTCGGACGAAAATCGCTCAGAATATTTATTGACGAATAGAGCTCCTCTAGTGTGCTGGCGACTGTACTTGCTTTGGGATTTTGTCTAATTTTTACTTCCTGCCTCAACTGCTTATTTCTATAAACCCCATGAAGAAAGATGATTTTAATGAGCCGTGTATTTATCGCGACGAGATAAAATGCCGCATGTACTGAAATAGTCTCAGGTATTTTCCATCAAATACTTTTAGTTGCTTTGGTATTATAAATTTTATAATACGGACGAAGTCTTATTTTCTTATCTGTAGTAAATTTAAGTTCCAGACCGTTCTTTGTGACGCGGTCTTGTAACAAACAGGATTTGGATTTACGCGTCTGATCCTCTTTCGAATTTCGCGCGAGAGTGAACTTGGCAAAATTGAATTACTATCTAAGAGTAAGTACAGTGTTCTGAGAAATGTGCCAACTTATGAACGAGCACTACATCTTTCTAGATGCTGTCGTAAGTTCAAAAATAAAAGTATCATTTCAGTGAATTATTTTTATACTTAGGTAGGTAACTAGTAGGTACGACTTACGTTCCTTACACATTTATTAAATTAACCAATCAAATTTACCTCAGCTGATGGGCAGCTTTTTGGAAATTGTGCAGTGTGTATTACCAGTGATGACATACGAATCCGAAACATGGTCTCTAACTATGGGCCTCACAAAGAAGCTTAAAATCACACAACAATCGATGGCGAGAGCTTTGCTCGGTGTTTCTCTACGAGATTGAATCAGAAATAAAGAGATATGTGAAGGATTAAGGTAACGGACATAACTCTGAGAATCAATTAGTTCAAGTGGCAATGGGCAGCAGGGCACATAGCGCGGAAAAGTGATGCCGTTGGGGCAGAAAAGTTCTAGAATGGAGACACTTTGACCAAAGGCGCAGCGTGGGATATCTATCTACAAGATGGACAGACGACCTTATAAAGAACTCAGGATCACACTGGATGCAGACCTCTCACAACCGGTTGCTGTGGAAAACCATGCGGGATAGCAGAGTTCAGCAGTGGACGTCCTTTGGCTGATAATGATGATGATAATGAGATCTCGATGTTAATTGTAACTTGTAGTCTTTTGAAACATTGTCAGTTGAATCTTTAATAAAACAAATAAAATGCAATTTCATTGTAAATGCTTTTATTTACGCCACGATACAAATACAATTGAGGTGTAATAAAAAATGGGATACAATTAATTAAAATTACAAACCAAAAAATGATAAATTCGTAATAAACATTCAACATTCCATTGATGCTAGGAAGATTTAAAATATAAAATAACCTTGTGCATAAATCTTATTTGGCTGAAAAAACTTTATAATGATAACAAAAAAATAATTAATATTAAATGAAACCAATTCCAGTAATTGACTGAAAATCTTGCGTTTCGCAAAAAAAGTTATTGAAATATGAAGTATGAAAAATGTACATGACTTCCCTAGTTCTTATTACGTAACATTGGGAGTTAAGCACATCATGATTGCGTTATGAAATGGATAATGATTTCCTTGTTCTATTTTCATTTTAGCCCACCAATGCGTGTAATTAGACGAGGTTCAAGTTTTGACTGTCTTGTTTTCGTTAAAGTGGGCTTGTAAAAAAACTTATTTTCTCGAACAAATATAATATCTCAAACACCATACACCGTCTGAAAAATATCTCCATGCTAACGCCCAATCATATCTCTTAACATTTTTAAAGAATTTGATACAAGACCCTCGGAATCTTTTAACATATGGATCCGAGGGTCTAAAGAGTCTCCTTCGAGACAGAATTTCGGCAAGCGGGTATTTTCAATTTGCCCGCTAGTCTTATCACAGCCACTGTACAACATGGTACTAATCTTAACTACGGTAATTGCCACGGAACAGAGAAAAGGTTGGTATGGGCCATCATACTTCATTTTTGTAGATATGACGCTCACATGCACGACACTTTCCCATGTTAACTAAAACATGCAAGTAAAGCAAGCTGCGGCCACAGTCTTAAGCTGAAATTTCTGTAATATCGCCTCGATAAGTTCAATCATCTGATTTTCTACATCAAACTTCTGTTTTTTAACATATCTTTATTAGATCGATAAAAGTTGTATTTTTTTTATTTTTATTTCTAATATACTTCTCAATCAACAAATACACGAAAACACGAATTTTGTATCAGCGTTTTTTGAGCGCCCCCCTTGTGTTTGACAGGTAAAACCGTGTCGAGACTTGCTCCACTGTAAACAAATCACAGTCACTCCAGGAGCTCTGTGATTGGTCATTAGTTGGTTTGTGTTTTATAAGAATGCATTCCACTGATTTACCCTTCCTCTATTCTTTATCTGTTCCGTGATATTTGCCCACAAACACGCTCTTGTCCCAGTAACTAGTGAAAAAGAAGGATAGCTGCATCAATTCACAATAGTACGTTACACGAAAATTGTTTAAGTAACATCGAGCCTCTAATTTACATTCAGAATGTTTGTGAACAAACTGATAAAAAAACGTCCCTAGGTACGGAACACTAACTAGACTTATTTTAATTAAATACTAACAAACCAACGACCGCAATACTGAATCACGCGACTACGGCGTCTACGTTGCAAGAAAACCTTTTAAATACTTATTTATTACTTTAAGTTTTCAAATACAACCAAAATAAAATACACAAGAGTATACTGTAATAGTATATTACTTGCATCGTAGACGAGAGAGACATTCACAATAAATAAGGCATCCCACGCACGGTACGACTATTTGGTCGAGTTGCCGGAGCTACCGACTTTTGTTTTGATCCATTTGTTGGTGCGCGTCAAAATGTCCGGTTGCTGGGAAGGGTCCTGCCAAGCTTCGATGCCAACCTTTTTGATCGCTTCGCAAGAGACGATGGGGTTACTGTAACAAGGAAATCGTTGTTTACTTCACTCTTCTTCTTCATGTAGGTGGTTTTACGGTATTACTCAAACCTGTGGATTATAACTATTTACTTCCAGAAGTTTTTTAATGCAATACCTAGGTGCAAAAAAACGCTAAAACTAATAAATAATAAAAATTATAGAAGTTCCCATTCATTTAGTTGATGATCTTGATAGTTTAATATAAATACAAATCATTAACGCAGTTTTTGTAAAACATGCAAATTACAACAAGTGCAGAAACATCATGCTAGAAAGCCTTCACTAATATCTCACTTGTTTATCAATAAAATTGACACTACATACTAACATAGATTTAAAGTTGTAAGAACAACATGAGCCCCTTTTACTAAACAATCAAATTAATTATTTATTATCAAGAGTTCCCAAATTAAACTCAAAATGTATTCAATGTAGATCCAATATTTGATGCTCATAAACGCGTTAAATATTACGTATTTTAATATGTCACATACCTCTCAGAAGGCGGTTGGAACACGTCCTTCTGTATAGCAGTGACGGCAGAATTGTCGCAGATAAGTCGTGCGAGTGTAGCGCGCCTTATCTCGAGCAACTGCCGCTTTGTGAAACTACCCGCCTCATCTGTGTGCGTGTAGAAGTACCGGTCGCCGGCTCGGGTGCGCCAGAGTTGTTCCTCTGTAAAAGATAAAGGAATATACTCGTACGTTAGAAAATTATCAAGGCAAGAAACTCAAACAGGTAGTCTAGATGTCAAAAATATCCCTGTATTTCATATCAACAATCATGTTGTGTATACTTTTCATGGGCTATGGTCCAATTACTGTTTAGTTATAATTTTATATAAGCAATTTTTGCTAGAACTGAAGGGTTAGCGGGATATAGTTACAAATAAAATAACAAGACATTTTTTTCATAATTCGTAGTCAGTAAAAGGTAAGGAATCACCTCTGTAAGTACCTACTGTTCTAAATATTCACCCTGTATTATTTTATCCATCATCACCAATGATATTCTCAATTGCATCAACCAAAGTTATTTGTGTTATGTTTATTTCGAGGACCACCTCGGCAAGTTCCACTCAGATGGAAATCTACACCAAAATGAATGTACCGTCGTGTACTGACTAAGTACGCTGGGTTTCAAGCCGTCGCCGCTTCGAGGTCCTAGGTTCGATTTCCGGTCGGGTCAATGTAGGAATTGTTATGTCTGATAGCCATAATACAAGTGCAGCTCACTTTGGGATCAGAGCAATGTATCCAAAAAATTTTCAAATATCAATGATACTCACTAAGGAAGCAAGTAGCCGTGGGTCCCAGCAGGGAACCTGGTAGAGGCGTCTCGGCCATCATGCCCACAACGAGGTCCACGTCTCCAGGAGCCTCGTACAGCTGGCTCAGTTTGTCTACCGTCTGTTGAAGAAAGATATTGATTTTGAGACCTTTACTACCAGCTATACCTACAAGAAACGACCAATTAGTTAGTAGGTAAAGTTCTAACTTTTGGAGTTTTTCGCTTATATCGTTAAAACGGTGTGTCGTAGAGGAAAAAGTGTGTCTTTTACGTAAAGAAAGCGTCACGCTTCGAAAACTTGGTAATTAGATTTGTTTAAATTTAATATAAATGGCCAAAATGTAATGATATGGTATATTTTCAGGATCGCCTTAAAAAGTCCTTTCAAACGATATCACATATGGTAGGCTTCCGATTTGGGCGTCCCTATAAGCAGGGATTGTTAGTATGACTACCATCTGGGCCCCAGAAGGTTCTTCAGAAGGTTCCCAGATGTGTTCAGGATGCCCAGATTGCTAAGGCTCCAGCTCACGTACTCTACACCGGCTTCGAATATTTATTTAATGAGCGAACTACCAGTAGACAATGTTCTTCTGCGAAAAAGTTGAAGGAGTTTTACCATAGTACACAAATCAATATCGGAAAACCTCAAATAACGTACCTCTTGAGGAATAACATCACTTAAGTGCTGAAAGGTGGTCGCTTGAGGCAAGCCACACAGCACGCGGTACTGCAAATATCCAGGCAAGCCGTGATCGCGCCCTCTCTGGATGTCAATGGCCAACACGTCCAAACCACCCAGCCAGCGGTGACGAAGCTGTAAAACAAATAAATAAATATTTAGACACAAATCACATTACATTGATCCCCAAATTAAGCAGCTAAAGAAACTGTGTTACGGAAGGAGAAACAACGGTGGAACCACATAGAAAATTATAGTCTCCATATTTGACCCGACCGGTAATCGAACCCGGGATTTCGAAAATGGCGACACCTTGAAACCCTCAACTTGCTAAACACTCCATCACAGAGGTTGTAAAATAAAATTGTTAGCAACTTATTAAAACAAATGCTACTCAGCACTAACATGAGCTAACAAAGTTTTAAACAGTCAATTAACACTGATGTTGCGATCAATGACCTGAGCTACAAAAGTGACAATCAAAACAAAATGCACTAACACCACGTCCAAATATTTCATCTTTTAATATGTCTTTCTTACACATAGAGTGCCAGGGTAAAGACCTCGGCTGAATTTTATTATGTATTAATTTGAACAGAATAGACTTTGATAAGGTAAATATTATTATGGTTTTGTTTCATACCTACACATAATATATTCACACATTATAATCCAGTCAAAGAAAAACAACTAATTAATATGCCTCCTTTGCTTAAACTCACAATAGTATTGTATTCAAAAATTGTAAAAGATTACTCATGTTTATGTCAAATCCTGTTTTTTCGTAAATTTTAGTAACTGTAGCCTTGGTTAAATTTCTATTCTTTCACGAGGTTTGTGCATGAACATTTGGTTCTTCGAGAATAATATTTGGACATGTGTAGTTAAATATAACCGGCAAAGTCAAACAAGCAGTGTCACACTCATTGTTCAAAACATTGTCTGAATAAACAACCGAACATATTATTATTCATAACATTGGAACCTTTCGTGAATGAATAATACACTAATGTTCAGGATGAGTATAATCATTATTAATTATTGTTTTGCTGATACTCAAAACATGAGTTGTGGAAATCTAGGTAAACGAGTCAGCAAGATTTCTATAACAAATGCGTAGTTATTGATAAAGGTCAGAAAGTATTTCTACATAGACAGTATTTAATGAAGATGTCAAAATAAGTGCATGTTCTTTTTTCAGAACTAATTTTTGCTTGAGTCACTGCCATGACTCAAATAATACAAATATTGTGGTTATTACACAAACATCTGCCTATAGCTGGGTTCAAGCAACTACACGCATAGGAGTTTGTAGTGTGCACTACTAATACGATCGTCCAAATATAAAAAAAAGTTTAATACTCACATCATCATCATAGTTGAAGTCCAACCCCTGGCTCTTCTGCGTGACCATTCCCTTCAAAAGTTTCTGGACCATCCCCTTTTGGCTTAACATCTCTGGCTTGAAGTAGCTGTCCATCAATCTGGAGGTGTTTCCTTCAACCTCGATGTCTTGGTCGAAGAGGCTGTTGACGAAGTGGAAAGCTGCGGTCGCAAATGAGTTGGTGACAGTCGGGTCGATGTCAGAGTTGTAGCCCGTGTCGTACGCGTCGTAGAGCTCGTCGAAGGCTTTGCCTAAAATGTGATGAAATAATCTGAGTTGGCATTCGTCAATTGGAACACTAATACCTAAGTACCTATAGAACTTATAATCACCAAGCACCGATGAATTTACCTTTATGCTAGGTATAAGGACTACTATTCGGATCAATTAAATTAGCAAGCATGGCAATCCCAAAACAAGGTAAGTAAATAATATGAGCAAAGCAAATTTTAAAGAAAGGCACGAGGGGTCCTTGGCGGAACAGAGTACCAAGTTAGTAGCCCAAAGTTCGTCGCCACAAAAGAAAAGAAGAAGTTTATTTCCTTTTAGGAGGTTTAAGTTAAGTTACAATCTACCAGAATCTATCTAAAACCTTTGCCAGTACATTCATACATAGATTTAATATTTATTTTTACATATTTGTAAGAGCTGTCAACTAGTTCTTGAACATGCTGTAGCTCAAGTACAAAAGTCCTCCTCGCCTCATGGCATACGTCATAGTAATAGCATCATCTATGGTTGATAGCGGCCAACTACTAATATAGCCTGTTCATCAACTGGTCATGAACTTCTAGTCATCATCAGCAATTACCTGTAAGAGCCGGCAGCCAGTGCTTAAAAGTAATATGCTGTAGCTCAGCCACGACGATCCTTCTGGCCTCGTGGTAAAGGCGGTCTGAGTTCCATCCAGGGTTGATGGTGGCCAAGGCACGGGCGATGCGGTTGTGCTCTCTCACCCAAAGAGTGTGGAAGCTGGTGAGCCAGGGATGCATGTTCGCGCGGATGTCACCTTGAACAAAATATGAGACCAGTTTAGATACTTTATCTGTGTAAAATATAATGTTTTATGACCATTAAATAAAAAAATTTGCTTACAAACGTAAGTAAGAAATTATAATAACTTCATACAGATTGGGTAGAATAAGATAGACAGAAACTATAATAAAATAAGAATAAATTAATAAGTATATCGGAAGCTCATAAATATTATGGTACATGGTAGCAATCCCGTATCTAACTATTCTAAGCCATTTTATGTCTTCACATCTATTATGTAGATTCTAGCTAGACTGTAGACCCTACTAAGTAGTAAATCAATTGCTTTCTTACTATAAGTACCTGTGGCAAAATCGTATCACATTATAATATTTAATAATTAAATTCACGATAAATCATATTGGCTAGACCTACTCTGTTATAATTTTAATGAGGTTCATACCTAAACCTAAACTGCTATCTTATCAGTGAACAATCCCGACGCGATTTCAATCTTTTATCGCTGTTTTATCAGCATAATATTGTCATTGCGTTTATTATCAAATAAAAGGTTTACAACTAGAACTTTCCTAAGAATAGGTGAAAACTTTTCATGTGTTACCGGCGTGATCGTAGTCTGATAAAAAAATATAAACGGGCACCATTTTTTATTGTACTCGTATTTGTGAAGTCAACTTTAATGGTTTTATTGTATTTGTAAAGTCAACTTCATTGGTAATTTATCGAAAAATCTGGGTAAATTCGCATTTAAATTCTATGCCAAATACTTGACATCTAAGAAACTAGAACACACAAAATACTATCGAAAATGAATTAAAAAATCTAAGAGCCCTAAAACCAAAAGTCTTTAGTCCATCTTCTTATCCAAACATAGTTTGGCTTGCCAGTATTTTCCTACTTACCGGCATTGAAGCACGTTCCAGTCCCAAGACACTTCTCACTAGGGTTGGAAGCCAAAGGCAGCAATTCCTCATCGTCAATCGTGGAAGTCTTCAGGAGACCACCAGTCTTCTCTCTCAAGGCGGCTGCGTCACGGCTGTTCGATCCGTAAATGTGAGAACCGTCCAAGAAGTGAGTGGCTTGGTTCATCTGTTGACAAAGAAGTTGACTTTTAGGTGAAGTTATGAAATTGAGAAAAGCTGATGTATGGATTTGGATGTTGTCTTTCAAAAGGTCCAAGATAAAACCTTGGCCCTAAGCAAATGACCAAAGGATAAAACGCTGAACAGTACATGTCTTTATGAATCATTTGAACCGTCCTCTGTTATATGGAGCTAATAACAAAAAGTTGTGATGATGTGACTTCGATCATTATCTTCTATGCTTTAATGTCAACAAAACCTTATTTATCCTAAGGTGCGAAGAGTTAAAAAAAATTGAGTCCTATGTCAGAACAAAGTATAAGGTTAAGTATAAGTACTCAGGTTGGCCGAAGTAAGGAGAACATGGCCAGGTGGGGATTTTTGGCAAGCTCCGATGTGGACTGTGTTTGCGGTGTAGTGCAAACTATGGCACACTTAACATCGTGCCCGGCGTGCCCCAACACCTGCACGCCAGCGGATTTAATGAAATGCAGTCGATCCGCAATACAAGTGGCTGAATTCTGGGCTGCTACGTTGTAATTTCTCCATTATAATTCCTCCATATGGGTTTCCATCGACACGCTAAGAAGAAGAACAAAGTATTGTCTTCATAGTAGCTTTGTGGTAGTTCATATCATCAGTCACGAGTATAGTATTTTGATTCGTTGTGGATACCTTCATCAATAAGCAAGAAGCTTATTTATTCACAGCCGTTTTACACGCGCTCATTATCAAAGTCTCTGATTACAATGAATACTAAGGAGCGACTTAGTCACAGACCGACATACTTATGTACAACGCAGAAATAAATATGCGAAAAAGTAAACTTTGTATGAGACAAGTAGGAGTGATTAAACTCGTAAGTGTGCTTAATAAATATTAATTCGATATGATGATGAACATGACAAGTGTATCCGTTGAAAATATGAACCAATCGTTGTTTACAACTGCTTTCGTTCCTACCTACGTATGACTTATATTAATTAATTATGACCGTTGTAAATATGTATTTATTAATACCAAAAAGTATCTTTACAACATTAAATTAAAACCGTTTAATGATTTTCAGATTTAATGTTTAAGCGTAACTATTGTGTTTTGTAAAGTATCTTTAAAATAAAGGTTTTTTGCAAATTGTGTGTCTATTGACATTTCCTAATGTTTTTAGTGTATTGCTGACTGTGGATCCTTCAATGTCGCTGTTAAATACTCATAATGTCATACAAGGTCAAGGGTACTAAATATCAAATATTCAAATAGCTATTAAAGTACTCTTACAAACATTGAAATAGCTACATTATTTGAACAGCACGATAGGGTTGACTGTTAAAACAAAGTTTTGTGTTACTGCTCAAATCCGATTTCAGGCTAATATGCAAATAACATATCCTTCCTAACACGCTGATAATGAACCGATCTATTCTAACTTAAACTAGTTTGACCTAAATTGGTATCACGCTTATCAGTAACACGTTTAAGATAAGGCATTCACAACTCCAACCAAAATCGAAACAAAATCTCTAACTAAAACAAATCAATCCATAGTCTCTTCGTTAGGAAAAGTAACAATTAACAGCCAACCCTAACAACTCGCTAGTTTAAATCAACATGTAACATGAAGCTAGACGTCACGTATCCAACCGAACACATTCTCCATTGTTATGTTCCTCATACTGAGAAAGCAGCGATGAAATTTTCCACTGGATTTCTAGCAACATCCAATCGGTCACGTAGTGTTCTTAGTAAGCTCAGCTTCTAACAAGATAGGACATTGATTTTAATGACCATTGAGTAGACAATACTTAGGTAAGACCTATACATATAATTAAATTAGTGTACTTACACTATTTGATTCGGAGTAAAACTAGAATACCTACGAACCTTGGCTACGAACGTATCCTATTGATAGTAGTGTGCCGGGATCATTGAACTACTATTGTAGGAACTGATATCACGAACAAATTTTGTGCTCATACACAAATATAGTACAAATCATAATTCGAAATTCAAATTTTCAAAGAAAACGTCACAATCTTGTCGTCGTTTTTACGACCCATTTTTGCTTGGCATAGTTTCTCTATACGTTCTCGTAGTAGTACCAACTCACTGGCCGGGATCAACTTCTCATAATCGTTGCTCGATGATAGCTCGTACATGAACTATACTAACGAGTTGTTATGTCTGTTCATAATTAGCTAAGATGACGTCAATAGCAAAGTTCAAAACATGCCACACCTCCGCATTTGCCAGATTCACTTTCTAGAAGTTTCTCTAACACAACCGTGACCTCAATCATTTAATGCTTCGAGATCTATGAGGGTTTGCCAAGTCCAAAATTAGTTCAGATATTCAAAAGCGTGGGCAGAGCCAAATTTAGTTTAGTTTTCTACATAAGGAAAACGCGGCAATGTATTTTTGCATGCAATGCCAGTCAGTTATCAAGGCTTGAACAAGTAAACAAAGTACCTACTAATATTTTTTTTTTCCCAGTTATCGTTTTTTTAACGAAAGGTCTTTGTTGTTTTGTTTTTACATTTATCTATGCTATGGTTTATAAGTAAAGCACTTTTCCAAGAAGATATTTGGGGTTAATTAATAGACTTCCATTATCCATCAAAATTGAGATACGGAAAAGCTACATAGCTTTTCCGTTTATCATTCACATTCCACTTATCATGAAGAAGTAAAAAAAAGTCGATTTAAATCTCAACCATGCGGCCAAGTTGTTTGATGATGAATATATCGATATTCCATGAAGACGAGTTGATGCTAAATGTAACGAATACTTTGTTGACTTGAACCGCTTTAGCTCCATCCGTTGAGATGATCTATTCCTGCCTTCATCTAGCGTAACAGAATCAACCTTGATCGGACTGCAATGCCCTGTGACGCGGCTAATGCAAGTGCAGTATAGCGCACTATGCAACGGACATTAGCTATGTTTAGAATACCACCGGATCCAACAATTGAAACCATTTGCAAGACTTCTCTAGATGAATTCTGAAAACTTATGTAACTCTCAAATGCATGTTTACATGATGTCAGGGTTCATGACAAAAACCCGTAAGACATACTTTCCTTTTTAGGGTTCTGTAGCCGAATGGCAAAAACGGAACCCTTAAAGTTTCGTCAAGTCTGTCTGTCCGTCTGTCTGTCTGTCTGTCAGTCCGTCCGTATGTCACAGCCACTTTATGCTGAAACTATTAGCATCAACTAGGTAAGTAGGTGTATCTTGTTCACCGCTTTCCGATTTAGATACAAAAAGTTAAAAGAAAAGATATTTAAAACCAAAAATAAAATTTTACTCAAACCTATGTGTGTGGATGGATAGGTCTCTTAAAGTGAAATTGAGGTTTCTAATACCATTTTTTCAACTTTCAACGAAAATTGGTTTGAATGAGATCGAACCCGTAGTTTTAATACATACAAACACTATGAAAAACAAAGTTATTTTTGCTGTCAGAAAATATTGTGACATTTTCGTTAGGTGGAAGTAAGTGGACCCCGAATTCAGTTAAGGGTGGCACGGAACCCTCAGTGCGCGGGTCCGACCCGCACTCAGCCGATTTTTTTAAATATCGGTGTTCAATATCGGTACCCTCTTTTTGTTTATTAAGTGGTTTTAAAACAACTTAAAAAGCGAACATAACAAACTAACTGTAGTACAGTTTGTTTCCTTTAGTTTATGTACGCACTACGCAGTAAAAAATGCTGATATTGGACGTATCGAATTCCTTGTGACAAAGGGAAATGATTTATTGATGTTGGCAATTTGCAAATCAAAACAAAACCCAACAAAATAACAAGCTTACTAGTTGGACGCGTAATATATAAGTCTTTAGATATAACTTGCCATATTACCTACCTAACATTCGATTCATTTTTAAGATGAAAGAGTTATAAGATAGAGTCATAACAATCTACTTACGACATTCAGATAGACACAAAGTATGTAATAGGTAACCAGTAAAAAATCAATTCGTTAGATTTGATCTTTGAACGATATCACAATATACTGACAATGCCCAATGATGAGCTGATTCATATCAATAAAAGATATGAAATATTTTAACTAGCTCATGAAAAACTTAAATGGTTGAAGAGGCTTTCAATTACAAAGTTCACTCAGGTCAACATATCGACAAGGACATTCTTCTAGTTCACATGTTCAAAAAAACAATTGGATTTCTAGTTCCAAAAACCAAATCAAACAAATCTGGAAGGTAGTCAAATTTCTGATGCAAAATATTTTATGATAACATACAATTTAAACAAAGGATTATGACGTTTGTGACGTCACATATTCGTCAAAAGTACACGAAATAGATAAGCCCATAACTATTAAGATACCATTCTTATTTACGTACATAACACAATTATACTATCTTAATCAGTCTTACTAAATTTCTTGCCACGACGTTGCTGCGTGATTTTAAATAAATGCCTTGAACGTATCCATTCACAATAATGAATCATTGTGAGTATCTACTGTGTCACAACATACGTCTGTATTAAACTGGTTATTGAGACGTTTAAGGAAATCAATAATAATAAGAACTAACAAAAGGGTAAATAATATTATGACGACCATAAGTATCTCAGTGCTAATTTGCTTTCGGTTCAAGATACTTTGAAAGGAAATGACGTTAGCAAAAATGTAAATAATTCAGAAGGCAAAGTTTCACAATTGACTGCATTTACTGAATAGCTCGTCAAAAATATCAGCTAATTTTGTAAAACAACTTGTTAGTGAAGGTCTTCAGGAAATGAAAAATGATATTTCTAATTGGTAAGTAGTCTAAATAGTTAATCCAACACTGAATATTTTCAGACCTCTTTAAAAGTGGTTTAAGAGATTTTGATTAATTTTGACAAAGATGGATATTTTTTGATCCACTAAGACGAAGAAAGGTGTTTATGGGAATCCTGTATTTTTGCGGATGAAGCAATGTTTTCTTGAAATTTTTTACCTAATATAATTGATATGATGACAAAAATTCAGCCACGAAACACACCAAACAGACTTAAAACAGAAGAGTAAACACTATCAATAGCAAAACTGACCTGTTCCGAAGCTCCAAAAGTGCAGTCTCCTCGATACGTCGTCACCGACCTGGTGTACTCCATGCAAGTCACATACTGGCTCTTGAAGAACGGGTCTTCGTACGGCACCGAGATGGGCATACAACTCGGATGGATGTACCGTGGAGTCAGTGAAAAGCCATCGTTGTCGCAGCAACGAATAGCTTGATTGGTGTGGACTGGGGACAAAAGAAAAGTTTTAAAGATATCAAATACTAGCGAACCACTAGTAGAAGATATGTAGCAATAATGTGGGTTTATACCGGCAAAAGATTTTATCAAGTCGGTCCAATAGTTTTCTATTTAGATGAATTCAGGCACCTACTAACCGAAGGGTACCTAATAGTACTATAACTCTTTCACTCAGCTCTTTCATATCTTGGCTATGAGAAATCCACTAAGGTTTTGTAACAATGTCCAGCTCCACCAGGAAAAAACATCGGAAGTATTAAACTGTTCAAAACAATACTTATGCAGTGTACCAATAATGGATAACGATTATTATCGGTACTGAGTACTCGTAATAAGTTATTGATTCTACGTCTTGTTTACTAGAATGTAATATTTTATACTTAATCAAATTAGACACTTTGATTTACTTACTTGTTTTCCTAACTGGAGTATGAACGAGGTCGTGGTAGATGAACTGACTCCAGACGGCCAAGGCGATGGTCTTCGTATCATCAGGTTTGTCAATGTTGCCAGCCATTTTCGTGCTTACCACTCTAGCAGAGGGCAAGGCTTTGTGGCTCAGAGCACGCCTTGGCTAAAAAAATAACGCAGAATTTATAATAAGTGAATAACAATAATTAAATATTATCTATATATCTATACATACATATAATAAGACTGTAAAAGATCGATTTCTGTACATTGAAGATTTTTATGAAAAATTGTTACAGGGGGTCTTAATTACCGTAATAGAAGCCAAAACAACAATTTTTAAAATTTTTGTCTGTCTGTCTGTCTGTCTGTCTGTCTGTCTGTTTGTCCGGGCTAATCTCAGAATCTACTGGACCGATTTTGATGGGGCTTTTTTTATTTGACTCAGCATCACTTGGAGAGTAAACTAGGATAGAAATAATCACGCCAATAGACTTAGGGGGTAGGCAGAAAATATATATATTCGCACCCCCGGTGCGACACTGTCACTTATGCAAAAATGAAGTTTTTCAGGAGAGGCATTTAAAACTTTGACACCTCACAAAGCAAAGACTTTAGGAGATATAGATGGGGTAAATAGCTTATACTGGAACGGCAACTTTTAACTTTATTTCTGGATGAATAATGTACATTTAATATAGTAAAAAACATACTAATATATTATTTAAACGTACCAACCCCCTCAAAAGTGACGTTGTGGTTCTAACGAAAAATTATTACTGTAGTTATGCCACACTGAGTTAAAATTAAAACAAGAACAATTGTTTACTAAGTTTTATTAATAAATCACAAATTTGCACTGTTATTACGAAAGAAATAAAATAAGACAAAACTCTTCAAAATCAACATAAGAAACTTTGTACTTCTTAACATTTCTACATTACTTTAGTACAAAAAGAATGAAACTATCAAGAAATGAAAAGTAAATAATGTAAGAAAGTCTTTAAATCAACAATCTCATATGAACAAAATGAGAATTAAGAACGTATTTCCTTTTTTCACTTACAATAAAAAAAATACTTTTGGTTCAGTACTAATGCTCATAGATCTAGTTTCTACCTGAATTCTAAGTTTAATCAGACTTTTGACATCACAGCGAGATAATCACCTTTAACTTAAATCATTATTATTAGACTGGTATTAGGAATCCCCTACTAAACTATTCAGAACAATCAACATCAATTATACCTAAATATGTAACATAACAAAATATTGAATTCGTTTCAACACAATCACAAGTAATAGAACTAAATGAGATCTCTGAAGAACTTTTCGTAGCATCTTGGTACTATGTTTGTCTCTACCAAACTCAAAAGGTCGCGCTTTTTGCGTTCTGTAATAGCAATCTTCGAGGTATACGCTGGTTTCAAAACGACCTCGTTAATACTTGTAACATTGCCTCGACCGCGACGTAAGTTGTTTCTATTAGGTTCTATTATAGCTTTGGCCTCTTCCCATTTTTCAGTTTTGTAGGTTGTTCGATATTGATAATTGGCGCAATTTTTGATAAACTTAATACTCATGATTTCGCCAATTTTAATTGCATCCCCGTTAATATTTTTGCTCATGTTAAAGTTTATGGTATCCGTCAAAGTCTTAAGATCGACGAAATCACTGTAGCTCATTTCTCTAACCAAAAATGGTTTCCCTGTCTTCTTCGCTCCTCGTATTATGGATATGTATTGTTCAGGAATATAGATGGGCCCAGATTTTTTGGCTCTAGTGACAGCTTTTTCGATTACTGAATGTGCCGTGTCGCCTTCATTTTGTGTGTGTCCACGTATCAAGAAGTTGTGTTGTATGGAATTTATGTTTAATTTTGTTACTGCGAAATGGTACATTGCAAATACGAATCGGTTTTTCTGCTGGCCGCAGCAATTGTCTGAATAAAAAATTACGTCACAGCCAGGATATTTATTAGCAACTTCCAACAAATATGAGTACACACAAGATCCTATTTCTATAGATCCCCTATTGCCTAGCCCCTCGTGCCAAAAAAAACATGTAGTTTCTCGACATTTTGCATTGAAAATAGTGAAATTATAGCAATTTAGCCTCGATTTATAGAAAAAAGCCGATGAATTTCCTAAAGGGCATGGCAAGACAGCTTGTAAGTCATAGGTACATACGATCTTTGTGCTTTGAGGATCTTGACATTCTTTCATGTCTCTATCTTTTTCAATCCTACTCAAGCTCTTTTCTTCTTGGTGAACCTTGTAGCTGGCGTATAATTTCACTTTTTCTTGTTCTGGTGCATTATCGTATGCAACACATTGATCACAAAGGTCTTTCTTCGGCCTAAAAAAGCCAATATTAAAATCATGATTAAAAATGCGCTGATAAGCGTCATAATTAACAGCTGGCTTATTATTTTGTTCCTGTATTTCTTTATAGTTTCTGTGCAATTCTGCAACAGTTAATCCACCGTCAATAAAAAGCCTACTTGTGTTTGCCCTCAGATAGTGGCTTTCTACTTTCGGAATAGATTCAATGTGGTCTTTGACGGCTTTTATCATTTCATCGTCCAATTTGCAATGCTTCCCGTGTTTCCCTCGGTGGTCTTCGGGAATGATTCCGTCATTAAGTTTTTTAGCATTAATGACAGTTCGTATAGTTCTTGGTGAAATACCCAAGGTGTTGATTAAAAATGTTTTGCAAACCCGGACTGATTGACCATCATTGAGTAAATAAAACGCAGAGTTACCTTGTCTTGGGTACCGACGATTTGTTTTAATACGCCGGCTTGCAATTTCAAGTGGTCTGATGCAGGAATTCAAAAAACCACGGTGTCTTTCTATGCTGCCGAGCTCCCAATAAGAATTGAAAATCTGAATCCTTTTTTCGTTGGTAAAATTAGATGAGCAAGCCAGCCGACACTTATCTGTACAAGGGGGACCCATTTTTCTAGCATAAACTGTTTTTCCAGTTTTAATTGATCGATATTCATTACCGGAATTCCTTAATTTTTTTGCAATATTTTTTTTCCAGCTATTAGGATTACGAGTACGTTTTCTTCCCCTTTTTTTTTGTGATGATGTTGGTTCTTGTTCTTTAACAGCCTCATTCTCAGAGCTACTTTCAGAAGATGAACTACTTGAACTGGAGGAACTATTTGAGGATGAAGACGACTTAGATGAGGGCTTGAAATCGTCACCTGAATCGGTACCAGAGAAGTCACCAGTTTGGCATCCAGATTCTTTTTCTTCTGTTGAATTTTCATCGTCAATAACAGCATTGCTAGATGGTGAATTTAGAGTCGGTAAAACAGGGTTATTGCCGTCTTGATTGATATCAGAAGGTGGAACTGAAGATTCGTCAGGCTCGACGGGTTCATTTTTTTCAATGGGCGATGTTGATTGTGTCAGTAACACTAGCTTTTTTCCCCGAGACAGCATTTTATTCCATTCAAGAAACAACTGAAAACGAGTAAAAAGGATTAAAGTTACTAAATTTTCCTACAATCACCACAGTTACCATAAAAATAATTCAAGCTTTAATAAATAAACATCACTTCGACCTTGTTGGCACAATGGCTCATAATATAGTACAAAGAAAAAACCTTAGTTTGAGACCAGGTTGTTGGATTGAATTATGTGGCACATTTTATTTAAAAACGTAAGGATTGGAGAAACAAAGTCATTTATCAACAAAGGTCATTGTAGTACAAAACCAAACTTTCAAAGATTTTTAAATATTGGAGAAATAATGTCACAACTGTATTTTAGGTCACTGTTGCTCCAGAATCAAAAAAATATTATGTCACAATTACCTTAGTAACAGTGTAGCTCCAAGACACATTTGTACTGGCGGGGGGACCGCGCACAACTGACCAATGAAACGATGTTGCTCCCAGTGTCGCCGTGATTCGCGCCAAAACGACAATGACACTCACGCCCTCATACGGAAACTATGCGCACTACAAAAGTGACGTTTTTGCACCAAGTAAAAGGGTGCTTTAGGACAATTATTACACACTTAACTCATTATTGCATTTTTTGCAAAAGTGACAGTGTCGCACCGGAGGTGCGATATATAAAAGAAAGTCGTGTTTGTTACAACACTTATAACTTGAGAACGGCTGAACCGATTTGGCTGAAAGTTGGTGGGGTGGTAGCTTAGAATCAGGAAAAGCATATAGGATACTTTTTGTCCCGCTAGACGGGGCCGGGGCTGGGGTAGCACGGGACCGGGACGAAACGGTGGGGAGGTAGCTTAGTACCAGGAGAAGGACATAAGATACTGCATATAGGATACTTTTTGTCCCGCTAGACGGGGCCGGGGCTGGGGTAGCACGGGACCGGGACGAAACGGTGGGGAGGTAGCTTAGTACCAGGAGAAGGACATAGGATACTTTTTATCCCGTTCGATGGGGCCGGGGCTAAGGCGGGACGGGGCCGAGGCGAAACAATTTAAAATAAATGTGGGTGGAAATGAATCTGTAAAGTGTTTTAATTCAATGTGTAGTGTTTCCTCCATATTGGTTTGTATAAATTAAATGAATATTTGGTACTTTATGGTACTTGCCAAAGTATAACAAAACAGTGCCATGAAAAAATTTATATTTAGATCCATTTTTTCCACACAACAAAGTAAAATGTTAGTAAAGTAGTAGTTTTTTTTGTGGCAAAGTAGTAGTTAAAAGTAAAGTAACCATATTATCCTATCAAACAAAGGAATTCCTAATCGAAATACAAATTGTGAACGTCCAAATAATCGGTATGGTCATAATAATTGATCACCTTTGATGTACCTACTACTTGCTTCTTATTGTTGTAATATGGCCAATTTTAATGATAAGTGAGTACTAAAATGTATTATATAAATACTTTATATCTTGCGTACTTATAATCGCTTAATCAATATTGACAGGTACTTAGGCTTAGGACTAACCTCTTCAATGCCATCAGCGTATCTCGGATGCAGGAGCCTCTTATACCCCGTCAGAGCTTGTCCCCATGAAGACCTCACGGGGTTGTTGCAGGACCCGTCGAAGGTGCGATACCGAGAGGACATCTTGTTGGACCGACACGTAAACCTCTCAAGAGCTGCACACTCCCCTCCAAACTCACTCTCACGCAAGTTCAACGTGCTGATGAAACTCGCACACTCATCATTCGCCAAACCATATCTGAACAAACAAACGTTTGATAAGCCAAATGCTTTGCAACTTACCTTTACTTTCTATATTTTTAAGTAAGCAATGAACGTACCTTCCACATCTGGTATACACCAAGTTCTGGGACGCCTTAGTCACAACCATCGATGACTGTTCATAGTGCATTGCGTCGTCGGATGGGTATCCAAAGATAGCCAGGCCCTGCGCAGGAGATCCCGCTTTCGGCGTGACCCCCGCAGATTCGAGATTGTTTTCCAGTCTTTGCAACATTGCTACCCCGAGTTTGCTGACGTCTATTGACTTGTTTGTATGGGCCACCGTTACGGCAGGTATCCTCTTCAAATTTTCAGCACTCGGGAATGGGAAGTCGTACATCGGCGGCGGGTGAATAATATCTACAAAAGAAATAAGATACAATAAGTACATAAAATTATTAAAACTAATATTACACATGTCAAATGGCTGATAACTTACCAGTAGTGACTAGCAGATTGAGTGGATATGGAGCAACGTGACTCCCAAAAGTCACGCCCACCCATAAAACCACACCGAGCAGTACCACCTTCATCATTTCTTCAAGAATGCTGCAACAAAAATAAACACCCAATATTTATACCGGCAGTGATACTATTTGAATAATTTGCCAATTAAAGTTCTGCTCAGATCACGAACCGTTGACAGAGTTTTAAGTATATCATGAGCTTTGTTTCTGTGAATACTCAAAGAAGACTGGCCGGCAAATGTGTCAGTAAACAGTTTTATTGGCTCCTCTGAGAAGGGTATCAGTATTGACCCACGATAGCCTCCCGAGTCCGTCGACAAATAACAATATTTTTCGTCAAAGCTGAAGTGACGAGGGGTGTGTAATATATAATATAACAACATATCATATAAAGTTCAAAACATATACAATCACATGATATAATTTTGTTTAATATAACACTTTTTTAGTATAATGATGGAGTGATATAATTTTGAATGATATAATTTTAAAACGTATAACAAACGATTGAGCTAAAATCAATTGATATAACAACATTTAATATAACATTTACATGATATAATAATTAAAACAAATAATGTTTATTTAGTATAATAACATTTAGTATAACATTCATGTACGATAACACTCTTTTTATATAATATTTAAAACATATAATGATAACTTCATATAAACTCCAATTTATATGATATCAAATAATATAAAAATAATTACATCAAAAATGCAGCTGCTAGGTTATTCAAGGCTTGCAGGACGCAGGCAATGATGCAAGCAAGCAGGCAAGCAGCATGCAAGCAGGCATACAGCATGCAAGCAGGCATGCAGGATGCAAGCAGGAATGCAGCATGCAAGCAGGCATGCAGCATGCAAGCAGGCATGCAGCATGCAAGCAAGCACACATGCATCATTATTTCCACGTCTCCGGCGCTGCGGGAAGTGCAGCCTCTCCGCCCTTGCGCAACAAAGCGCAGTCACCCACGCTCACCTCCACAGCTTCGGCTTTTTGGTCGCCTCGGCCTTCGGCCTTCGGCGACCAGCCTCAGCCGCTCCGGCTCGCACGGGTGCCTGCCCCTTGTTACAGCGGGCGGAGGCTGCTCTCCCTCCGCGCCTCCGGCTTTTAAATTACACTCTAGTATCGGGCAGACAAGTACCACGGCGAAGTGACCACGGCGAGTCGGGGTTAACATAATTCAGATTTTTGGTAATTAGTTTTAAAAAAACAATTGAAATTATACCAAGTGAAGGTTATATTAATTTGACGGTTATTTTTTTAAATCATTATTTGAAACGTTATTATCTCAAATAATAGTTATATGAAATAATGCGTATGTCAAACAAAATTATATCTAATGAACGATATATAAAATAAGTTTTATTTCAAATGTTTTTATAAGATATGAACGTTATACTAAATGGTATTATATAAAATGAATATTATGTCAAGTAAACGTTATGATAAACAAAATTATATCATGTGTTTTTATAACAAATGTTTCTTATGTAAAGTGATCGTTATTAAAGTTGAATTATATCAAATGATTGTATAACAAATGAGACGCACCCGTGACGAGCCCCCGGATTCTCGATAACAACGTCGTTAATTACGAAAGTAATTTATGGATTTCTAGACAACTTATGCATTTGCCGATACGGGGGCTCGCTCTAGGAATTTGATAAACAAGTCATTAATATACACGGCACGAGTGGCAGATACTTTATCAGGGAATGCCGAGATCAGGGTCCACGAATGTTATGCAAAAATACATTTCGTAGATAAGTACATAGTGGACTCTGATAAATAGTCCACCTTTTGAAAACACAAGCAAACATAACATAAACAAATCCTTTAGGTCTTTCTTTCAATTTTGTTCACTCACCCGGTTATTCTACTGAATTTGAGGTAAAGTGTGTTTCCATATTTATAGCCCGAGTAAAGATACCTGCCCCTTGCCATTTTTAACACAGCTTTCGTCATAATGACCGTGCTAATTGTATTGTTTTGTTGGGACGGTCAAGCAGAGCAGTGACCATAATCCTAATAATTTTGTAGGTACCTACATTTTGCGCATCTTATTATCACTAGGTTGGCAATAAACCAATGACTTATCAATGAGTCAGAAGAGAAAAGAGACTAAAAGATAAACTGTATTATTTTTTCATATGATAGAGCTCACGCTCACAATATGGGTAGGCACCTGCGCTTCATCATAATATCTGAGTTTGCTCTGGTGATTACGGATTTTCATAATTTGTCACAGTATTGTATTTTTTTTTGCGTATGTTGATTGCGGTGTGCGTTTTAATTATCAATAAAGTTATTTCAGAATGTAAGGACTCCGATGTGCTTTTTGTAGTATTTACCACGATCGAAGAGACAAAATAAGGTAATACGTACATTTCTTTACTGGCGATCGTTTTTGTCAGCACCCCTACTAAGCCAACTAGTTAAACCAGTTATTCGCGTGTTATTTTTAGCCTAGACTATTATTAGAAGTGCAACTGCACTCCTTTGGCACATATGCTTCGAACTTCTTCCCTCTGAATTAGGTACGTACATACATTTTAATGTCCATAATCGCGTATTGAGATTCACTGGACCAAACCATTTTTACTACCTATTTGCCGGCTCATTAATATTTCAAGTGTTTCTGCAGAGATTGCAGAGGTTGTTGTGTAGTATTGTTGGCAGACACAAAAGAAGATGCAAGCGTCATGATGATATTTTAAAGTTATGCCTACTCTAAATTATAATATAACTCTACTAGAATAAATGTAGAGCCATAAAGATTACCTATATATGTTCAGTTTAAGCTCCTTGCCAACCCTATTTATGGAATATTGATAATTGACACCATTAAAGACTTAAGATCACCAATCACCATCAGATAATAGGTAATAAAGGTAAGATCGGTTGCGTAATCAATCGTAATTAATTAATATTAATACCCAAGTTTTTTTTTTTCATTCAATTTATTTAGAAAGTAAGTAATATGTGCGTGTGTGTGTAATGAAATGAATGATGTCTTTGTCTCTACATATTTAGCCATCCCCTTCATAAGATCGGACTGCATGCAGTCAACGACATCTAGGTCTATGATGCAGTCACATCTTTAAATGCCTTTACAATACCGATGTGGATAAATATGGTAGTTTGACAAGTTTGGTTAGGAAAATTTGCGTGAGTGATAATAAATTAACTAATGGTTAAACTTTATTGATTAATTCATTCATTGGATAAGGTATTTTTCTTCAAAACGCGTACAGTTGTAAATATTCAACCGTTGGTAACTTCATTTAACCATTAACTATAGATCACGCAATTGGGCCTTAGGCTCAGTTGCGTGATCAATAGTAATAATGGTTAAACCTCGTTACCAGCGGTTGAATATTTATGATTGTGTGTGTTTTGAAGAAGAGAGAAGAGAGAGGTCATTAAAATAGCCATTCTTTCATTTGGTCAAGGATTTTTTCTTAAAAACACACACACAGCCTTAGTCTGTTACGCCTTCCTTTGCCATTGGGTAAAACAAGTTTTTTTTTATATCATCCGCCGATCCTATGACCGCGTTTGACTTAACGCCCTTGTGTAATGTTTACGTCACAGCAATCAACATTAGGTAGGTACTGACAGTACTGATAAAGGACATTAACAAATACTAACTAAATAACAGTTACGAAATAGAAGTAATATAGCTAGTTAAGGATTTCTGGACGTAGTTTCTTGATAGGCTTGTATCCAGAAACTAATTCCAGAGTCCACAACATCAGAAGAGTTATTATCATGAAAGAGCATCTATGTTTAATAATCCCTGAAGCTGAAGGATCGGTTAATATGAAGGAGGTTATTAGCTCTAGTTAAATACTTATCGCGGGAGGATAATGTTAACCCTTTTCTATTACTTTATTTCTATGACATAATAGCTGATGTTATTGTGCCCATTGTCGTAGGTCAAGAGCAAAACAAACGCCAACTTACGTGGAATGTTCGCCGCAGCCGTCACATTCCGACTTCCGTCTGGAACATTTCTCCTGCGGCTTGTTTTTAGCGTCGGCATTCAACATGGACTTTCCTTCAATGATCCGTTTAAGCAACATAATAGCAGGAGCAGGATTTGTTGCTTCCGACAGTTGTGCGGTTTGTGACGAATGTTTAGTATGTTGGACACGGTTGTTGACGACACTCGCTGGAAGGAACGATGTTCCATTAGATTGGCAGAGGAGCCGTTAACACCTCGACTGCCAAACGATTACTGGAAGTCGGCCGAGTGTGCAGCGGATCGAAACAACAAACCGTGGGTCGCCCTGCCCCGGCCCCTCAGCTACGCCGTGAAAAAAGAAACTTACGCCACAGCATAACACAAAACAAAGAACCGAACATTCAAAATACTAAAGATTCTTGGAATATTCTTGCTTTTCATTACAAAAACCTTAACATCTTTGTGTACAACAGGTTCTGCACCTTATTTATTTATTTATTTATTTATTCTTAGGAAGATTTACAGTTTTAATAATCACTATAAAACCCTTATAAAATACTTAAAAATATATATACCTTATAAAAGATTGTGAAGAACGTTTTCATTTCTATATTTAGGCGTATTTTAAAGATACCGCATTAATTTGCTACTGAGCATACTGTAAATTTTTTACTCTGTGGCCTGAACCGCGAATATGAGCATGTATTACCGTGCTCGTTTGTGAAGTGTGCAGTTAAGCAGCATTTGATGCATAATTTTCGCACTACTAGTGCTGTCATCTTCCTTTGCTTTTACTTTTACTTGCGTACATTAGGTAATTGTAATGGTCATATTTGGTTAGCTCTTATCTTCTAGAAATCTATGAGGCCTGTCGTCATCGAATCTAGTGAACTACTTACAGTTTGTTTGAGCTTTTTTTAAATCTGAATGCTGTATATTTACTTAGACAGTAAAAGCTTAAAGATTATGGGGATAAGTTAGGTAGTGATAGGACATAAAATATTTATATGATATATTGTAACACTTAAACCTCTAATATTATTTATTATTCAGTAAAGATGCAATGTTATAAAAGATATTAGCTTTAATAGGATATCCGGTGGACAGTAGCGCCATCTATTCTTTCTCTTTAAATTATTAAATAAATCTAACCTGATATCCTCTTAACAGCGCCACCTATAAGAGTTTACTGTAAAATAATAATTCCAACGGATGTCTGTCATGCAGCGCCATCTTTATTTAATTTGTTAATTATTTAATACGGATTTCCGGCTAGCAGCGCCACCTATAAATTGTATTTGTTAAAATACTAGGAAATATTCTAATATGAAGGGATATCCGCTAAGCAGCGCCATCTGTAATACTTTGTTTCTTAGTATAAAAGCGCATGCAAGCTAGAAATAGGTCAGTGACCATCAGTCTTCAAGAGTGTTCATTAGTGTCCGTCAGTCTTCATTAGAGTTCAACAGTGTTCGTTAGTTTATTGTGAAATATCAATAAATATATTCTTTATATGTGACTTTGTCAGTTTCTTTGTGCATTGGGCTTAACAAGTCAGTGCGTGGGATAGAAGGGCATGTGTAAATGCTGTTCGAAAAATACCAGCGTCCACCATGAGCCGACGACGTGTACGGCTTTTTCATTGGCAGAAGAAGATACTGTATCATAATGTTACGGTAAAATATACTGGAGGAGCTGATCAAACCGAAAATGGAGGCAACGCCACAAGGAAATACCAGGCAACAAGTAAAACCCAGCCACCGCTGGGCCATGGCATGGCTATAGCAGGGTTATGGACCCAAAGCGAACTTCACAAGGATATATAAGGTACGAAAACATATTATTCTCAGAATCAGAAACATTTACTTGCTTTAAACATGGTGTTACATTATTCTTAAAACCTTTTTGTAGATGTCAGGCAAATCAATATTGAATTGATTAATTATGTTTTACAACTCCAAATTAAAACACAGTAGCACAAATAATTTCTTTATTCATATAATTATTCCATTGCTTGAAAAGTAGCTGGTCAGGAGCAGTGCATGTAATTTTATTTTAAACAATGGTGATAGAACTTAAAAACTATTTTTGCATTTCAACTGTTTATTAAATCTAAGCAAAGATAATTAATATCACGAATCAATTTAACACAAACTCAAATAACAAGAAAATCTTTACCTTTTCTAAAGAAAAAAACACAAAACTTTGTAAGCTTTTATGTGATAAAAATTTTAATACTATTTCTGTTCACACATGGTTACATCGGCTGGAGTCTCTGCAGCAATCTTCGGTTTGGAAAGGATGATGCTGTCCCACTACATCACCGTCAGCTTGGAACGCGTTTCTGTAGTTTGGAGACTAATAATAAGACTTCAACTTCAGGAAGAGCACAAGCTTCATGACTTCATGGCAATCTCTAAGCAAATAGATTAAAGGTACTGAACATTATTATAAGAAATGGTTATTTAAACAAAATGATTTTACTAGTAGGGACTTTCACTTTCACTAGTAGCTTATAGACAAATTGGTTAAACCTTAAAGTGTTAAAAGCATAATATTAACGATATAATTATCATTTTTCCTTAATACGAGTTCTACTAAGAAAGAAATTTAAATAGTAGTCTTAATAATAATTAATTTAATTTTTTGATTAATATGCTAGACCTTACAGTGTGTTATAAGAATGATGTTAATTTTAGAAAATTTTTGCTAAATAAGCGTTCTAAGAAAGAAATAGGTATAGAAAGTGTTACATAATAAATTTTCTAGTTCATTTAAATTAATTAGTATAAAAGTAGTGTCGATATAACTTTCAGTTTACCAGATTAATATGATAACTTTTCTGGTGACAATCATGTTAAAAAAATATTGAATTCAGTTTATTTAAGTTTTAAAAAATAGTTCATTATAATAACACGAATTTAGGAAATACATAATGATATTATAACAAAATAAGATAATAATATTCTATTACAATACAATATAATGTTATCAAATTATGATCTGTGTAATTAAATTATGGGTGTGTTCCCTATGCCAAAACGGGTGTGTTCCCAAAAGCTTATGGGTGTGTTCCCTATAGTTACAAAGATAGGGTGTGTTTCCTATAATAACGAAGATGGGTGTGTTCCCTGTAATAACAAAGATGGGTGTGTTCCTTATGTTTAAACGGGTGTGGGCCCTGCAACCAATGGGTCTGTTCCCTTAAGTAAAATAATTAGTTATTGTTTGTGCTTAATGTTATTTAATATTTTCTTAAAGTATAAGAAAAATATTGTTTATTGTTAATAATTGATAGTATTTCTAATTGTTATAAATACAACCACTTTACGAGGGCGTAAATAGTTGTCAGGAAAGGCCGAGTGATAGGACATAAAATATTTATATGATATATTGTAACACTTAAACCTCTAATATTATTTATTATTCAGTAAAGATGCAATGTTATAAAAGATATTAGCTTTAATAGGATATCCGGTGGACAGTAGCGCCATCTATTCTTTCTCTTTAAATTATTAAATAAATCTAACCTGATATCCTCTTAACAGCGCCACCTATAAGAGTTTACTGTAAAATAATAATTCCAACGGATGTCTGTCATGCAGCGCCATCTTTATTTAATTTGTTAATTATCTAATACGGATTTCCGGCTAGCAGCGCCACCTATAAATTGTATTTGTTAAAATACTAGGAAATATTCTAATATGAAGGGATATCCGCTTAGCAGCGCCATCTGTTATACTTTGTTTCTTAGTATAAAAGCGCATGCAAGCTAGAAATAGGTCAGTGACCATCAGTCTTCAAGAGTGTTCATTAGTGTCCGTCAGTCTTCATTAGAGTTCAACAGTGTTCGTTAGTTTATTGTGAAATATCAAGAAATATATTCTTTATATGTGACTTTGTAAGTTTCTTTGTGCATTGGGCTTAACAGTAGGTAACCTATCCTCCCCTATTACCTCTTAGCTTTTACAACTTCTTTTCAACTTGATTTGTGCAAATGCAAGAATCAATTCCTAGAATTTTACGTTTCTTGCCTTTTATTTCATTAATTTATGATCCTTTATTACCACAATAAATTACTAATTCCCAGAAACCATGATTCAAACAAACACCACTACCACTACACATCGTTATTTTTGCAATGGTGCTCGGTAATACAGGCTCTGAGCACGTGGTGAGCGCATGCTCAGTGCATGGCCGCGGCCCGTGCCCCCTTTACCCCCCGCGGGCCGCGGCCCCCGCTAACAGCTGATCACGCAGCGACTGCGTGCTAACCCGTTCTAGGCAAGCGGTTCACCAGCCTGCTAGCCTCGCAAAACGCAAAATGTTATGCGGCATTATTACTCAGCCGGTAAAAGTAGGTAAGACGTTACAGACAGACACACAAACAACTGGCTTTATTTTGCAAAAATGCTTAACATAGTTCGGGTTTTTTTACACCCTACGCTATGACTCCTATGACTAGGTACAGTGATGAAATGAATAAGTTTAGACTTAATCTAAATAAATAAATCTAAATGATTTCGTAGTTTCGCTATCGAAGTAACAAACACCCCAACTAGGTACGAGTATTATGACAATGGTTGCAGTGATTTTAGCTGCTCTAACCATTTTGCCTTGAAGGCACTCATTCATTCACGTCGACTCTAGAAGGCGTGAAACAAGCAACACGATCGATGTTTATGCAACAGGCCTAATAAATAACACAACCTCTATAAAATAACCAAACGTTTTCTTTGAATCGAATGTGATGAAACATGAGACAGGTTGTTACATAAACAGATTTTGCGAGAGTTGTCTCCTGAAGGAGGTACCTACCTACCTAATATCCATTATGGACACGAAATAAATATATAGGCAAGTTGGTCTAACTAAGGGCCAGTTTTTTGATCCGTAGTAATCTTTGATTAAAGTAAAATGTAGTAATGGTAATTCAGTGGTTGAATATTTACGATTATGTGTGCTTTAAAGAAAGAAGAAATACCTTAACCAATGGCCATTCATTAAATTCAACGTGTGTATCTTTATTCCTTATTATTGCTTCCACATAGCACTTCGTTTGGCTATCGCTTGCATTCAATCACAATCAATTACAATGCAATATTTTAATACTAGCTTTTGCCCGCGACTTCGTTCGCGTGGACTTCAGGTTCGTCCCGTCTAGTAGCGCAAAAAATGTGGTTTTTTTTTACGACCTCACATTAGAAACCTCAAAAATTGTAGCCTATATGTTATTCTGATGTATAAGCTATATTGTGGTAAAGTTTCATTCAAATCCATTCAGTAGTTTTTACGTGAAAGAGTAACAAACATCCATACATCCATACATCCATACTTACAAACTTTCGCCTTTATAATAGTAATATAATATAGTAGGATCAAGCAAGAACTATCAAAACAATTGATCATGTTTTTTTAAACCATTTAAGTACCGCCAAAAACTTCTGTCGCGTGAGATGTTCCGTTTCACGTTAGCATTTTATTCAAATCTTTGTATCTTGCTTTTTTTTTTAATTATTTTCGTACCCTATGGAACATGCTAAAGTCTAAGACCATGCTATCTTGTCACACACATGTCTTTTTATGATCTATCTTGAAAGTCGTTTTTTTGGCGGGAACTTTCGAGGCGGGAAGTTCATATTTTTTCGTTTCGTAAAATTTAATTTATATCGCATCTTTTCACTAATAATTTTAGTGCGAAAAGCAAAAAAATGAGTGTGGACAGCGGTGGAACTTCGAAACCACATAAGAAACGTAAGGTTTCTGGACCTTTGAATGACATGTCGGATGAGGAGGAAGAAAACAAGTATGCACCCTATTACAAAAAGAACCACATCCGGAATTATCCTGAAAACTCTCCAGGAACAGTGTTTCCAGTGTACATACAAAGTGTAAATGATGGCATTAAATTCGGTAACAAAGATCCAATTTATTTAAACTCCATCTTCAGCAGATATAATAAAGGTGTTAAAGAGATAAAACGTGTGAATGCAATGCGGTACGCTGTGTACTTTGACAATCCCAAAAACGCCAACTCACTGCTTTCTAACTCTGCTTTCTTGAGTTCACATGAAATAAAGGCTTACATTCCAGCTTCCAACTCAGAACGCACTGGCGTTATTAAGCACATACCCACTGATTTAAGTAACAAACACTTGTTTGACAAGTTGATTAGTTCGCAGGAAATATTGTCTGTCAGGAGGTTCACCAAGAGGACCCCAGAAGGAATCACACCGTTGCAGACTGTCTCGATCACATTTGCAGGAAATGTACTGCCCGAACATGTAAGTTATGGTCTTTGCGTATTACCTGTAGAACAGTACATCAAACCAGTAATGCAATGTTATAAATGTTTGGGTTTCGGCCACACAACCAAATTCTGTAAAAGGAGTCTAGTTTGTTCGATTTGTTCAGAGTCTCATTCATATAAAGAATGTCCAAATGTAAATAAGCCAATGTGTGTGAATTGTAAAGGGGACCATGTTGCCGTTGCTAGGATTTGCCCAGTAAAACAACAGAAAATAGAGGAAAATAAATCTAAAATAATGAACAAGCAAACTTTGGGATCATTTTTCCCAGCACTGAATAAATCCTTTGCAAAGGCAGCTGGCAATCCCCAAAGCCAGGCAATTAAAAAAGTTAAAGAAAACAAAGACACTTTAATTGATGTGATTAACAATGAAATTGTTTTAAAAGCTATAATAGAAACACTGCTCACTCTTTCTCAAAAAGAGAATAAATTACCAATAAACTCAACAAACATCAAGGAAATGTTCATCAAACAAATTTCTAAAGGTAAGGATGGATAGAAAGTTAATTATCATGCAACATAACATACAGAGCCTTAAGCCAAAACTTGTTTATCTAACACAATTATTAGAAAATTTGAATGTTGATTTATGTATACTCAATGAAACATGGTTAAAATCTTCTGATTCTGTTTTCATAAAAGGTTATAAAGTTTTTCGTAAAGATTCACATGACGGCTATGGCGGTGTTGCCATACTTTGTAAAAATAATATGGTATGTACACAAATTAACACTACCAGTATTGACAAAATACAAACAATAGCGATTAATGTTAAAACAGTAGATAATAACGTTGCATTTACCATCCTGGGCTGCTACTGTCCTCCACGAAGAGGACGTTTTCCTATTAATACCCTCAAAAATATTATTACATCATTGCCTTCACCATTACTAGTCATGGGTGATCTAAACGCCCATCACACTGCTTTTGGTTCCGTAATTAATAAGCCTAGAGGAATACAAGTTTATGATATGCTTGATGAATTAAATTTATGTTTTTTAAACACCGGAGAAGCTACGACGCTTCCTCGTCCAAACCAAATGGCTTCGGCAATTGATGTGGCATTTAGTTCACCAAGTTTAGCAGTATCCGCAGACTGGTCTGTTTATTCGGAAGACACATTAGGCAGCTACCATTTTCCCACTATAGTTAATTTATCTTTAGGTTGCGATGTATATACGCCTAGTGTTCTTTTTGGAAAATTTGTATATAGAAAAGCTGATTGGTTAGAGTATAGGAACAAATCTAAAGATTTTTTTAATCATTTAATGTTAGTAGACGACCCACTAAAAGCTTATGATCAATTTTGTGAATTACTCATTTGTCTGAAAAAAGAGTTTGTTCCGATTTATAAAAGTAATAACAATAGAATGTACAAACCTGTGCCTTGGTGGAATGACCGTTGCTCAGAGGCTGTTAAGGAATGTAAACTAGCATTGAAAATGTATCGACGTTATCCTACCATGGAAAATTACCTTTTGTATAAAAAATTGGAAGCAAATAAAAAGTTAATAATAAAAGAGGAAAAAACCTTAAGTTGGAAAAATCATTGTTCTAGTTTTGATCGTACTACACCCATATCTAAGATTTGGAATTTTGTCAAAGTTTTTAGCCGGAAGCGATCGTCACCCAAATCGATTGGAAATGATTTTGTTGAAGATTTTTTAAGTAAAATTACGTCAAATAGTCCCTCAGACTCGGACAGCGCAGATCATCTTAAAAGCTTGTTTGATTTCAACGAACTAAATACTCATCTGAATCTGAAATTTTCTGAGGAAGAGTTCAATTTATCTTTAAATAGTAAAAAAGATACTACTCCTGGCTTGGATGATATCCCATATATACTCATAAAATGGTTACATACATCAGCTAAACAGGTTTTATTAAAGATATTTAACGATTTGTGGGAAGCTAGTATCATTCCTACTTCTTGGAAGTTAATTGCTGTAGTGCCCATTTTAAAGCCCGATAAAGATCCCAATCTTGCTAATTCTTACAGACCTATATCTTTGTCTTCTTGTTTAGGGAAAATATTTGAAAATATGATCAAAAATAGATTAGAAATTTACGTAGAATCTAGATTAATTATTCCTTTTGACCAATTTGGTTTTCGCAAGGGTAGAAGCACCACAGATAGTCTTCTGAAATTCACTGGAGATATTGATGCAGCTTTTAAACAGAATAGTCAACTTGTTAGTGTTTTTCTAGATGTAAGTGGTGCATTTGATAATGTTAACTTAGCAGTTTTAGTAGAGATTTTACATAGCTATAACATACCTGGTAAAGTTTGTAAATTTATTTATGATTTCTTTTATGGACGCTTGGTCTATGTCAAGTTTAATTACTCTTTGTACGGTCCTAAAAGAGCTTACAATGGAGTTATGCAGGGTGCTACATTGTCACCTTTAATTTACTTGTTATACACTGCTGAGTTTCACAAATATATAAGTCTAAATAATTTATCAATGTTACAATACGCTGATGATGTTGTATTATATACTGTAAATAGAAACCTATGTCAAGCAGTAGACACATTAAATAGAGCGTTAGATTTGTTGTTTTTATATTACAATGACAGACTTAAGCTAGATATTAATCCCCACAAAAGTTCCTTAATGATTTTTAGTAAAAAATACGATCTTGATTTTGTAAATATAAATATCAAATATTCCAATGTAAATATAGATGTTGTAGGTGAACAAAAGTTCTTGGGACTTGTATTTGATCCTAAATTGTACTTTAACTTTCATGTAAATAAGGTTATTGATAAGATGCAAAAAACTGTAAATATAATGAGATATTTAGCAGGTGTCACGTGGGGCATGGACCCCAAATTACTCAATATGATTTTTAAAGCTATAGTAAGGAGTAATTATGACTATGGCTTACTGATTTATGGTAAATATATCAGTCAGCTACTATTTCGAAAGTTAGAAGTCATACAAAATAAAGGTCTACGATTAATAACTGGAGCTTTTTGCTCTACTCCAATAAATTCACTCGAAATAGAAGCTGGCATACCACCTATTTTAGTTAGACTAAGATACTTAACAGAAAAATTTTACCTTAAAGTCCTGGCTAATGATTCTTACAAAATTTTATATCAATGTAATAATATTTTACAAGGTAGGCATATCGAAGAATTAAAAGAAATTTGTAAAAGCATTGACCATAACGAAAAATGGGAACTCAGTACTATAGATATACAGACATACAAACCTGCGATTTGTGCAAGGAGTGTGATCAATAATGAAGATTTTGTAGAATTCGTAAACAGTGAGAAGATTGAATATCGTAGAATATACACAGATGGATCTAAAACAGACGAAGCAACAAAGGCAGCATATTATGACTCAAAGGCAAAGTTTGGACGTTGTTTTAATTTGGATCAGAACTCCTCGATATTCACAGCCGAGGCGTACGCAATTTTCACCGCATTGCAATATATAAGAGGACTAGAAAACACGACCAGTATCTTGATTGTTACCGATTCCCTGAGTGTCCTAACTTGTCTAGAAAATATACACATTTCTTACAAGAATAACCCATACATAATGAAAATAAGAGAATACCTATTGGAGACCAGAGATAAAGTAATAGAATTTATGTGGGTGCCATCTCATCGTGGAATTACTGGCAATGAAACCGTTGACCGCCTTATGAAGATTCAACATCCGATGATAATTTATAATTTACCATATTCTTTACCAGCTGTACCTATGACAGACTATAACTCAGTCTTAAAATACAGAATGTTTGAGCACTGGAATCAAGAGTGGGAACATACTAAAACATATAAAGGACAATGGTTTGCCCAAATACAAAAGATAATTCCAGCGAAGCCATGGTATTTGAAGCTGAAATCACCGTCTCGCAAATTCATCACCACTATTAACCGTCTAAGACTTGGTCATGGGAAGTTTCCAGCGCACTTGAAACGCATCAAGATGATTGCATCCGATCAGTGTGACTTTTGTGATTTGAACAATGTGGCTACTCTCGATCACCTGATTCTTCAGTGTCCCGCTTTTAATATGCAAAGGCTTTTGTTAATAGATGGCCTACTACAGTCCTATAAAGAAGATGATATTCCCCGCCTCTTGCCATCTATACTGGAAAATGAGAACACATATAAACATTTGTATGAGTACATAACTTCTACATTTGAAGAAATATAAGACCAGATGTCAAAACGTAAATCGACTTTACTAATACAGAAGATACATAATGAAGTTTGTATCATAATAATGAAGATTTTACTTTTTCATCCCTCACTGAAGACTAAACTCCCAAAATTATGGAGCATGTAATATGATGGCAACATTACATTCTGATTGGCCGTAATGGACTTAGTCCAAAAGCCGTAAAACGAATAAGAAAAAAAAAAAAAAAAAATCTTGAAAGTCACTTTGACAGATTGACATTATTTCTGTGCTGCCATGTTTAAGGATATCTGGTAAAAATAAAGGGAATTCAAATAATCTTAAAACATAATGGGCGCGTAAGTTTTGTCAGTCAGAATCAGAAGACATCATTAATCGATACTATATTTGAAAACGTTCTTTTATCCATAAATTTGGATATATTTTTGCTAGATATTAAACATTTTACATTAACTAATGAAAAAACTATCTTTATTAGTTAAAAAAAAACAAATTTTATCATCATCGCTATAACCTGAAACTTGAAGGAAGGAAGCTGTTAGCTATAGGAAGACCGCGAAATTGAGACCTCGCCTGCGGGGCAAAGGGGTGCGGGGGGAGACGAGAGCGCGGCGCGGTTGCCGGATAGTAAGCGGTGCGGGCGGGTGTTTTCGCGCCGCCCGCAACTCTCGTGCGATCCGCTATCGCCTCCCCCCGCGCCCCTGTGCCCCGCAGGTGAAGTCTCAGGTCTATAGATGGGCGGGTGGGTAAAAATACAGTGGATATTTATACAATTTATTCCCACCCGGTAGGTAAAAATTGATTTTTACCTAATTTACCCAGGTGTTTATTAAGAATGCTGGGTATTTATTAAATTTAAGTTGAATACTCATTGTTTTGAGTATCATTTGGCTGTGTATGAATACCTAGACCTACAATATGATTAGAAATATCGTTTATGCTATACAGTCAGTCATCATATTGACTTAAAATCATAAATTATATTATTCGTTTCAACATAATCGGATAATGTTGAGTAGTATGAACAACCGTTTTTTTTAAATGAGTATAACTTACAAAAGGACAGAGACACAAGGAGTTATCTCAACTTTGCAATATTTCACTTGATGACTTGGTAGCGGTGACAGCACTGAATGTAAATCTGCATCTCGTCGTATTTTTTTTTGTTTTGCATCAGTATTTGAATTTATTATATTTTGAGCACGTTTAACACTTTGACATATCTTTCCTTCTTGCTAAAGCATTCTTGTATTATAAGTATTACATAACAATAGATGCACTCTACGCGATTTTTGTAAGATTTGTAACTCAATGTTTGACAGTACTACTTTAAATCCGTCGTCGGTCGAGAAGTTGTAAAAATAGTTATTACAAAGACTACGCGCAGCGACATTACATTCAAACTGTCAAGTTATAGCCAACGGCAATAGAACTGCGCACGTGACAATCCCAGGTAGATAAAAAGATAAAGGCTTGCTTCCATAAATTTCAATCACATCCATTTATGAAATTAGTTCGTACTTAATTCTTAGATCAACAAATACGCATAATGTACTGCATGCACTGAATAAAATTTTGTCCTGTAAAACTGTTTAACCTTACACAGTCTCCCTCTTCCCCTTTGGGATTGCCAAAATGCAAGTACGCACTGTATTTGCATGTGACATGTGACAGTTTTTATGGGATTTAAATAAAAATATACCATTTTTATAGTTCAGTATTATAAACTACTTAAAAAGAAATTGAATCACACCATAAAACTGACAAACTTCAATAAAAATATTTCATTTAATTTTTTAAAACAGGCTTTAATTTATACCCGGTATCAATTGGAATCGGGTGGGTTAAAATAGCGTGGATTGGATATTTATCCAGTGGCTGGGTTTATATCCGGGTAGGCGCCCATCTATACTCAGGTCTCAATGAAGCGGTTTACCTATAGTAAATAGCTGACATTCAATTAATTTCAATTTCATAATTTTTATAATCCAAAACAGGGAGATTTTAGTTGGTGTTTGGCAATTATTTTGTTTTAAAAAAAAACAATGTCAATTGTCAAGACAGACTTTTTTTTTGAGTCCGCGCTGGTCCGCGCAGAATGGATAATAAATGTTGGATTGGAATTGAGTTGGTTTTATGTTAGGATCCAATTGTTTTATTTAATGCACATAATTTCTTCTATTTCACATTCATGAATAGAAACTCAGTCAAGTTTCTATAGCAAGGATACGTATCTTTTCACTACTTTTCGGAGTCCATCACGATCATCATCACTACCATGGCGTCCCATCTCAGCACCAAGGATCGTTTACTTTCTCTCATCGATGATATAGAACTGATTGCAAAGTGAGTTGATTCATTTTATTTATATCAAAAGTTATGCTGCACTTAAATAAATTCAAAAAAATATCACTGAATCTTTGTGATATTTTGTGAATTCAAGACACATAGATACTAGGACAGTTAGGTTCCAGTTATTTTACGGCGTAGGAAACCTAAGAGCAAAACTTTGTAATTTAAAATAAACAGCAACTGTTGAAAACACTCTGTATTAATTTCCAGGGAAATGATAGAAGTATCAATAGCTCCCAAGTCACAAAAGCTATCAGCTGCAGACCACGCTCAATTGACTGATTTGCTGCTAGCAAAAGATGCTGAGCTAAAGAAAACGTTAGAGCTTGCTGAAGAACAAGCCAAAATACAACAGAAAATGAATGAACTCAAAGCTGAAGTTGATAATAAGGTAATATTCCCTACACATCAACAATGCTTTGGTGTTTGTCGCTCTGTTTTTGTATAGCATTCAGATGACTTTGTTTCTCTTGTGATTTAGGATCAAGACATTTATCACTTACAAAGGCAACTAAAAGATGCTGAGCAGATCTTGGCCACATCATTGTATCAAGCAAGGCAGAAGCTCGCATCAATTGTGAAGTCAAGGAAAAGGCCAGTCTCTTCTGAGGATTTGATCAAATTTGCTCACAGGTAAAGTGTTGATTTTTCTGATTGTTATCATAAAAGCTCTGTTAATCTATTTTATAATTGGCAATTGAATGATATTAGAAATGACATAAAGAGTAATACTCTTTAAAGAAGGCAAGGGAAGGCAAACTATTCTGAATTAAAATATTTAAAAGCACTAGATTATCTAGATGGTCAAAGTATTGGTACTTACTTAAGTTACTTAGTACAAAAGGTTAAACTTAATGCCAAACGGCATTTGCTACCAGCAATAATTTTCATAGTCTGTTCATTTATACCTTATTAATTTTTCTCAGGATAAGTGCTTCAAATGCTGTCAGTGCACCACTCTCGTGGCAGCCAGGGGATCCTCGTCGGCCGTATCCAACAGATCTCGAAATGCGACTGGGAATGATTGGTCGTCTCAGCGACATGCCAGTCAACGGTCACACACCATCCACTCTCAACGAGCTACACCGAATCACTACCGGTGGAGGTATTGCTTCATTTCAATATTACTCATTAATAAATATCCTTTGTCTTACATAATGGTAAATTTTTAATGTATACTAGTGTTTGTGTTTCCCTTAATAAGTGTTTACATAAGTGTAGATAATTGCTGTGGCTGTGTGTTCCTTAATACTTACAATCAAATGTTTCCAATAGCCAGCTCCACTCTTTTAATTTAAAAGTATCTTGAATTATTATTCACTACATAAAGTTTTTAATCATAGCACTAATACAAAGAATTATGACTGCAAATAATGACTAGTTGAAAAAACCCGCCAAGTGCAAGTCGGACTCAGGCACAAAGGGTTCCATATCCATATTTTAACTAAGTATGTAAACATTTTTATTACCCTTCATGTCATGTAAGTCATAATTAAGATCAACGAAAATAGCATTATAATAAGGTTAAGATATTAGGAAATATCAAATCAAATCACTTTGCTTTAAGTTTATTACTAATAATTTGTGGTATAACTCAGTAATTTGTTTACCTATCATAGCTGTGATAGTTTTCCTGCTAAATTCACCACATCATTAGTTGGTAGAGGGTGTGGATACTGGACTCTAACATAAAATATGGCTTTTAAAAGTAAATGTTACAGAAACTGGTTGCTTTATCTAAAAATGATGTTAGCAAACTCATAATCATTTAAAACCTGTTCAACGAGATCTTACAAGATGGGTTAGGTTAGGTTAGGTTAGGAGATATCTTTACTTGGTGGATATACCTATACCTGTAAAAAAATTGCCACTAATTCGGCAGGGAGAATAAAATACATATCCTGGCCAAATTACAGTGTTCTAGTAGGTTCTAGTAAGTACTTAGGTAAGTACTTTGAGCTAAGCCTCGTACAGACGGACATGGCGACATTATAAGAGTTCTTTGTGTGACTGCGGAACCCTAAAAACCTCTACATTTATTAATGCAACTCAAAAGCAGGTCAATTCAATTATTAAATTTAAACGATTCTTTGTATGCTCTGCACTTTGAGATGAAGGTGTTATACTGTAGTACTTTTATTAGTAGTATGATTTCTTACATGCTTTTAACATTAAACTGAACTTCACGAGGATCAGTCATGAGTCACGAGGATGAATGTGTGTCACACTACTTCTACTGCTTTTTGTATAACTAATAAATGGATTTTGATAATATTCTACAATAATATAGCTTAAACATTAGAATAGCTCATAGGCTATAATTTACAACCATATTTCGCGAGATACGATATTTATCTACTAAGAAAAATATTTATTTGTTATAAATTGCACTTCGAAAAAGCAACTGTTTCAGACGAGGAATCGAACTCCGCGTCTTACTCATGCCCTATACCACTCGGCTACCGACACATTGGCAAGCCTGTTTAATTTTGCAAGTGCTTTCTTTAACGCATAGGCTGCGTGACCTCATCAATGTTGCGAGATTGTTCTCATCATCAGCCTATATTAGTCCACTGCTGGACATAAGCCTCCCCCAATGAGCGCCATGTCTTCGGCTTGGCGCATCCAGCATCTACCTGTAGTCTTCCGCAGATCGTCATCCCATCTGGCCGGAGGGAGGGAGAGTTCTCACAATATCAGAAATAAAGAACTATATAAAAACAAAAATGTAATTTAATTTTTTTTTTTTTTTTATTGTTACAGTACCAGCTCCATCGACCAACCAGTTCACGTGGCACCCGTCCGGCGAGCTGCACATGTCGGTGGGCGGCGGCAACTCGGTCGCGATCGACGGCCGCGGCAAGGATGCGCACACGCAGGAGGACGTCGAGGTCATGTCCACCGACTCCAGCTCCAGTTCTAGCAGCGATTCACAATGAGTTGTGTACTTTAGTTCTTAAACTAATTTGTACGCTGATTGAGCGTTTTCGGTATAGGCGTTTTGGTAGCGCGACTGTAGCGCTGTGCAGCGAATCCTTTTTCATATTACAGCGGGTGTAGCGCGGCTCAATTCTCGTCTCTAGCGACATTCGCGCTACAGACGAGAATTACTGTTTCATTTCCAATATAAATTCCAATGGAGACACACTATTACTGCTGATCCTTATTAGTTACTAGCGGTCCCAGTGAACTTCGTTTCGACCCCAGCCCCGTCCCGCTCCGACCCCGTTTTACGAATTTTCTTTGCTATAAACCTCACGGAGCCCGAGACCTTTCCAACGAATGCAAAACCGTAGAAATCGGTTCGTGCGTTCTGGAGTTATAGCGTCAGGAAGGAAAACCCGACTTATTTTTATATAGTAGATTATGTAGGTAATTTGCAACAGTTACTTATTCGCCGATGCGTTGCCCGCAGCTTCATCCGCAGCGTTCCCCCTTTGTGAAACTTGCTAGAACACTCATCACGCCGTCGCTTGTCGCTTCATTCGCCGCTCGACGCATGCGACGCTACAACTCAAACAAACGCTTGCATGCTTCTCTCTAAACGCTGCAAAGTTTGCCGTATGTTTGTGTTTCTGGCGCCCCGCATCGCGCACCGCGACGATCGAGGCCTTTCGTCAAAACGTACTATTATATATGCTGCAATCGCGCTGCTAATAAAACGCCTGTATTTGAAAGCGCCCTTACAAGGTTGTTACTTGTAATTGTTAGTTCGTCGGGTGAAAATACAGATGGCGTCTGTGATGCACTGTATTATGCAAAAAGACTGTTATTTTCAATGTTTTTGCAATAACTCTTTTTAGTATAACTACAATAAATGTCTTATCAACTTATAAACTAGCTGCATTATTATTATTCTCTATACCCTTTGAAATCTTTACAATAGTGTCCCTATCTTAAGACGATTAATGACTGTCTTGGATACATTACTATGTATTTGGAGCCTGGCTTGGAACCTATTGAATTTAGGTCATTTGAGTTAGTACTATGGTAAAATAGACCATCGTATAGATAGTGCCATCCACGAAGGCGCGCCCCTCCACTCGTCCAAATCGTTTATAGTACATGTGTGCAAGCTTTTTCCAACATTTGAATTGAATTTCGAACATCATAATGACTTATGTATGAATGACAAGCACACTGCAAAAAATACACTCAAAGGGAAATATGCTCAACTTAGATATAGTTTTAAGTGGGTATGGTTAGCTACTAGACGAGTAATATTTTTTTTAAAATTGCACCAGTAACATTTTTACTATTGACGTAATCGAAATATATAAGAACGTTTTATGACATTAAAAATATATTTAAAAGTGTCTTTATAAGAGAAATATAGGTGCACCGGGACTTCATACGCGTGAATTGTTTTTTCTTCGTACACGTAGGTCCTAGCGTGATGTTTAATAGCCTTCCCCGATAAAGTACATCCCGGTAATATTATAAGTACCACATGTTTTTTTTTATTTAAAATTGATTTAGGTGTTTAAGTTACCATTATAATTCTTTCAGTAAATTTAACAATGACAGAAGATTATACCAGGTTTATTTTTTAGTACAACACACTGGGCTTTCCTTGACATTTTAAAAATAATTTAAGTAAAGCCACTTTCGAGACGAGCCTGAATTTTTGAAAGACGGCCGGCTCGCAACTGACACGCGTGTCACCGTGTCACGTGTCACGTGTTCCTCAATCAAAAAAAGAGTGGGGCGCGCCTTCGTGGATGGTACTATCTATATATTAGTAGAAGTAAGTATACAGGGTGTCCCAAAAGCGAAGGATGATGAAGAAGCGTTATGGCCTATTATATGCCAAAAAAAAATTTTTTTGGCATATAATAGGCTATATCGTGATCTATTTATAGTTGCAGGATTAACCTTAGCTTTTGGGACACCCTGTATATTCCTTGAGTAAAAATTGGTGCTCTCTAGCTACCTCTTTGTTAATTACGTGTTGCCTAACAACGCTCGTTGCCATGGTTTCAAATATTATTGTGTACAAAAGCTGTCATTGTCAGCCACTTCACTGCAGTAAATAAATATTTTTAGTTTATTACTTCGTAGCGTAATTAGCATAATATAAAATGGGTGAAAGGGCTCCTGTATCCGCCGAAGACACACTAGTTCGTTATGACAATCCAGTTTTAGTTACTAAGCAGCCGGAAAAAGTAAGTACCTACGCAAAGTGCCATTAGTACTAAACCAATAACTGAAGTGAAATAATTGAATTAAACAATTATTGGCAGAATTTAAATACTATTTATCTTTTTAAATTTTCAAGACATCACCTCCAGGCACTGCAGTAGCTCAACCATGTGTGCCGACGGAGGCAAAACGAGAAACCGAAGAGATATTGAATGCTATTCTGCCACCCAAAGAATGGGAAGAAGACGGCCAGATATGGACGCAAAAGGTTAGCTACCCTTGCTTTTGAATCGAAGTAAGGTTAGATCAGAAATACCCAGTTACAATGTCAATCATAATGGACATTAGAACTAGCCATACCTACAGTTTTTTAAAGAAGTATAACTAGTTAGATTGTAGCAGTTCTTATTAGGATTCGTGCAAGCAAAAAAGGACTAAATAATCATTCTGTTTTATCTATATCTGTATCAAAACTGTCTCTCTACTAAACAAAATTAAATCATTACCTACCAGCAAGATTTTTTCTCGTCATTCGTTATTATAGAGTTGATTGCACAAATAAATACTGGTGTACGGACGACAGGCACAGCACGTCAAGTTAAACACTGCGGTATCTTATGCTTTTAGAATAAGGGCTATTTTTTATCAAAAATATATAGTCTGATGTTCTGGCGACTACTGTACAAAGATGGAATAATTCTAAAGGCATCCTCTACCAATCAAACTTAGGTCATGCAGACAGCACGCACGGGCACGCTAGTACTATATATATTCTGTGGCACGGGTTGCTTTAAAATAAGTATCAATAAAAATAATAAATAAGTATGCACCAGACAACAGACCAAGTAAGGGATTTTATTCCTTATGTTTAGAAGTACCAGACAACGATTATGACAGGGGCGTCTCCCATAAATAACTTAAATACATACGTCCATGACTTAGTTACAAATTTTCGTGCTCATCATACATACATTGCATTGCGGGATTCGAACGCGCGACTGCTGGTTAATTAGTCAGGAGCGCTAACCATAAAAGCAAACTTTACTAATATTATACAGCTGAAGAGTTTCTTTGAACGCGCTAATCTCGGGGACTTATGGACCGTTTTGAAAATTTATTTTTGTATTGAATAGCTTATTTATCGAGGAAGGCTATAAAATATATACATCACGCTGCGACGGGAAGGGCTGCGAGGGAAACTCAAAACGCGCAAATGCCGCTATAAACTAAATAAATATAAACAAACCTAGGTCTAATTGGAACTAAAATTAGTACCGTTTTCCTTTAGATATCATCAACGCCAGCTACTCGGTTGGATGTGATAAACCTGCAAGAGATGTTGGATACTCGCTTACAGCAACGGCAGGCGAGGGAGACTGGCATCTGTCCAGTGCGACGACAACTTTACACGCAGTGCTTTGATGAGCTCATTCGTCAGGTAGGCATCATACATACAAATGGGACGAGGCATACGTAGAACTGTACTCTTAAATAAAAAATAACAATTTGTGCACGACCCTTCACTTTTAGGGCCTTAGTCTCATGCAATTCACATTCGTAAAAAAATTCACCAATCATTTCTTATTTATAGTTTTTTTTAACCATATCTCAAACTACTAAACTACATAATGAATACATATACCTGACATCTAAATCAACTCGATATCACTTTAAGTTTTCGAGGAATCCGTGGACATATGTATTACACTCAAATATTACCCAGTTCCAACAATGTCACAAACATACAGATTGAATTTAATAGGAACCTACTTACTCGTCGTTAAAAACTGTTGGTTTTTGTTTTTTTTTTCAGGTTGACGATTCCCATTCTATTGTCTGCCCTTCGTGTGTTAGTTCGGATATGTGGAAATGTGGATATATTTTCAATAGAACGGTGAATTCCGTATTCGAACTATCACAGTGCTTGTAGTGGTCGTTCAGAGCAAAAATATTATTCGCAGGTGACCATAAATTGTGGTGAACGAGGATTGTTGCTGTTGAGGGTCCGGGATGAAGCAAGGATCACGATGGAGGCCTATCAAACCCTGTATTGTAGCTCTATTGCTTTCGGCATGAGGAAAGCACTGCAGGTCAGTCCACAGAAGCCATAACTTAAATCTATACCTATTTAAGCACGGATTGTTTCAAATTCAAATTCTTTATTTCAATTTAGGTCATGAAATGACACTTATTAACTTTGTCTGGGATTTCCTATACTATAGGTATACTATACGTTATCTGTCTGGATAGATAAAGTGGCGGGGCCTCTTGTGTACCTATGGCAATACAAATCATGACATAGGATACGACATACCTACACGTAGAAAGCTGGTTACCAGCGCTTATCGGCACCGATCCGCGCAGGTAGTTTCTATACATTTTGCCGAACCAGCGCCGGTAAGCGCTGAATGTCGCCGACAAGTTACGACCTCTTCCGATAAGCGTTGGGGCTGCCACCATTTGCCGCTTTCATCTTCATTCATTTCCAGCGTCCACCCGCTTCCTTTATGTAGAGGTTACCTGCGCAGATTGGTGCCGATAAGCGCTGATAACCAGCTTTCTACGTGTATACGCCCATAGGGTTAACATATACATTAATTGTTGGTTGACAGTCAGAACAAGGGAAATCCGACCTGATGGACCAAGTAGCAAAGTTGGAAGCGGAACGTTCAGCGTTAGAGAAGCAATGTATGGAGTTGAAACAGAAGACTGAGCAGCTGGAACGCAGAGCAGCGGAGTTGAGGGCGGCGGAGGAGAAGCGGCATCAGGAAGAACTGCTCGCTCTGAAGAAGACTAATGCCCAACTGAAGGTAACGAATAAAGTTATTTTCAGAATTCAGTACAAAACATGAATTCCACCTAATTTTCTAAAACAAACTTCCTGAGTTATGTCCTATGCTGCGCCTTCGATCGAAGAGTCTCCAATTCAGAACTTTTCTGCCCCATCGGCTATCAGTTCTTCACACTATGTGCCCTGCTAATTGCCACAGTAAGCTCAACTGATACTTAGGGCTACACAATGCGGTCGATGTGGAAAGCCGTGGGGGATGCCTATGTTCAGCAGTGGACGTCCTTTTTTTTAATAATGATAATGATAAGTTAATCAAAATTCAGCAGTCCAAAAGAACGTTACTTGTAACAAACAAACAAACAGTACACAGACTTTTTCCAGCACCAATATTTGTACGAGTTACTAAATAACTACCAAAATAAAATTGTATCCTGTAGGATCTTAAATAAATCATACAAAATGTATAATGTGATATCTCATCTCCAATAAACACTTTTTATTTATTTCAATCATTTCTATTGAGTTCCTATTGCTGTTGCTAATAACGCTTATCTTATATCTTATTTCAGGCACAACTGGAGGGTATCATTGCTCCAAAGAAATAAGATCCAAGAACGTGCCTTGCCTTATACATTCAATGTGTTAATTATTTTTAAGATACTTTTGTTGTTATTATTAGTTATGGTTACAGTTTAAATTGTGTTCCAATTATATACCAATAAAATAAATATTAGTTATTCAAATATGTTTTTATAAACATTTCAAATAAAACACATGGGTAATTTATTAAAATATATATTAAACCATTTAATTGGGACAAACATACAATATTTTCATTAGTTTACAATTCACATATCGCTAAAGAGCCTTAGAAATGTATAAAGGACACACATAAAAAACATTCTTACAATCGCTATTACCAAAAATTCATACACGATACTTTCATTTAAATATGAATCAAACACTAATACAATTTCATACATTCACCATCGGAAATATACATTTTGTTGAGATTAATGACGAAAGACAGGATATACAATCATTGTATGTTTTACAAGTATTTGGCTTTTTAAAATGCCAACATTTTTAAATACTTTAGTACAGCAGTACACAAATATTGCCACAGACATAAAATAAAATTGAAATTGCTGAATAAAATGTAACATCAAATTATAAAATACGAACATTGCATAGAATCCATTTGAGAAGATAAGGCACCACATACATAGATAACTAAAGTTAAAACATTAAATTAAAATACTAGAACACCAGTACTAAACACAAATACTGTACGAATTAATGCACATGTAGATTTATAATATGTAAACTAAGAAATATTATGGATAAGACAAGTTTATGGATGTCGCCTGTCGCCATGTGATGCCACCGTTTGTTCACTTACAACTGAGCCGACAGTTGTAATACTGCGTTGATCGATGGTATATAAAAATTTAATATCATCCATTATTGAAACCTCAGTTTTTAAGAGACCAAGCATCCTATCACATTCCCTAAACTTTCTTCTTAGCAGGTACAGCATCAACTACAGTCAAACATTAAAACTTGCACGGAATGAAAAATCATTAAAAATTAAATACATAAAGTATTCCAAGAATAATTATCTATTTAAAAATAGACAGTTACTACTTATCGTAAATCTAAAATCTCCGTCGCAAAAATCAAACAATAAAAAAAATAAAAATTGTGATAAGAATAAAATGCATAATAAATGTAGCTCGTTGGTGGATTTCTTCAAGTCGCTCATTTACGTAACACAAGAAGTCGGTGGAATTCTAAAGTTATTATCACAGTTCATAATACATAAAGTAGATGGAAACTCGTTAAGTGACATGTCGCTGTTCGTTTCGTTGAAGAAATCTACTATCGAGTTCGTGTCCTCGACTGGTAGTCGCGGGTGTGTTCAAATAAATGTCGAGCCGATTTGTCATGTGCAATTTTGTGTTCGGAGATAGTGACGCCGATCGATGAAATTCTATCAAATTAGTAAGTACTTCAAGATAGAAGTATTATTTAAACGACATCGACACTACAAACAAATCAGTAATATAGGTGCCACGCAATTTAAATTTCAATGTTCATCTATCGAGGCGATTATATCGATGGCTCGGCATCACTAAGTAAATCGCTTTATTGAGACTTTGCCTGCGGGGCGGCGGGGCGCGGGCGGGTGCATCCACGTCGCCCGCACCCACGCACGCTCACGCTCCCCGCGCACCCCGCAGGCGAGGTCCTATAATCGGGTCTGTTTACTGCGGCTGGTCTGTATACGCGGTGAGACGTTGGGCGGGGCCTACGGATATAGCCGTTACGCGTCCGGCGCCTCCATCTAGCAAGGGATTCACGACTTGAACGATGTCAGGCTGAAGAGATCCCTCTGCGCCCTCCGCCTCGCCTAGACTCATGCCAACATCTTCGAGATCGGGCGCCGTCTCGCTACTCGGACTAGTGGTCAATTCCAGTGATATTATTTTCTCTTGCGTCGTCTCCACCTGTGGGAAGCGGTTATGTAGTAATGGTAAAATCAGGTCAGTGCCGTAACTTCCTTTTAACGCGCCAGGTTAAAGGGTTTAACTGCGACCTTGTAGATATTAGTATATTTGAGTAATTTTATTATGGCGCCTCTCTATTTTGTTGGGCACCGCTAGGATAGCCCTAGTTACGGCACTGAGTAAGATGAATTTTGGTGCAAATGGACAATGGTAGTGCGTAGCCGACATGTACGTATATTTAACGCTACAAATGATAACATGAATTAGTCACGTTCAACATGGATATTGAGGGGTAAAAGTGGTTTAAATAGCAGTGGTATCTTATAGGCATGATGTGAATACTGCGTTTTCAGCAGTTTCTCCTTGTAAATCCAGAATAAACCTAGTAGTTGATCGTAGGTAAGATCATTATAAATCTATTATTATAACCATCATGAATCGAAAGTATTTAGTGACCTAGGCATCAATGATCGATCTTTCTGGTCTGGTGCAATACTTCACGGCTAGTTTTTGTTTCAACATACAGAAAAAGTACACTTTCTATGTAAAACAATCAGAATTTACTGTCGACTCATGACTGGAAAAACAAAAACAAAAAAACACACACTAGGGTTTGTTTAAATTAGTTTGCAAAACTAAAAGCGTTAATTTTGCGATGCAGTAAAGCGGCTATTAAACTAAAATTAAATACTTTTTAGGTAGAGGCAACAAACCATTTACTGTGTTCTGTGTAGATCCCGTGTCTAGAATCCCGGTATCGTCTGACAAATGATACACAACATTATATTAGCATGCCATGCCACATTCATGCAACACACTGTGATACAACAATTACATAGACAAATTAAATATCAGTACTTAAAATATAAAAATGTACATTTAAAACATCAATTTAAGTTTGCTCTCAGAATTGCAGTATATGTATACGATGTTTAAAAAATGTAAAATTAGGATAACAAGTATTTAACAAAGCCCTGAAACCACATAAAATTAGTTAAGTGTCAGTGTATAATCTACAAGTTTATCTACACATCTATTCTACTTCGAAATGGTGTTTCACGTTTGTGCCAAGTGTATCGTTAAGTGCTTTATAAGGCCCCACAAAAATATTATCGAGTGTTTTTACACGAATTTATCCTGTCAGTCAAGTTGCAGTCGTTCGAGTCGAAATAAGGTCTCTGTGTAGTCGCGTCGTAGTCAAATGTCTATTTGCGCGTAAGCTAAGCGTATTGTAAAATACAAAGATATAAATAATATAAAACCACACACGATACGGCATTGCTTGTGTACAGCGTCTCGTAATACTATGCAGCACAATGTACAGTGCGACGCGTACCTCTTTCTCAATGACTTTCTCAATGTATTCGACCGTCCGCACTTTAGTCTCGCCGGTGTTGGGGCACACATACTCCTCGGTGCGAAGTGTTATGCGCTCGTCTAACAATTTTTCTTTCTCCTTCACCGCTAGTATAGGCCCCGGTTTTGTACGTAACGCGATACGTGGTAGAGGCCATTTCTATAATTTGTAAAGCCAATTTGACATTCACAACCCATTATTGACGGATTACGCCAGCCAAGCGACATGGATCGATACCCACAAATAACCAACATGTTAGATTTTAGTCAACACATTTGCCAATATGCTTACAGAGACATTAAATTTCAACAAACAATGAGTAAAAAATCTAAAGGGAACAACAAAATGTGTGAACACAACGAAAGTGATAACAATACACGACTGTGGAGGGAATATTCATCTTTTGAGAAGTAGTAATGAAACACCAAGTATAGTGTTAATGACATTGTATGTTAAAGGTTACAGACAAACAACATAGTTATTGGATTACGAGAATGCCTATATAATATAGGTTGACCGCTTCATTGAATTCGCTTGCGGGGCACTGAGGCGCGAAGGAGGCAAGAGCGGGGAGCGTGAGGGGTGTGCGCGGGTGTATCCCCACCGCCCGCACCCCTCACTCTCCCCGCTCTTGTCGCGAAGGCGAAGTCTCAATGAAGCTGTTTACCTATAAGCCCAGTTGTTCACGGAAGATAAGCTGCCGTTAGATTTTTTCAATAATTTATCAATAAAAAAAAATATTAGATTAACATTACATAGTTCTACGCTTCCGTAAACAGTGTGACTATAACCGTAGATAGATAAAAAAATAACAGTAAGTAAATATCGAGGTTCTTTCGAACTGTTATTTTTATCCAGCTATATGTTGGGAAAGGCTTAGTACTTTTAATGACAACATTAATTTTTAGAAGAGAGATCGAAATGGATATTTACCTCGGACGGAGATTTATCCCTTGGTGGCACTTCACCAATGATTTCATTGGCTGGGCCCACGAGGCTCTTTATAACTTTCTGTGATTCGATTGCCTCCTGTAATAAGTTATGCACGAATTAGATTTCGAAAATCAAATTTAGTAAATGTATCTGCGTGGGGCCAATATTTTTCTCATAAATAGAAAATCTATAAAGATTGTTACAAAGGAGCATAGTAGATAAACCAAAAATACTATGATAAATTAGATGAGTGTGTTACGGGATTCCTACCGAGTATTTTATAATTTTCTGAGATTTTGCACAATATAACTGAAGTTGTTGTCAGATAATTAGTATCGGAAACTCAAAAACAATGTTATATGCTAGCAATCCTGTAACAAACTATTCTAATGTTAGTAACCATGAAAGTTTACAATTAACATGCAGTTATGCATTACTAATTGTCATGTTAGTAAACAACGTTCGAGCAATAACAGTTAAACAATCGAAATAAAGTTAAATATCGTTACATACCTGTTCCAAGGATCGTAGCCTAGCAGCTCGCCAAGCGGCTCGTCGCGCCGCACGCGTGGCGGCGTCCTCGCCCTCGTTGCCGCGTCTTCGCTGAGACTTTGCCGATGGACTCACGCCGCCCGTAGAGTAACTAGAATAAAAAAACAATTCAATGATGTCCAACATTAAATTTTGGAACATGATAACACTGACGCCTGCCACATATCAACCGTTGTCTCTCTATAGTCTATAGATAACTATAGCTAACTATCGAAAGGCCCATCGATAGTTGATCATAAACCATAGTAACAACAGCAATAATATCGATAGACTTAGATACAAGCAGATAGATACTATCGATAGTATCGAAGCTGACTATCGTAATAATCACTATAGATAGTAACTGCTCTGACTATTGTTACTACCATCGACAATATCGAATTTTTTTTTTAAAAATTGAATGTAGATAAAATGTATAGTACAGAAACCAAACTTTACGCAGAGAAAGGTATAAGAAAAAAAAAGGGTAATCTGATACAGTTTCTTGTCCACACAGTTTTTATGCACACGTATCTGCGAAAATCATTTACACCAATTAATACAAAATTCAAAAGGTAAAATGAACTCTTTGCCGTATCTGTAGGAAAAAATAAAATAAAAAACAATTACCTATGGCCATTCTCGTACGGTTCGTCGTCGCTGTAACTGTCTCCGCTCTGGCGGTCCTCCCCCGGGGACCACGAACGGAGCTCGGCCCGCGAGAGCGACGCCATCTTCCTCTCCTCTTCTTGCTTCAATTTCTCCACTTCATCCGCCGACAGGAATGTGAATACGCGTTCTGCGATTGAAGATTTTATTTTATTTATAGTTTTGCTTTATTACACGTGTCTATAGATGCACATGGGACGGTACATATTAAACCTTCATATTGCAGTCTAAATAAGAATATGAAACAACGAACTCAAATAAAGTATATGAAGTATCGTTAAAGATACACCTGTTTGAGAATGTAACAAATTCTGCTCACATTAATAGTAAAAAATAAATTCTAAACATAGAATTAAGTCGTAGAAATATCAACACGTAGAACAAAAGTTATGAATAAATAGCAGTGCTACCTGGCTTAGGCGATGGCTTGTGACTTTCTTCCATTGCGTTTTCAAAGAATTTCTTCTTATCGCTGACAGACGCCTTCACAAAATTTGCCGAATGAGGTGGGGAAGCCTAAAGCACAAATCCATTAATATCAACATCATGTGTTGCAGTTACTCATTTTACGAAAAATAATATGAACAAACAATCGATAAAAAAAGCTCATGATATTTACAAGCCATGAAAATCCCACCTCCACGCTCAACACCCATGCAGTCAAATTGTTAATAATATTAAAAAATAAATAAGAATTGCATATGTAAATAAATCAAACATGCAAAATATAAATAATTGCAAGTTAATAACGTCGAATTAAATATGGTAAACAACAAAAATATGGGGTATGGAGGGATGATCGATGTGTGTTTGTTTGTCAGTATTCTGGGTTGTCGACGAACACAATCAAAAAAGCTGAGTGTGTGAGGGTAATGCCGTACATTGATGTTTACCTCGCCGATGGCGAAGGCTTTGATTTTGCTGCTCCATGCGGGTTTCAGGGTGGAACTGGAACCGGGCGAGGAACTGCCTTCCCTCTCGAGGTCCGAACTGTTCGACAACGAGTCGGGGTCGGGCGCGGTGGTCACCTCGCCGAAGCGGACTCTTCTCTCTGACTGACCACTTTTGTTCTCGTCACCGGCATGCGACGGGACGGACTCTGTGACGTTCGCGTTTATATCCCTCCCCGCGCTGGCGAGAGAGGGCGACACTTGCGCTTTATGACTTCTGCTATGCTCTGTGGTATTGATAGGGACGGTGCAGGTGTATGGGTTGTACGTTCCAGCAACCGTCGTTAGAGATGGATATGGATTGAACGGAATAGGCGGATACGTAGTGGAATGGACCATACCAGGTGATAAGTTTTTAACCCTCAAATCTCTCAAGGAATTGTGTATCGGAGTGGGGCCCGGACCGTCATCGTAGTATGATCTATCAGGGTGCAAATTACAAGGACTGTGGGGTACGTGTGAAACTATCGGTAAAGTTTTATATTGGACATGCAACAGCTCGGGCGGGTCGGGTTCCCCGCCGGGGCTGACTGACATTTCGTTGTAATAATCCTCGCTGTCGAGCGAAGGATATTCAAATGATCGGAAGACTTGATGTGAAGGCACTTCGGATATAACGGCCGTACGAACATGATCGTCCGGGTTCGGATGTGGGTCTGGGTAGGCGAAGTAATTGACCGGAGGGGGGATCTCGCTTTCCGGTGAATTGGTCGTTGTAGAGGACTGCATGGATGTTTCCGCTACCACGGGCTCGGGGAGAACTATTCTCTGAGGAATTATAGTAATGGGCGGCATGCTCAAATCGTCATTTACGATAATGTCACTTACGTCCGAATCGAAAAAAGGCGGTGGGGGGATGATGTGATCGTCGGGAAGAACGAGACTCGCTCGGGGGACGGGTTTCGACAGTTCCAGCTCGGCTTTCGGCGGGCGGTCGCGGATTAGTAGGGAGCTAACACCCGCGCATGCATCGTTAGTGTCGATTACGGGCTCCGAGGCGTCTTCCTCGTGCGTTTCATGCAGTATGTTTCGAGTTTTCGTATCGTTCGACGACAACGGGTCGTACTCGGGTTCGTGTTCTGGTTCCTGAGTGAAACTAACTCGCTTCGTTTGTGGTTTTCGTGGCACTTGTGGTTTCTGTTTGGGCGGAGGCGGGGGCGGCAGCGTGGGGCGCGCGGCCGGCGGGGGCGGAGAGCGAGGGGGCGGCGTCTTCACCTTCTGCTGAGTGAACACCGCGAGCGGCGAGGGGGGCGCCGCTTGCGAACTAGACGTCTAACCAAACCAACATAATGTACTCCGCTGCGGTACGTACGCATTACTTTAGCTAGATAAAACCAAACCGAACAATAAAGTGTGAGATATTCTTGAAACATTCGTATTTTATATAGTTATCTCACACTTTAATTTTAGCGAAGCTACTTGCACGAAAACATAGCTCTAAAGTAGCCTGCGTAAAAATAACTTTGGAAAAATCGAACTCCCGACTTACTCACGAAATAGCTAGCGGGAACAAAAATCTTCCAAAATAAATGTCATTAAATTATGCACAAAAATTAAAAGAAATTCAGTTTCTGAAACATCATGTATTTAAATGCAACACTAAAAAATAACGTCAATTAGAATAATTTCGTATCTTAAAAATTAATAATGATTAATATTATAATTAATAACTTCTTAAAAGATTAAAATAATTGGCAGTAAAAATGTTTGATTTGGCCATATTTCACAACATACGTAGTCCAAGAAATATTTGTGACATCTAAAATATGTGAAAATGTAATTATTTTAATTAAACTTAAATTATTTCATTCAGAACGTAAAAATAATATGAAACATAAACATTGACGTAAGCTTTAAAACACCATTAGAAAATGGGTCATGTGTAAGTATAATAACCGATTATAATGAGGTGGCTTCGTACCAAAGTTATAATGTTCGACAATGACCCATAGTTAAATAGATATAAAATTGGTCTTTGTAGCAAAGGTTATAAAAACACCTAGAGTAAGTACGAGACATGATTAAAGTTTACTTGAAATACTTGGGTATGTATAGGTTACATAATGTATAAACTACTTTGTTTTGGTCGTTCAGGGCTGAATATAAGCAATGTTAGAATACTTTCAGACTATAGATCCGCAATATCATAACAATGGATACACTAATTGTTGAATGATTACTGGGTATGTTAGGGCAAGTTACACTCTGATAGATGAATAAAAAATACATCATTTTTATGCAATATACGGATACATTATTTAAAAGGATATTATTATGGTGTCAGAGCAAATATTATCTATGAACCAACAGACAAATACATGTTTTACTCATTATACCTAAAATTAGAGTCCACAAATGAAACATATGAGGCTAGGTCAATTTATCACATGTTTAAATTGTTATACGGACAATATGAATTTAAATGTGTGTATTATTAGCATAGTAACCGAATTTTGTAACTTGGAAAGCAACATCTAACCTATTCCTACCACAAAATAGAATTAAACATGGCGTAAGAAAGAGATTGCGAAAAACCTAAACAGTTTAGATCTCAATCTGGCAGTATAATCAGTGGGTACAGTAATATAAAATTATTTGCCGAAAAAACAATTATTTTTAGATAACAAACAGAAAACAGCTTAGTTGGATTGGTTCTATTATAACGGATGCAAACAATAATATGCTTAAAATTTATTAGTTTTCATTTTAATTCAGTTTAATGCTCACTGTTTAAGTTTTTGCCATCAGTTTCATAAACCCTCAAAAAATGTCTACAATTATTATTTTTTTCCTGTAACTTGTGTATATTTTAGACGGCAATTTTAATACGTTAAAAATTTAACTACAATACAACAATGAAACACATTAGTTTATGATTTATCAATGGGATAAATATTTGAAGAGCAATTTAACACTGATATGTTTTTGCCGCTACCGGAATACTATGAGATGCATGTTCGGATACATATTATTATTTACACATGGTATAAGGTGTACTGTATGTAAACAGAGCTTAATGCATTCGTTTACTGTGTAAATAACGCAATTTACAACTATGTGTATAATGAAAAATAATATTAATTGTATGGATAACGATTATCGCAGTTTTATGAAGCAACAAAGATTGTGAGGATACAATATTTATATCTGAGGTTTTTCTACACCCACTATATAATGTATAAAAAAGATCAATAGAAATGTTAACCAGTCCAAATTTTACTCTTAAATGAGCAATGTGCGTTAAATTATATCGTCTTAACATTAAAATACCACCAGTGTTGTTAATGAATTATAGATGTTAGATGATATTTACATTCATGAAGCTAGAATACATTATTATTAAGAAATATTTTATATTTTCAGTAAAAATATGTTGAGCTAGAAAAAACTTATTTTATTTGCCACGCCCCTAATTTCTTTAACACAAAACGTACATTATCGCGCCATTTTTTTTATACAATTATTTGCGAAATTTTCCCATGCATCCATTTTTTTGCTATATTTTTTTACATTTACATTTTGGACAGAACTTATAACCGATGTACTATGTGTTTCCCTCCGTTTCCTCTGGGTTTGCACTCTGCAATGGAGGTAATATGCTAAGTCAATATATTTCGTTGGTAACCCAGCATAGTCTGTTATCTATTACAGAGATTACTGGTACATAAGCTAACACACGACGACATTTATCTAAGCTACAAGAACTGAAAATAATACAACATTTTATTTCGCTAATTTAAAAACACATCAAAGATACCTAATACATCAATGAATCTGTTATAATATCATTATCGATAGAACTTAAAAGAGAGGATTCATGCAAACAGTTCCTAATCCACAAAATCAATATATCAATTATAAACTCCTGAACAGAAACTAGTTATAAGTACGAGTAGACAGGTGAGATAGTTTCTCTTTATAGTGCCACCCTTCAGAAACAACCATCTACTTTATAAAAGGCTTTAGAGATATACTAAACATTTATTTTGGAAGATAAGGTATTAAATAACATACTTAGAGTAAAGATCAATATAATTAAGTATATTTTCATGCAAGCAAATACGTTTATACTACAAATATACAAGTGCATGCTATCATAGAGACAGAACCAACTGAGCAATAGTACATTGCACAGTGGGATGTTTCTCCTTACTGAGAAGTTAACCGAATACTATACAAAGCTAGAAAGAGTATTGTCATGCTGAACAACCTTACGATAGTACAATAAAATACAAGCTATCCAAAAAGTATCAAGAGGCTAGTTAAAAAAATTTAAAATATACGGTTAAGATATAAACCAATACTTTTAAAACATGCAGTTTTATTCAATTATAGAAAAGTATATTGAGTAGCTGGCGCGTATTAATAGTATAAGCCTAGTCTTTCTGAAATGCGGATTAAATTATCGATAGGATGGATAGAGTAAATTACATTATTGTGACATCGAATCCTGCCTGCCTTTTAAATTTATCCCTAAGGATTCTCGCATGTTCTTATATAAATTGGTCAACATTGTTTTAAATGAGGCTATAAATGTGAGATATATCTTATGTAGTCCTAAATGATCTAGCTAATGTTGCCTACTTCAAGACTAAATAATAACGCATCTGGCGAAGACTAGGCTTGATAGAAATCACATCACGAGTTATGGAACTTGTGAACTTTAGAAAGTTTTAACCGTTTGGACCATCGAATAGAATTAATAACAGCTATAGCTAGTTTGAATATTGATAATTGACCTAGAAAATCATCTACAATATTGAAAGGCTTAAACAATCGGCTCTAACACACAATATATACCAAAACAAAATGGTGACCCCTTATAGAGCAAAAATATCGATACTTGAGTTTTTTTTAATACTATCTATAGAATCGAAGCCGATTGAATGTATTATCGATAGTATCGGCTCTGATTATGGTTACCATTATAGATACTATCGATAATTTTGACACCTTTGATGTTTTTGTGCTATAAGTCAGTATTGATAGGTCAAAACTATCAATAGTAACGATAGTGGTAACTCCAGATGGGTTTCGGTCAATTATCGACAGGCCTATAGATAATAATAGCTTAGAGGCCGTGACACAATGTCTGAAATAAGTTTTTTTTTCAACTAGGTAGTCAAGTGTACAAGTTCCGCAGCTCGTGACGATACTACCGATCGGCTATCATCAGTAAGGTCTTACCTGAGGTTGGAGGGTGTGTTTGGACATGACCACCGTGGTCGTCTTGTGGTGCGGCTCGGGAGACGTGGGCGGGGCCGGCTCAAGAGCCATGCTCTCCACGGCGTGGACTATATCTAGCACCTGTGTGGAAACAAGGTTAAATTTTAATGGGGCGCTATAGTTTAGATATCGACAACGCTAAAGCATAGTTAAGGCAGACTTTTAGTTAGTTAACGACATTATCATTAGCTTTCATCGTCATTCATCACAGATGTTGCCTTAGACTTAGAGGATTAGATAATGTTAGGGACCAGAAGGACTACTACGCAAAAAGAAATCCTTAAAAATGATAATCATTTTGCGCAACTTTTTTGTAAGTAACAATATGTATTGAAGCGTTAAAAGTATTAATTAAAAGAGATAAGCCGTACCTTTTCAGGAGTAGATTTCTCCCGTAGCTCTGCGACTTGTTTCTCGTGTTCAAACTCAACTAAATCCTGTTGAAATTGCTGCTCCTGCAAAAATAGAAAGAAGATAAATTATGCGTATTTTTAAAAAACAAGCTGGCCTTACAATTAAAGTCTGTTTTTTGCTAGTCTAATATTGTAAATGATCTTTTTATTACTTTTAAAATATGATCAGTGTAAAAAGGAATGTCAAGATTGTTTACAGTATGCGACAAGTAAAGAAAAACTGACACCAGGGTGTTTTTTTTTAATATAGTGCAAGTAAAGGAAAACAAATATTACCTGTTGATGATGATGCAACGACTCATCTCTATCCAGGCTGGACGTTGAGTGAGACAGAGAGCCGCCGGTGTCCGCCGTCCCGCTCTCGCTACCGGTCTGTGCAAACATTTGCTACGTCTATCTCTTTCTAACCGGCACAACTCAAACGCACGCACATGTGTTCTGTGCAAGTTACATTCGAAAAGCGTGCCAGAATGAAAGAAATAGTGTAAAAAATAATGCAAAATAAATTTTACAACAGCTGGTAACTAAACACAACTTATTTTGACTATCAAGAAGTATTCAAACACAAAACTTCTAGTGCATCGAAGTAAATACATCTAAAACACAAAAGAGACTTTCAAATAATTTTGAAGTTACAAACTTCATCAGAACATCTAAGTAATCAAAAACTTGAATCTGCAAGGTTCGATAGAACAACACTTTTAAAAGTCGCTAGTGTTTTCACCTCTGCACGACAAAATTCTAAGTAAAATTCTAGGAAATAAAATAAGTGCTTTTCTACATGTATTCTGGCATTTGATAAAATAAGCTTGAGATTTTTTAACTGATGCTACCAAAACGTTTGTAAGCCTAACCAGTTCATATAGAATCAAAAACAAATGAAAACTTCGTAGTATTCTGTCTTTTAACTTACTGTGTACTTCTCAGGGCGCGTATATCCATGGCACACGATGAGGTGCAGCGGTGCGTTGGTCGCTTGACGCAGTGCGTTCACCGCCTCGTTGTGCGTCGCCCCTAGCAACGAGACGCCGTTGACCTCGAGTAGACGCATGCCGACCTGTGGGGGTGTTGCGTTAGCGACATGTGAGGAAATATTTATAGAAAGAGTATCTTGATTCTTGATAATGGTAGGGTTTCTGTCCATTTAGAAACAAAGTTCGATCGAAAACTATTGGTAAGTTAATGCGAGCACCGATTTACTGGCACTTAAAAAATGGTTAGTAAGTAAATTTTGATCCCTAAAAAAGACATATTTGTCGGCAACATTCCACCAAGCTTATTGGCACTTTTTTGACAATCAAATTTTCATTATGAATGTGGCCGAAACCAACAACGATATCGAGCCGTTCAACCTAAAAGTAGAAGTAAGTATCTACTTAATAAAATGTACCATGTTTCTATGAAAATTTATTAATTGAATTATACCATATAGATAGTGCCATCCACGAAGGCGCGCCCCACTCTTTTTTTGATTGAGGAAGGCGCGGGGTGCGGGGGGTGACACGCGTGTCAGTTGCGAGCCGGTCGTCTTTCGAAAATTCAGGCTCGTCACGCAAGTGGCTCTACTTAAATTATTTTTAAAATGTCAAGGAAAACCCAGTGTGTTGTACTTAAAAAATAAACCTGGTATAATCTTCTGTCATTATTAAATTTACTTAAAGAATTAGAATGGTAACTTAAACACCAAAATCAATTTTAAATAAAAAAAACATGTGGTACTTATAATATTACCGGGATGTACTTTATCGAGGAAGGCTATTAAACATCACGCTAGGACCTACGTGTACGAAGAAAAAACAATTCACGCGTATGAAGTCCCGGTGGACCTATATTTCTCTTATAAAGACACTTTTAAATATTTTTTTAAAATGTTATAAAACGTTCTTATATATTTCCTTTACGTCAATAGTAAAAATGTTACTTGTGCAATTTTAAAAAAATATTACTCGTCTAGTACCGCTAGAGCCACTTGCGTGACGAGCCTGAATTTTCGAAAGACGGCCGGCTCGCAACTGACACGCGTGTCACCCCCCGCACCCCGCGCCTTCCTCAATCAAAAAAAGAGTGGGGCGCGCCTTCATGGATGGCACTATCTATACAAATTATGAGTAAAAATCAGGTCACTAAAACCGGCAAAACACTCTCTTCCGAGTGATCTCTGTAGTATACCGCTCTCGGACTCTGCCTATATTGGAGGTGACAATAGTGAACAGCCGGTATAAAGACAAGGATATTTATTTACCTTCAATCTGCCGTCTCTCCTTGCAGCTCCGCCGCTGTTTATTTTCGATATGAAGACTCCTTCGTCGTTGGGATCGTTGGGGTTGCCTCGCTGGCCGTTCAGGCCACCCTTTATGTGCATGCCAAGCTTTTCACCTTCTTGCTTTACTATCGTTAAATCCTGTTGGATAAAGTGGAAACTAGAAACATATTCGAAATTATAACTAATATATAAAGACTGCTAAACTTCCACTTCACATCAATACCTAAATACAAATAGAATAAAATATAACTTAGTTTGAATTAGTTATTAAAATTATTGCTGATCTTATAAGCGTAATTAAATAACACATCTAGTAATACAATACTGACTAACAAGGTTACGACATGCAAAGCCAATCATGCACTCAATAATAAGCTCACATTCTAAACAATACGCAAACATTCAAACAAACATCCTAGCACAAGACATACTTTACTTAGGACTGTGTGGAATTATGTTCGTAAATTCTAATATTAAAAGCTTTAATAAAGTGTAAGCTACAATAGGCACCAAAGATGAAAATAACCTTTGGCGACTTTGGTCTATGGTATAGAAGAAAGCGTTTTACGAAATAACCATTCAGGATATGACGATAGCGGAGCACACTTGTTTGGATGGGGGTTTCTGACATATATTTGGTAAAGTAACACACATAGGTTCGATATCGCCGGGTGAATTTCACACTTACAGTTCCATCAAACATCTCAACTTGAATGAGACCCTGAATGTGTGTCGCGTAGGCCATCGTGCGCACGTGTGGAACAAAATAATGGTTTGTGTATGAAAAGGTGGCACCTTATCTGACACTAGTGTTAACGAATAAGTGGTGATACTTCCGATGAGAAACATGTACTGCAAAAAGCGATAGAGTTCGCAGCACAGATAATCTAGTAGCTTTTCGTCAGTTACAGCCGAATGTTATGTGCAAAAGCATTATACGTCTCATTGGGCCGCCAATATCTACTTTAAGCGTCAAATTTATAAGTCACTCTACTCAGTTTCATCTGAAATGTTCATCAACAGTAATTCACAACTCGACAACTTGCATTCATGCAAACATTGCGCGACTTGCGGTGTGTGAGTAAACATATATTATGAAAGTTCATTTCACCACATTGCAAAACTCGTTTCAATTATTTTAATTTAGTAATTACTTAAATAAAAGCAGTTAGTCACTCATGTTGCAGTCATCCAAAACTAAATACGCAATTCAAATGCATAGCACAGGTTTAGTCAAAATGTAACGTCTTTTGGCCAAGCATGCTTACAGCATGAGTCTTGTACAAAGTCTGTTCTGAACTGATGTCATGCAGATCTCGATATCTGCAGCCAGAAATATTTATTTATTACCAAGCTAGTGGACGGATTAGACTACATTATAATGAAACCGAACTGTATACTATAATAACCATAATTACTCAATAAATTTTTCTCTTACATGTTATAAGGTCAATATGTACTCGACCAATACTCAAATATTATCTGTTTCACTTTTGTTTAACTCGTCAAGTATGTGTGAACGAGACACAATAGAAATTCCATTATTATGCGACTCCCGGCAGTCGTTTGATACCTGACTGATTAATGTTGTGTTAATGGTCCAATGTCATACAATTATTTTACAACAGTTAATGTTTTCTACGTATTCATTCATTATGCAAATATTATTGGATGGGAACACAAAGTGATCACAAGTGATCAAAGTGACCAAATGTGATCACCACTGTTTATTTTAGTGATCTTAAGAAGCTCGCAACCTCAGCATTGTTTGAGTATTAAATCTCGTAAACTGATTTTTTCCCAACCATATTCTAACCCATGTTCCCAATTACAAAACGTCATAACTCCACTCCTCATCTCAATAGCCTCACTGACCTGGTATCCGTTCGGCAGCGGGTCGTGTCGCACCGTGAGCGCGAGGGTCGGGCCTGGTTGCAACAGCAGCTGCACGGCGTCGCGGTGAGTGACGCCGGTGAGCTCGTGGCCGTTCACTTTGAGGATGCGGTCGCCCATGCGAAGCTTGCCGGAGCGAGCGGCCACGCCTCCTGGCACCACCTGAGAGATTAAAGGTGCCTTTTGATTGTTGAATATTATGATATATTTTACATCCCGAGATATATCTTCCACCCGTTCATCACACTATGGGATGTATACATTCTTAGTTTTGTAGGGGATCGTCAACCACCGCGGGGGGTGGAAGGGCGGGGGGAATAACGCTGCAAGGCTTAAGTGCACCTTTTTCTAGCGTATTTCTTATTTTTCTTGCACGTTACATATGCATTGATCAAAAAGTGCTCCTAAGATACTAGCAGCTTGATTGTTTATCTTCTATACGAACAACTTTGTCAGATATGTTAACAAAACTTACGTGGGATACGAATATTCCGGGCTCTTTGCCGCCAAACGGAATGCACGAATGATCTGTACCCCCGATGATACTAAATCCGAGAGATCCACCGTCCTTCACTAAAGTGACATCCTGTAACAACGAAATCAGCACATTGAATAAACAGTCGACGCCGGAACAATAATGCTAATAATTAAGATTTAGTCCTATTTTCTATTGAGAACAAGTGAAATTGTATAGTGTGTGGCTAGTATTTTTGTATTTATAATCATGCAAAAATATATGTGTAACTTCATAAGTACGACATGTAAAATTCTAAATTTTAGCTCTGCTATTTTTATTCAATAACTAGATCAAGAAAAAATAAAAATAATGATTTTGGATTGGTTTGCTTTTAACTGGCTCTAATGTAGTCTATGGGCGCTAGTTTGCCGAGAAGATATCCTCGGTAAACTAGACCACGTTATTGATATTTATTTCGAAAAGCACTAGCTCAATGCTTATGAAGAAACACTGTTGTACGAACTCCAATGGATAGTAGCTCGATATCCGAGAAGTTCGTTTGTCTGTAATCAAGTTAGTGTGGTGTGATGAATTCGTAACAGTCTTTTCTGCCCATTATTCGTTTTTTAGCATTGGTTTTGGAGGCAAACTATCTTATTTTCTACAGGTATACCTCGATATCATCCAATAGCTGTACCTAAATAGACCTAGAGCCATATATGGTATTACTTTGTCATAAACGATTCGCACTCGATAGCTAAATTTAAAAAAAACATGTCAATAACTTTTCAAATTCATAAATTAAGTAGTCTTTACTCGAACGTCTTTCAAATCATATAGCCAAGATAAACAAGACAGAAAAATATTGTGAGAGCAATCTCGTAAATTTTATGAGGTGCCTACGCATTAAAGAAAGCATTTGCAAAATTCAACAGGCTTGCCAATGTGTCGGTGGCCGAATGGTATAGGCATGCGCCCGGGTAGCGTAAAACACAGGGTTCTATTTTTGTCTTGCTTTTGACAAGTGCAATTTATTTAAGACAAGAAAATAAGAACCACTTTGATCATTATTGCACCAATGGTCTACTATTTATAAGTAGACCGCGATATTGAGATCTCGCCTGCGGGGTGGCGGGGTGCGGGGGGAGACGAGAGCGCGGTTAGTGAGCGGTGCGGGCGGGTATTGCCGCGCCGCTCGCACCCCGCGCGCCGCCCCGCAGGCGAAGTCTCAATGAAGTGGTTTACCTCTGGTCAATTTACAAATAAATAACCTATCAAAATAACCGATAAATCTGTTATAGACATTCTAGTAGTGCTTTAGACTTGTATTATATGATATTTATTCATTAATATATTTCTGGCCTTTTTTGTTAGACGTTCATTAAACTTTTTTGTCAAACGAATGTAACCTCTTTAAACACTATCGACAGCGAATCTTTACATCAATAATTCTTACTTCAATGATGAGCGGCGCGACGAGTTGGTTGTCCGTGATCCGTGTCACGGTCGTCTCCGTGAACGTCGACTTGGTGATCGTCTCCGTGACACGTCCGAGGGTCGAGGGCGGCGGGGGCATCACGATGCCGACGCCCGGCCGCTCCACCGTGACCCGTACGCCTTTCTCGGGGGGCTCCGACACCGGCCGGGGACCGCCCAGGAAGTGAGCGGGGATCATCGCTTGGAACTCCTCGTTTGTGATCGGCCGCGAAGGCTTTAACACGTTCACATCGGATCAGTGGAAAGTTTAAGACAGTGGAATTGCCTAAGTCGGGTCCAGAATCACTGATTGTAATTTTCAAAATAGTTTATTTTTATATAATTCATTACAAATTACATTGCCTTCTTGTTACCGGCAACAAATAACAATTTTTGAAAAAAAGTATTAATACATTTTGATAATGTGAATACAGATGAGAGATTAATTCTGGTTTAATGCATTAATTACAAATGAACGAACGAAACATAATAAAATTAAGTGAGTATGTCATGGTATTAGAATCGTGTAAAATCTTTGTAAAAGACTATTCATTAACGATATAGATAATCTCGTGAAAATCAGGATTGCAGTTTTTCATACCTGCATGGTTTGCCGTAAACAAACACACATTTTAAGAAAAGACGATAAATATTTATAATTATTAAAAAAACAAATGTAAATTAAAACAATAGTAGTTCTGGAAATTCTAGCAGACTGTTGGATTTTGTGTGCCTTTTCCGTCTGCAAATTTCGATTTTAATAAAAACTGAAGTAAGCTTCTCACGTGTTAATTTACATTGCAAAAGCTATGCTTATTTGAATAAAGTTTTCGTGGTATGGTTACCAAGTACCTACACTGTGACCAATGAATGATTGTTAGTATGAACGAGAATGGCCTCGGAAAATAGTAACCGAAGTGTAATGTAAAAGTAATACATATAGTATTCATGGCAATACATTTAATGACTTGGTATAACCGGATTGGGTGGTAATTTTTGGGCTCTATTTATTTACTGAGTTTATAATTTTTGGTATAATAATTAATTTTATTTAGCAAATAGGTTCTGAAATAAAGATTCGTCGCTACTGGAAAAAGTGGTAAAATTTATGTTACTTTGCTTCAGTCTACGCGCTGTAAACATAATCAAACAAATATAATAATAAATTACTAAATACTAAAAAAAATGCAAAATCATTTAATCGCATCAAAAAGCTATTTAATATAATAACTTGGACTCGACTTGGGGCAGTCTGAATAAGGTGTTGAATAGAAGCATAGAAAAAGTATGTGACGACAACCGGACTGTATAATCGCGATCGATACCGCACCTTTTCATCTAGAAATATGAGCTCGGTATTTCGAGACGAAGTGGGTTCGGTATCCATCGCGAGTATGACCGGCGCCGCCGTCTAATCTACAGTGGTGTAAAGGCGCGAACACATGGTGTGAAGCGAGAACGTACAAGCGCGGATGTGAACGTGTTAAGTCGATACCATCACCTGTGAACCTTTGGGTTTATTTGCGTGCTAGTTGTATTTACCTGTATGTCTTCGAAGACGTCGTCGCTGGAGCCGTGGGTGTTAGGGGCGCCGGGGGTTAGGGGCGTGCTCGCACTGTTAGTGGTCGACTTGGGGCCCTGCAGTCAACCATATATAGCTTTAATTGTGTACATATCTTGATATAGCTCTAGCAAGCGGCTACAAGCTTCGGCTAATAGAATTTTGTACAAAGGCAAAAAATATATAAATAGGGGGCTGTTCAATAGTTCAATTTTATTAATCTAATCATACATTCTTTAACGGAGATTAAAAGCCCAATGCACACGCAAAATATTCATCATTCACATTTTCTCATACACTTCAAGATCTATTCATCTCATATTCACAACACAACCAATTCATTCATACATTTGTCCATCAAAGAATGTATTAATGTTTTATAGAAATAGGTCTTTAACACTTTTGCGGACGGTACTCCAGGTACAATAAAAAAAATATTGTTATCGTGTCTATAGGCGGTCACTGTCCGTGAAAAAGGTAAAAACTAATACCGCAACCAATTTTCTGTACAAAATTCAACAAAGCAGAAAGGTACAGTGTGCCGGTGAAAGGAAAATTGTCGCAATAACTTTAATGCTATGCGTGTCGCTGAAACATCGACGAGGCAGTATCCTTTAATAAGCTCACTGGACTGGAGAATACTGGAGATGCGTACAGGTACGCCTTAATTCATCAGTCGGATTTACTAAAATAACTATGCTGCTAAAACATGCATTTCATGCCTACGGGCGGGACTAACAGAAAGTCCTGCTATTTTATGTAAGCTTGTCCTGTACACACGACGCCGTCTCACCTGTCCGTTCGTTTGACTCAGCCGCCTCGGCGCGGGCTGCGGCGGCTGCGCGGCCGGCGGGGCTGGCTTCAGCGGCTGCGAGTACACCTGCGGCTGCGGGGCGAGCGGCGCGGGGCGCGGGGCGGGGTGCAAGGTGTGGTTGCCGACATGCGGTGCGCTAACGTGATTCGGTTTCGGTGCCGGTTGCTGTGTTTGTATCGGTGCCGGTGTAGGTGAGGGTGCTTTGTTCACGTTCTGCAGGCTCGTTTTGTGCTCTCTCACTTCCTCCGACGTCGACTTCCGGTGGGCCGGGTCGCCTACGGATGAAACGATTCGATTTATTGTAAAGCCGAGCGATGCTTTCTGCATATAATGTAATTTTTATAGATTAAAAAAAACATGGGAATGAAATGTACCTCATGAGTCAAAGAGAGACAAAAACTATATTTTTCATCGAAGCGGGAATGTATGAATATAATAGAAGCATAAAATGCATTTTTCCTTCTGCTTTAGTATGTTGCATGAAGCATAGGCTCATATTTGCAAATTCATGCATCAACATATCTTCAGATAGGCCAGATATTTCTTTTGAAAATGCTTTTGATACATTTTCAACATTATTGTCTAACGCACTTACCTTGTTCAGGGGTGATGGTCCTCTGCAGCACGAGACGGACGAATCGTTCGTGACCAGTCAGCAGCGCCACCGCTGCTTCATGGCGAGCATTCTCCATATCAACGCCGTTGATCTGGAAAGAATAAAAATACATGGTAATGGTCGGTGCATAAACTACATTTGTAAGTATAGGTAGACCGCGAAATTGAGACGTCTCAACGAAGCAGTTTACCTATAGTAGTAACTCTTTTTAGCGACTTCAAAAAAGGAGGTTATCAATTCGACGTGTATGTATGCGTTATCGTTGGAATTTAATAAAACATATTTGAGTATGTTAATCTATTCAGTTCAGGTTTGTTGTGCAAAAAGAGATGTTTTCGTTTGTATGGGGAAAATGCCAACACCTTCTAAATCTGTCAAATACCTATTAGTCAATCAGCTGTTTGAACAGATTAAAAAAATCAAAAGCGGAAAGCAAAATGACATTTTCGAAAGTGTATGTTTGTTTGTATACGGATTTCTCGGAAACGAGAAGTCATAGCGAGATGATTCTTTAAGTTATCATATTGGTTTTTCTAACCTTTCTACTATTAAGACCATATCAAACAATACGTTAAGCATGGTAATTTTATAAAGCGATAAAGAATCTCTGATCGAGGGTGATCATACTATGAGTAACTACTCACATTTTTTCGGTGTGACAAATATTTTTATCGATAAAGGGATGTATAGATATCACGTCATACGCTTACTCGCACTATCATCATACATAAACAAGTGAGTACGTTGGTCAATGGGTTTTTTATCACTTATCGTCTTCAAAATGTGTAACGAAAACATTAATCATACACATCAAGGAGTGACTAATCTTGAAAACTCAATTACGTAATAACAACACAGTTGAATCCCCAAAAGTGTAATCAATCATTATATATAATTTCAATGCTGTCAGATTCTCTACAATTGCCAGAGACAATGTTATAATTTAATCACGTAACAAAAAGACGAGCAATAATATCTCCGTACTGTTATTTCTAGTAAATCGGTTAGGTTACGTAATATACTCATGGTGTCAAATAGTGCCCATTGTATTTGGTTACATAATAACTTTAGTGAGAATATAGTTTAGCAATCATAATTAGAACATGATAAGTGAGTTTATTGATAAGCACCGAGTGGACTAACACCTTTTATTGATTTCTCTCTTCTCATCCTCATTTAGGTATTTATTTTACTAACTGAAAATTGACACTTCTAACTATACTCTTGGCAACTTTCCTCATGGATGAGAAATGAGATTCATCAGTCTAGTCGAGTCTAATCTAGACCATCGTTGCCTACCTTTTGTTGATGTCAATATAGGTAAAAGAAATCCGCGTTAGGTTCACCACTTATAATACGAGAACGGATGGACCCATTTTCATGGTTTTAACTTTGTTGAATTTATCTTGCTCCAAATAGGACATAGGGGGGGATACGAAGTTCGCCAAGACCGTAAATAAGTAAGTACTCACCGACACGACCTTGTCCCCGACCTGCATCTTGCCGTCCTTGGCGGCGGCGCCCTGCGGCGAGATGCGCGAGATGTAGATGGCGCCGCTGTCGTCCCGGTACGGCGGGGAGCCCGCGCCGCCCGCTATGCTGAACCCGAGCCCCGCGCCGTCGCGGATGAGCGTCGTGTGGACTAGCACCTTCTGTTGGTACACTGGAAAAAGGTATAGAATGTAGTGAGATTTTCAAGGTACTGATCGTGAGAAATCAGCCTATAGGTAGATTACGAAATGGTGAACTCGCCTGCGGGGCGCGGGGTGAGGGGTGAGTCAGGGGTGCGGGCGGGTGCCTCTCACGCTGCCCGCTCTCGCCCCCCCCCCGCGCCCCCAGGCGAATTCCCAATGAAGCGGTTTACCATAACTATTGGTAGCCACTCGAGTCCGAAAACTGATTAGTCTGTAAGTGTTGTGTGCTTGACATATTCTACTGTGCTGGATTGCCAACTTAATTTTTACTGAAATTTAGCAAATTTTGCGTGAGTTTCTATATAATTCATACCATCTCACCGAATATGAAAAATGAAGACCATATTACTGCTTACTTCACTCGGAAGTAAGTCAAATTGATGATGCGAATGAGAAACTATTATTAAAACTAATATTTTAAAGAGCAATAAATATTGATGGAATTGCCGATTTATTCCTGGATATTGCTTTATTCACTGTACGGCCGAGAACTTTGCCGCCACATCACCATAAAAGCAATAGCTTGCACCTCGTGTCGTATATTGTTTGAAAAATGGTCGTCGTTTTTGTGACGTGTTGTCAAGTGAGTGGTAAGGCGCGAGAAACCTCGACCATACACGAGTAAGGCGTCTCTCTGGTTACCAATAAACTTACCCGGCGGGACATATGGAGCAGTAGAAGGTGGTGGCGGCGAGGCCTGCAGTCGCTGGTACGCCTCGGTCGTGACCTGTCCCGTTGGCGAAGGACTGAAGCTGACTACGGGTGGGACTGCAGCCTGATTGTTGTTTAGTTTCACAGGCTCTTTGTACTCCGGCTCGAACTCCTGGGCGTACTGGTTGCCGATGATCAGCGGTTTCGATAGAATACCACGGCCGGTTGTGACCTGGAAATCATTAACCTACTTTTAATTAAAACCATCGGTCGTGTGTTGTTAGGGCAGATTTAAATATCTATTTTGAGAGATCTTTTATTATAACAATGCATAAGAACGCTTTTGGAACCATTTTGTCCGGTGACTTTGTAGTGCGCTACCATTTCCTGTCATCCTCGTAGTTTCAAATCCTGATTATGACATTTTCTTGCTATTATAGAAAGCTATAAATGTGCATACTTTAGATTACAATACAATGTCCTTTATCTGAAGGTTGACAAGAGATCGCGAGCGGCGATAAGACTGTTTTTAATTCAGTTAGCACTTCCGACGCGCAAAAACAATAGAGTGATGATGAATTAATTATTAAGCAACTTTATAACAATACTGATGATAATGGCTTTATTACCACAAGAGACAAAACACGGTATTAAAACTTCCTAAGCAATCAAATAATAATGTTCATGTGACATTCATTAGTGTATGTTTAAATAAGATGATACTGCACATAATCATTCAGATTGGCAATCTTGTCACAATTAATATTTTTACTGAAGTTTAAAGACAATACTAAGTATTAAAATAAAATACCTGTCCATTCTCCAAAGTGGAAACTGTGTCAGTGGTGCTCGAAACAGAATGGTGACTAGCCCCGCTTGGCGCTCTGCTGTGTGTCCTGTCAAAATAAAATACGCGTGTGAATATAACACGAGAGTAAACAATACAAGTTAGCGTTGACATAAATAGAATGCATACAATAGTAAAAGTAAATAAGTGTTTATTTGCGAGAACACAGTTACAAAGATATTAAAATTTGGAATTCCAGTGCAGTCCTCATTAGTAGGAACCAATAAGAAGATGGTAAACAAATTTTAACATTATAATTACTCACACAGATAATATTACTATTTATTAAGGAATATGTATCTTTCAGTTTTAAATTAAATTGTAATAATGATGAACTTACAACTTTGCATAAAATTATGCATATTGCTGCACACAGGTATTTATAAATACATTGTTTACTTTATTGAGAATCGCTTACCAGTCATTTTTTTTACGATCATTAGAATACAAAAAGCACTCATTATCGCACTAATCAACGGATCGTGGAAAAAATTACCTAGTGGAGTTAGGTGATTCCCTGGTCACCACCAAAGTGAGTGTTTGTCCGCTCGCTTTCAACACCTCAACTGCGAAGTAATGGTCGACTTCCACCACCGACGTCCCGTTAACCGAGAGCACCTTGTCGCCCACCTGAAAATATAAGCCGTATTTTATTTAGACACTTAGAAAGTGCATTATTTACAGCTCACTTTTATTGGACATTTAATGAAATGGCGTGGGAGCCTGAATGTTTGTGTCGTATGAGATGAGATTTCTCGGAGCATAAACACAATGTTTAATTAAAAATTCCGTATGAGTCATGATAGCTTGCTACCAATTTAAATGCATTACTAATTTGATAACACACTCTTGTCTTGCCTATTTTATAATTATAGCGATCATTGCGGTCTTTTAATACGACTCGCTTAACGCGATCAACTGTAAAAAGGCAGCCAGACAAATACTTATTAAGAGAAAATAACAAACGCTTTACCAAACTCAATAATACACGAGGATACATAGAGGCCGAAATAGCTATGTTTGCTAAGCATGAAAATTCAATTCGAAACCAATTACCATGTCAACCGAAGTTGCAAATCAAGTAGCTTTTAGTCACTCAATCATGAATGTGTGTGAACCGTTGTCCAAATGTAAAGCTTTTCTACACGGAGTATCACAGTCTTTTTTTAGGTGCATTATTTTTTACTTTATATCGCTTCAGGCAGGTAAGAAGCACTCAAAGAGTGATTTATCACTATTAAGTCTGAAGTCTCCTCTAACTATACATGTTTTGTAGTTGAATTCAGCTTGCTTAGTCCTATGTAATTGAGACAACCTCTCAAGACGAAGTGTCACACAAAACCATACATTCCTCCCCTTTTAATCTCCTCTTTGCTAAGGATAGCAAGGGTCGTGACACCCTTTAGGAGTTTACTTCCGATGATGGTTTCCTATTTGTTCCTGTTCTTGGCGTCACGGAGAGCATACATAGTCTATGTTAAATAGTAGTCTAAAGACGAAGCACCATACCCTTAAGTAAGCAGGCCCTCTCGGCGTTGCTTACAGTGTGAAAAATCCGTCGTCGCCGATATAAGGCGTAGAGCCGCGACCGCCGGCGATGCTCAGCCCCAGCTCATATGAGATACTTATCTAGAGAAAAAGTGACTCACCCTTAGTCCAGCCATGTATGCAGGGCCACCCGGCGTCACTCGTGATATGAAGATGCCGTCGTCGTCGCCGATGTACGGCGTGGATCCGCGGCCGCCGGCGATGCTTAACCCAAGCCCACCAGCCGCGCGCGCGATCCGCACCTCTATACAACGCTGGTCGCTCACCACTCGCGCTTCGCTCTCGGCACGGTCCGATACTGATTCACCTGAAAATTGTTTTATGTTTAATATTGAATTCAATAAAAGTGTTACTCGACACAATCGAATATTGTTATGATATAAATTACAATACAGTTATGAGTTACGACTGTAAAAGTAAGTTTAGCTATCCTTCGTCACGCAGACCTCCGAATGAGTAGTCAGGAGTAGCTATTTCAAATGGAATTCGTCGTGGTTAACAAGAAAAGTCATGGTAAGCATCTTATAGCATTCCAAGCATAGCTCTCACGGTAGGGTCGTGGAAGTTCATTTATTTTACCATTCTATGGGAAACTTTTTACTATGTTCTCATAAAATGTTATGTAACAATATGTTAAGATAATAGCTCCTTTCATAAAAAATGGTTTCAAACATGGTTGAGATTAACAGTGTTACGCAATTTGTAACATCATTTACAAAAGATCAAGTCATAAAAACACGGTCAAAGAATGCAATAAAACGATCTCAATTGATAATAGAAGCAACAAAAATTAAACTTAGAAATGACAGTTATATGATCGATTGCTACAACCAAATGCCTTGCAACGTTGCAAACCTAACCTGATTACGATAAGGCATCTTTCAATTGGAGACAGCTGTATGAAATGGCTCGTAAAATCTTTTTATTGTCTGTAAGTCACGACCACCGCCAGTATTAAGCCGTTTGAATATTATGAGCAATAGCGGAGTAGAATAAAAAAAATATCATGTATTCTTTTTATTAAAAATACTAAAAGAGTTTTTTAATGCCAATATAAAAGATACATGTTTTGCTATCTATACTAATATTATAAAGCTAAAGAGTTTGTTTGTTTGTTTGTTTGTTTGTTTGAACGCGCTAATCTCCGAAACTACTGGTTCGAATTGAATAATTCTTTTTGTGTTGGATAGTCCAGTTATCGAGGAAGGCTATAGGCTATATAACATCACGCTACGACCAATAGGAGCAAAGATATAGTGGTAAATGTGTAAAAAACGGGAGAAAGAAGTCACTTTTCCACGCGGACGAAGTCGCCGGCAAAAGCTAGTGTAAGTATATTTGGACTATATCTGTCGCCACTTAACATACCAACGAGATAAAGACGAAGCCTGTACAATCGCTGTTCAATAACAAACATTACGAGTTTTCAGTTCATATGTAGCATATGATTGATTATGTAAAGCTCATTGTTTCGGAACACTGGTCACTTGCGCAAGACGCGCGTCACCGCTAACCAAGTGTAAGGTCACACATTAGTAAATCTATTTAAAGCTGATCACTCAAGTCAAGGAAATGGTCAAGTAGACCTTCAAGGTACCGAGAAAACCATAATAAAGAATGTGTGTAATGCCAGGAAAAGGCTGTAAAAAGAAAATGCGCAGTCGTGGGAAAAATGCGCTTGGTCCGTCACATGCTAAGTGGCCCACAATTAACGCAATGACCATTTTAATGGAGACGAAACAAGACACGAAGAGCAAATTATGCAAGGCCCCGTACTCGTGTAACGATCGTGGGCGTCACAAAGCACCGGCAGCCATAAGTATTGACCCTGCGCCTGCGACGATCTCGCACATTAACAATATGTTGCAACGATGCAGGTCGCTGCATTAGCAAGGTCAACGATTTACATTAGACGATCACGACATTTGTCACGACAAACGTGATAGTGCAACATTCTCAGATACATTAAACTTTCACGCAATTTTGGTAATTTGAAAATTATTTACTTCATGATAATTCAGAACTGGTTTCTGAAAATACGTTTTGGTATTGCACGACATGATTTTATCAGATAAATGACATAAAGCAGTCAGTCTTTAGTACTTAGCTAATGATTACTGTTCCGAAGCTTAACAATCGGAGATATGACATTAATTAATGATGCGTGTCTATTGCATCTGCGTTTCTCTTCTTCAATCGGCAAAGCACACATAAGAGAATTGAATAACAAATGATCGTGTGGCTGTTCTGTGCTTTCGCACGACAATCAACATGTCAAGGCGGATGAATGGCTGCAGTGAAATCATGATCCAGAATGGCAGTTAGTCCTGTGCGCACCACAATAGCCAATCAGATGCGATACTTTCACCCCCGGGCAACCTTAATAGAATAACAACGCAACTATTGTACCCAGAACGAATCGTGATAGTTTACAGAGGAACTCGTGACTCTAGTTTCACAGTAGTCTTGTTTATTAGAAATAGCTCGTCTCTAAAATCGATGGTGCTCCAACTCTTAATAAGAATAACGGGCAGGTGAAAATGAAACGTTCAATTTATTAATGGAAAACCTGATCTTTATCGTTATTTGTAGAAGATTACACGTGTTAAAGATAAAATTGCAGTGCACGATATCGAGTTGGATCGAGGCGGGTAATCCATTTAATAAGGGAAAATGTGGTAGCAATGTAAGAAATTGCTGTTATGATGAGTAAAAGCTAGGAGGTCCGTTACGAGGCAATCAGATTTAATGACAGCGGTCTGCAATGGGTGTAAATGTTTTACACGAACACAGTGCGCGGCGCGGCCTCGACACCGTAATATCATCGTAAATCTACAAAACATATGTTTCATACATCATCATAAACAGCACGTGCGTACTATACTATGTGTCATTATTTCAATGAGCTATATACCTGGCCTTTGAGTGAACCCGACCGCGCAACTCATCGACAGGAATATCCGACAAAACGAGTGTAAGTAACATTATTGCGGTAAGTCTAATTCTTACTACTGTGTTTTGTAACTCTTTGATTGGTATTACGAAAGAACGGGTTGATCTTATTTTCATGTAGGTGTAGGTTATCAAGTTTACATAAGCTTCCAATGCCTATTTATTTACATTAACAATGTTTCAATAATAAATCAACTTGAAGTATTCATAAAACAACTACAATAACATGTATGTACTTTTGACCTAATATGTAAAACTTAACCTTCATCCAATCTTTAATACGGAATTTCGGTGGCACACGCCTCAAACAATTTAAATGATGACATAATTGCTAACAGCGTTATAAAGAGATGAGATCTCGTAGTACCTTGTAACGAGTACCTACAATGCCTCACCTATAATAACATCGAAGGTAATGCGTAGTTGAGAGATACAGCTAGAGGTGCGAACTTATAAGGCATGGACTACATGGTGGAACGTAAAGGAAATAGTAATATTTTTTTTTGTATTTTCCACGTTGCAAGTTAAAACCAGTGGCCTTTATCAAAAGTTTCAAGTTTAGTATTGCAAGCAATTTTTTTGTAAAAAAATATTATTACAAGTATGTGTTTATCAAACCTACACGTTTACAAGTTACAAGTGACATTATTAATTTCACAAGTATATTTTTACAAGTGTGATTCTTTTTTTCAAAAAATCCATGTAAGCTTGTATCATGGCATGGAAATCAGGGCAAAAATCTTAGTGTCCCACAACTCTTCATTCTCTCTAAATTATAAGTAGACAATCTTTAAAAAAAAGAGTGTAAAATATTAGTGGTTCAAAAAAATATTACTTTCAAACAGCACAAGAAAGTATTTTGATGACATCAGTATCAATAAAATTTTACGTTTGTACAAAAAGAAAAACACCGAAACTTGTTTTTGTTAACGGAATGGCACGCATGAGTTCATGGTCTTAGCAAGCATCCAACGAACGAAATATGTAAGCGATGACCGCATACTACTGTTTTACCTTCGAGAATGTATATTGTGCGGGTCGCCAAAACATTGCGTATGACTTATTGAGGAGCTCAAAGTAAAGACGCCTACTATTTCTACACAATACCGAATTTGTTGAATAAGCGACTGTAAGATTTTAAAACATATATCACTCTTTATCGGAAACCTTATCAGCTAGCGAATTGCATCATTTGTAAAATCCAGACTTACTAGACGAAGATATAACCTACTGAGAGTTTACCAACAGTTCTCTTCATGGCAAATATTTTAACAATGTAAACAAATGCACAAGGGACCATCCAAGGATAAGGTCAGGAAGGCCAAACAAACCGGTTGCCCAACTACATCAGGGATTCTTTCGCATTATCCTTTTAGAAATGACCTCCTAAGGATACTGCGTGAGCAGGTTCTAAAACAGTTATTGTGAAAATGTTAACACAAGACACTGCACAAGTTGAGTGATGCCAATTGAAATGAATAGTGTAACTTCACCTTTAGATTGCATGTACGGGATTTGCTTACTGAGAGCAGATTAATAATACCGAATGACCCTAATATTTTCCAAGATCATGCTGCGTTTGCGCTTTACCAGATGTAATGAACTAATAAATTATACAAACGCACACACTTTTTGCATGGCCTCGTTGCAACATAAATTTTTCTGGTTCATATTTTATGATGAATTTTTAAAAAATATCAAAAGATTATTTGAACAGAACACACTGAATTAAGGAAATTAGTGGCGACATTAAAGTAGTAAGAAAAATACACTTATAGAGTTCAAAAGCCGCTCAAGTAGGCTGAGAATAACTGTTTGTTAGAGCATTTAAATCAAATAGAGATATTGTACTAAACACTAAAAATTGGGTCGTAACAAACGCAATTTCCGTGAGCTGTAATAAATCGAAGTCGCAACCGGTGACACTGACATTATAGAGCATGATATCCGTTCTATAACAATTTTCTGTAATTGATCCGTTACAATCAGTAGGACCGCCTACTATAAATTAGGTAATAAATATTAATACATTCGAATGTTTGTTCAATGGGCGTTAAAATCTTAATTAAATTACCTTTAATGATTTCATTTGTGTCAACTACTCCTTAATTTCATTATAACAATAAAGTATAGTCAGTGGTGTTATAATTGGCAAGACATGAATAAATTAATACAATTAACAGACTTCTATTGGTACAGTGCTTAGTAATTTCTAGGTATAACATAAAAGGAAATACCTACCTATAAAGTTGGCTTTTAACATACTTCTCTATTGGAAAATGATCTCCGGCAAGATGGTTTAAAGGTCAATAAAACTCATCTTTTATGCATATTGCATAGCCGTCCATAGCACTGCTGAATAGCCATTAAAGTACAGTAACTGACGACATGCAACATAGGAGCAATGTTGCAATAAATTAATATAATGTTGAAGGAATTAACCAATAAACGATGAAAGCCATAACTATCTCGCCAACGAGCGGTCATTTAACGTCAACCACACACACAGGTATTATTATAGTAGTGAAATTAATTACATCCCTAACATGGTTAAATCGATCAAGTTACCGTATTACGCAGTTTCCTTTTGATCGCAGATTTAATAAGTAAGGAAAGTGAACTTACGCTTTTTCCTTCTTATAACGCCCATTTCCTGGTTTCAGCCTATTCCCTTTTACTTCCTGCTCGGTAGTCGCTATATCCGTAGGCGGAGGTGGTATTACGGGCTATCCGGCACTATTGCGCCTGGTTAGTATCGAGCGTCAATCAACTTGGAGAGCACCGGGAATTCACCCTAACGCATTCCGAATAGGTCATTGTCCGTATGCAGTGATAGACGGTACGATAATAGTACGGAGGATAGCCGGCGTGACGTAGCGGTATATCGAAGCGTTGTAATCAAAACAAACAAATCGTGAGCACCGGTTCGTAAGTTCGCGTGCGTGCGCGCTGCCCGGGGCGCAAGTGGCTACGGAATGCGCGCGCAGCAACCACCTCGAGACGCGGAGGCTGTGGCGCCGGCGCCCGCGCCCGCACCCGCGACCTCTCGGCGAGTATAAAAATAGAAAGTCTCAACCCGACGCATACCGACTCCTTTTATTTTTACCCTCGCGTTACCTACCTATTATCTACATCGATAGATCGCATCTAAACTATATCTGGACGGTTACGAGAGCACTTTCGATTCTTCGGACTGAGTAATGAAGGGCCAATTAAATCTTTGAGTAATATTTTGAGCTCAATTAAAATAGAGTTTTTGTCTAACTAAAAAACAAACGCCAAACTAACTAACACGCAGGTTAGTTTGTGCTGAACAAACTTCAATAAAATAAATTTTCTCAAGAAAGAATGCGCAGCAATTTAAATAAATAAACTCGTTTATTAAACCACAAATTAATTGAAATAAAAGTTCAGTCCATAACTATTTCTGAAGCATGAAAAAAACTGAAGCATGTAGGTAAATAGAGCAAAAAATACACCACTTTTAATTAAATCTGCGTTTATCCAGAACCTTTCAAGATAACAGACGCTATTAGTTGGAGAAAATTAGAAACTGCGTAAGTCAATCTGGATACGGCTTTCAGTTTTAAGTGGATTATTAAGCAGGACCCGTGAGCGTTTCAGCTTTCGAATAGCAGTCCGACAAGTGATCTACATACGGCGCGCGCACCTTGCGGGGTGTCATTAAATATATGCAAGGATGCCAATTAGATACGGCACGCGACGCTCCATCGTTATACGGACTCAAAGGCCCCACTTTGACAGTATCAAAACCCGTTCGCAAAAAGATATTTCGTCGCGAGTTTGTAAACATACGCATCTCATAACATATTCATGAAAGTCCCGTTGATATTACTTACGAATTCTATGCTATGTCAGGATCCGCTCTGCTGGTGGGCGGTATAGGCAGCAGTCTCAATAAAACGCACGGTATTTGTGTGAAGCAAAGTGTTAAGGCTCATCCTATTTGTACTCACGCAACGACTTAGGATGCGTGTAATTAAAAGGCTGTAAAAAGGTTATGTTTCAAAGTGAGAAAATTTCTAATATTTTACGGACTTATAATACTGAGAAAGGTCAAACAATTACGTTGAAAGTTGGCTATTTTGACTAAAGTCTATTAAAACTTCGGTATGATAATAAGCACCCTTTGAAAGGCTGTTATAATTAAAGAAAGCGCGCGGAAAGGTAGCGATTAAGCGTTTCCAAGACTTGGTGTGCGATAAATTGGCTATCGCGTTGCAGGGTATCATGTTGTCGACTCGCTTCAGTAACTCATTTCATTTCACAGGTTCACTTTCGAGATCCGCGCCCACGGCACGGATGTAGACCGCAGATCACTGCTTCCTGCGCCGGGGCTGATTGTCTATCTATACGCAGTAGCTGCGGTCACTGCCGGCTCTCACGCAAGAATGGGAGAAACGCCACGTAGGCCCTAGGATTATTACGCTTACTTTGTTAGGCCCGTGTCACACTGGCATAAGGAAAAATAGTTTCACATCAATATTATAAATATTTATGCCTGGAGTCTTAGGTGGTTTAACTGCAGCTAATTTATTCATTACATGCGCCTTTGTTTACGTTAAGGAGACTCTGTATATCCAACGACCACGGGGGTTAAGGATTATTTAGGACTGGAGTCACGGTGAGACCCGCCGCCTTCCCAAAAAAATCCCAGAATGAACGGTACCACTATAGCAATCTATCCTAAAGCTGCGCGGGTTACACCTTAACCCTTTAGTCAGACATAGAGGAACATCATTTCGGTTTGCCCTACACATGGTTGCAAAGTGCAAACAAAATTTTAGGTAATCATGTACTGTTGTGACAAATTAATAGTTAGTTTAATTATCATTATGAATGTTGATTGTCTACCTTACGGTAAACCTAGTTACTCGAGGAGTGTAAGGTGAGCCTTAGACAGATAGAATAAATTAGAGGCGTCTAGCTCGACACAAAAGCGAGGTAATTGTGAATCTGTCCAGATTGCTTGTCGGAGATAAGTTACAGAGTGAAACTGATAGATAGTGCGCACGCCAGATAAAATCACAGTCGGATCCGAGAGGGTTTGTACAAAAGCCACATCGATCAGCGAAATGGGTACTGCACAAACAATATCCCTAATCACAAGTGCATAAGGTCATTACTATAACTAGGACTTTCACAATGTTGAGATGCGGATGTATGAAGATTGATAACACAAAAGAAAAACGTGAGTACACTACCAACAATAATTACAGTATAGCGAAAGGTGTTTTGTAGCCAACATTGTAATAACATCTCCCAAATTACAATCTATGACATTAATTTATCGTGTTCGAAAGTAAAACTTAGTAATTTACGCTCGAGTTCATGACTGACAGATCCCTAACGTTATAAACAATTTTATTTATTACTCAATCACATTTTGTAGAAAAAAAACTTTGAAAGGTTTCTGCCATCGGTATGGTACTGTACATGTTGTATATGCACTAAACGATGAGCTTATTTATTGCGGATACGACACTTTATGGAAATTGAACGAAAGTATCGATAATTATCGTTAAATATTGAAGTAGCTTGTATCTAGTGAAATGTGGTAATAAAAGCGGGATGTTTCAACATAGCTGCGAGTTCACTAGTGTCAATCGTGCTCGTCTCCTTTTCTATCGGGCATCGGCGCACGAACTTGAGCGCACGGCGCACGCGCAACCCCCGACGTGCACCTACTCCAACGAAAGCTCATCCGTTATTTGTTATCCAGACCGGTAAAACCGTTAAACAACCACCAATACTGCTCTCATTCAACTTTCTATCTGATAGCAACCATTATACAACTTGAATGAAATAGATTATGATTTGCCGGCCTTTTGTTACAATTGCCACTTATTGTGATTGTGACTGAGTGTTACATAAACACTGTATCAAAATAGTATTCCAAATAAAGAACGTAAAGGTCGCGAACGAACTTTCGAATGAAAAGCCGTAGATGGTGCATTACAAAAGTGTAACGTAGCCATAAGTAAAATAACATAAATAATGACACGATCCATAAGCACTTTTCGGAAGAAGTCATTTGTAAACCATTTTGCATGCATTGTGTGATTTCTATTCAGACATTAGAAACTGAACCAAGCCCCAAAACAGTTAAAAGTAATTGATATCCTCCTAAAGAACGTAGTAGATAAAAGATGTTAATTTGTCTTCGCACAGACACAACACAACATTTAATGTGCATACCAAAAAGGTGAGTTCAGAAATGACTTTGGAACAATATTTCTAACGGCACAACTTTAAAAGGAGGTAAACAAGAAAACAAAAATTCATGATATCATAAAATTAGATATTTGCAGCCAGTTTGTGGGTCATCTTACTTGCTTTGAAAGTGAATTCCATAATAGAGCACATGATGCCGCGGACTGCAGATTTAGTGACCGCCATGGTTTGCGAATTTATTGTTTTTTCGCAGGTACTTTTTAAATGAGTTTATGTGATAAAGGCGCGTGAATAACTGTGGCCTGTCTGGCGCAGGCCTGATATCGGCTAGGTTCATTAGAGCGCACCAGTAAGCGCGGGGAGCACATGCAGCTATTGTTGTCCGTTCCTTGAGGGTTGAACCAGCTATAGCTCTCGTCCTACTTACGCACACACGCATAAAAATATCTAAACACGTTAAAAGATGAAAGTTTGTACTGTTTCCTAAATGTGAAAATTCATTTCAAAATCAAGGGGCTCTGCAATTAATTGAAGCTATTACAAAACCGGTATAGCAGTTATCGTTTTTTACACAAACTGTGCAAATTATCCTAACTGTGCATGGACCATTTGAAGAATTTAAATTCGAACCACTTGAGGTGTAATAAGCAATAGGTGCGAAACTGAAAGTGAACATTAATGGTAAACAACTACAGTATAAGGAATGTGATGTATTTCAGAATAACGACTAGATTGGTTTCTATTCATGCTGCTTTCTATTAAAAATTCTCCCTCTATAAAACTGTGCAGTTTGTCTACTATAATATATAGTTCCAATGAATAAAATTCTTTGCGAACACTGGGTATCTTATTGCATTCAGGAAAGAGAAATCTTTCTATGTAAGTGGTTAGCATGTATTCTTTACACGCAAATACTATTAAAAAGATAAAGGTATAATATAAGATACATTATTTAGATAACATACCGTAGCCGTATACAATGGGCCGTTGGGTGCTGATCCGCACACGTCGCAGGCTGGACCTGGCCGGTAACGTGTTGTGCCCAGAATTTGGAACACCTCTGTGATCGTACTCGTAGATTGGCGTTCGTGGAAGACTATTGTACATGTAACTCGGTGGCGGTTGGTAAGCCGGTCTATACCGATCATCATATGCTGGCACATACTGCGGCTGAGGCGTATACCTTGACGGTTCGCCATGATCAACGTACGGGTTACTTCTATCAACCCTGTCATATTCGTAATATCTTGGCTGTTCGTAATTATTCAAAGTTTGCAAACTCTGCGCAGGATACCCGTGTTGTATTGGCCGCCGTCGATATTTTTCAGATACATCAAAACGCGTGTTGTGAGGTATAGCCGTGAAACGATCGTTAGCAAATATCTCGCTTACAGGCAAACCAGAGTTGCTACTTATATTACTTCGGATGCTTCTGTTACTGCTCCTTGTACTGCTGTTCCGGCCCAGTGAACCGTCGCCGCGGACACTGAGCTTCAATTCCAATCTTTTGTCCTTCATTATTGACTACACGTACTTATAAACAGTCCAGTTATAAGATAATTATTATTATGCTTAAGCAATGTTCAGTCCACCGCAAACATTACACTTGGACATTTTAAAACCTTAAATTAGAAACCCTCTCTACCATTAAACAAATTAATTATAACTTGCGGCGCTTATTACACAACAAAATAATGCATCACGAAAGAAAGTAAATAAATGACGGTTACAACGCTCTTCACGAGGCCTGACTAATGGGCAGCGGGTGATGATGTACAAGTAAACGATCTCAAGCTTGAGAATATGATGCTGTCCACGTTAATTGAGGTTAAAATGGCTTAGCCGAATCGTCGACACGACTTTAGACAAAGGTACTGTCAATCCTCGTGACATGAGATGGCATATAGACAACCTCGACACGACCAATAATAAAAGTTGACGAGTGAGAATTTGCCGATAGGCCATCTCTAGAAACGAAGTGGTGCTAAAGGAAATTTACGATTTAAGAGTTTAGCGAATGAAAAGGTATTTGCGTCTATTGGCAGGTGCTATCAATACTTGAATGGGAGTATGATTAATGTCACTATCGGATTTGTAATTGAGAAATAGCATAACCATTACAAACAGAGTAGAAACATATCGATAAATCTAATCAAAACGCGGAAGCAATGCACGGTAAGGAAAATTCAGGACAGAGCGTTTGGAAATAAAGCATGTAAACGATGAAGTCACTAAACAAACAACTTGTAAACACGCGACCATCTGGTTTTATGTCGGTTGTAATTTAACAATAACAGTAAAGGAATTCAGAAAATTGCAGTAGGAACAATAAACAAAAGAATAACAGCGTGAATTAAATTAAATTGTCACAAATGTCAACCGCAAGTAACGAATGCACTACACACTTCCACTAACTTTGTAAGAGCAACCGAGGAACAGTGGCAAGTTATAATGACGATAAGATAAGGTTACTGGTTCAATAACATGTATCACGAACAAATAGACTCCTTAGGGAACAAAGTTGACTTTATCATTCAACTTAGTTAATTGGCATTGTACACAGAACGCTATTGTTTCCCTTATATCACATTCTCGACACGTAGAGTTGAAGTGAATTTACCTTGAGTAGAGTTATCATCACTGTTCAACATTTTACTATGTCAAGGTTTAGGTTAGTGTTTAGAATGAATCATTACATTACTTATGTCCATTTTCCCCTGCTGTACTATCCTATATCAAAAATCCTATTTCATCAGGGCTGGCTTATAGTAAGTTATACCAGACACTAAATTAACTGTGTCAAAAAGTGTGACAAAAGCAAAATAGGTTTTAAAATCCATTTGATAACCATGAAGGCGTATCTCTACATATTATTTTATCGCGTATCAGATGAGTGTAAGACGTAAACGTTTCGACACGGTGCTTCCTAACAACGAAGTGAAGAAACCTGTTGGTTACTATACATAAATAAATCAAACACGAAGGTATTATCTACTCAAAACGGATTTCCAGGGTATCTAAATAGTGTGGGAGCTGGGAGCAACACAAGGTGTTTGTATAGGACCGTCGAAATTAAGAGATCGCGTCCAGTGTGAGAAAGTACCATGCAGCGGTGACGGCGAAGCTATAAACAATTAAGACACGCTGCACTTTGTGGACTGTGGTTGAACTACGGAGAAAGTAGGTGCAAGTATAAGTGCAGGGTATATAACATACAATTTTAGGGTAAACGGAGCAAATCCGAGTTTCCGTGTGGGATACGAAGTGACTGGTTAACTGAGCGTGGCTAGTATGTAATTCTTAGCGCCATTATAACAATGACATGACCTTCACTGTCTATTTGAGTCGAAGCGATGTTTCTAGTAAACGATATGTAATTGACAGCTCATTATTTACTTCTTAAACTACTTAAGTAAAGTTGGTAATTAGGCGTAATGAAGGCGTTGTAACGAGTCCATTTATTCAGATATTATCTACCACTTTCATCACTTCACACTACACTACGAGCACTGTACACAAGCTGTGTAATCATTTACTGTTTCCAGAATAAGCACTGAACGTGGATATCGCCTGGGCAATCCGTTTTCATACTAATCGAATGCGTCTACGTTTGAGTCGGTGCCTACGTAGATATCTCAGCTTGGTCACAGATCATGAATTCAGTGTTGTACAGCAGCGGTGTGTGTCACGCGAAACACGAACACTCGTTTATTAAATTTCACAAATATGTGATAGAATCATAAGCGGACTCGGCGGCAGTGAGCGAAACACTGTGGGGCTTCGGTCGACGAAGCGAAATGGCACGCCGAGCACGGTAGATAAGCTGATAAGAGCGATACCGATTTTATACAAAGCGGACATTGCGTGGCGTACCTTATGCCCTACGTTGCTCAATTTATTTGCACTTCCTGATTAAAATCCGATAAGCATATTATTTTTACCATTTCGCAAGGTTTATTCGTACTGCGGTTATAATGAGAACGAATTTAATAGTTAAAATCTAATCTGTAGCAACTTTGATCTGTAATTATAATTCTATTAGAGATAATATCCGGTTCCAGCGAGCGCTCACTATTCACAGCAGGGCACGGCCGGAGAAAAGTAAAGTTCAGTCTTGAAATGAAAGTAGGAAGTAATTCAGTAATCTAATATAGGATGCAATTTGCTGATCTATGTAGATGTTCTGATGATCTACGTTGTTTCATCAAGCATATTTAAAACGTTTTTTTTTGTTACTGATAGATGCATAAAAATACTTTTATGTATCAATATTCAAAAACACGTTACTTTAATACAGTTCACAGTTAAGTTTATTAAGCATGCATAGTAAACTTTAGTATAATGAAAAAAGCCGCAAAAATTACACGCAATTTAATACTATGCCGGGGCATATCTACTTCGCGCAGACTAAACGAATTTCATGAGCAATGACCTTTTTGCGGGCTCTCCAAATAAACGTACGAAAGTCACGTAGCATTGCTCTCATAAAAATATAAGTGCAATGGCGCCTTTGTGTGTGGTGACGAGAGTGACAGACGAGCTTTGAGGCTTCGCCCGATTCACGCTCGCGATCGCAAGACGACCGAGTGTGGTCACGACCGCGTAAAATAATGTCGCAACATTCGACTATCTCAGACCGTGCACTACCGATGTCACCTAGCCGTAAAACGGTTCCTATTTAGAGATAAATGTTCACTAAAACTAAATAATGTATAATAGTAACTCACCATCGTGCACATCCTCCGCGGCTTCATCGTCATCAGTCTTCTGTTCCTCTTGCTGCTCTCTTTTTTTAATCGCCTGCAAAAAAGTACACTTTCAAAATACTGGTCTGGATTACTTTCGAAATGATACATCGTGCAGTACAAGAAACAGGCGAAGTGTTTAAGGTTTAAATAAACATAATCTCTTGCTACATCGACAGCGGCGCGTAAGGAAGTTGACATAAATTTCGCGATATAGCATGTAAGTGAAATGGAATGATCATGCCACAATACGCAAGCGAGGTAAGCCAAAACTAAATGCAGCCGAATCTAAATTGAAATCTCGCGTTGAATGTTGGTTTATCTCGAAGGTATCTCACCCGAGCGAGCCATCCTCCCGCCGCTTTCAAGCACCTCATTTTAATAAGTGTAGATAAGGAGTAGGCAGTAGTCGGTTTGTTGTTTATTGGCGATTTATTTAACACTACACTGGTATTGGGAAAGCGGCACTTCACTTATCGATTAATCGCGGTACACGAAGCATTGTTGCGAGCGGTGCTGCGGTGCAAGGCACTCATTTCTGCGAGCCTCGCGGAGGGTCTACGGAGAACGTTGTGGTCGAGGGCCCGCGCGCACCAGCCCGGAACACCCGCCGTATTCCAACAATTACCACGGTTGGGTCGTGATTACAGAAGCCGAGCGGTTTATACACTGATTTACTACTTATTTGCACACCGGTTTTGATCTTATCCGAATTTTTTGAGTAAACAATGAACTATACGTTGTGAAGAGAACATTTTTTTCTGAGAATTCAATTTGAAAAAATGACGAGAGGAGGCCCGATTGCCCGCGCCGCCGACCGCGTATACTATGGTCGCAGTCCATGGGTACGATGTGAAACAATCTCACGACTCCATTGTTTCTGCTATTCTCCATCGAACAAGAAATTTCGAGCCAGCCCGCCGTCAGCTTTTACCCTTTCGCGCATTCGTGTGCTTAAGTCTACAATTTCGAAGTCATTGTGATAAATAGCTCACGATTGCTATCAAGTGTTCTTTTATTTGACTTACGCTAAATATCGCAAAAGTAATCTGTACAGAGTACTATTTTATAACCGGTAATTGGAATCGGTAGATCAAAACAAAACCAACGGATATTAATAGTTTTGATCCTATCAGCAGTAAGGTGAATTTGAAATATTACTGTGAACGTGAAATGATTTTAACAGTAAGAGTACCTATTGCGAAATAGATGAACTATACTTTTGGCTTATCTTGCTTTTATAAACGTCTTATCTTTGCCTGGTTGATTGATATCTTTGAGACATACCACAGAGTTTTGTCTGGGCGTGGATTGATGGTAGGTTTCACTTAGCGAAACAATAGAGAGCGAGTGACATTTCATAGCACCTGCGATTCTTCAAGAATGAAAAGTAGATAATATGAAAGTGCTTTGCATACTTTTAGAAACGACTATCGTGTCTTGAGATGAAACAGTCCAGATAATAACCGAAGGAAATAAATCCCGGAAGCGAATTGACATTTGCAGATACGAAGATAAATTGGCAGGAGATGGCGAAAGCTATGCTCGTTTATTAAGTGTTTTCAACAGGGCTCTAGCTCGACGATACAATCATTAGCATTTAACTTGGGATACCTAACAACTAATGTCAAGGGTCACAAGATGAATGGAATATGAAATTGAACAAATTAATAATACTGTAGTTAGCACATCTAAGACACATGCAGACATGGAATAAATTAATAGATTCTACTGTAAATCTCCCCTCCATATTTCCACAACGAAGCAAATATCATAGCAATAATGCATGACCATTTTTTATTTATTTAAAAACAAAATAAACAGCTTATAAACTTAATTAAAACTTTATATATAATTTATTTTTATTCATTTATAGCTATAATTTATTTTTATTCATTTATAGCGAGCGTTAACGCCTATCAAATGAAAAATAAACTTATTTTAGTTTTGTTTGTATTTATATTATTTTCCTATTTGCTGCGCTAATGCAATTAACAGTTACACAAAAATGAACAGATTGGGATAATTTAGGATATGTACTCAAAACATTCGCAACAATACAACAGGTAGCCGTTACCAAAGTATATTTTTTTAAGATAACCAGTTACGTCGGAATATGTTTACTGCAGAAACAATGATACAAAATTAATTAAATGAACACCAATATAAACAGAGAAGCAAATAGTAGATACAGGCAGATTAGTCATGTTATTTCTTCTCCATCGAAGTATTAGATAGCACAGCAAGTACACAATGCATGCGGGCGACTCGCTTTGTCGTTGTATTAAACGCTCTTAAATTGAAATTACGGATGTGTCTACTCTTACATAACAACGAATATCCCTCTACATAGAAGCTCAATTAATTCAAATGGGCAGGCAAAGGATTATTTTTTCTGTATAATCCTTTTCTGTAAATAACAGAAGGAGGAAGCTCTATGTTTTAGTAACACTTATAAAATAATATTGTTATTAAATTGACGTTGTAGCTTTCTGTAGCTTTTTTTAATTGAAATGGTTTTACTATAGGCATAGACAGAGTCGACAATTTACCGATCACACCTAGAAGGTGCCTGATCACCCTAACTTTGAAGATAATAATGCAATGTTATAAATAATCATGACCTCCGAGTAATCAATCAGTCTTTGCTTGACTGATATTACCCTTAAATGGTATATGTATATTAAATATTTTCATTAACTTTGGACCTTAACACCACGTTTTTAAATTGAAGTTATGGTAGCTGCTATATTACCCGCTTCTTAAAAAAAGCTGTGTGAAGAAGCATCCACAAAGGTCGATGCTTACAAACAAGCAGATCAATTTCAATAGTTTTTTTTTTTTTAAATTTAGAGCGTTTAATACCAACGTCAACGCAAGCGACAATCCGGCACCTGCGCAATGAGATCGCGCGCGCGCCCCGCGTCGATCTGGTTGACACGTTTGTTCTTCAAGTGGTGTGGCGTGTCGCGGCGGTGAAGACGACCAGCGCCGGGGCCGGCGCCGCGCTCCTCAACTGTGGCGCGCCACGCCACCCGCCGTGAGCCATCATGCTACCATCACCCGGTTGTTACAGTTAAATATCGCTATTTGCTAATTGGTTACTCGAATCATATCTAATTTCATGCAATTGATCAATATTTACTACAGTATTAAATTCACGATTCTTAGCCAGGTTAACGCAATGCCACATTATTTGTTTCAATAGGCAATGCAATTCAGTTTTCCTGAGGACTCTGTCAACGTATTCTTTCATTTGAGGACGATGCAATAACGATAATGTTTTATTAGTTAAAGTAGTAAAGAATTAGATTTGAGACAGCTGCTGACTTAAGGTTGACGCGTTTGTTGTTCTTCAAGTGGTGTGACGTATTGCGTCGGCCAGCACTGCGCTCCACTGCTGCAGTGCGCCACTCCACCCGCCGTGAGCCATGCCACCGGGATATAACACTTTGTCACAATTGCAAGACAATTAAAACAACAGTAAAAGTACAACTTTTGACTGTTACTGAACTAAGTATTGTCATGTTTCAATATGTTTCCTGCATATAATGGCAATGGATTCTTAACGACGTCAATTTCTAGCGTTTATTCAACAACAAGAAGGTAATGATTTGAGTATATAGCATGTGATTTATTCACAATTAATAAGGATGACAAAAGAGTTGAACTCAAACCTCATTATAATATTTGACTGTCAAAAGTTTGCTACAATGCAATGTGAAAAAAGTCAACTGTATTAAATTTAATCTCAGCCAAACATAACAAGAAAGAGAAAAATATATTTCATCTACTTTTAGATTCAAATATACTCTCGTTATGATAACACAAAATGCTGGCTCATTCTCATAGAACGATTACAATGGCTCTCACAGTACGTGACTCAAATCAACTTTTTATGGTTCCCAGTCGAAAATTTCAATATGCAATTATCATCATTATTATGTTCGAGCATTTTAATTAACACTTGAAATGTATATTCACGCAATCAAAGCCAATTATTCAATATCAACTGTGAAACTTTAATACTAGACTAGACTGTATAAAAAATCTGACAAGTGATGATTTTTGTGTTGGTTTATTCTCTACGCGACCATAATAAGCATAAAATAACAGGTTATGCAGAACATTGCAATTATTAAAAAACTATTCTGAAATTACATTTTGAGTAGATCGGATTATTTTAACCATAGCAAACGCAACAACATAAAAGTTTTTTTATGAAGGTAGACTGACTGTAGAGTTTGAAGCTTGTTATGGGCATTAGATGCATTACAAAGTTATTTTAGTAATACGCCCGTAGCATCTGATACATTTTACAAGTTACTGAGATACTGAATTTATTAAATATGGTTAAAATTAGTTACCGCATTCTGTTAATGGAAGAATTTCTAAAGAAAGTCACTCCACATACCGCTGAAGTGCGACGAGGCTTAACGATTCTCGTAGCATCGCAGCAATCAATCACAAATATTTATTAAATAAAACTTAAATTTTTTTTAAACATTTCAGCGGTACTGAAGCAACGGTAAATTAGTTACCTCTAAAATATAATTATAGATAAAACTAAACTACAAATATTATGCCTTCTACGTCTGTTATTGCCCTTTTTAGAAGAATCATGAAGAGGACCTTCATACACTAACACTTTTCGTTCCGATTCAAACACACGTGCTTTTGTCAGCTATGTGCAGCATAATCTCGATGCAGCATCGATACATTATCGATGCATCGAGATTGATTCGCGTGTTAAAATGTACAAAAGTCCTAAAGCCCATTTAATTAGTTTGTCACCCATTTTTCGGGAGAGAGTTAAACTGACTAAAGCCCCGCAAATTGCTAATGTGCCTGGCGGTCACATTTACACATATCTTGTTTATTATGTTACTTATTCGGTAAAACGGCATTTCCAACTTGACCGATGAGAGATCAGGAGCTAGGGAGAGTGAAGAAGCAGAGATAGAGGGCCTTTCTGTATTGCGCACACACTTGAGCACTATAAACTATCTCAAACCGCCGTGGTCAGATATACGACCTGCAGAACGTCGTTACATACAACTCCATCTTATTCGCAATAATAAATCACAATATTAAAAATTTATCATATATTTGAGATGATTATTTTTAGTTGCGAAGGCATTGTTTGAGATTAATAATTTAACATGGTGACAGCACATTATCAACTTGCGGGACTTAAAAATATTAATCGTAATATTATCGTCGACAGTTAAAGTTAAGTAAATATGTAAGTTAAAGTTACAAGTCTTACCTCCAATTCCTCAGAGTCGTCGTTTTCGTCATTCTCGCCTTCCGAGGATTCCCTGCCGTCCGCCGCCGTTTGCGTGTCGCTGTCATCGTCTTTCACGATCTCGGGCGGAGCTTGGTTATTTTGTATAGTCTAATGGAAGAAAAAGAGAAGTTAATGATTATTGATGAAGAATCTGGTAATTTTCCAATCTAAAGTAAGCTATAACAGGAGTATGCCATTTCTGGTAATTCTGACAAATATACTAATACATATGCATGCATTACTCTCATTCAGGCAGGGCAGACAAAACTGCGAATCGGCGCGATGCGTTTTCGTAACGGCATATAACCTACTAGATAGGTCGTAAGAGTTTTTAGATTTTTTTCTTTCTTCTTAGAGAGACATCGAATCGCAGTTTGTGTACAAGCCCTCAAGGTCCAATAATTCCGGTCGGAATGCCTTATCAGATTCTATAAATTCGTCAAATTCTTCTTAATTTTTTGCCTACGAAGGTTCTTTTTCATGATGTAAGCAAGCTACACAGTAAATACAGGTTGTTGCTATAAACAATTGCTAAATTCAAGCAAGTGAATATGAAAGACCCTCAATACTGTAAACTGTTTTTTACTACGGACTCATGACTCTTGAACAAAATCTCAGGTCATATTCACCTCCTTCAATATAGCAACACTTCAAAATCACACCATATGTACATACAGGCATTTGTACAAATATGTGACAACCGTTTATTCTTTTTCCCTATGACGATTTAATAGCAATCTAAGAAACTCACTTCAATAATCTCCACGGGGATCGGCGTTGGTTCCGGCGGCGATAACGGTAATCCATTTGACGTTGGCGGTTCAACAGCGGTGACGACCTCTGGCGAACGTCCGAGCAGTTTGTGCGCCTTTGCCTTCAGCTCTTTCGGATGAGGCGTGTTTTGTCGCACGAATGGAGTCTGAAAAAAAAAATACAAGTTAGATTGTGTCAATAGAAGTGACGGCTGTTACAGTGCGACACGGATCTTCTGGCCAATGGTGACAGTCGGAACTAACGGTATCTTATGGTAGAAACTGCCTTCAACGACATTTCCATCCAAGAAATCTTTTCGTTGACTACCATGTTTGGGTAAAAAATATTCGTTAAACATTAAACAGGCTGCAGCTTCCCAAACTCCCTGAAACAAGGTAGATTTTCTTGCTCTGGCTACCCTTTTGAATGCTAGCGCCCCCCTGTCAATGTCATCCGTTGGCCAGAAGATCCTTGTCGCACTGTATGTAATCGCCGACTTCTAAAAAAGAAGCATGCCATGCTTATTGATACTCAAGTAGACAGTATTTGAGACACAAGATGAGTTCTATCTAAGTGAGCGGCGACCAAAAACTTGCCAGTTTCAAGAGGCTTTAAATTAAGTAGAGCACCACTACCTTGTGCATAATGATTATTTACAAAAGGACTACGAGAAGTTTATAAAGAAATCATTTCTATCGCGTGATAAGGTTATATGAAGTGAGTGCAAAATCTATTTCGCTAACCATTTAACAAAACAAAGCTCATTGTTTAAAACACTATATGTCGATTATTTTTATTTAAAGCACTGCAGTTAAAATATTTATTGTTTAGCATTATGAAGAATAAAATCTAGCTAACTAAATTATATTTTTACAATGCGTAAGTTACTTAAGCGTGTCGTAATGTGGAGTACTTTTGACTTGTATGAGGTGTGTGCTCATTGTTGTGGAGGTCGCCGAAAAATGGTAATTGTCATTTAACCTACACACATCATTTAATAAATGAGGCGAGGCTACGTGAATCACAGGATATGATATCACACGCAGCTTCTCGGCCGAAACGGCGCGACGTCTACGCGTGATAATCTCTTTAAGTGCATTTCAAACAAGGTGCTGTGTTTTACAAAACTTGTGTGACGATAGCAAGGACTTTTTCTAGCAAAAATCAAGACCAAAATGCTTTAATTATAGTAACAGTTATTCAGTCCAGTTTAATGGTAGGAACGAAAGGTGATAAATGGAACGCACTAAGGTAATTTTGTATTACTATGTAATGCAGGTATGAAATTGTGTTTGGTAAATTGTAGTTGGATTGTAAACGTTCATAACAAAAACCGTTCTAGTCTAGTTGCCATAGATCTACTTTCAGCATAAACAAAATATTATTTAGGGCCTAGGAAGGAGTAAGAGGTTTAGTGGCAAGCAGCGTATACCGTCTCGTAGGGGTGCAATCACAATTTTTACTTTAATTAATCTGAGAAATGCAATTCAATTCATTCAATTAACCTGAGAAATGCAATGCAACAATTTTCATAAAATTAATGTTAATCTATCGTATGTTGGAAATGATTGAAATTACATTCTGGTATTTCCCTGTTTAGTAAGGTAAAGCGACTCGAAACATGCATGCATTCTTATCAAACGTCTTACGTAATTTGCGATAACACACTCATTTGACTTTTTCAGATTCCAAGTGGATTACTTCGTACCACGAGCATTACATTACCGTGCCCCTTGGATCATAAAACCATCAAAACAAAAAGGAGTTAACTATATACGAGAGAAAATATTATACACAAAGATTTAAATACAATTTATATGAATTATTAATTGCAAATTCTAAAAAGTAGTTGGTATAATATAAATAGTAATAAGCCGCTGTTATGTTTGTACTTCGGATAAGAGATAACATTCCAACAAAGATTCCATCAGTTTATTGTTGAACGGACGATGACAAAACACGGTGCTTTACGCAATATAACTTTTGTTTTATCACTGAGCAAAACATACCCGTATTGTCTCCGATTTACTAATATCTAGTTTGTTAAGAATATTAGTGGTGGTGGTTATAATAACTTTGTTATGTTTGGGTTTTTAACCACCGTTTAAGGACTTGTACCTGGATATTTGCGATGCTGAGCTACGAGGAATGTATGGTATGGTAAGGAACTTTTTTTTAGTAGCTGACCCATAATTAATCTAAGTCTTTGAATGTTGCTTATCGAACCTCCCTATCTTGAAATTCAAAATCATCCTAACGTATAACATTTATAGCCATGCAGCTAAGTTCTTTTTTAAGTGACAAGCTGCCTAAATCCCTGTTGCCTTATACGTCTTTACAGGTATTTGTGATTGCACCCTCCGAGTCGTCGGCCGCGTACCTCCGCGAGGTTAGTAAAAGAGGAGGAGAGCCTCTGTAGCGAACTCCTCCGTTGCGTGGTCACTAGTTTTCTGACTACGTTTATCGGCCGTCGGAATGCAAGCATCGACTGTGGTGCGAAGAAATGGTCAGTGGGCGTCGTGTCCTCGTCTTCCTCCTGTATTGATGTCACCTTAAAACCAAACAGCACGTTTCTATCGGCGGACGATCTGAGTTGTGTTGACATATTTTGTAGTTTAATAAATATATTGTTTGAAACGGGATAATACAATAATTCATTCGTGTTATAGTCTTGTTTATTTCTATGGTGTATCCTTATCTCAAGAACATAATATTGCAATCTTGATTTGATTAGTAAACTTTACAAACTATTAACCAATCCTATAGCAGAGAAAAACTTAGAATGCTTCCACAGTAGGGAAAAAATTCCTATTCACACATCAATGTTGTTAATTAACCATGAGTATCAATTAATTAAGTATTCAATACGTCATATTACATCAAACACTTATCTCCCAAACTTATTTTGTGTTGTGTCGTGTCAATATGGTATTTAGGGTGATTGCCGTTTCACGCATGTTAGTTTCCAATAACGAAAATATTATTATAGAATAAAATTTTGATATTGTTGCCTTAATATAACCAACAAAATATAACCATCTTAAAATTTTTCGTCGTAATGGTCTTTTTGCTTCTCTTGTGATAATGATTTTGTTTAAAAATTACTTATTTAGAGCTTCACACAAAATGTTTATCTCCTTTTAAATACATGCAAAATTTTGTAGCATAAACCTATTACTTTGTTCTCAAAAGATCGATTTAATCTCATTATTAAGCTACAGCACTAAAATTTACAAAATGAACTCGTTTTAGTGATCTTTCTAGGTATAATCCACAATAATGCTGTTGTTATTAAGTGATAAATAAAACTAGGGAAAATGAATTAGGTCACTAATGGAATATTATAAAATCACTTTAAATTGAAAATGTTACAAAAACAATATCGGTACATAATATTATTTATTTATTTATTTCCATTTAAATAAAATGAAACATAAAAGCAAAATAATATGGCATTTATTTAATATTAGTATGACAAATAAGTACCTTACATAAATAAAGGAAAAGAAATATAGTAAATTAATCGATTAATAATACTGATTTTAAAAAGGAACAAAAACCAATCCCTCCTAATTCCATAGCTTTACTAAAATGAAAACAATCAGATCGTGTTTGTGACAATAATATACAGATCCTTTAATAGATATAATTTGTAGCATGCTAAGTGTATCTAAAGCGAAAGTTCTACTACTCTAAAGCCACCAGTATCGTACTCAAAGTTAAATAAGCCCTGTGCATCGAACATCTATCGCGTACATTTCTCCTGAACCAAGCCCTACTGTGATTGTACCCTTGCCTGATACTGATGCCTGCTCTGTGAAAGCGTACACCTTCATACCTAAGCGCTTTAAAAGCTCGTCTATAACTCGGAGTTACGTAAGGGTTGTGTCGCGATGTATAACATGAATTAAAGCAACACAAGCTCACCTCTCTAGTTTCAGGGACATCTTCGGTGAACTTAACGGAATGCGTTCGTGATGCCTCTTTCTCTTCCCAATCCTCATTGTCCGACTCTCTGTCTCGAGGTATCGATTCTGTTTACACATAAAAAAACTTTCGTTAGACAAAATTATTACCATGCGTCATTTGTTTTAATATTTAGTATTATTTAATGTTTTATGTTTTACTACAGCTTGGATTTACACTAACATGATGTGCATAGAAAAGTATAGATAAACCGCTTTATTGAGACTTCCCCTGCGGGGCACAGGGGCGCGGAGACAGACGATAGCGGGGCGCGCAAGGGGTGCGGGCGACGCAGATACACCCACCCGCGCCGCTCACTAACCGCGCTCTCGTCCCATTCCGCACCCCTTTGCCTTTACTTTGCTTTGGTCTCTATTACGCGATCTGCCTATAACGGCATAAACATCCACAACTTGAAGCCTTAATTATCCCTTTCTGTATATCACAACAACATAAAGGACATACACAACATAAATGCACAATACACATGACGAGACTAGTTTCAGTGCTAAAGAGTAAAACGTTGCAAATGCATAATAAAGTTTTATTTATGTGCATCATACTCTAGATATTATGATAATTATTTGCAACATTTAACTTTAAAAAATCTATGAACCATGCCTACACCGTGCTTATTTAACAGGTGAAGGAAGGCGTACTTATAATAAAGACAAAATTAAATAATAATTACAAATAAAGCGACGTTGCGCAAATAAAATTATGTACCACTAAAAACTGACTGTTCGAAACCATTTTATAAGTATGAGAAATAAATCTTTGATAATTAACTGTTTAGTGTTAAAAAGTTATTTTGTTCAATTCTTCAAATTTTAACATTTGTTTCGAATAATTAGATCGTGTAGTAGACGTTCATAAAAGTAAAGGTTCAGACATTTGTATTTGCATTAAGTCTTATTTTAAATATTGTAAGTATTCAGCACACAATAAAAATTGAAAGTTTTAATTGTGTGTGTGTGTTAAAACCCTTGATTTATTGCGGCTTGTAAAAGAGTAATTAGACTTTTTAAATCAAATAGCTGCGTGACGTAAATTACAAGTAAATAATGGGTTTGCTCAGATTGAATGAAGACTCGCTCATTATTCTCTATTCGCACGATGTTCAATGATCGGCAGCACATGACACAAACGATGTTATTTACAGATTTAATAATATTTCAAAGGTTGATTTAGCAGCTCCGGATTGTACATGAATTTGTATCTCATCTAATTCATATCAATCTATCAATCCACAGAATATCTGAGAGTTATATATTTTATTAAGAACCTTTACCTTTACGATAAAATAACGTGAATATGTATACTTGTGAACCTTACCTCTTATTTTATCTAGCTCTTGCGATTGTGACATAAATCTGTGATCCCTTAACCAGTTTCCACTGCCGACCTCTGTGTGATCCAGCTCTATTTTTCGTGTGGTAAGTGTCAAAAGTGGCATTTAGTATTTACACGGCAAAAACAAAACAAAAATGCAACTGTGACCATTCACAACATGACATCATTTATGAAAGCAAGTTTATGTTATCAGAAAAACCAGATTTCAAATCTAGTTTTATTACTTGCACAATTAATTTATATTGTAAATGGTCACGGTTGGAGCAGAATTAAGAAAAAGCACGAAAAGCATTCACAAGAGCGACAATTACACCATTTCACATCACAACAACTAGTTCAAAATATAGTAAATTATCAATCTTCTGTCGCAAATGATCAAATTGTTTGAAAAGTGCATAAAATATACTACTTCTAAGTATTGCAAACTTCTTTACGGAAAAAGATTAAGAGGACAAGATGCTTAGAAATTACAAATAACTTGTAATGCTGAATTAAAAAGGGTAAAAGCTTCAATGCATTATGTAAGCCAAAATAGTACGTTTACTATTTAACAGCGATCTAATATTAATTATATATATTGTTGTCAATTGAAATAGGTAGGTAATTTGGACTGACTTTGTTCAAAGGTACAATTTGAACATTTATGGCTTTCAGTGTAAAAAATATCCAAGAAAAAAAAACACCAAAAGCATGTTGATAATATTAAAATGGTCATACCTGGCTGTTGAGTGTAACTAAGCTGCGGTAAAAGGAAGCAAGTGAGAACATTTTCACCGGTCGTTTCGTCCCTATCGGTTTGGAAGGTCAAAAGCGGTTGCGCTTGATTTTCTGATAACCACACCGCTTTCAATTCCAAATTCACTAGCGTATACGGTAAGTACTGTAACCTGTAAACAGAAACCAAAAGATAAATAGAACAATACGCGAACGATATTAAGAATGCATGGAACTAATTACGGGCCATAAAGAGAGTACATAAAACTTCCGGAATGACTAGGCACAAACAAGGCTGATTGCAAAAACTTCGGATGGCATAATGAAATTTGCCTCATCTGGGCTCTGTTCTAATTAGTGAGTTTGGATAATGCTTCTTCCGCCAAACACAATCTTTGAAGGACGCGTAAGATGACGCAGTTGATTTAGCATTACCGCTATTCAGCCATACATTAGTTTATCGTTGGATAAATAAACTATCGAGGCTGGCAACGCGCAACCAAAGTATCATGATAGGATTTTTTCATGTGTTTTTACAAAAGATTTATTTCATTGTTACATATTTCATGTAAACTTATCCAAGCGTTATGAAAATATGTGAGTTGAGTCATACCTGTTTCCACTAACATCTAAAACGTGTAGTGATTTACAATTCCCGAGCTCGTTCGGTAGTTTCGTTAACTTGTTGTCCCTTAAACTTAGCACTCCCAACATAATCATATTTCCAATATCTACTGGTATTTCACCCAAAGAGTTTCTATCTACATTCAGTACTGTCAACTCATTGAGATTGCCAATCGAATTGGGCAGTTCCATTAAAAAATTCTCCGTTAATATAAGCTCTTGTAGATTTGTACACCTGGAAAATTAGTGAAGAACGGTTAGAATCGTAAATTGCCGAGATAGACAAATTTGAATAAGATTAAAGTAAACAGTTACCAACCTTCCTACATTATCATTTAACGTATGTAATCTATTTTGGTCCAACTTCAATATAGCTAACTTGGATAAATGTCCGATACCGTCTGGTACCGTTTCCAACATGTTTTGTGATAGATGAAGGTCGGTTAAGGAAGAAAGTCCTCCAATTTCTTCTGGAAGTTTCTCCAGTTTGTTCTCGCTGACATCGAGGCATGTCAACGCTTTCAAGTTGCCAATTTCCGGTGGTAAGTACTGCAGTTTGTTGTGGTCCAACCATAATTCTTCTAGAGCTGGTAGCTCGCCGATGAATCCCGGCTATCACAAAAGCAAATGATTAAATAACATGACAACTAAGAAAAAGAACACAAAAAATTAGTCGACTTTTAGATACAAGTAGCTAAATAAATAACTAAATAAAACCCACCAATTCTTCTATTTCATTGTCTCCCAAATCCAGCCTTTCCAATTTGGTGAGATTTTTCAGAGACTCCGGTAATGACTTCAGAAGATTTTCTCTCAACTCCAATGACTGCAGTGACACCAAACTGAAAATATACGAAATATTTTCTTTAATATCTTCGCTGCTTCTAATGTGGAAAGGAAACTCAATATCCTACTGTAAGAGCAAGAAATTAATCGATATTTCGTTCAATTTCATCTGAATGATGTTTTATTTTTAGATAAAGACAGAATTGTGTACATAGGAAACATTACTGTATAATTCCAGTGCAAAACGGACGTAACCTTCAGTGACTGTGACATAATAATTTGATGAGACAAATCAACGAGGCGGAAACACAATAGAATTACTCAAAGAGACAACAACCTCCTCCCATAACCGCACTGCACCGGTGCAAGGTGAACTATGATAGATGTCATTACAACTTCATAAATAAATAATTTTAAAATCATGGAAATATTCTTAGTCAACCGTCTGAAATGATAAAAGTTTATATTATATAGCCACAGAATCGTTTCAGCCGAACGCGATCATAATTGCATGTAATTAGGTCAACCGATCACAGGCTTTCGCGATTTAGAGCACAACAACACAGTTTCATTAAACATTCGTATTACGAGCTGGGAATTTCAAACAAAAGGATGTAGATTGTGGGTTAAATGTTATATTGAGAGCGAATTACAAAAGGACCGATGACACATCAGATTTATTTCCAGTAGACTGTTAAGTCCGGGGCGTTGACTAAATGGATTATGCTTAAACGCCAATCATATCAAATGAGCCGTAAAATCAGTGTGTACAGTTTAAGAACATTCATGCATCTGAAATGCAACTCTAGCGCTTAAATGTATTAAGAGGTAAGTGAGTGCAATATTATACCTATCTAAATAGCCTATAACCTAATGTTTCATGTAAAAACCAATGTGTGTAATAATAATAAACCTAGGCTAGGTATAATAAGACGGGTGTCACTTATAGTCTTTGTTTTTGCTTTACACAAATGCTTATTGAGTTTTTTATATGTTCTTTTAACGCCAAGTCGCAGACATCTAAAATATTCTTAGTTAGTTGTTTTTGTCATTCAAACCAAGTTACGCGTCACGTCGCGTTGAGCGACACAAAATTATCCTGTTAGGAATGCGCCATCAAAATGCATGCAGAAAATCAGGTTTTTGCATCTCACAAGCCGCTCCGAGTATTTCTACGAGAATGTTGATCAGACTCCTAGTCATAATTATAAACTCAGCAAACACCTATAAATAAATAGAATGCACTCTAAAATAAAATAAAATATCTACGCTAAAAGCATCTTATTATACTGCGTTTTGTAAGTTCTCTAATCAGATTTCAATCCCCTCCGATCAAGTTAAAAGATTTTAGATCCACTCGCTACATTTAAATTGCTATACACACGAATAATTTAACTAACTTGATAAAATACTGATAAAACTGACGAAGTATTGATTTAGCCGCTTAGCAAAAGTAACAAGCAACCAAAATAACTTTGTCGGGTTTCAGTAAATAATACGCAAACAAAATAAGGATTTTCTTGGAAGCGGTAATATCAAAATGTCTGTTTGCTTTACGTTTCTAACCACAAAACGATAATATCGTTGTAAGTGTTGCTTGGGCTTGCTGGGGGTTTCCATAATACTGTGTTGACATCCTTGTTATTGTATGTAACTAATTCCAAAAACAAACCTGTTGGCATGTGTGCATACTGCTGCAATAATGTTAGCATGCGTCACAATATTTGATGTTAAGGAACATTGCTGGGTTTGTAAAAGGGACACGATTAAGCAACCGCATTCACGATAATTCGTTTGACGATGTTACGTCAGAGAGAACAATATTGTTTACTGATAACGCGCCTGAACGTACCTCACGTTTAGAACCTTGAGGCCGCATTCCTAAGCAGATGTCAAAGTACTTAGCGTTGGCTCTACTAGCTACACAAAACATCGCTATGAATCACACAGCTCGTTGCGTACTTAACTCATCATCAAACCATATAAACACGTTTTCTGTATATTTCAGAGTTTGTAAATTTCCCATAATATTAATATCGTTAAAGGACCGAGTTCTTTCTGTTCTTTCCGTTCAATTCTGCTAATGAAACGACCACCAAGCCTATGTGGACTCAAATAAATTCACAGACATTCTTAAGAAAAATTTAAATGTTACAGCAGATGTAAAGAACGATTATGAATGCACAGACATGTGTGGCAAAACGTATTGTAAGTTGCGGTGATTGTATATAATTTTTGGTTTAAGTATGTAAATAGGTGAAATGCATAGGAAATTAATGACGTACTCGTTCTACAGATTATCTTAAGATAACGTCAAAATATTTCACTCGTCCTAAAATTTACTATCTCCTTCGCATTCTTCTAAAATAACGACACAAAGTTTTCCGTACCACTTCATTCATAACATAGATAGAGCGTCTCTAAACACAATATGATGTAAATTCTGTCACAGAATAATGTTTTACTATTACTTGCTTATTCTCAATGAAAACTGTCACAAACCGAAATGTTATTTAATGTTCTGCTAAATGTCAATAAACTCGAGCTCGGTAACACTTTGATGAAGTTCGCTGTTAACCCTAGTTAGTTAGATGAACGAATACTATGAAGAGAAATGAAAACATGATTAACATTGCAAAAGGCAGTAAATGGTAATTGGAAATGTTCCATTGGGCTTCCTTTCGAAGTAACAATGTTTTGGAATACATCCAAATACAACAAACCCCCCGAGTCTTGTCGTCAAAATTCTGCTTTATTGTGAAGGTAGGATATTAATATTTTGTTAAATAATATATGTACAGTCCCCAACTCAAAAGGCTATACATTTATGTTAGAAACTAACCTTCATTACAACGGCTTAGATACTGTAGGTAGTGTATTCTTAGCGTGCTGTGTTGTCCTTACTTCAACTAGTAATACAATTCGATATTATTTAGTTTATTACTATTTTCAACCCACTTTCTCGAGAGTGACACTAACAAGAAAACAGAAATAACGCATTTACTCAGTATGATAAGATTAAGTGTAGAAATCTATGCGCCTGAGATCATTTCAATGACATTAGAATACTATAGTGTAGATATACCACTGACTAGCTAGGACATTCTAGTAAAAAAGATAGAAATCTAAACAATTATAACAAACAACGGCAAAATAAAATAAGTTACGAGAGAGAATGATTTGTTTTGGTCCTTTTGGGTCTTTTAGTTTTCACGCAATAGCATTAATACAATTAACAATTCTTTCTCATGCCACCCAACCCACACGTATAATGTGTAATAACATGGCGAGTTATTCAGAAAGCTCATAGCGCAAGCAATCGATCTATAAAAAGATCATACTTATGCTAACAATAAGAACAAACACTATTAAAGTTCAATGGAAGTGGTGTTTGCCGAGACGTCTATAAAAGGCTACGCTCGGGGCGGCCAGTAACTTTCCAAAGACTTTCATTTTCGTTGGTAACATACATCAGAAAAGCCCGGTCAATGGTGAACACACCCTCACCAACTTAAATCATGTAATCGTGGAACATGACATGCATTTTTCAACTCACACAAACGTATTACCGTAGTAAGCGATGTCGTGTTGTGTACAACTACATGCAATACTGGATGAACCACTGTACAAAAGCAGTTACATAACCAACAACAACGGAATACTAGAGTTGGAGAAAAAACAATGGGTTGACTGATATTTTTATTGGAAACTGTGTTTTTCACTTTTCACTGAACGCTGTTGTCTTTCGACCAGGCACAATAAAATGTGTTTTGTGCGTTTTTATTGAAATATACTAATTGTACCGACTTAACGAGGCATGTTGTTATAACAAAAAACACGGAGCGTGCGTACTTAGCATTTAGTTATTTATTTATGTAAATACTATTTTTACGTAAGATAAAATGTAAATTTTCATGACATGCCATGAATATTGTTTAGTTATTATGATGAAGCACAAAACAATCCGAGTAGGTTTTAGAAAACAGTGAATAATTTATAACTGAATGTTAGAGCAATATTCAGGTACTTTGTGAATTTTAAATCAAGAGGTTGAGCACGTATCATAAATATACTAACATTGCTGAAATCTTATCAAATTGAATTTTTCAGACGTAAAACAATGTATACGAAATGATTTAAGTTTATGGCAGTTGTTAGTAAAGTAAGGTGGGGCTCTGGAGTTCTAAACTTGGCATGGATTTCCATCTTTTCAAAGTGGAGTGAAACAAAGTACGCTGGGTCCGCAAGTAATAAAAAAAATTCATAAACATCAATAAATATTATAATATAAATCAATGTGAAGTACCCTTAAGTGTTAGGTTAAAAATAAATAAAAAATCCTTAGGTTGTTTTTTTAAAAACAGTGATAGCTTTTGATTGCCTTATGGCCAGAGGTAGAGAGTTACTCATGCGTATGGACTGAAGTAGAAGAAAAAGAAGGAGAAGAAGTTGTTCGAGTAATCCTTAAGAAACCCTGACTAATTAATATATTACAAACCTGCCAAAGTCGCTGGGCAGGCTGGTGAGTGACATGTCGTTGAGGCCCAGCACCGTGAGCGCTCGGAGCTGACTGAACCCAGCGGGCAGCCGCGGGATCGGGTTGCTGCTGAAGTCCGCGATCTGGAGCGCCCGCAGCTTCTTGATGTCCTCCGGGATGTCGGGAATGTCTGCAAGATAATAGGTAGTGTTATTTGGAATCTTAAACGGTCGAGCAGCAATCGCCGTATGCTGTAGTCTACAAGTCTAAAGCTAATCGTCAATGAGCCGATAGCCTGCCGTCGACAACAAGTCATCTTCATAACGGCTATGCTATGGATATCGCATCGTTAAGCCCCACTCGAGTGTTAAAGCAAAAGCACTAACACTATTAAAATGGAAAATCTGAAATAAAGCTTTTAAACCTACATACTAAGGAACTACTTACTTCCACATTACCTGTACGTACGGGACGTATGGATATATGATCCATTTCATGGTTGGTTGATTGGAAGTCACGTTTAAAATGGCATTCCTATTTACTAGCATGACTTTACCAGCTGTATAAAAGCGAGAAATTCTACGCGAAACTGTGGTAAATTAAATAATACGTATAGCACGTATTTTGTTTGTCAAATAGTTTCACGAGCCAGTCACGGCATATCGCCATTACAATTACGATCGCAAGAAGAGTAATTTATTACTTTGACATTGCTAGCTAGTTTAAAATGTTATAATGATGTAAGCAAATTTGCTAAATAAATGAAAAAGCAGAAAGGTAAATCTCGGCCAAAATGAAAGTGAGCCTGGACAGGATTTATGACATGACGAAACTCGGCAATTGCACAGACATTTCGGTGCAGACGACATTGATCAGCCGTACATGGAGTTGGCGCTGAATCGTGATTCTGGCACAATTATGACACAGTTAACCAGACGATGACCATTACGTAGTGGCGTACTGCTTGGGTGCACTGCTCACTGAACAAGGGCCGGCGAAGGTCGATAGAACACAATTGGCACATGGGCACGTATACGTAAACATTGCTGTCCTGAAAATAATTCGCGACGTTACACAAAACATTGTGTGTGATGTGAAAACAAGGCCAAGGTGACAAGGTAACCACAACCAAAATTAAATCAATTTGGGGATGTATCAAACTGCTACAGTACAGTATTTTGGAAAGTATTGTCTATGAAACAGTTCTAAGTGTTCGTAAATACCACTATTAATTCATACATAATAAATAAGTACAATGCTCATAATATGCACGATCATATTACAAATTGAGAGTATTGATAAAAAGCAGGGCAAACAGATTACGTCTATTGGTTTCAATTGAAACCACTACGAGAAAGATAAAAATAAATCTATTAAAAACGCTGTGCGTCAGTATTAAAAGTTTTATGAGATTCATTTCGTTGAACAAACTGTGTGGAGTTTGTCAATATCTTGATTGATATTTTTCGATTTAGATTATGATATTAATTTTATTGTGCATTTGCACAACTGATTGGCACGAATATTCACAGTAAATGGTTTAAGATGAATATAAAATTGTTACTGTTTAGACAGCCAACATCACCTAGCTATACTTAGCAAACCATTGAAAGTCCTAATTGTGCTGCAATACTTTTGAAATTTGACGCATAAATTTAAAAACAATGTCTAAAATACTAGAACATAATCGGCTTAAAGCTGACGATAAGATAAAAACCATATAACATGGGCATTCACGAGCGTTTAACTGTACATATACAGACAGAATGCGGCGAAGTTCGCAAGAACTGTAAAGGCCGTAACTCACGATGATAACATTTGTTATGCTTGAATATCACATCAACTTAATACAGTATCACATAAGCTAAGATGATACGAGATATACGAGTACTCAAACTAATCATTATTTGAAGAATAATGTTGCCATTAGTCTTCTTCAAATCGTTCATACAATTTTGAAATAAACGCGGCGATACACTTTGTTAACATGGTCTAAAAATATTAAACATTACAGTTACTTCATTGTGTGTGGTGGCCTTAACTCGGTTGAGGGATAAGACAGGTCTGCATTATGCATATTTTAACAATTTATAGCTGTACCGCTACGTCTGCGCGGACTAGTTCCAACTTATTTAAATTTTAAATACATTAGTAATATTACTATTTAGTAATATTACTTGCCAAAATAAAATAAAATTGTTAGTGTCACGCCAATTTTTTAAAGAATTTATTGACCCAATTGTTAAATCTACAATAAATAAATGATAGGAAAACGATTATCAAATTCACTGCACAACCGGTTTACTAATTTCGTGACAGTAACGGTAGTGCGACCTCGTTTCCGGTTTGCACGGACGGACATTCCAATAGGCGTGTCGTCATCAATTGTCAAGCTTCAGAAACTGGAGGGCTAGAACGTTTATTGACGGACTGGGAACAATGACCGAGTTTGTAATTAAACCACGACTATACATACGGAGTGAACCAGGTCAAACGATAAACGCGATTTTGCGAATTAGATCAACTGGCAGAGCCGAACGATAAGATAACTTCACAGCAGGTGAATGAGTTCTACAATACTACGAGTGCGAGTACGTTTCCGCAATTAATGATTACGGTTAAAAACTAACACCTGTTTTGTTACAAACTTGAAATATAAACGGATCGTAAAATAAAAAGATGCTCTGTGAAATGTATGCGGTAACGTGGTAAGATGATAAGCATGTGTCTTATGTTAGAGATTTTTCAAAGGAGAATGCTAGCGATATGTGCACTGGAGTCTATTTTAGGAGTTACGGCCTCTATGAGGAATATGTCTCTAAGTGCACCGGGTTGTCTTGTTTATAGGAGGGGTGTAGCTCGGGCCACGGACGGCAGAGCTATTCAGAGAGTCAGGCCTGAGGCAATAGAATTTCCGCTGGGCTTTTGAAACGGTTCTTAACTGTTTGTTTATTTACGGCGCCAACTTGGAATCTAAGTGCTGCCATTCCTTACAAACAACTGAACAATTTGAAGAGTTTAAATTTTAAACGCTTAAGAAGGCTTATTTTAAACTCAATGTAAGCAAAGGATTCATTCTAAGGAATTTATTTTGGTTTAACTTATGGTAGTTTCGTAATAGACCGGAAACAGTAGTTGTTACTTAATTAATTTTCTATAGCAAAAATAATGTCATCTTTTGATTCAAAGTCGAAAGTTGAGACGATAAACAAAAGCTAACCGATTATTATCGGAGTCCGATTTTTAATGGTATAGTGACTGATCTAGATTGGTTTCGTTCGGTAGTTTTCTAATGAAAGTAGGAAGATATTCTATCCGATGAGAATTAGCTTTTTTAACTCACAAATATTTATCTTACGATTCTTGGCTCAGATTTCATAGTATAGACAGATATTGGCACCTATATCAATAACAATTCAATTAATTTGATGTAAAACACATACATTTTAATTGTCAATTTCATGCAATATTTACTTTGGTAAATCAACTTGAACCCATTATTTAATCATCTCGACCGTGTCGCTTCAATCTTTCCTAAACAAATTGCCTTTGAAAAATTAAACCGCTTGGTTTAATTTTCTCAAAGCCTACTTTTTGCATACTGTAATGGAAAATTTCTGTAGAGGCGAACTTTTCAACGACGAGTACTTATCTGTTAAGTATTTCAGTCAGTATTTGAGAAACAGAAAACAAGAAAAACATAGTTCCTGAAATATGTTACAAAAAATGTGTGCTTCATTCCTTCGAGTTATGAAAAGGATTAGAAAAGAAAACTAGGTAAGCAATTTGTTTTCCGAGTCCAACATTGTAAATCGGTCTATCAAGATTGTAAATTGAGAGGACATGAATATAATTCTAGTACGACACCAATGATTACATACAAGTTACGCAGCGCATTACAATAGGCATTAGATTTCATTACGTGCCTACATAAAAAGCGTACAACGACGCGCCAACCGAGTAAGTGAATCAGCCTCATTTGAATTCTATGTACGTGCTGTTTTCTAGTCAACACGCAAATTTCTGCGTTCAGATACGAATACGTATTCGAGATATGGGACACGTTATTTAATTTGGAATCAAAAGTTGTATTCCATAACCCTGTCCCTCAACGATTGAAGGAGTTCGAGGTAAAAGAAACAATATTATATGAACGAGGAAAACCACTCTCTTGGAGTGCTATAGCCTATATGACGTATGCTTTTGCTCATAAAACCTTTAACTGTACAGTTACAGGTTTTGTAGGTCGCAGGCTGTACAAACAATGGATGTGCGATAAGGGCTATTAATGTGAGCTGCAGTAAAAGTTATAGCCATCGACCAGCCGGTCTCGCGTGGCTTGCCACCGAATGGAATCCCATTATGGCGTTATTGAGTTGTACGAAGCACAAAGCGACGAGCGAACTGAACTGGACTGTGATGTTCATATAAGTATAATCTGGTGATATGGATGCACGTACGAATAGGACGGCAAAAATCTAATTTGAAACAAAAGTTTATACATTTATAGTATTTAAAAAATTCAATTTTATATCTGAAACTAAAGCTTTCAGGACTCTCAAGACGTAATGATTTTAATATAATTTCAAAACGACCCTTAATATGCATACCTACATTTAATTAAAAGATAGTAAAAAGTAAGTACCAAGACCAGGAATAAACAGTATTCAAAGGAAATTCAATCACTAGTAATTAGAAGGAGAAACAAAACAAAGAGTAGAGAGAGACTGGAACGGTACTAACTTTGCCGAGCTTTCTAAGTTAAAACCTGAATAGTTGGATAATCTATCTATGGCTATATCACAGATATTATAATATCCAACCACTCGTAGTCAAAGGTAGATATAATAATATCCTACCTGCACAATAGACACTGCCTGGCAGGTACAAATCCTATTAGCAATGCGCGCGCTTCACTGAGCTTTATATCGAAAACTATACGTAGTGGTATTGATAACTTATTTAATTATTGGAAAAAGCTTTATTATCCCTTGTTGCCTAGTGATATCAGCAACGTAAAAAGGTATCATGATTGTAAATAAAAATAAACGTCTGTCGATAGGCGCTATTGATTTTGACTTCAAGCCGATCCTGATTTGATATATTTACCGTTGCTTTGAACCCAACCAAAATAAATATGACTTCAATTTGCGCTCAAATTAATACATACATATTATACATTACAAGTCTGTCGCATTTCACACCAAATTATTGAACAAAATTCGGATTAAGTACGTGATATACACCATTTAACCGTTATGTATACGTTTTAACGTACTTGAACTTTAGTTCAGATGATAATATTAGTGTTATGAACTTTAGATGAAACTATCATAATATTTTTCTCATAAAATTGTCAAATCCACACGATGAGGCTCATTAAAATCAGTGGAGTGTAAATGGGCTCGGTGTCAGTGTTTGTGCAACAGATGCCATTGTTCGGTTGTTTAAATTACGCTCGCTCTCGTTTCGAGGTTTTATAAATTCAAAGCATTCTTCAATCAGATTCGGGCGAAGGAAAATAAAGCAAACGGTATTTAAATAACTTCATAAAATAGCTTTAAAACTATTCATCAGTTAACGTTTATATTGGAAAAAAACGTTGGTAGAGCTATGCAAGGTGTTGTGCGGGGAATGTAAAGTAAACAGACCTGACGATTGATCTTTCACAAGTTTCACTCACAAAGTATGAAACGGGTCGTGGTAGAAATATTTTCTGAGGAAAATGTGATTTTCAACAGTAAATAAATGTGAAAGGGACATAACACAAATCGTGCTTTTTGAATTGCTCAAATATGTATTTTGATTATGCGTTCAGATTATAAAATTTACTCGTTGTGTATGTGATTATTACATAAGGATTTAAGGATATAATAGAAGTTGAATCTTAAGTCAATCAAATAAAAGTACTTGATTCGAAATATAAATGCGGCGAAGATTACACCAAATTTTACATTAACTAGTTTTTTATTATTTTGGCGACCATTATTAACCAACTACAGTTATAAAGCCCATAAAAATTCAGCTGAAATTAGTCCGTCGCACTCATTACGTTGCGTTTGATTAGTTAACATTACGCATCTCGTAAACAACAACAAAATTTTAAATTCTCCACACATAACATAACGTAACCAAACCGGTTCGGAGAGTGACCTCACTGTCTGGTGATCCGAACCGTTGGTCGTGCGCGACTTTCGTTGGAAGCGAGAGCATGGTTATGGAGGTTTTGTGATCATATTGAATGTATATTATAAAGTGTTACAATTAAAATGTGTGGAATGCATGGGAGCGATGTGCTCTAGCATGGATTGTAAGCCGGGTCGGTGCGTGGGAGCGTCGAGCACAATAGGCCGGTTCAACAGCCGAGTGATCTGCTCAGCAACCAGACGACCGCCACGGTCTTCAAGACTAGCGCTGAGCAACGACCTAGCTACGACAGATCGGTCGAATTTAATCGAATAAATTCAAGAGGCAACAGCTAGAGATTTTGCATAAAATATAAAGCGTTAATACTTCACACTAAAATATCAACATAAAGAGCTTTTCACAGACCTTGTAATTATATCAGAGGATAACTCTAAAAACACATTTGCTCATCTTATTAGCTTTCTACATTAAAAACCAGAAATCGTAATACTTGTATAGTTACATAATTAACTGAAGCTTATCATTACAATTGATAAGGTGCATTTAGAATATCTATCATTTGCAGTATGTATGAGAAGTGCCAGTGGACTAAAGTCAGACGAACATAATATTATATGAACCATGAACCTACCTACATGTGTTTAGACATGAATGTTAACTTTTTGAATAATTATTTCTGTACTTTACAATTCACAGTTCAAAAGAAAACGCGCAATTAGAAAAGCGATCTTTCAGTAAACTATGAATAGTTATTAAAAGTCGAAGCCAATCTAAAAACCGTTACTCAAATTTTAGAATTGGTAGGTGGAATAGATCTGTGGGATTGGTTATATTGTACCTTCTGTAAAATTTACAAACTCTTGTAGATCTTCTACCTAAGATTTCCTATAAAAGCTTTCTGAAATCTTAGCAATTCAGTGAAAATCCTACTACTATTATAAAGGCGAAAGTTTGTATGGATGTATGGATGTTTGTTACTTTTTCACGTAAAAACTACTGAATGGATTTGAATGAAACTTTACCACAATATAGCTTATACATCAGAATAACATATAGGCTACAATTTAGGGCTCTGCAGTGCTTAGTTACCGTATTTCTTACTTATTACTAGACTAGACGGGACGAACCTGAAGTCCACGCGAACGAAGTCGCGGGCAAAAGCTAGTATTATTCTAAAGAAGCAGCAGTAAATAGGACGTTCTCGCAAAAAATAAAACCAAAAAAGTAATATCAACACGGTTAGAATATCATCATTTCACTGGTTTATAAATGTAAAGAAAACACATTTTACGTCGTTTTTCTTCGCGATGAAAATTCAGAATTTCGGACCATCTGCATCATCCGCAGTTTAATTTAATTTCATAACACAGGAAAGGTAAATTGTTTTAAATTTAAAGTGTAACATTTAACTGTACGTGCTTGGTACACTGCAGAGCGAAATGATGCTGGGTTAAACAGGAAATCTAGTTCATCTACACGGGTCGCTGGTATCGCATTCGAATCACCAACCGTGAACTAGACTTTCCCCAATATTTTTATAAACATATTCTACCAATAACTCCAGTGGTAATGAAATTATGTAGGTATATGAAACGAAACGCAATTGAAAGATTCGAAGTATAATTCGATACAGCCAAGACGTTGTGTGACAGTAACCATGTGTCATCATCAGCCAGGCGTTTGATGTATCGTATTTATCATGATATTATGTAAAATTGGATAGATGGAAAGGATGTCCCAGAGTGCCTCAATATTGTATTACAATTTAGTAAAAGCGCACCCTCGTCAATAAGGTAATGAAGTGTGCTTCGATAGGCTTCCGTCAACAGCCCTTAAGTGTTTAAAAAAACTCTGTAGAGTACTCTGTTATCGGCTTTTGAAAACAGTAATAAATTAAAGCATTTAATATCATAAATAAATATACTATACTACCTACGAAGAGAACGAAACTTATTCCGGCCATGGGATATTTATGGTCGTTGAAGTAGGTCTTGCAGGTACTCTGCTTATGCTTCATTTACTAAGACCGTGCTTAATCATCTGAAATACCTTTCTGCTGGAGTTCACCTCGTCTTAATATGTTACAAAATATAATAATTATCTTATTTATAGAAACGCGACATACTCTTATTCACTCAACCAAGATCCCAAAAGGTTAATGAGAATAATCAGGTAAAGGTGTTACTGTCAGACAATATGGTTTAACTTTTGGACTGCATCGCCACTTGCGTGAGATCGTGAGCGTGACCAATTTCTGGCAAAATTCAATAAAAAAGCAATTCGATTCTATATTTATAGTAAAAATCTTGAATTTCTCAACGGTATGAGGATATACTTTACCAAATAAAGACTGTTCGCTTAATTAGCAGACTTCGCAAGCGGTGCCTCTAGTTAGCCTTCTAGTGTGAGAACACATTCTTGTACAATGATACTCAATGTGGTGCACACGATGACGTCAAGACTAGCGGTATCTACGTATCAGCGGCTCAAGGGGCTAAAGACTGGCGGTTTTGTTATACTTTTTTTTTAATTCGCACTACATTATAAACGAAAGTGGAATATGGCAATGGAGGTAATGCTTTTCAAGAAAAATCATCATAATAGATCAGTTAGACCTTTCTGAAGAAATTGCGGAGTCACTGAAGTCCCATTCGAGTACCTAGCACGAATTATTTTGGATCAAAAGTTCACACCGTTTTGCAGAGTTCTGTATAGCTGTTAAAACTACAGAATGGTATTTAGCAACTATTTTAATCTTTTTACTTGTACCACTCAACTTTTCGAAGACCTCGCCGTTGGCATTAAAACGGTACCCATACAGTGTCGCCGTAAAATACAGTGTCGTATCATGTGAGGTTGCTTGTGATTCTATTTATAATTTAATCATATATTTACTGCAGTGCTCAATAGTTTCATCTAAATTAAAAGCTGGGAATTCACTGTTTGATTATTATATTATACATTGCCACTCCAATCTTAAACCCTAGTCTCTACCATAATTAATAAAGTAAAGTCTGTATTTATTTTAAAACTAGCTAGGAAAAGATTGTTTACATCGTTCGACTAGCAAATAATAACGGACTATACACCCAGTCTTTCTCAGTTTCAGGTACTAATTCTATCGAGTGCCACAGTTATCTGCAAATGAAATTCTCTCTCTGTATCTTCCTAGCGGTCGTTTGCAATAAATAATTTTATAATGAATCTACAAAGGAATGTGTTAAATAACTGATCATTCAGCTGCTCTGGACAGCGACAGATTACTATACGCACGTTGGTGTCGCGCACGTTACCGCATTGTTATACGCTCGCACGAATAATGTGCAACTTTTGTATGAGCACAATAGAGATACGTTACGTTTTGTCTGTCGCAAACAGCCGAAAAACCGTTGCCGAATATCCGTGAATTTCAATACTTCATATTTACAAGTAAATTTTTGAGCTCGTGCCTAAAGGGATATGATATAGGAATGTAGTACGTTTATACAATAAAATTATGCTATCCCTCCGTCTCATCCCTGAATTAGCAAATATGGTAAATATCCTATTTCACAAATGTCCAAATCAGGTTTATTCTACTTGACCTCCCTCTTCAGCGATCCCGTCTACCAAAAAGGACGACCCTTTAACATGAAGATAAAAATAAATTTATATACAAAAACGGTTCAATCAAAGCATATGAGATGAAGGGAAGGTATGGAACCAAATTTTTATCTTAGTGGGAAAATCCACAAGACTCTTTTATGAAAAACTGCTTGAGAGTTCGGTCTCATTTTCATCATTATCAACCGCAGCAAGTCCAAGCTAAACATAGACATAGACCCCTCTCGTGGTTTCCAAGCGGTCTGCATCCAGTGTAATACTACGATCTTCACGAGTTCGTCTACCTATCTTGCAAGTGGACGTACCTACTACTTAATTAGCTAGTAGTAGCTCTCATTTTAATTAGTTGCCAACGCTCTAGTTTTAATCTATCGCAGTGTTTCAGGTCGAATGATTAGTAAAGGAAGGCGCTAAGCGGAGATTTGCTTGCAGCCGTACGGCATTCGCATTCGATGCGAGGTCGACGGAAACCTCATGTGCGCGGCAGTGCAAATTGCTGTCCTTCACACGACCACAAACACAAACACAGATATAAGCGTAAAACGATAACGCACGTATAAGCACTCCACATGATGAACATTGTTCAACGATTTTTACTTGAATCTACTGAATAAGATAAGTCAAAGTTAAATTCAAATTACTCAAAAATAAATGAATCGAAAAATAATCACTTCCTTAGCGGCTCGTACTAGCCAATTTTTTTGTCAGTTGGAGCACTAAGCGTGCTAGTAGCGCGAAGGGTGAAAAATTGTCTGGTATTATTTCACTCACTATTTAGACAATACTGAGATTATTGATTTATATGTATAGTCAAAGATAATAGGTGTATTCTTCGTTCATATTCTATAGTTAGGTTTATAAAATAAGAATAGTTTGATACGGGATTGCTACCATGTACCTTATTATTTATGAGCTGAGCGGAGTAACTCCGTGATCATGGCGCTTGCAACAGTGCCGAAATATCGGAAGCTCATAAATAATAAGGTACATGGTAGCAATCCCGTATCTAACTATTCTAATATTAGTGACCATGAAAGTTCAAAACAATATATTTATAAAATTAATTTAAGAATGCTTGTTTTCTCAGTTTTTCTGTCGCTATTCTCTCGAACGGCCGTAAACCGACGTATGGCCGGGTACTAGCGAAGCGTCCCTATTTTGATTCTCACACATTCGCATTTCGCGTAATCGGATTCCGAGTGAACGGTGTCATCTACCTACTTGAAATACATGTCTGTAGACACAAACGTCGCGATTCTGTAAATACGCATACGGCTTCTCGCATACAATCACGGCCGACAATAATAACTGTGGATTGTTTATTATAAAAAAGCATGTCGCATATAAATATAGATTGCACAAAACTAGTAGTCTTCATGCAATCAAAACAAACATTGTGGACTGAGTACTTGTTCATTAAGCAGCATACAATTTAATTAATTAATTATGTATGTCATTTGTTTTTGTGTTGCAGGCATACAGTTCCAGCAATTTATCACAAGCTCATAATATTAATTAACCCTGCTATTTAAATTGTTTAATTGCATACCTCAGTGATTAGAATTTCTAATTTAGAAGTGATCAAGTAATATTCATTATGAATCATATCTATGGTAATTCGCTTTTAGTAAAATTACTTCGCAAACATGGTAATAAATATTTTTGTTTGAGAAACCTTTACCAAAATAGCTGTTTTCCTTTCCAAAGACATAATATTATTATTAATGTACTAGCTTTTGCCCGCGACTTCGTTCGCGTGGACTTCAGGTTCGTCCCGTCTAGTCTAGTAATAAGTAAGAAATACGGTAACTAAGCACTGCAGAGCCCTAAATTGTAGCCTATATGTTATTCTGATGTATAAGCTATATTGTGGTAAAGTTTCATTCAAATCCATTCAGTAGTTTTTACGTGAAAGAGTAACAAACATCCATACATCCATACATCCATACTTACAAACTTTCGCCTTTATAATAGTAGTAGGATATACAATAATATAGCGTGGCGTATGGCTAATACTAATAATTCATTACATTATTTATGATCACACCTGCATCGAGCGCGAAACTATGGAGGGACAATGACGACAGTTCGGGACGTCACGAGCATACAGATTACAGAGGTCTTAGGTCTATGTAAGGTGCATTGCCATTTCGGCAAATTTTAAGAATGCTTATTGCATCCTGTTTGGATTTGGGTCACAAAACAGTGGTCGTCACGGCGTCTTTACCAATTGAAGCAGGACTAATGGATATTTTTGAATTCCAACTGATTAATGAATTAATTAATTTGCTGATACTGTATAGTATTTTATGAAATATTATATGTATGTAATTGAAAATAATGTATAATTTGATGTAATTGAAGGGCTATTGAATGAAATTAAAATAAAAAATGTAATTGCTGTGCCCTTACGGGGCGCTACATTGTATTTATAAGATTTTTATCTGTGTGTTCAACAATGTAGTATGCAATAAAGCTGAACCTGAAACTGAGAATCGAACTTAGGAAATCCAGGATGATAATTTGAACTTACCCAAAACAGAAAAAGTTTTGTTTTTTATCTAAAACAAGGATTTTTAAAAGAGGACTCCACTGTACATAAGATTTAGCCATTAATTACCTACCCTCAATAGAAATAACTGCCAATTTCAGTATTAATCTAAGTGGTTTAATGAAGTAGAAAAAATGCACTTACCATTTCGAGATACATCTAGCTCGACTAAGTTTTCGAAATTCTGAATATCAGGTGGAAGTTTGTGAATTTCATTATCACTAAGTCCTAATCTTCTTAGTCGATGAAGCCTGAAGAAGTTCTGAAACAAACAAATAAATAAACATTACAAAAGATACAGAGGTAAAGACCAGTGTGGTAAGGAATTCAAACAAGCTGGAAAGAGCCCAAGGAAGGTAGGTAATTTTTAGTGTTTCAGAACTATCATACATTTAACATAACAATAATAACATACATTACATAATAATGTGTTACACTACATATAACATGTACATAAATAATACATTTATAGGATTGCCGAACAATCCTTTTTATAGATAGGCCTATACTATTGCCACTCAGCAATACTATTGCTATGAAGCAATACTATCCATATTTTTGTTATTTAAGGGTTGCTATCGCTAGGATTAATTATTGCAAATGACTGTTAATACAAATCTGCTTGGTAGCTGCATAGTAAAATACACTCAATGAGACATTTAAAATACTTTACTCCTCAAGATGTTGTTTTGAGTTACATTCATTGATCTCTATAGTGACTAGAATATCATTTTTTTTTTTTTTATAAGCAAGTATAGATTAGCATTTATTCCTATTCATGTAAAATGAGTATAGTATAAATAAACAGTAAAAAATATTTTTATAAAAATATTTCAGTCAATCTTGTTCACAAGTCAAGTCTACAAATAAGTAGCTTACTCAACAAAACACACTTTTACTGATTGATTTCGCGAACATTTATTTTTATTTGATGCCTGACGTTTCAAATGTTTTACAGGTCTGCCTGTGACCGCCTGTGTGTGTGTTTTATTGAGTAATGAGTATTTGCGTAAACTTCAGAACCAAATAGGTACTTGCTTGTTTGCCAAGTGTTATTTGGAAAAGTTCTAATTATTCAAAAACTTCACCATCTCTACAAGGTACAGTTTGTTGAGTCTTCATAAACCTTAGGCAAAATATGAGGCTAGGTCCCTTCGAGTTTCGAAGATTTAGCTGTAATTACATTGAGCTGAATTGATTTCTTATTATTGATTGTTACAACATTAAAAAGATTTGAATGATTTTGGTATCAGTGTCTTTTGGAATGTTGTTGTTCTAGTAAAACACTCTATAAAAATAGTAATTGAGCGCACTAATTTCAGTCAATATATTGTCGATGAACAGACTAGCTAATGCATGCAACACTTAACACCTAACTCATCCACAGTTGGCTAGACTTAGGTCAGTATGGATAAATTCCGCATTAAATTTTATTTTATTTACTATTTGATCTTTAGCCAAAAAATTGGGGTAAACCTATGCTATATACTGATAAAAAACAGCAAAAAAGAGACATTAAATATGTATTTGTGTTTAGTGTTTGTTGTTCTATCTGCAACAAATTGATGGATGGTAATTTCAGCTATCTAGCAGTTGGGATATGGTTTTGTGAGAGACAGATAAATAGTGCTAACAGGAGAGTTTTGGGTGCAAAAGCCATAGAAATTACCAATTCAATAACACAGTTTAGAGTCCTATCATACAGATCTGGTATCTAATGTATACACCAATCAACATTGATTATCAGCTAAGGATGTAGTTTTTAACAAATATAGCCATAACAGGTGGCTATTCAGTACTCAGTAATTAAGTTAATATTACTAAAGGAAACTAAAGGTTTCGGCATAGGATTTTGTCTTAATTTCATGTGTTTACACATTTAACGTCAAAGCCATAAAAATTACCAGCACATAGTACCTGTCTGTAGTATGGTAAACGCCCACGTCAATTTGACAGAGGTTAAGTTAAAAATTATTTACCTTCGGTAAATCTCGTATATGGTTGGCATCCAAGAAAAGTTCCTCCAAGCTTCTGGAATATCGCAATATGTCTTCAGGTACGTTTGGCAATGAGCAATGCCGCTTGTCTACACATTCCACTTGACGATTACATTTGAACAAAGGTATACATCGAAACATGTTGGACACTACACTTCAAACAAACTATAAATTGATAAAGCACTACAACGACACATATTTGAGCACTTCGTTCGTTTTTATACTATTTTCATCTTGGTAAACTGGTACTGTTAGTCAAAATAATCGAAAAAACGCAAGTTGCACCTCACCCTAGAAAATGAAGCCACAAACTGTCAGTGTTGCCACATTACAAAATTGACAGCACAGATGAAAATATGTATCCGTCTGTCGCAGGCAGAGATGGATTGTTGCACCCGGGGAATAATCCCAAAACGGGTGCATACGCGGAAAGTTTCTCGGAATCTTTCTAAAATGGAAATTTATGCGGAAACATTCATTTTTCAAAATGCTAATGGGGTGAATGTGTTTTGACATGCAATGTAACAGATCTGGATGTAAATTTTCTACATATTAAGCGTGTTTTGTTTACGTTTACCGATAATTATCAGAGATAGGAACAGGTATGGCTTATTAGCCTAAACTTCGAAGAACAGAGACAAGAATCGGAGACTCCCTTACTACATTTTTTTCTAGGACATCTGTTGGGATATCATTAATTAGGTACATAAAAAATATTATTTTGAATAAGTGATCGGTCTTTGTTAACTTTAAGTTTACGACTCGATAAAGTGTAACAATACCTCAAAAAGTATTATGGCTACTACATCTATCTTTTTTCTTTATAATATTAGACAAATAAAATTCGACTCACGTATTATTTGATGTATACAGACAGAGACAATCTTAAGGCAGCAAATCGTGTTCTATAAAATCATGCCAATCCCAAGACCTCGGGCCCAAGACCGTCAAAAAACACAAAAATGTGATTGGACCAGTGCAAAATTGAGCATGTAGGTACCTTGGCGTACTTAAAAAATTGGAATCAACTTCTTACAATAATTCACGATAGCAAATAATCTGTCTGGTAATAACTTACACTGGGAGCATGAAATTAACCGAAGTCATGCCAATTTTGTATTGCTCTGAACACAGTTGATCGACTAGGCAAACCACACCACCTCCGTAATCTACACTATTTTCAGAATACCAACGCACTGTTTCACGAACACTTATGTCAGCTTCGTCATGACACTCCGGTTCTTAGACATTGATATAATTATCTAAGAACCTGCGTCTTCTATCCATTGCTCACGCGCACGAATCCCGAGACAACCATAAACAAATAAAGCACTTGACCTACTAACCAATATTTTTATGAATGATCACTCGTTATTTGAAAAAACACGTTATCAATGTGCGAAAGTGACAGATAGTGCGGCTACCTAAGTTCAAAAGAGACAAAAAATCTTTTGTTCGGTGCCGGGTGGCTCGCAACGGCGACAACCATCTGTTTTTGTAGCTTTTTTTGAATAAATGAGGTGCGCGCAATCTTAGATGTTTTTATGTATGATTTAATTTTAATCAATTGTTATATATACTGATAATTATTACACCATCGAAATTAAAAAAAATATATATGAACGCACTTCCCATTATTATCAGCAAGTTTTAATACATAATTAGCGCTAAACGTAAACAAAACACAATGATTATGTAGAAAATTCATTTCCAGATATAATATATCATTGCACCTTAAAACTCGTTCACCTCATTATCACATTGAAAAATGAATGTTTCCACATACATTTCTATTTTAGAAAGTTTCCGGAGAATATTCCCATTTTAGAAAGTTTCCACGGATGGGAATATAAAACTTTCCAAGGCGCCCATTTCTGGTCGCAGGCAAAACGTATAATTCCGCCGTATACATTATGGCGTCCTCAGTTTATATATTACATGATCAGTGGTTTATTTACTCTCGCGGATTTGCAAAATGCTAACTGTTCAGTTGTCATAATTTCGACGACGGCTGTTTAGTTCATGCCGATTTAGGGTGACCATGATAAAACACAGTTTTGTCGGGCAAATAGGACTTATTACAATGATAAGGTGATGATAAGGATAAATTAAAAAATGTATGAACGTAAATCAGTTTTGTGATATATATTTTTAATTAAACAATGTCAATGACTGTGACACTGTAAGGGCAATACTTTTTAGGATAACATAGTCCACTTCACTAATACTCATTAATTACATCATATTTTTCACCAATAATTAATAAAACTCTGCAGGTGGCCTGCGGGTCTAAGATACCATCGACACCTTTGCGTTCTTGAGGTGCCGGATAACCTCAAAGTTTTGTCATTGTTCCATGGATTTCTTATCGTTCCCGATTGAGTATTCTACGATTTTTGTATTTCATTATGAGAAACGTCTTTGTAATCACTATTACCACGCATAACATCAATCATACACGTCGTATTTCCACTGTTTATCAATAACATTATTATGAATTCACTATTTGACGGCATTTTTCTTTAATGCTCAACTCAATAGCGACACCCGTTGTGCGAAAAAGAATAAAACGTTACATTTTTCTCAGCATTATGAATAATGCGTTTCGGTTGTAGATTACATGTTGTGGCATTATATATATAATGACTCGGCATTAATATTTTGCCCTCGTCATTTTGCAAATCCGCGAGCCTTTATAAACTGACGACGCCATAATATGTAAACGGCGGAATTATACGATTTGCCTGCGACATAGGCGACTCGCCTAGGACCCCCCGCCCTAACTACTAGTAAAAAGTGTGATAATTAGGGTGTTGTTCAAAATCTAAGCCGTTTGTTAATGAGAATTAAAATATTATAACTTAATTAATGTGTGATGGTTTTATTCCTTTGCCTGTTCATCATTCGCATAAAAGAAGAATAAAACGACGCTAGCGACACCACCGGTTGCTTCCCCCAACTTTAATGGGGTCCTACTAACTAAGAGCTTTCCAATCTAATGTCTTAATAGACAGTAATAAACATACTCTTACTCTTTAGGAGAAAAAAGCGCGGGAACCTTGGAGAAAGAAAGGCGCCTAATTTCGAAAAATTTTCTGTAAAATATCCAAAAGTCTGTAAATTTTATTTCAATTAGTGTAAAAATACTGTAAATAGTTTAATTAGTGTGTGGTAGTATTGGTGTGATGGGGGGTAGTAAAAAACGTAAAAAACAGGAACCGCCTGATGGGCCTCCTGTAGGCGATTCATCATCAGAAGAAGAGGACTCATCTACAAAATACCAAATATACAAGGTACCAGGGTACTCCAGAAAGTACCCTGAAAATAGTAAAAAATCTGAATATATTGTTTTTGTTTCCCATACAGATGAAAAAGCATTCTCCGATAAAGATCGTCTTGCCATTTCTCACGCGATACGTAAGTACTGCGTGACGGGTATCCTGCATTTAAAAGCAATTAACAAGTATAAAATTGGCATAACTTTCGACCTTTCAAACAATGCGAATGTTTTCCTACAAAATAAAAAACTCTTAGATGAACTAGGTCTCAAAGCCACCATACCAGCAAGCGACACAGAAGTAACTGGGGTTCTTACCGCAGTACCTATTGACTTATCGAATAAAATTATTTCGACTCTCATTGGCAGCTCCCGAAATGTAATCCAAGTCCGGCGTTTCATGCGACGAGTGCGAAGTGAAAGTGGCGCCGTCTCATACCAGCCCACACAGACTGTAGCGGTGACGTTCGCCTCCACGGAGTTGCCGCAGTACGTATACCTCGACTCGTGGAGACACGAGGTAAGTGTGTACGTACCACCGGTCAAGCAGTGTCTGCGCTGCATGAGGTTTGGACACATCGCACAGTACTGCAAAAATGCCGAAGTTTGCTCCATTTGTACTGGAACTCATAGTTTTAAAACATGTAGCATCAATCAAAAAGACGCTAAATGCGCCAACTGTGGTGGCAACCACATTGCCATATCAAATTCTTGCCCACAAAAAATTGCAAAACTAGAAGAGAATAAAATAAAATCAAGAGCTACAACATACTCTGACCTTTTCAAAGAAAATACTTTCCCTCATTTATCAATGAGAAATATCGAAACCCAGTTAGCAAATTTAACAAAATCAGAGTTCTTTATGAACATGTTAACTAACGCTGTCACCAAACTAATAATAAGTCAAAAAGACAACCCCATTAACTCTTCTACAATAAAAGAAACTCTTCATTTAACTTTCAAAAACAGCACTTCTCTTCCCAGTAATGGAATACTGCAATGGAACGCCCAGAGCATAACTAGTAATAAAATTTTACTTTCCAAATTTTTATATGACAATAATATACATGTCGCAATTATTTCAGAAACTTGGCTTACCCCTATCAAAAGTTTTAATATTAAAGGATACATAACCGAAAGAAATGATATAGGCAATAAACACAATGGAGTAGCTATTTTAATTCACAATAGTATAGATTACAATAAAATTATTACATATTCTGTCAATTCTTTACAAAATATTTGTGTTAGGATAACTGTACATAATGTAGAAATAAGTATTGTAAGTTTTTACTGCCCATCAAATTCGACACCATCTTTTGATAAACTTAAATTTCAATCTTTAATTGATTCAATACCTGAACCAATGATTTTTGCTGGTGATTTCAACGCACACCATACACACTGGGGTTGTCACACAGTTGATGCTAGGGGCAGGGATATTTTAGATATAATTGACAATAGTAATTTAGTCTTATTGAACAATGGAGATGTCACGACGGTTGGCTCTCTGTCATGGCGTCCAAACGCATTAGATTTGTCTCTGGTTTCCTCTTCTCTAGCTCTTTCTTGTAACTGGTCTGTATATACCGATCCTCTTGGCAGCAGCTATCACCTTCCTGTAATTATAAAAGTCTTTGTAAATAATAATGTAAATAGAGATCTGTTGTATAACAAAAGTATCATGCATTCTCCAATTTATCCTAACTTTAAGTGTGTAGATTGGAAAATGTATGAGAAAATTGTTGATTTAGAACTGTCCAACTTCCAAATATCTAATTACTCTCCACTTGACGCTTACTCCGCTTTCATTGAAATTTTATACACTGTCATAAATAAGTGCCTTCCAAACCACAATTTATTTGCGTCTTGCCCTGTTACTACTAATAGTAGTAGTACTAGTACTGGCACTACTACTATTAATAGTACACCTAAAAAAAAGAACAAAAACCCTCCTCTTCCTTGGTGGAACAAAACATGTTCAGATGCTGTACAAAAATCGAAATCGGCATATGTTAACTTTAAAAATAACCCCTCAGTTGAAACTTATATAGAATTTAAACGTTTACAAGCTGTTAAAAAACTCACCTTGAAAACTGTTAGATCTAATAGCTGGATAGAATTGTGCAACTCTTTTAACCGATGTACTCCCTTGTCGAGAATCTGGAATTTTATGCGAAAGTTCAATAAAACATATTCCTGTACAAATAGTGATGATAGTTGGGTTCTAGATTTCCTTCATAAGTACACGCCTGATTATGTGAACAACAAAACAAGCAGTATTCCTCCCGATAGTGTTACTAACTCTGTAAATAGTTTTATGACTGTTTTCTTTACCAAGCAAGAGTTAATTGCTGCCTTATATTCCAGAAAAGATAGTGCCTTTGGTCTTGATGGTATTCCTTACATTATGTTGAAAAAGCTTAGTGGCAAAGGATTGGACACGCTTTTGTTAATTTTGAATAATCTTTGGCTAGCAAATGTTATACCACATTCATGGAAGTCTGATTGTATAGTTCCCATATTGAAACCAGATAAGCAGCGATCTAGTCCATACTCTTATCGCCCTATCGCACTAACATCTTGTGTAGGAAAAGTTTTTGAACAGCTATTGAAACAAAGACTGGAATTTTATATAGAAAAAAATAACCTTTTACCTTGTAATCAATACGGCTTTTGTAGAGGTATGTCTGCTCGTGAAAGTATTTGTCAACTGCAGCTTGATATTCAAAGTAGTTTAAATAAAAATGAATTTTTGATGTCTGTATTCTTTGATGTTGCTGGAGCATTTAACAGTGTAAATATTGATGTTTTGGGCAATGAACTACTTTCCATTGGGATTCCAAGTAAAGTGGTACATTGGATTCAAAATTTTTTGACGGAACGAGAAATATTTGTTAAATATAATGGTTTGCTATATGGTCCAAGATATGCTTCAGTAGGCACAAATCAAGGTGGGATCTTGTCTTCGTTAATTTTTATTCTTTATATTCGTCGTTTGAATATAGTCTTGGGCTCTGATGTAAAAAATCTTCAATTTGCCGATGACTTAGTAGTTTACACATCTGGAAAAAGTTTGGCTCATGTTACAATTCTTGTTAATAAGTCATTGGAAAGTTTGTCTTCTTATTTCTCATACTTAAATCTTCAAATTAATGCATCAAAATCAAAACTTTTAGTATTTGGAAATCTTTGCAATTCTACCCCTGATATTGTCTACGATCAAGTTTCTATTCCTGTCTCTCATGAAGTCAAGTTCCTAGGTGTAACTTTCACTCAAAACCTTTCTTGGAAAAAATACATTGATTTAATAGCTTCTAGAGCTAATAAAGCCTTCAATATTTTAAAATCATTATGTAGAACATCTTGGGGAGCTGATCCTAAGATACTGTTAATGTTGTACAAATCTTTGATTCGAAGTCATTTTGAATATGGTTTCCTTTGTTTTGCTAATGACAGTAGGCTGGTTGATGTCTTAGAGAAAATACAAAATAAAAGCTTGAGACTTATAACTGGGGCATTTAAAAGCACTCCCATAAATTCAATGCAAGTTGAATGCAAACTTCCTCCTTTATGTATAAGGTTCACATATTTAAAAGAGAGATTTTTACTAAAACTTTACAGTAAAACTAATAATCACCTGTTTTCAAACTTAAAACTTGCTCCACCTCCTCCCATACGTAATACTCTTTACATATTGCAGGGCTTGATACAATTCTTAAATTTTCTTGAAACTTTGCAAATACAAAGGTCTTCTGTTCTGCCATGTTATGTTGGAGTCTTTCAAAGTCACTTTCCTGAAATCAACATTATTATTGATCATAATTTGTTCTCAAAAGAAGATGTTTACAGTAAATTCTCTGAATTTGGTGATTGTAGATTAATCTTTACTGATGGATCCAAAACTGAGTCAGCTGTTTCTTTTGCTGTTTTTGATAGTTTGTTAAATATTGGAACTGGCTATAAAATAAATTCAAACACAAGCATATTCACAGCTGAAGCTGTGGCTATACTTGCTGCTTTGAAACATATAAAACATAAAAATAGTGGTTGTATTAAATGGGTAATAGCCAGTGATAGTATGAGTGTTTTGATAAATCTTAAAAATAATAAATTTAATGCTAACACTAACTATTTGATTGTTGCAATCAAACAGTTATGGTTTGAATAAAAATCAATAAATAATATCAATGTTTCATTTGTGTGGGTACCATCGCATGTTGGTGTCATAGGTAATGAGAGAGCTGACTTTTTAGCTAGAACCATAACAAATTGTGCTACAATTGTCCCTGATTCCAGTAGTAATCTAGATGTCCATGTACCTTGTTCTGATATTGTTCCCCTTTTGAAGAAAAGGTCCATCGACATTTGGGAAAAAACAGTATAATCATATAATTCAAATTGAAAAGAAAGGTCTGTGGTATAATGAGTGTATTACTAAAATTGGAGATAAGCCCTGGTTCTGCAAAGGTGACACCTATTTAAACAGAAAGTTTTACACTTCTATTATGAGGCTTCGTTTTGGACACTGTAATTTAAATTTTCATCTTTTCCGCTTAAAAATGGTTGATACCTCTCATTGTGATTATTGTGATTCTGCAGTAGAGCAAACTCTATCACACATATTCTTTGTTTGCTCGGCCTTTGGCATTCAGCGCCTTGTGCTTATGGACGAGCTTATTGATATTTATGGCAAGCCTGTTCTGGTACCGCGCTCCATTCAAGCTCTTCTAGTAAATAGACTGACTTACTTACCTCTCTTCAAATTCGTTCTTAGTACGGTCGGAAGAATCTAATGTTTTTGTAAATATATGTACAGTTCGTAATTTTGTAAAGACTTTAGTTTAATTGCTGTTGTGTTGTGTATAACTTTTTGAATTTGTTAAAATTAAATTGTACATACTTTTTGTTGTTGTTGTTGTAACTTGGACGTAGTTCTATAGAAACGTTTCAACCCACACCTTGGTCGAAATTGAGTTATTATACTCAGGCCACCTATCTGGGTACCTTCTATTTAATAGTAAAGACACTGAATTAAAACAGGCTATATTTTATGAAATATGAGCATGCTTAAAATCGGAAAATGATTCAAAAACAAACTTAACCAACAAAATAACGTGCTATGACGCATGAAACGTTTTGCTGAAAATGATTTATTCAAAAAAGTTTCTAATAATGATTCAATATAAATTGAAACATTTCTAAAAAATACTCGATTTGTTTTACATGGTATTTACAACGTTTCATGCTTTTTTGGTTGTTTCACTTGAAACTGATATCAATAAATATAAACGATTCAAAACATATGTTCCTCCTACAAAAGTAAAAATAAAAGTAATTTTAAATGATTCACATTGCTGTGAAACATTCAACAATAAATATTAAGCATTTCATTATATTGTTTTTAGTATAATTAAATGAATTTTAGTAGGATTTTCGCGTTATTAAACTATTTGATAGTCAAAATAAAAATATCATTAACTAGAAAATCAATGTTTTTAGGACATAAAACAATCGTACAATCCTCTTAATGATTATTACTATTTAATACCTATAAAATAATTTGTTTTTAATTTTAAATAATTTACACGTCGTTGGTGTTAGGCTTACAGAGGTAAATTTTTTTGTTATTTTATTTTTCATCTTATTAGTTATAAAAACCGGCCAAGTGCGAGTCGGACTCGCGCATGAAGGGTTCCGTATCTACTAAGTATTTGAGCACTTTTGTTGCCTGTGTATGTCCTGTAAAACATTATTAAGATTGTCTTTTAAGGTTTTGATTCCCTTAAAATATCAAAATATCCATAATTATGAGACAAAACTGGTTATACAGGGTGTTTCATGTAACGTGTCAAGCCGATGCGTGGTAATAGGTGAGTACCATACCTATCCATTTCACCCCCATGTATGTTAGACAAATATTTATAGTTTAGGAGTTATAATTTTTTTTCGATATTTTTTATGATGCACCTAGATGATATCTTTAAAAAATTATAACTTTTTTTTGGGTCCACTTTTCTCAGATATTTTGATTTCAATAGAATGCCCATTATTTGCAATATTATGAGTAAAATAATCGCCATCCTAACTTAGACACAAGATACAAAATTATTGATCGATACTAAAAAATATTGCATTAAGCAGAACCGAATAGAATTTTCAACATAAATTTAAAAATATAAAAAAGGTTTTCCATAGTTTCTGACTAATTTTAAAAACTGCTTGACTTCATGAACTTTCATTACAATACAAAAAACAATCTACTTAATGGGTAATTTTTAGCTTAAATCGGCCGTTGAATGTGGCATATCGGAAATATCTTGATTTTCATTATTTTTATTTTTATTGTTACCTTCACATATTTTTATCAAATCTGATATTTAGTGTCCCTCTATGTTTAAATAGAGCTCATTTGATAACAAGTACATACATTATGTACCTACTACTAACTTTAACCACGACCATTTATGAGTTAATGAGGGATCCAAAATTTTACTTACATTGCACTCAAATTTCGTACTTTATTAACAACAAATAAACAAGATACAATTGAAACTAAGACATGCATCGTAAAAATAATCTGCAACCAATCACAAACTAAATCATTTCCTTGTGGCGTGGGATAGCTATACTAATCCTTTAAGGTAGGGACTAGCGAGCACTAATAATTATTGGCAGTAGCAGCATTTTATTTTGGCGCAATCACATAATCACTAACTGCTCCAGCTTTGAGGGCTGAGCCCGACCCAAAATGAAAATTACTGTAATAATTGGGCAAAAAGCTAAAGCTGGCTAGTTCTTAGCTCAAAGGATTAGTTTAGCTTTCCCAAGCCTCAAGGAAATGATTTAGTTTGTGAATAAATGGGTTGTAGATGATTTTTATGATGCATGTCTTAGTTTCAATTGTTTCTTGTTTATTTGTTGTTAATAAAGTACGAAATTTGAGTGCAATGTAAGTAAAATTTTGGATCCCTCATTAACTCATATGGTCGTGGTTAAAAATAGTAGTAGGTACATAATGTATGTACTTGTTATCAAATGAGCTCTATTTAAACATAGAGGGACACTAAATATCAGATTTGATAAAAATATGCAAAGGTAACAATAAAAATAAAAATAATGAAAATCAAGATATTTCCGATATGCCACATTCAACGGCCGATTTAAGCTAAAAATTACCCATTAAGTAGATTGTTTTTTGTATTGTAATAAAAGTTCATGAAGTCAAGCAGTTTTTAAAATTAGTCAGAAACTATGGAAAACCTTTTTTATATTTTTAAATTTATGTTGAAAATTCTATTCGGTTCTGCTTAATGCAATATTATTTAGTATCGATCAATAATTTTGTATCTTGTGTCTAAGTTAGGATGGCGATTATTTTACTCATAATATTGCAAATAATGGGCATTCTATTGAGATCAAAATATCTGAGAAAAATGGATCCAAAAAAAAGTTATAATTTTTTAAAGATATCGTCTAGGTGCATCATGAAAAATATCGAAAAAAAATTATAATTCCTAAACTATAAATATTTGTCTAACATACATGGGGGTGAAATGGATAGGTATGGTACTCACCTATTACCACGCATCGGCTCGACACGTTACATGAAACACCCTGTATATTCTGATGGCGCCGATGTACAATTTTGTTTCTTTACAGCTAAAAAAGACAATTAATATCAATATTTCACTACAATTACAGTTTCATATCTTAACGCGTTATGGAGGTAAATGTTTTTTACGCAAAAATTTACATGGAAATGATTTGCTTTAAGTTTATGGACTACAACTCCGTAATTTGTTTAGTACTTATCATAGCCGTGATAGTTTTCCTTCTATATTCATCCATCATATTGATAGTGCTGTGATTTTTTCACGTATCTTCCTACTACCGTTTAGTTGGGAGAGAGTGGGGACATAGGACCTAACAAAAATTTGCCAAATTTTAAAACTAAATGTTACGGAAACAGGCCACTTTATCGAAAAGTGATGATAGAAAACTCATAATCATTTTAAAAGACCTCTTTAACGATACCCCACACGATGTTTTTGGCAAGAGAAAAAAAAACATTCTCACGTTACGTTACATGTATTAGAGGTACCCAGAGAAAAATATTTCAAAAAATTGTATTTTACCACTTTGGCGAAGAGATTAGAATATACACTCATGCCGAATGACAGTTCTCTACCACCTCAGGTCTCTGCGCTGGACTGTAGACAGACGGATATAGCAAAACTATAAGGGTTCCATGTTGGACTACGGAACCCTAAAAACGAATAATCATTTTTTGTTTTCCATACAATGATTATAAATAATTGCAATTTGGTTCTTGTTTATTTCTTGAAAAAGGGCCTTTTTTTACAGATTATCGGGATGAAACGTTTTATAGAATAATATTCGAGACACTTCCATACAAAAGTGAAACGTTTCAAGTGCTTTTTTAAGCAAAAATGTATAATTTATATTTTAAATCAGTAAAATGAAGTATACAGAAAAATCACACTTTTTTTGTTGATTTTAAATATGTAAAACACTCTACTATAATATAAAAGACAAAAAAAGAATACCATGAAAACACAAAAACTTAAATATCTCAGTTTCACCTCAGTGTGGGTTGAAACGTTTCTATAGAACTACGTCCTGTTGTCGACATTTTTGACATTGACTTTGACGTTTAATACGCATCGTTTCGTTTTGTCTCTTCCCGGATATGAATTTTGATCTCACGTAGATTGCTGATAATAACCTTACTGGAATTTACTTATATTTTGTTTGCAAACAAAAAAATGAATTGATTTATCTTAGAAATGACTATAATCACGGATATGATGACATGTTTTTAAAATACTGAAGACTTAATTTTCCCCAAATTTACTCAAGAAATGAACAATCTTATGACGTTTACTTCACTGGTTTTTACCAGTATTTCGTTATCGCACGAAAAAATACTTACATATTTACTGAATTCATAGGTATTAAACTGAAGACTTAGTTTCCCCTAAATTGACTGAAGAAATAAACTAACCTATGACAAGGCAGCATGGTCCTAAGACCTTAGCCTGTTCCTTAAGGAACAAAAAAAAAAACTTACTCTTTAGACATACTCTTACTAATCTGTGCTCTTACTTTGGCTCTTACCAAGAAGCTTAGATACAAAAGAAGGTTTGTATATAAGCTTCTTGGCTCTTACTAATCGTTGCTTAATCTATGAGAGATTCCGTACACAAAATTTTTCAGAATCAAACAAACAAATTAAAACAAATATACATTTTAGCTGCTTGCTGCAGTTCAAGCATTGTTGCTCTGTTTCATCTCTTTAAGAAGTACTGCTCGTCATGTCGTATAACATAGGATTTATCGGGGGAGGAAATATGTCGTCGGTTATTTTCAGGGGAATAGTGAAAGATGGTTTGTATTTTGCCGTACAACCTTTTTGTTCCGTGTTGTTCGTATATCGTAACAAACTTTTGCTATATTACAAACGCTTTGAATCACACGTTAATATTTGAAGTATTCTTTCGCATGTAACTAATAAAACTAAATGTTGTTTCCAATACAGATATTCATCCACCTTCAAAGATATGGGTTTCAGGCCCCCATTTGGAAAACCTTGCTCATTGGCAGGCAATGGGTGCTAAAGTGACAAATAGAAATGAAGAAGTGTTTAATAATTGTGATATTGTTTTCCTCGGAGTTAAACCTGCCATGCTGCAAGCTGCTCTAAAAGGCATACGTTTTGATATAATACGTAATTTTTTTGAAAGAGCCAACTCGTTAGTTATATCGATGTTGGCTGGGGTAAACTTAAAAAGCCTTCAAAAGGTATGTGTTATTTTGAAAGTTGAATGGTTATTATGACACAATTAATTAATTTACAAAATTAGTTTATTTTTGCATATAGACTCACTGGAGGCACTAATACACATCCCAACATAGTGTGCAGTGTTAGGACAATAATAATTAATTATCTAACAATAAAACTGCAATACAAATTATAAAAGTTTATTTTCAGGCTTTTATTTCATTGACTCCTCAGTCCGAATTCAAGGACTTGAATAGCATTAGTATAGCCAGAATCATGCCCAATGTTCCAATGGCAGTTGGGTCTGGTATTTGTTTAATTACATCTGAAGGCTTGGGACCCGGGTTGACAGGCCGGATCATTGACATTTTGCAAGGTTGTGGACAGTGTGAAGTAGTACCAGAGACCTTAATAGACTCACTGGGTGTGTTGACTGCTTGTGGACCAGCTTATGTGAGTACTTGCTATCTCTACTATTATTACAAATATGTAATCTGTTTTCACACTAAAATAATTATTCTTAATACTGTAGTGGACAGTGAACAACTATAGGCATGATAACAATATATATTTCTATTATATCTGGATAACTGTCCACTAAAGTGTTAAACAGGTTTTGATAAAATTAGACACATCATATATTGTGTCCAATCAAGCGGCTTAACTCGTCAAGTATGTGTAAACGAGACACAATATAAATTCCATTGTTATGCGACTCCCGGGTGTCGTTTGATACCAGACTGATTAATGCAGACAATTCCATAAGCAATATGGTTAAAGGATCATTAATCATATTAAAATGACCTGTAGTTCACTGGTAGAGGATGCTTAAATAAACTCATTGAGTCCACTGTTTATACTCTTATTTGTTAAGGCCCAGATATTCCATTTTTACGATGTTTCGATTGAGTTTAAACATGGAAACACTAATTATTTAAATCTCGAATCTATATATGTTATAGAAGAAGATTACTAGAAAGCTGGATTGTGGTTGGAAACACGATTGTAATTACTTTGCTCGATAATAATTGCCTCAGAAGTGGGCCCCTTTTTTTTCGTATTTTCTATGTAGTTTTCAAATTATTGGACTTATATTTATGAAAATCACATATTTTAGTAGGTAATTCCATTCTACACATATACATGTTAAAATGATTTCAAAATGTTTGTTATTTAGATCAGAATAACGAAATATCTAAAAACACTTTATTTGACCTATTTCGACTTTTTTGATCTTGATTTGCTCAAGCTACACAGATGTGAGGAACAGGGGATTATAAGAATATACATTTTGACCACATAAGTGAGATCTCAGCTATGAATCAAATGATTTTTTTTTAGTTTTTATCGGTGTTATGTTCAGGCAAAGAAAGGTCCATTTTTTCATTAGTCTGTATTCTTTCTTACAAGCAGCAAATTCTTCCAATTGTCTTTTTAAGATTACTTTAGACACCAAAGATGTTTAGGGCGTCCAATCGTTTTTTTCCAGTTTTATTAACATTTTCATTCATAAAACACTGATTTAGTGATTCTCACACATGTGACGATGGTGATTCGCGCAACGACTTTGACGCAACAGTTGATCGTCGTGTCATCTCTGTTCTATACATGCAAGCAGAAATAGCGCTATCTTTTTATTCAAATGACAAGCACGAGATACCATTTCCTCATTCCCCTTGACGCCACTGCGAACGCTGGACCTATGTCAATTTTTGCAATTTTATTTGCGTACTTAATTACGTAAAACACCTAAGAACTAATAATAGCTAATTTCGCCGCGCCGCGTCACGCTCAGTTGGATCAGCACCAGTCTTATACTAATCAAAGGTCGCGAGTTCAAATCGGGGGTATCATGAATATTTTTCTACATAGTCACAATATTTTTTTAGAAAACGAAATAAGTATTTATTTTAATTTTTGGACATTTTATGATTTATTTATGATATTTTATGATTATGAATAAGAAAATAAATATTTCTATAAAAAGTTATGATATCCCAACAAAAACATCAATGTGAAAAATGATAGCCAAGTTCAATGCTCAGTATATTTGATAGTGAACTTCGCCGAAAAAAGTATTGCATCTAAATGAGAGATTACTACTAACTACTTTTGCCTTACTATTTTCTTACTTTCTAACACATGATAGTCAAGTCATTTTTATAGTTCAGGCTGATATTAAGCGAGTATTTTAAGCGTGGTGTGGGTGACCTCGATAGTAATTACTTTAAACCATTAATTTACTTGAACCATTTCACGGGACATCCAAAATATACGCGGGCGACGTCGCGGGAGACGACTAGTAAATAAAAAACTTTGATATTATTAAAGGATTACTGAAACGATAAAGAAACCTTTGTCTTTAATTTAGCTTTCCATATTTGTAATGTTAAACGGAAGCGTGAAACATACTGCGCAGACCCTAGATAAACTGGGAACAGGGCAAGAGAATGATGATGATGATTTGAAATGTTATGAATTTCAGTGTGTAAAAAAAAACCATGACAAAATTCTCGTGATGGGTGAACTTTGACTTATATACCTACTGGTTTGTACGGAACCCTAAATTTGAAGTGCCATATCTGTAATGGTCTTCAGTCATCATCAATTGGAAGACTGATGGAAGATAGTAGTGAGACTACAACTGTGTCGACAAAAAGGATCTTAATATAAACCACCTAAATGTTATTACATTACATTTCCTACACCTATGGGTTGGCTGGAAGAGGTATCTTTTAGGGATAAGCCCACCTTTGTTCACATTGTGACTTCTTGTACCTATTTTCTGTACATCTTATAAGTGCAATAAAGAATATAATAAATGTTATCGGATATTCTTTCTTGTTTTTATAATGGTTACAGGTTGCTGGCATAAAGTGCTGACCAGTCGTGTGAGAATGAAATGCCACTCTTTGCGTTCCTTGTTCTTTCGATAAACGTTTAGACTAAAAAGCATGTATGGTGTACTAAAGAAACCATTTTGTAAAAGTTCTTAGGGGTTCTGCTAGATGGCGTGGGTATGTTACTTACAAAAGCGCATGAAGTATCTTATTCAAGAAAATTTTGTTCCTTAAATAAACACTAGATGGCTTAATTATACACGAGATTTGTAAGACAAAGTTGACAGAAAAAGTTTTGTGCGGGGGTGCTGGCGGGGGAAGCGCCCCGCACTTTTAACAAGGGGGCGGGGCTTATGAGATAATTTGACGGAATAAGACGGCCTTAAATAAATGTTAAATAAATGAGTTGAATTAAACTTAGTATTGTGATATCTAGAATCCATGACTAACATTAAAATAATAACAGCAATTACTTTTCCAGATCTTTATGGTGATTGAAGCACTGGCTGATGGTGCAGTAAAGCAGGGTGTTCCCAGAGCGATAGCATTGCGTAATGCTGCTCTCATGGTGAGAGGCAGTGCTGACCTGGTGCTTGAATCCAAGAAACATCCTGCTCAACTTAAGGACGAGGTGTGCTCCCCTGGTGGATCCACTATATGTGGTGTGAGTGCACTTGAGGATGGGAAACTGAGGTTATTTTTTTATACAAATATGTACTCAAGTCTTTATACTCAGTAATTTTTTTTTGCACTTGAGCAAAAACAACTAGTTTCAGCCACTTATGCGACTAATAGTGGCTTTGTGGCCGCTGTCAGTCACAGCTAATTTACCTATAAAAGAAACTGTATGACCATATGTATGTGTGCGCGATGCGAGCTATCCTATCGATATAAGTTATTTTGTTAACTTTTCTCTCTCGAATTATTCTTTCTTATTATTTACTATTTTCGCTGTATACTTGATTAAGTATTAGTATGTATTATTACAATGTATTTTTCTCTTTGCAGGTCCACCCTCATAAATGCTTTAGAAGCATCTACCAACCGAACAAAAGAGCTGGATCCCAATTCAACAAATTCACAAAAATCGTAACCACTTTCTGATTTAAGGCTCCCTTCACACTAGCGTTTGTCGCAGCATTTCTTCTGCCATTAATGGAATGATGTTCTCGGGTCGGGAGGAGCAGACATTATGACGTAAAATTCCGCTGTCTTTTCCGTATTATCAGGATAATGTATGACACTGTAAAGTACGTTTTTTGTGGATTGTCGAATTTTGTAAACAAAGTAGTATAAATTAATTATTTAAATAAGATAAACACAAACCTTACAACCTAAATAGGGAATATAGGGAATATAGCTGAACACGAAGATCTTTTTAAATAAAATAGTACATTATTTTATTCACTGATATTATTTTAAAAGTTGTATAAAGATTGTTTACAATATTCGACTAGCGAAGATGAACGGACTTTTAGTAATGCCGGCGTATGCGTCGGGCACCTGTGACAATAACTGTCTCTTGAATTGTTAGATTTGGTTAATCGTGTCGCGGTCGTTCTAAATGTGAACACTCATTGAAATAATGTATATTCAACGACGCGATAATCTGTCGTTACGATAAAGTCGTTACGTGCTCTAACCTAGCGTTAATAATCTACACTAGACAAACACTAGTGTGACTAAGGACTCTTACCTAGAAGATTAATGTATTCCGTTTAATTTGAATTTATTTTAATCACCACATAAGTTTTTTTTAGTTGTTTGCTTATATATATAGCGGAAAAAGTTATTTCAAATAACTATTTAGAGCACGATAAGATTGTGCATTAAGATGTATATCGTTCCTAAGTGTAAATGTCCCTTTAGTATTTTTTTAGTTTCACAGCTTCGATCTGACTATGTTTTATCTATTATTATTTACTCTGTGATATCATACATGACAAACCAGTTATTCAAATAGATCTGAAAATATTGTAGAAGGTATAAAATTGGGATAAAATCCTAACGAATCCAGTGAAAGTTTAGTAGCAGTATTATTTTGTGTGTGTTTAACTTTATTTATAATGCTAGCTTGATTTGTATCATATCGGATCTATCTACTTACTATTGTTCAAAGCATGGATTCCTCCATTGAGAAGAAGATAAAGAAGTAATAAAACTAAGATATTTAAATACAATATAGCTTTCTGTAACCGCCTCTAGTCGTGAGCCATGAGATGGTTAACAAAGATACGCAGAGATGTGCGAGGATGTGTAGCGGAGCTTTGAAAATGCGCATCAATGTGTGGTGCGAGGATGCGTACGGCTGGTACAGTATGCGCAAACCTTCTCAACACACATCCTTCGCACACATCCCTCATACATATCCTCGCACACATCGCTCGCTTGTTTTGTATGCGCAAAAATTTAGCTCCGCTAAGCCGTTGCTACCAGAGGGCTTAGTTTGAGTTTTTCCACTCAAGTTCGATTGCGAGCGCGTTAGAATTTGTATGGAAAATTTACAGCGCCATCTACCTTAACTTTATCTTTCCCATATAAAATGTTTCGAAATTCTAACGCGCTCACAATCGAACGTGAGAAGATAAGACTCAAACTAGGCACACTGAGCTGTGCTCACCGAGGGGAAGTAAATGAAGCGATTCTATTGTTTCTTTTCAAACACATCTCTCGCTACGCATCCTCGCACATCTCTGGTGGAAAAGCAGCCTTAGTTCCTCAGGCACATTTGCTCATGATGATTCAATCCAGGATTACGCTAATCCTTGATAAGTCATCATTTTGTCTCTGATAGTTTATTTGACGTTGACAGACGTAATCCTGGTTTAAATCATCATGCGCAAGTAGGCCTAAATTATTCAGTATTGCTGACTGCCTAGTGATGTAATATCGATGCAGTGTTATAATGCTATAAATAGTTTGGTTCTTATAAAATTGCTATCGAAGGTACCGTCGCCTTATCAGTTTAACAGCCTAAATCGCGGTGACCCGTATTGGTCTCGTGTGTGCAAGCGATTTTCGTTGTAATGGTAAGGCGGCGGTGTCTTCGACCGTACATACATATATTGTAATTCAAATTCGTTTTAGCCATTATGTAATATTACTAACGTTCAAATGTTATGTTATATTTCTCTTTTATTCTTTTTCCTAACGACATCGAATATGTACTTATATTCTAAACATCTGATTTGAAAGGATGGAATAAATACTTAAATGCCACTAAGGCCATGATTTATCGATATTATGGTATGATATTAATTGTTGAAAGAAGTGAAGTGATCATTTATTTTTCTAGGATAGTTGTAAACAATTCAATAAAAAAACACAATGTGATCAAACCATCTTTTATTTATAAATACACCATGATTCACATATTAGTGAATATAAATATTGATTACGCTAAGAGCTGTTTGTTTGAAATGTTAGCCTTAGTTTTAGATCTAAAATGTTAACCTTCTGATGGAAGGGTTATTAGTTGTTGAAATAAATATTTACTGAACTACAGCCCACAAGCCCCCAAGTCTGGGAGGGCTTTGCCCTGGCATTTATTGATCCACCCGTACCAAGCTGTGAACCCGCTCTGGCCGAATATCTTCTGGGCACACGCCGCCGCTACTCCTATGTCGTCTTGTTTGAGGTCTGGCGGCAAAATAAATATAAATACAACTTATTCTAAATTAAATTATATTATAATTAGCGTGACTAAGTAACAATAGAAGTATGAAGGTTCTATTTAATAATGGATATTATAAATTACGGATATACTTATTGTTTTATAGAACCTTCATGCTTATTAACATTAGGCTTGCGTGCAAAAAATTTTTTTCTGAAAATGACTTAGAAGTCTTGTATGAGCCAAACACTTTCAGGAGTACGATACACGTTACATAAGTATTTTTTGGTACACGTTATTTAGGTAGGTACACACTCGATGGACCGATTTTGATGATTTTTACTTCGTTAGATTCGTCTTCGGCCCGAATAACAGTTTTTTGAAGCTGGTTTAATTTGGTAATGTTAAAAGTTAAAAGTATTGTGCGGGGTTGCTCGGAGGGTGATGCTGGCACTTACTTTCAGAATTAATTGTTTCACAATGAAGAAGGTTAGGAAAGTTTCGTTAGTGACTAGTAATACGAAAATTATTGGATTACAAAAAAATAAATGATAACGGCGTGTTTGGGGCGTGTAGGCTTAGAAGCTTGGATCTCAACATGAGATCTCCCAACTTTTTGACACTGAAAGCCATACGATCTAGGCTTTTGGCAACAATATGTACACGAAACGTTTTTGGTGGGATACGCTATATTTTTTGGTGAGCTTCATCATTCTCTTCTCTTTGTATTACCAATCAACGTTACTTTGCGGGATCCATTACTATGTAAATATTTTTTCCGCAAAGCGACGCCAACAACCAACGCCACCACACACATACCTACCACATTGAGGGAGGGCGGACGGTGCATCCCACTGAATAGATAAATAAAGTTCCATCCTGCATTGGCCTGAACTACTCGTTCGTGTGTAATACCATAGAAAATATAATATACTCTTAGCAGTATCGGTTCGTGTAGTTCTAAGTGCCTGCGCCGGCGTCGTTTAGCGTAAATTTAAACCTTTTTTTTCAAAATCTACTTATTTACAACCAGTCCTAGGACTACCAGCAAATGGGTTCTACGTGATGCTGCCGCAACGAATCTAATCAGAACCAATACATGTTCAAAACATACCATTGCAGGATACGTTGCACTCCTTGCCAGGGTTGGGCCCGTTTTCGCACCAATATCTGTCGTTTATCTGGAAGAGTCCATGGTCGTACGAGCCGTCCGTGTTCGGACCGCCCACCACGTCAGTCTGGCCTGAACTCTCGCTTTCTACCAGACACACCCCTGCAATTAAAATATTAACTTTAAATGTTGGCAAAACCTTGAAGATCTAATAATTTGGGCACAAATAAGAGTTCTTAAATCCTACTTCGTACCAATATTATAAATATTTTTGGCTAGACCCGGGAATGGAACCCGGGACCTCGTGCGCAGCCGTCGCTTTAAAATGCGACCCTCTAACCGCTGCGCCACCGAGGCAGTTAAGTACTCCTTCACGCAAAAAATATACTTCGCGATGCGCGATGGATTTTGATGAAACTTTACAATGATATACTCGTATCTCAAAAATAAGAAAGTCACGAATTTTTTTAGATCCGATATTTACGCTGTTGAAGCCGCGGGGAAGCGAAAGTTAAACGCAAATAAATACTATAAGTCATGGCACAGTCAATGGCGTTCAACAGTGGATTTCCTGCGGCTAGTATTGATGTAGGTTATTTAATAATTATATCATTTGGGTGATAAGCTACATTTTTTGTTGCTGTGCTTTCGATTGAGATTACAATAATTGTACCACAGAACAAAGAAAGTTTTTTCTTCGAATTATACTTTGCTCTTTATGGCTTGATTTCGGTTATTAGAGCCTTTAGTTTTTCGCGTGCTTTTAGGATCGCAAGGGCCAAGCTATCGCAGTTTTTGTGCTAGAAGAATTCAAAGCTTCTGGTAGGTAGAGTACTTGGATCATAGCATGAAAGCGGATCGTTCGAGAATCTGCGCAAGAGCGTCTTCTCGTCTCAATTACATCTGTTTCTGAAGTCGAATTAAGTCTTCAACCAGTGTGTGTTACCAGTGATGAAACACGAATCCGAAACATAGTACCTACTATGGTTCATGGTATACTCTTTCTTACTATGGACCATCACAAAGAAGCTCAAAATCACACAACGAGTAATGGCGAGGGCTATGCTCGGTGTTTCTCTACGAGGACGAATCAGAAATGAGGAGATACGTAGAAGAACTAAGGTAAAGGACATAGCCCTGCGAATCGGTTAGCTCAAGTGGCAATGGGCAGGGCACTAGCGCTAAGAACTGATGGCCGTTGGGGCAGAAAAGTTCTCCTTTCGACCATAGGCGCAGCGTATAACGTCCACCGACAAGATGGACAGACGACCTTGTACAGAAGGATCACACTGGATGCAGACCGCTCACAACCGGTCGCTGTGGAAAACTGTGGGGGAGGCCTATGTTCAGCTCAGCAGTGGACGTTCTTTGGGTGATAATGATGATTATGAAAGCGTATCGCATAAACAAATATTGAAATGAAATATTGGAACATTCAGACTTACAATCAGCCAGTTGGTTGCGCGGAAACCCGTGATTGTTGAGCTCACGAGCAATTTGGCACCGGTCTAACATCTTGCCTTGGATAAGAAGGATCAAGCACAGCTGAACCGATGCAAACAAAGCGATGCGAGCCATCTTTCTGATTAACTTCTTCGCTACTGAAGCTTAAACTGCCAGTCAGGGTATGTGTGTCAAGGATCGCTATGCGTATTTATATGGTGAACCAGACTGTAGTGTATGACGAATGAATTATGAAAACCTGTTAATATAGGCAATTATTGCATATCACTGACATTGCCTCGGTATTTCCTTTGTTTTGAGGAAAGTATTCCTGCAATACAAACAAGATTACAGGACAATGACGCGCCATTTTCTAAGGGTAAGGATTACCTATCTACATGAATAGATTATAGCAATAACTTCCTAGTAGGAGACAGTTTGAATAAACAAAATTATTATAACAACATCTTTGGCTTTATAAGATGGCCAAACTTTATGAAATTATGAAGCTCAACCTAAGTACTTACTCTATTTATATTCACGATGTGTGTGTGTTTGCTTTCAAAAATATGCATTTATTTAAACAAATCAGATACCTACAATTTTACAATAAATTATGGATACCCTACTCTAGAATAAAAATTTAAAACTGCAGCCTAATATTCATGGCAATTAAAATCTTTACTAAAATACCTTATCATAAAAACAAAGAAAATAAACTTAAAATATTTGAAAAATAAATAAATTAGAGGTACTTAGTTGACCACGAACTGCTTCTACACTCATGAAAAACACAAAAATATTTTGTGTAAAAATTATGGATACACGTAAAATAGAAAAAAACTGAATAAGCTTACGGAAACTTCACGCTTACTGATATAAAGTGTAATCTTTTACTCCTTTTGTTTAGTCACTTTTACTCCTTTTTTTTAAGATAAAATGTAAACCTACCCAAAATGGTAATTTTGAGTTTAAAGCTCTAAACAATTTTTCGTTTATTATACACTTAATGGCAAAAAAATAGTTGAATTTGAATTTTTTAAACTTTCGCGTGGCACTGTAATAAGTATATTGTAATGAGTAAGACTTGACGGGTCTTAAAGCAATAGATCCGTCATGTCTAATACATGTTTGACTTATTAATCTAATCATAAACGAACGAGCGTACAAATTAATTTCAATTTATTTTAGATTGAAAACTGTGTGTTGGAATTTGGGGCCAGCCATCACGACACGAAGTAAGTACCTTGCAAAATTAGTAAAGTAGTAGTAGAGGTAAAAAGAAAGTAAAGTTAGCCTATAAGCATCCCTCTGCTGGGCAAAGGCCTTACCTCAAATGTGAGTGAGGTACTGTACTGAGGTATGTTGAGTAGTAGAGGTACTGTATTAAAGAAATGCTTTGGTAATCTTAACGAACCAGTTTCGTCTTAAGCAGTTGGGTCTACTTCAAAGCTCTCGTCAATGATCAAACAAGATTTACGCGCAAACTTAATCGCATGTAAACGCAGAACTTTGCTTTTCTTGATCAAGCTATTAGTTGCGTGCGATGCGAACTGTTGATTATGATATATTTAGTTAATTGTATTCTTTGAAGATTTTACCACAGGCAGTATTCCTGTACATCTTTAGGACTTACGAAAATCTCTTGTCTACTAAAAAAGTTTCAGTAAAATTATCAGTCCTGCCCGGGAATTTTAACCCGCGACATCTTGGGTATACCGACTCTTTTACGCACTGATTATTTGCTTGACCAACGGTTAGTCATCCCAGTTGACATAATTAACCCACTATAAAGGAAGGAAAGGATGTAAACGAACAAAAAACAAACTTTTGTAACAGACTGCTAAAATATATTTTTATTCATTCTCAAAACCCATTTCAAGCAATCAAAAAATCAAACCCAAGTTGCATAACACAAGCTGAAGTTATTAGCATTATATTGTGTTAGCTCAGCTAGGTAATAGATTCAGAAACTCGTTTGAAAAAAAGTATTCATTTCAGATACATAGGTGTGCTATAAATTTAGGGGGACCTTACTTTTTCATTCAAGGTATTTAATAAATTTTTTTTCGAGGAGTAGGAAAAATACCTAAAATTATTTAAGGTATTCTTAACATTCTTAAATGTTCAAACACTTTATTAATTTCCTATCTGGACGTATCAATACGAATTTAGTAAGTTTACGATTATTATATTTAGAATAGTTAGATACGGGATTGCTACCATGTACCTTATTATTTATGAGCTTCCGATATTTCGGCACTGTTGCAAGCGCCACTGTCAGTGTTGTGTGTCGAGAACAGACGCGAGTAAATAGTGAGTTTGTGGACAATGGTACCGGCGGCGAGCGGAATAAACGACTTCGAAGGAGGGTAGACCGATATGTCTGCCAATAACAACCCACCCGCAAGTTCTCTTCAGTTACTCCGTGATCATGGCGCTTGCAACAGTGCCGAAATATCGGAAGCTCATAAATAATAAGGTACATGGTAGCAATCCCGTATCTAACTATTCTAATGTTAGTGACCATGAAAGTTTAAAACAATATATTATTATATTTAGCATAACGATTTCTAATTGTTTATTAGAAGAGAGCCTTCTCATCTTATTGATAAAAAAAATATTCAGTTTAGTATGTAACTCAATTTTATTTTATTTAAATTGGATGTTAATGAGCGTGAAATCGAAATTATCGAAATGTATTGCAGTAAATAGGCACAAAATCGATATATTATTTTGCATAATGAGTGCGTTAGAATAGAAAGAAATGCCCTTCAATGACTTATAGATAGTTAATTTAATTAGATTTAATTAAAGGCTATCCAAGCTTCCATTTAGTACTCATCTCTTCTAATGTTTTTAAGTGAAAACATTTGTGTTCAACGCCATCAATTAGGTACTTTACCTTATAGCCTATGTAGTAGGTACCTACCTACTAACTTACGTCACTCATAAACAAAATATAGATAGTACTTAGTACTTATATTTTGTGCTCATAATTTCGAAGAATGAAGACAAATTACTAATCTTCGTGATTAAATCCTTTTTTATCGATCATTATCTTGATAAATTAGGAATTATAGCACGATTTATCATTGATATTTCTAATTAAATAAGTCAAAGTTAAACGCTGCGGTATCGTAAGCAGTTGTAATAAGGGTTAGTATTCAACAAAAAATTATAACCTGATTTGCTGGCGACTGTATAACTACCTAAAATGGACTAATACCTGCCTAACTTCACGTGATGCAGCATCTGAAATATTTACTTCAGATCGAGTCATTTGTCTATTAGATAAGTATTACATTATGTACAGCTTCTAGTTAACACGTTCCGGGACAGTGCCCGCCTACAGGCGTGAAAACAATAAAACATCTATTGTGTCTGGAGTAGTGTCCCGGAACGTGTTAAATAAATAAACACCTACGGGCCTGCCGCACGAGATTTTCAAATAAAAATAGAACAAAATTTGTATGGTGACAAAACACTATAAAAAAAAAAAAACTAAAAATAGAACAGTTTTAGAAGTACCATCTAATGAATGATCAACACTTTTACACTTCTTACATTGCCTTGATATTACCAAAAAAGGATTTTGTACCTACCAAGTTATGAACTCTGAACGCACACAAACTTTTTGTAATGTAAAGCTAATTTTAAGTAAAACAAAACGACCGCTTTCAAAACATTGTTTATTTAATAAAACTGCCTTGATTAAGGCCCAGTTGCGTGATCGATAGTTATCACGACTAATGGTGTCTTTACCAGCGGTTGAATATTATACTTTAGTTAAGTAATCGATCGCGTACTAACTAGGGCCTAAGTTGATCCCAAAACAAGAAAAGATTAATCGAAACAGAGAATGGGTCTTTACTTTTATCATTAATCAGTCTTTTTCGGTAAATGTTATATTACCTACCATCACTAATACAGTCACGAACTTTTGTAGATCCCATTTCCCGTTTTAAAATATTATCTAAGCTTAACTTCAAGAAACTAATTTGGTCCATTAAATATCAAATGGTGTTTAAGACTTTAAAAGACAAATACTGTAAAATCTCGGTGTTCATCCTGCCTCTGCAATTAGATGACTTTTATTTAATATGCATAGAACTGTTAATAAAGATAAGTACTTGAGAAAGGTACACACTATATTTTTACGTTGTTGAAAAACCCGTGTCACATTTCCCACTAATAACAGTGCAGTGCCGACATTATAAGGAGTTACGGTTATTCAATCTGAGACTTCATTAACTTCATGAAATTAGTGTTTATCCTCCGTGAATATGTAGATTTTCCTTGTCGTTTGACTGGGAGTATACGGGTGATACGGGTGGACACACACAGTTTTCTTAGTAAATAGGAAGAGCGACATTTTTCGAGCAAGTCCAACACCAATATCTATACTCCTGTGGCGCGGCACGTCCATCATCGGGATTTCTTCTTCCTTTTGACTCCTGAAGCAGTTGAGTTTTTGGAATCTGCGTCTTAATTTGCCGAAGTTAGGTCTCAAAGCCGTTTGGAAGCTGGTGGATCTCCTCAGCGGTGGTCGAGCATTGTTTTGTAGTTCTCTGTCATTCTTTGACCTCACATAGTTGGTTAGACTGGAATTAATCGTAGACCTGGCGAATCCATTTGACGATTCTGCGACGGAAAGTAACGGGTAGTCCTCTTCACTCATTACTTTGTTTTCACATTTTCGGGGTATACGACGTGTGTTGAACACTACACTGTGAGCTCTGGATGTGGCATTGATTGAGTGTTACGCAGTACCAGATAAGATACTGCGGCTGTGATTACGAATTTTATCTGTGTGATTTAGCCTCTGGGGATAGAGGTGTTATCACACTTTGTAAGGATTGGTGTTTGTTTGATGTGATTTGGATATTCTGAGGTGATTATTCTCAAATAATCACTTGGTGCAGTTGTCATTGATTTGATTGTTCACTTTTAGTGCAGCGCCTTTGTTTCAAATCGTAGCAAAGTTTCGGCACTGACTGTACACTTGAGTTTTACAAAATGCTAAGAGTGTAGCGCCTATGATTTTCTTATAGCAATTTTGTTCAAGTATGGTAAGAATAAAGATCTAAATACTTGATCATTAATTAAAGCGTCACCAAGGGCCTCCTTTCTTGGTTAGTTGGAAGAAATTTCTTAAATCAATAAGACTGTCGAAATTGTACAACTTGTTATTTATGATATCTTGTTATATATGTGGTGTGCAATAGTGTTCTATATTTAATTGGTATACTATCGATCTAATTGGTCTCCTCTCCGTTTATTAAACAGTAACAGTAACAATAACAGTAAACAGGAACAGACATTAGCCTAGCATTACCTACCCTTACCTCTCATAGCATAGGGCCTACGTGTACCTAGGTTTAGCCCAAAAATTCAAAAGAACTAAAAAGTACTAAATACATAGAAGTAAAAGGCGTAACGAATTCTGCTATGGCCTTGTGTGCATTCACCGTGAGGCTCTTTAGGCCTGCCAATATCTTCCGTGATATATTCTTTACCTTTTCGTATCTACTATCTACGAGTATCGCTAACTTAAGCTATTAAGCACTATTAAGTCAAGATTGATTCACTAAACTGATTTTGACTGAGTTACCTTTGCGATCTTGCTTTAATTCGTACAAGTTCCAGGAAATTCAATTCCAAAATTTTTTTTTTCCTAACTTGTATTTTACAACTTGGCGTCGTGATTGGAACACGTACAGGTGCTAAATTTTACAGTTGTCTAGTACCAAAGGTCTAGTAGAGACATACAAACGGACAAACGGACATGGCCAAACTATAGGAGTATCTTGTTGGACTATGGAACCTTAAAAATGGAACCCTAAAAACATAACAGATAGATAGCCTTTGATGTCTGTCTTTGTTATTTATTTACTACAAAAGAAAACACAACCTTAAATAAAAATGTGTTTTCATGAAACGTTTTGAATGAAAAGTAGCATCTCAGAAAATATACCAAAAACTACTATGTATCGCATTCAAGCACGTTTTGACGGTAAACCAAATGCATGACCTCAAGTTTTTTTTCTCTAAAAGGCTTCTACCAATGGCGTGATGGCTGCAAGGTTGGCTCACTTCGCTCTCGTTTTCCGCCGTGACGCGCTGACGAACGCAGCGTTATCGGACATTCTTCTGTCCTTCTCATACACTTTGTTAACATAGGCCGAGAGCTGACAGATATCACACAGACAGATATCAGGATATTCAGGATATGAAAAAGGTATTATGAAAACTTTAAACACAAAAAATACCTATAAAATAGAACAAAATTATTATAACAAAGAATAGGCACGCACATTATTTTCCTCTAAACACTAACTAACTAAGAGACCAACGAGTTGGAAAAACCTTTCATTTTTGGTATAGAATTCGTACCTACTTACGCTGTCTACAAATTACGTTATTTATTTTGTTTTTTAAGTCACATCACAAGATGTTAGTCCTACCTACGTGAAGTCAGGTTCTTGTACTATCCAGTGAGCAATATGCGCGGGCGACTGCGTCATAGCAGTTTTTCCTTTTACTCACTGTGGCAACGCTGTGGCATCGCGCCGCAGTGCACCTTGACTCACTCCGCAAATTAGTGTTTACAACGACTCGCGTGCTCACTCATTTGCGTTATTGACAAACTGTTGTGTCACGTCTAGACGGTGTAAGGTAAGCGAAATATTTAATTAAAATTTGCTTCTGCTTTCACTAACATAGTCGTCCACGCAAAACGCTGTGAAGTGCACAAGAAAGTGTGAAAACAAAAGGTGTCATGTGACATTCTCATTTCGTTCTTATCATTGTGTCGTGTCGGTATTGTGATGTATAACTAATGTCTCCAAAAACGCAATAAAAATTAGTATACCTACTTTGGGTGACAAATATTATGGCTTACGTTGTGTGTTTCATAATGGTTGTAAAGAAATAGCTCATAACTCAGCTGTTGGAATAAAAAAGTCCAACACAGTTTTTAATTTTTTTGGTCAGTGCGTGTGGTCAGTCTAAGTCTAGTACTCTTAGTGCCACATCTAACCCTAGTAATTAGCTACCTAAAGGGTTGCCCAGGTAAGTAGTTTCTAATAGACTAATTAGAGCGTAGAATAGAGCCACCTTTAGTTACTCAAGTAGATGTCAATTTAGATAAACGAATTAGAAAGTTGTAAATTTCAGTCTTCGAAGATAAACGAATTTACCTAAAAGTTCTAATCAGTATCATGTTCTTGAGGAATTCAAAAAAACCTTACAATCCTAAGTTTATTAAGGTTAAATCATTGTTTTTGTAATCAAATTACTTACAACTAAGTGCTGGTAAATGAATACCGATTGAAAATAGCCTTGTGCCAGTTTCAGTAAAGAAATGTTAATATTTGGGATTACTTTAATGTTACTATGGTGTAGTTATAAAATAATACATTTGGTTTCTTTCAAGTTTTCCATCGTCTCTCGAAAACTTATACCTTGTCGAGACCAATAGGTATTACAATACGATCTTGGTTTTTTATAGTTGCTATTTATTGCCTTTAACATCTATGTATATATCATAGTTACTAACTAAACCGGATATACCCAATCAGGTGTTTTACGGTTTCTTGTTAAAACGATATCATATCTGCGATAACAGTCGGCCATTTTATGTGTGGTATTATAACAACACTGTCATTTATTCAAGAGAGGTATTTGTGATCGTAGTGCAGGTTAAGGTAAAGTTGATTTTGTCGGTTTTAGGGGAAGACCGTATTATGGGATTGTGTTTCTCGTTTGACTGCGGGGATTGTGGAGATTGTAGTTGCAATCCGTGCTGCCTGGCCCTGAGCGCTTGCTGCCTCATTCCGTGTCTGTGCCCGAACGCTTGCGGGCAGCAGCAACCGCCACCTCAGACTGTGGTGGTCCACCAGCCGCCTGTCATCGTGGACCAGCAGTACCCACCGCCACCGCCACCAGGGTCCTACCCTTACCCGCCTCAACAACAGTATCCTCAATATCCTCAGTACCCGCAGTATCCTCAGCCCTACGACCAGTACCCTCCCGCCCAGGCTCGGTGAAAAGACACGCATCTAAATAAGGTGAGTTAGAATACTTCGCACAGTGGACGACTGCATGTACTGATTAATAATAGGCTCATCACTTTCATTACGAACTACTGACACATCTATAACCACCGCTTTAACATCATAGGACGTCATAGCCTCACGCTTACATTACTTACATAAATTAACATACATTACACATACATTCTAGTATTATCAACAAATCGATATTACTGTGCGAGTATCTACCTAATTAGCTGGCTGGCAGTTGATAAGTATATCATTATATTAGCGGCACCATCAAAAAGCGACAGCGAAGCTAGATGGAAATTCGTCACGAAACTCCCATACAGTATTAAAACATCAATGGCACCTGTTACACCTCAAATCATACCCAGAGTTGTATTAACATACCTGTAAAATAATCGTACCTCCATAAATTATCATGAATTCAGAAATATAGGAACCATTAACATTTATTGCACGATAACAAATTATTATTTTACAACTACATCTACATTAGTTAGTTAGGTTAAAGTATTTATTTGAAACTCATACATTATAAAAGTTTTGCCATTTGACATCGTTTTCTAACTAAGAGACAAAGGTAGGTAATTTTGCTATGAGTCTGTCCATCCGAAAATGAGTTGAAACACCTCTACAATTTTCCAAATGGCTTCAATTTGTTACAAAAGTGAAATCTCTGGTAATGGATATACGCCTTATGCAGGGATCAATGTCAAAACCTTATTTATCTATTCAGTGGTCAAAACAGAATAATCTAATAACGATGAATTATTTTTTTTGCATCAGTCTTTGAGTGAAGCTTCACACTTGTTGATACAGCGAAAATTACAGAGTAGCTTTTGATACAGCCGACTAGCTTATCCATACGTTTGTAACTAAAAGGTTCCAGTCAACTGGCTGCATTCCTTTTTCGTCTTTCAACCTTATTTCAATCAAGATCTGTATAATTATAGGATGGGTTGCAACGTCTCCTGCCGCCCGTGCTGCTGCTGCTGCATTCCTTGCCTCTGCTGCGATTGCTGCTCAGACCCTAAGCCGCAGACGAGGGTCGTTCATCATCACCACGTCACCAATGTCCCTGCGCCACCCACCCATATTATCGTCAACCAACCGCCTCCAGCGTATAGTAGGAGATAGCATTTCTAAAGCTAGCAGATTATCAGTAGAATATGATATCTGTTTACTATTGCACAGATTATTCGTAAAAAGACTCTTGCAAGGATCATATGAAATGCAGTAGTAACAGCTCTAGTTTCTACGTAAGGACGTACGGTCGAGTGCATCGTCGCCTTTCCACTTTCAAATTATTATAAAATCGCTATCACATACGACACGAAATCGGGCGTTACTTTAACACATTAGTGGACAGTAATCCAGACACATCAGTACCATTACCATGAGTTTACGGCGAATTTACTCGCTAGCGACGACGTAACTTTTTGTATGGAATAGTTCTGCAAGTGACCATAGAGGCGATGTCCAATTTTCCATAGACTTTTTTTACGTAGTTGCTAACAAGTAAAACCGTCGTAAACTCATGGTACGAGTAACATACAGAAGTTATATTGTTACCAGGCCTTCACTGTCCACCAGTGTTTAAAGCTATAGCTTAGGATGCGACGCGAGGTGCAAGCGATTTTGTCTCTTAAACTGATAAGGATCAGTGCCCTCGTTAGTAATTATGGACGTAAAACTGTTAAATATCTATTAAGAATTGGCAGTACTATATTATTATGAGTTTAAAATAAAACCGTGTTATACTGTATACTATTATCAAATAGTAAAAGTCATCTGTAACATAAAACAATGCAATTATTGTAAAAATATATAAATGTGTAAGTACTTACAGGGACAAACTTAATACCTACTTTATATTCGTATTTAATTTAAGGTGAAAATGTCGTTGTAGAAGCGTTGTAGATAACAAACGATACGACTATCCGATTAAATATTTAGATATATCAACTAAGTATTTTATCGAGTTTATTATCATATCTCGGATGTGAACTTTTTGCTATAATTTTTATAAATAAAATACAATGTTCAAATTCGAAAATTATGTAACTAACGTATACTATGCAAAAAGAGGATTATTCATTTATTTTTATTTAGTTTTCTTCCTCTATGCTGTCCTTATATGAATTTGTCAAAATCAGTATGAAAACGTATGCATGTCAGCTCTGCAATACAAATCATATTATTTGCTTTGATTAACTTTAATCAAAGATTATTTGTAAATGTTTTAGTGGCGAAGTTTCAAAGCGCATTTTTATATTCAAATTTAAAAGTAGTACCTACTTGTAAGTAGCAGCTTATTTTTATCATGTTTTAGTAAGTATTTTATTTATTGCAGAGTTTAAGAAAGTTGAGATTTCTAATAAGAACTCATGTCGTTACTTGAGTTCTTAATTTTTGTATTACCAGATAAGTTAGTCAAAGTAAAACGCGGTTAAACCTTCATTGTTGAGTACTTATAAGTAATGTGAAAAAATTATATATGCATAAAATAAGTTCAGATTAATGATTGTAATTTTAGTCAAAGTTTAAGTGTGCCTAAAGAAGGCCGTCATGTATACATTTCAACAATATTGTAAAGATACAGGTCAAATTGATTACCTCCCCTTATTTGAAGTCGGTGAATAAAAAAAAAATGATTCGTAAATATTTGCAAAAACCCCAAAAAAGGTTTAAGAGTAGAACAGTTCCTGAAAAAATGCTAGCACTCGGCTTGCTTTGACTCGGATAGTATACGAAGTATGTACCTACCTTGTTGTATTTTGATAAATTTTAATAATTATAATATTTATTGTAAGTAAACAGCACACTAAATTGTTATTTAGTGTGTTTAAATTGTTATTTAAACTACAAATAACTATGAAAGTTCAATGGACTAGAATTTGTTTTTTATGTTAGTTTTATTTCAGATAGGGTTATTAAATGTGAAAGAATGTAGGACCTAGTAGTCAGTAGGTACATAGTATTATTGCAAGTACAGTTTTTGTGATTAAATTTAAGAAAATAATTCTAGACACGATTCATAATAAAAGTATACATTTCACTATCATCACTGTTCTAAATATGGCTCAAGATTTATTTGCCATTCGGAAATTTATTCTCACAACACACCTTTTCTCCTATGCAATGTAAACTCGAAGTGACTCATTCTACAGTGTGTCTGGACACCGATGTCCGATCCGAATAAAATGTTTTATTTCAGTGGATTTGTCGATAAAATTGATCATATTTCAGCACATTAACGGATCGGACATCGGTGACCAGACACACTGTATAATAGTAGGGGAGCCCAAGAGGGGATTTCGGGATTAACTGAAGATCCCCATTTAGCATCGTGGGCTCCCGTACTATAAAATTAAATTAGAAACCAAAAATTCCGCACGAAAGGATTGAAGGAAGGATTTGAACCCACGACCTCTGGCGAATAGGGACAATTCTCTTACCAACGGCAACGGAGCCACCGTGCAGATAATCCTAATTCTATCCCTAATGACGTTATATTGCATGAAAACCCAGTTGGTCTTCAGGGAGTACGTAGTAAAATTTGATTTGAATTTGAAATACTAGTATTCTTATGTTTCGCTCGAGACTAAATGTGGCACTTTATCCCCTTGGTGAATTATTTATATATTTATACTTCAATTTACCCTTTGAGATATAATTACACTTTGAGAGCTAATTTATCAATGTGTCGAGCTATTTCATCCTACTTATACCTATCCTCAGTTACTCCGTGATCATGGCGCTTGCAACAGTGCCGAAATATCGGAAGCTCATAAATATTAGGGTACATGGTAGCAATCCCGTATCTAACTATTCTAATGTTAGTGACCATGAAAGTTTAAAACAATATATTTCATCCTATTATATTTGCTTAGATAATTTCCCATCTAGTTATTTACAGCATCTCAAAATAAACCTTTATTGGTTAGTCATCTGACGCAACAATCATTCTACCAACTTCATGAGTGAAATACAATGATATTTACTGCCGTAGTTATCTTATTTGTCTCCTGCTTTGAGATAGGTGAGTAAGTAGGTACTTAGTGATTCTTATTATCTTCACATATGGTGTGTATTGTATGACATCCATATACATGGGCACTTTAAAACAATGCGAAACATCGAGTCATTCGTAATACCTAGTGAGTAAAACCCATATACTAAATCAGATGTAATAAAGTACTCAGAGTAAATCTTTGCATATTAAGTTTCACACAGTCGATTTCGATTTAGACCTAGAGTAGGGCCGTGCATCATATTAGTAACTTTGGAAACACGTAATGTAAAATTAAGTCAATGAATAACTAGCGCATAGCAGACAGCAGTTATACAACGCGATTGCTTACTATCGGTTCTGTGTCAGTATATGTATGCTATCGACGATTTAAAAATATTCAAGTGCTACTATTGTTTCAATAGTATACATTGAAGTGACGAATTGGAATCAAGTGAGGCCGATGATTGCGATATAGTAAAAATATAATAATAGGTTAGTACATAATAATAGCAAATACTTTGCATCTTTATTTTAGTTTCTGTTTTCATGATGAACGTACCTACAAACTTATGACTGCGGGAGATTTTAACAAACAAATCCATCATGCAAGGCCTCTAAAAATTGATTTAGCTGTGTGGTTTAAAGACAGTTTAAATCTCACCTGTTTTTGGCAAGCAAAAGAGATGCTGCGTAATCATTGGTCTATTTAATGTATTATTACATACATTTAAGTATTTCTCAATGTTGATAACAATTATTAAAGAATCGAATACCTACCTAAGGAAGTATTTACTGAATCAGAATGCATTTTTTATTATGAATAAAAAGTTGTTTTTGCTTGCAACTGCTCTGTTATCTCGATTTGTTTGTCTGACCTTTGTGTGTAGGGAAAAAATCGTTTAATTAACAATTTACTGTAGAGTAGAGTATTTTGTAACAGAAGGACGTCAAATCTGTGGAATCAAAGAGTCATGAAAACGTGAAAATCGCTTTGGTTCTAACTCCAAAAGTTACAACATTAAAACTTTGGGTAGGTGAGTTATTTTACTAGATTTTAATACAATCTAATTTAATTGCATTACATCTAGCTGGTATCTATAAATTTAAAATTGATTTGTATGATATAAACCGCGTCTCTGGTTCAAAATGTAAGTAGGTAGAGTAAGTATATACAATAAAAAAAAACAGAGTTATTATCTACATATGGGTAAGTAATGATACTTAATATGGTTAGTATAGTTAATTACTTAACTATGTTTTGCCAAAGCGATTGATTATTTTGAAGTAGGTGGATATTCTTTGCTTTGTTGACTCTGAAGACAAATTGTTACCTAATTTGTCTTTTGTTCGCGGGGAATGCGTTAAGCATACTCGCATGAGTAACCTACTCATCAAACTTAAAAAAAAGGTACCCAAGTCATGGATGTTTTATGTATTCCTTTAAGAATTTAAGGGAGGCGCCCGCGCCCCTTGTCATCATTGTTGTCTGGAATTCTTAGCCGGCACACCGTCTATTCCAGGATGGGACTCACAGTGATCGTCAAGCCGTTTTGCTGCTGCTGCATACCTTGCCTATGCTGTGAGTGTACCTGCTCTCCTAAGCAGGAACCGCCCAGGTCAGACAGGGACCTACCAGTCTACCAGCAGCCAAGGATGAAGGACACGAAACAGGAAAACCTTCAGGAACTTCCACCGGCATACGCGACGATGCCTGCGAACTCTGACAAGCCTCCGCCGTACAAAGAAAAGGAGGGACACTTATGATTAGATTATTATTTAGGGTAAGTACCTTTAAAGAAGAGTACAGACTGGTGGAATGTAAAATGAAATGAATCGCTTAGACTCCTGCCAAACTATGAGAAATTATTTCAATGTGTTTTACCTTTTATGATACATTGCAGAAATGTGCATGGCAAATTATTTCATTACATGATACATTTAATGTTACGTGTTACCAGTCTTTACCTACCTTAAGAAGTGGAATCTAAGCTCATTTTCTGATTTCATTTTCAGATCGTAATTATGTTTTATCGTTTTGATATTATTTAAAATACGGTACCTGACATTATAATATGCGCGATCAAAACATCATTCAGAAAAATAAGATAACCGTAATCATAAGTGTACTAAATGGAAACGCAAAAGAAAGGACCATTTGCGCAGATGCTTGTTAAATGTAATAACTCTGGGTTAATCATTATTAAGATGCTAACTGTGATCTGCGCAGTCAGTATTGTAAGTAGCTCGTAAGAACTAAAATATACTCTCTGAAGTTCACGGTTTCATTTCATAACGTCATTTTGCAAGTTCCGGTCAGTTGATATAAATCGCCAATAACCCATACTTTATTCATATGATATAGAGATCTTAGGAATATGTGCGTGTTTTACTGGAAGTACATAACGATAGGTAGAAGATAAAAATAAGTAAAATAAGTACATAGTTTTTATGGCATCATTTGCGAAATTGCGACTATGTTTTGTTTTTGTCAACCGACAAGAATCAATCTTATCAAAGTAGGACGAATGTACAAAGAAAGCTGGGTTTTTCAATGACATAAAAATAACATATTATAGGTAGGTATCTATTCTAATCAATGTGTTATTATAAGCTAACAATAGTTGATAGCCACCAGTCCATCGTTGAGCATCAAAGAAAAAGGTTGATAAATTAAATTGTGCACTAAATAAATCTAGCAGTTTGAACGACGTAGTTACACCATGAGGTGAGTCAAAGTTTTATGAATGTAAATTTATGATTTTGAATGTACCTTTTTAGGGCCTGTTTCATCATCAGCAAATAACAACTATCCAACGAATAATTTGTATGTGCAACGTCTCTCCTCATAATGGTTTGAATTTAAAAACAAATACAATGCTGTGGTTGAAAAGATTCAATACGAAACGTTAAAACAGAATCTTCTCTGCAATTTCAGGTTAGACTCAGTTTTTACTTGCTGCTTCGGCAAACGTCACCGGCATCATCGTATACCGGACCACCATCACCACCATGAGCCGCACCACCACGACCCGCACCATCATGGGCATCACCATGGGCCCCACCACCACGACCCGCACCATCATGGACATCACCATGGTCCCCACCACCACGACCCGCACCATCATGGGCATCACCACGGGCCCCACCACCATGACCCGCACCATCATGGACATCACCATGGGCCACATGATGGTCCTCACCGCAGGTGATTGCAAATATTTCCAATTGATGGATACTCGTAAATATGTGATTTAAGTCTTAAGTAATTAATGATGAAGTCATTTATGATATTGTTTATTAACCAAAATAAATTGTAAAGGCAATATTTTTTAAACGAATATATACTTACTTATAAGTTCATGCGTGTTTTACTCATTTGTTATCGAATGTAATGTATTTTATTGAGAATTGAGAATATTCTTAAGATCTTTCATGAACAAAGTTGTTTATTCTAGCACATCGATTAAATAACACGGTGTTGGTCTTTATCAAACATAATATAAAGAGCATTTGTGAAGATAATATTTGTCAAAATAATGATTATTACGAAGTATATGCAGATAGTATCAAGAATAGATAGGATATCAATATTTTTTCTTCTTGTATCAGCTTTAATGATAAAGGCAAGTGTGTAAAATATAATAAATTATAGAGCAAAGGCATAGAAACATTCAAGGGATAGTTTTATGCTTAGGAAAAGCGCGTACCTACATATAGGAGAGCATTCATGAATAGATAGATTTCGTCAAGATTATGCTAGGTCTGACTCCTCTACTGGTGAAGATATTTAAGTGGTAGGTTCAAAGGTAAACTTGCTCGTCTGCATCTGCTACACCGCTGCCGAATGGAAATGGTATAACGCTATCGGGCATTTTCATAAATAAATAAATATAAATATACCTATGAATGAGACATCAGGCGCAGGACCAACGGCTTAACGTGCTGTCCTAGGCACGAGGGTGTCATCAACATCAACTTCAGACTCCGACCTATTTTCATTAATTTTCAAGACAAAAAAAACTCAGAAACAAGTTTAGGCTTGACCCGGGAGTCGAACCTAGTGAGTAATAGCAACTCATAAGTTTTTATTCGCAGTTAGACCCGTCATGTCAAATACTTATTGCAATGCACCGCAAAATTTTATATCCTGTATAACGAACCTAGGACCTCTTGAGTAGTGACTAGTGAACTAACCGCAAATCACAAACCAACGACTGCCTCATAATGTAGTAACTAAAAAATGTATGTATCTTTGGGTATACCTACACTAAATACTGCCACTAACACAAACCTTTCCAGCTAATGAATCATACCGGATTTGTTCTGTCATATTCCTTGGTTCGTGGAACAACAAGACAATCTAATCTTATCAGTATCAGAATAGATTTGGTTATATCGAGTGCATACATACCTGAAACAATACCAATCACATAAATCACTTCAGTTTGATCCATTACCGAAGCCGTGACTAATAATATTCGTGGGTATGTACTTTTGTCATTTTTAAACGAAATTAGGGCTTTTTTTGCTTAATCTGGTGATAATAACGTCTCAATTTTCGTCTTTTTCTTTTACGAAACAATTAGCTATTACAAATATTTATCTTACTAGTCTGTTCAGTTTTGTACTTATAATATAAGTACATCGTGTTTCTCATTGACTCTGAAACTAACTTGAATCACAAAGCTTCTCATCGAAAATCAATAAGTGGGCAATTAATTATTTTTAATCGTCTTGTCATAATAATTAACTATTATGACCACAAATTACAGTAACTTATCATAATGTAATAACTAGTTACACTAAAATGTTTACAGTTAATGTGACTTATTTCAGTTTGAAATTTTGTGGAAGAACTGATTTGGTGAAACTAATGTGGTCAAACACAAAATGACACATTATCTACCTTTATTAAAAAACTAGCTTTTGCCAGCGACTTCGTCCGCGTGGAATAGTGACTTTTTTCTCCCGTTTTTACACATTTACCACCATATCTTTGCTCCTATTGGTCGTAGCGTGATGTTATATAGCCTATAGCCTTCCTCGATAACTGGACTATCCAACACAAAAATAATTATTCAAATCGAACCAGTAGTTTCGGAGATTAGCGCGTTCAAACAAACAAACAAACAAACAAACAAACAAACAAACAAACAAACTCTTCAGCTTTATAATATTAGTATAGATATGATGTCACCTTCTCTAATTCCTTTCTTTAAAAGAAAAATCGATATCAATAGTACAACCCAATTACGAAACCCTTCCCACACTGGGTTCCGTGCATGCCAGAAATTGTCATGGCAAATTCAATAAACTTCGATTTAGTGGCGGCAAAAGTTATCCTCGTCTTAGCGAGCGAGTTATTAAACATCATGGTGGTATATTATGTGCACCTAACATGGCAAAAGACAGACAGTTTCAATGTTAGCTGGGCTTAATCGATCAAATCTTTCAGGGTAAGATGGGTTTGTGCTGCTCATGCTGCTGTGGGGACGAACCCACACAAGACGTCCAGTTTGTTGACAACAACATGCCCACAGCTCGGAACTTTGCTTCGGACACGGTCGTCATAGATGAAACCAACTACCAGGGGAGATAGCAGTAACTGACCAACCAACCCTCTGTTGCCCTGTGATTGCAACGAAGAATAGACCATCCAATTAAAAATGTTTGTGGTCCATTGCAAACTTTGCGAGGCGAAGAGACCGGGTAGATAATATTTTGAAGTAAACTTGAATTCTCAATTCGTGCTTATTTTCTTTGAATTGGTATCTTCTTGGTTTCGCCAAGTTTGCGCTGGCCCAAAAAAATTAGCATCAGACAGGCACAGAGTCTCAACTTTGTTATTAAGATATTATTAGTGATTTTATAATGCATTAATGTGAATAAAAAATAATGTGTATATTTTCCAGGCATTAGAATTTTTATTGTTTAATTTACTTTAATCACGATCATAAGATGTGGCAAGTATTTCAAAACTTGAGAAAGAAATATTCTCAAACCGTAAATTAGGTTTTAACGAAGGATCTTAATAAAAAGCTAGCTTTCCAATGAAACTTAAAAATTTTCCTGAAATCATAGTCATAGATCCATTAATTCGCGAAATAAATAGAAGATTAGTGTAGAAATACTCAATCATTGCTCATCATCAACATTATTAGCTAAATGACGTCCACTGCTGAACATAGGCCTCTCCACAGCGACCGGTTGTGAGCGGTCTGCATCCAGTGTGATCCTTCGATCTATACAAGATCGTCTATCCATCTTGTCGGTGGACGTCCTGCGCTGCGCCTTTGGTAGAAGGGTCTCCAATCGAAAACTTTCTGCCCCAACGGCCATCAGTCATTGATATTGTCAAGAAAGTAAATCAGGGTTTGATGATTCATTGCAAGGTAATTGTACATATACTAACATATAAAAAGCGTTAAAATAATTATGAAGGTAAGGTATGGTAGTATCATGTTATTGGAAAACCAAATCTTTAATTTCATAGTCAGTCCCTTCTTCTCTTGTTAGCGCATGAATGGAGTCATATTAATAGGTTGTGTCTGAAAAAAAGAAATAATCGGTTTATTATCACTATTCAACATGTTCTTAATATGTACAACTTTGATAATTTAGATGCTTTGAGCAGAGATGTTTGAGTTAAAAGATAGATTGTTCTATCGCAACCTACCCTGCATAAAACTTCGTAATGTTTGAAAGATAGTTCATTCCCGCTGAAGCAGATGTAGGCGCATTGGTGACTAGGGTGAACCTGCGACGAAAATAAAAATTTTGAGAATACCACATTACAAAGTCTGATGTTGAACTATCGCAGAATATGTGCGTGTTAGCTTTTAATGGATGATATGAAGTCAATACGAGCTCAGGGGAACGGCCTGTTAAAGGTGTGATGTAGTTCTTATGGTGAACTCTAGCAATGTACTGTTTGTACATTCCTTGAGATCATTTGCGTATTGCTTGCTTGAAGTGACAAGCATGCGTTTGCCATGTGAATCCTTAGATCGTTATGTACCTATGGAACACAGCACGTTATGGTCAACACTGCGGTATCTTATGCCGTTGTAATATGGACTTGTTTCCAACAAAAATGTGTAACGGTAGCCTGATGTGCTGGCACTACAGCGGTTTCCAGTTTACCATCCTTAGGATTAGCTACGGGCTTATGGGGACCAAAATCTGACCTTCCCAGGCGTGATGGAGTTCTGGTGGTGAACTCTGGCGATGTACAACGGTTCGCCAGTGTGCGTGTTGCCGGCCGGAATGGCGCCCGGTGGGACCTGCCCGTTGCTGCTGTGAACCCAGCGGACACTACTGGGACTTGCTAGGAGCACCTGAAAATTATATGATAAGTTAGAATTAGCTATAGTCAGATACGGAATTGCTACCGTGTATAATAAGGTACATGGTAGCAATCCCGTATCTGACTTTTCAATGTTAGTGACCAAAAAGTTTCTGTTAATGACATGCAGTTCTAGTTGTTGACTTTTTTTATGGAATAATAAATAACTTATGGACGCTGATTTAAGTTGAGACTGCTAGCGAACTGGTACTGCGTTGTTCACCACACGATAATGCGCGTGAGTATTGATTATTTTTATCCTTTAGTTAGTTTATTCAAATACCCACATTTGCATAAATAATGAAAGACTTAGCATAGGTACATTATGATAATGTCCTCATCTGTGGAACGGCAGAAACTAATGCGTTGAAAATGATAATCAGTACTTAGTTTTAACGACTAAATCCTAAACTTTATCTGACTGTGGTGGTTCAACTTACTTCAAAACTATGAACAGGTACTTCTTTTCCCTGATGCGGGATGTATGCTGCTGCGTGCTTGGCTGCTAGTTTCCCAGGGACGAATTCACCGCTGTGGTGGGCCCTGATGACCCAAAGAGGACTACCGTCCCAACCTTCCTTGCCGGCCACAAAGGCTCTATGGGCGTATTGAGAAGCCGTCCCTGTTGTCACGGAAACCCAGTCGATGTCATCTGTAAACAATGACAAGATTGATCAATAAGACTATCAAGTGACGAAACATTCCACAAAATGCGGATGATGTAGGTTTGAAATCAAAAGTTCAGTGAAGATGGTGCTGATAAGGTTCAAAAGCTAGAGTAAATGCTTACACGTCTGAGCCCTTTCGGGGCGCTCTACTTTGTTTTTGAAAAATGCCTTTATGCGGTCCAGCGGGATTTGGAGGCCATCATGTACATGCGATGATTGGCATGGACCTGCATTTAATAGGTAGGTGTTAAATATTTAAATTAATCAGTGCATTAAATTTACCAAACGTTTTGGTCGCTAGGATGATAAAAGAAATATAGCACTATCTAGCACCAATATCAACAGATGAAAATCCAATGTATTCAGCGATTCGAAGATTGCTGCATCAGTTACTTTGTACTATGAGATCTGGAACTGAAACCGGCTGCGGTGGCTTTAAAGAAGTTAACAAAAGAGTTACAAAATAATGTTTATAAACACATCCGTGAGGGCATCTGTCTGTGGCGGTGGGTAGACCCGGAATCATCCCATGCGTAACCACACACTCAAGTATCTCGAACGCCTATAAGATGTTGTGCTTCAAAATCACCCCGTCTTACCCTGAACGGGTATCGGCTGCGGCGGCGGCGGCTGACCATGCTCCGGAGGGTAGTAGTAATTAGTGACGTAAGTGGGCTGCGATGGCGCAGGCGCGGGCGCAGGAGCTGGTACCGGCTGCGGCGGGTAGACCGGCATCATCACGGGAGCGGGCACGAACGCCATGCCAGGCGCTGGTTGGTACCCATAAGGGGGAGGGGGACCGTATGGTGGCTCTGGAATTCAGAAGTGAAAGTTATATTGAGCAGATGGAAAAATCAAAGTAGACGTAGACTGAATAATCTATCGTATGCCGTTGGTCGTATGGTGACGATCATAGAAATAATAATGGACCTTTCTCTGATCTGAGGTGACGATGTATGAATGACGTGATATTTTGAAGAAATGAAGTGAAGATAATGCAAAATTAACAAACCAAATGGCCATTGTTTTCGAGAAATCAGTAAGTATGAGTCATACGATAGGGGCAGGTGCTTGATAGTCAATTATCGTTCTCCATTTTGGTTTTGTTTTTGTAGTCATTACTTAAACGAGCATAGAGGTACTTTTTCTTTACTTTGCAGGGACTTACCCTTGTTGGTACCTACTGTCTGGATTATTTGCATAGTTAAGTATTTTATTTTATACAAATGGAATATTATTTAAGTGCTTACTGATCTGACAAAAAAATGGGATGAAATTTCATCAACACCATAACCAATTTAGAATAGTAATAGTAAATAAGGATACTGGTTTACGCGAGTATTTCTTTACAACCAGTACAGTAGGTGTCTAAGTCAAAAATATTTTGGCCTAATGAACCTAGCACTTTAAAATGGCTAGTTGGGACTGTATTGGTAGAAGTAAACAAGAAAATAATACTTACGGTGAGACATGGTGTCTTATGAAAGCCACTAAAAACTTGCGAGAATAAATAATGTGTTGATCACTTCGTTGTTGAATATAAATTGATGACAATTTATATTATTATCTGGAACATATCAGTATACGCCACTGAAGATAAGATATCGATAGGTATAGTTTGCTAAATAGCTCTTGGAAAGTGAATTCATGTTTTGAGAAAAAGTGATTATACTTTTTTATAATCTAGAAACTTCTCTTTAGAATCAGTAAAAGTTCCTAATTGTATTTTTTTTCCGTAAACCTTCATTAAATGCACTATCATATTTTACATTATTTTTTCATTGTGCTGACCACTATTTGAAAATTGGAGTGGCTTGTAACGCTTCGCTATTGTTTTTGAAATTAAGGCCGTCTTATTCCGTCAAATTATCTCATAAGCCCCGCCCCCTTGTTAAAAGTGCGGGGCGCTTCCCCCACCAGCACCCCCGCACAAAACTTTTTCTGTCAACTTTGTCTTACAAATCTCGTGTATAATTAAGCCATCTAGTGTTTATTTAAGGAACAAAATTTTCTTGAATAAGATACTTCATGCGCTTTTGTAAGTAACATACCCACGCCATCTAGCAGAACCCCTAAGAACTTTTACAAAATGGTTTCTTTAGTACACCATACATGCTTTTTAGTCTAAACGTTTATCGAAAGAACAAGGAACGCAAAGAGTGGCATTTCATTCTCACACGACTGGTCAGCACTTTATGCCAGCAACCTGTAACCATTATAAAAACAAGAAAGAATATCCGATAACATTTATTATATTCTTTATTGCACTTATAAGATGTACAGAAAATAGGTACAAGAAGTCACAATGTGAACAAAGGTGGGCTTATCCCTAAAAGATACCTCTTCCAGCCAACCCATAGGTGTAGGAAATGTAATGTAATAACATTTAGGTGGTTTATATTAAGATCCTTTTTGTCGACACAGTTATAGTCTCACTACTATCTTCCATCAGTCTTCCAATTGATGATGACTGAAGACCATTACAGATATGGCACTTCAAATTTAGGGTTCCGTACAAACCAGTAGGTATATAAGTCAAAGTTCACCCATCACGAGAATTTTGTCATGGTTTTTTTTTACACACTGAAATTCATAACATTTCAAATCATCATCATCATTCTCTTGCCCTGTTCCCAGTTTATCTAGGGTCTGCGCAGTATGTTTCACGCTTCCGTTTAACATTACAAATATGGAAAGCTAAATTAAAGACAAAGGTTTCTTTATCGTTTCAGTAATCCTTTAATAATATCAAAGTTTTTTATTTACTAGTCGTCTCCCGCGACGTCGCCCGCGTATATTTTGGATGTCCCGTGAAATGGTTCAAGTAAATTAATCACCCACACCACGCTTAAAATACTCGCTTAATATCAGCCTGAACTATAAAAATGACTTGACTATCATGTGTTAGAAAGTAAGAAAATAGTAAGGCAAAAGTAGTTAGTAGTAATCTCTCATTTAGATGCAATACTTTTTTCGGCGAAGTTCACTATCAAATATACTGAGCATTGAACTTGGCTATCATTTTTCACATTGATGTTTTTGTTGGGATATCATAACTTTTTATAGAAATATTTATTTGCTTATTCATAAATCATTAATACATATTTTGTGCAAGCTTCCATCCACTTAATTATAACGGTTTCAGACCCTACAATTAAAAAACTTTCTTTTGTTTTCAGATTTTTTCCTTCGCTTACACATTATTACCTAGCTAGATGCCATATTTCAACTGTCTAGGTTTGTTAATTAGAGCACCGCACCCACACAATTACTTTGATAAACCATATATGGTTTTGCCATGTTTGACTTTTTGTAGTCTAGCTTATAGACCTTTTTTACTATAAAACTGTAATTTGGCATGGGTTTCTTTATATCCTAATCACACCGCCTAAAATATGTATTTTAAAATATTTTTGAGACACCTCCCTACAAGGAATGAATTATGATGAGCATGAGTTCCTACACCGAAAGGGCAACACCAGGGTTTATCTCATGAATCGTGATAGTAAGACAGTTGAAATTTTCAGGAAGGATGTATTCATGTTGCCGTTGAAAAAACAAAAACTTAAAAAACAGTTTTTTTTTCAGGTTGCTCTCATACAACTTATCTACTCTGATAATGATAATAATGAGGGGCTGCCCCATTATTAGGACTTCATATCTTTTGTATGGGACTCTCTGACAACAGATATGATGTTTATGCCATTTTCATAGATAATGGTACGGAACCCTTCGTGACCCCGAAGCGCCATTTGGCGCTAACTACAAGATTAATAGAATTATTATGTGTCACAAACACCAAAGTTGTTTTGGATATTCAGTAACAGCAATTTGAGGAACGGTTATAAAAATAAAATTAAGACAGTCTCCACACATTTTCGACAGAACAAAATTGAAAAAATATTCAGATTTGACATTTCTGAATGCAAATATAATTGGATTATACTGAGTAATCTCCATGTTCGTCGCTCAAGTCCATGTCACCAAATAAGAGATAGATAGTCAATGCATTATTACTACACGATTCAGAAAATGTGTACGTACGTACGTAAATAACATGGAAACCTGAGTTCCATACACGAAGAGAGCTAGACCGACCTTAACTTAACCTCCAATGTTTGTATTTTGTCACAGGAGTCTAGATGTAAATAAATAAATAAAATTAATATAGACCTATCACCTAATAATTTTCTCCCTCCCTCAAATTCATATAATATTTTCTCGTCTCCAATATACTAGAGTCACCAGGGCACAGCTTTAGCATTTGAGATTACTGCTAAACCTACAGTTATGGTTTAGCTCTGATTTTTCCAAATAGAGAAAATGTTCAAAACTACAATAATTTGACATGAGTGTTTTATGCTTTTTGTTTATATTGTTACTATAGAAACGGATTCATCTCTACGATTGGTACAAAAATATAGTTCATTTATTCACAACAATTATATATGTCGCTACAGCCTTTCTCTTTTTATTTTGCTTAACACGTAGAGGTTGGGGGTTCCATCCTCATGGCATTGAGGAGATTTATCCGCATGGTGATGATGTTTTTGATACTAATTTTCTTTTTGAAATTTATTTTCATTGTTATGTAGTTTTTTTAATAGGATTTGCTACTTTAAAAAAAAACCTAAAAATTTAATTAGTTTTTATTTTTTATTTTTTTTATTTTAAATGTTAAAATGTCCAAAAATTAAAATAAATACTTATTTCGTTTTCTAAAAAAATATTGTGACTATGTAGAAAAATATTCATGATACCCCCGATTTGAACTCGCGACCTTTGATTAGTATAAGACTGGTGCTGATCCAACTGAGCGTGACGCGGCGCGGCGAAATTAGCTATTATTAGTTCTTAGGTGTTTTACGTAATTAAGTACGCAAATAAAATTGCAAAAATTGACATAGGTCTAGCGTTCGCAGTGGCGTCAAGGGGAATGAGGAAATGGTATCTCGTGCTTGTCATTTGAATAAAAAGATAGCGCTATTTCTGCTTGCATGTATAGAACAGAGATGACACGACGATCAACTGTTGCGACAAAGTCGTTGCGCGAATCACCATCGTCACAAGTGTGAGAATCACTAAATCAGTGTTTTATGAATGAAAATGTTAATAAAACTGGAAAAAAACGATTGGACGCCCTAAACATCTTTGGTGTCTAAAGTAATCTTAAAAAGACAATTGGAAGAATTTGCTGCTTGTAAGAAAGAATACAGACTAATGAAAAAAATGGACCTTTCTTTGCCTGAACATAACACCGATAAAAACTAAAAAAAAATCATTTGATTCATAGCTGAGATCTCACTTATGTGGTCAAAATGTATATTCTTATAATCCTCTGTTCCTCACATCTGTGTAGCTTGAGCAAATCAAGATCAAAAAAGTCGAAATAGGTCAAATAAAGTGTTTTTAGATATTTCGTTATTCTGATCTAAATAACAAACATTTTGAAATCATTTTAACATGTATATGTGTAGAATGGAATTACCTACTAAAATATGTGATTTTCATAAATATAAGTCCAATAATTTGAAAACTACATAGAAAATACGAAAAAAAAGGGGCCCACTTCTGAGGCAATTATTATCGAGCAAAGTAATTACAATCGTGTTTCCAACCACAATCCAGCTTTCTAGTAATCTTCTTCTATAACATATATAGATTCGAGATTTAAATAATTAGTGTTTCCATGTTTAAACTCAATCGAAACATCGTAAAAATGGAATATCTGGCCCTTAAGTTGGTAATATCGAGGTTACCGCCACCTAACCACCGTAAAAGCCAAAGTCGTCTTTTGTTTAAAGTTAAAGTGTCGTGTGTACAATTTTTGTTTGAAAGTGGTTGGTAGGGCGCTAGAGACCTTTACAATATCTAATGAAATGAAAGACGGAAGTTCATAGTTCATTGCGCATACAATTTTACTTTTGTTTTGCATCCAACTTATAAGTATCCGATTTTAGAGTTGACGGCTTACACAACGAGACGATAGGTACACGTCAGATTGTGTAGAGATTTCCCTATCATAATTGTAATTGTTTTCAGTGCAAGCGAAATTTTCATCCTTTTGTTAACGCTGGTCAATATAGCTCTCAATAAAATCCTTTGTTCTTGAATAGTTTTATATTTTCATGATTTTAAATACATTCCTTGGTAATCACTTAACTTTTACTACTAATCAATCGGCTAACAACACATAATCATTATATCACGATATCCACAATTATTTTACTAATACGTTTCTACCACAACTCAAGGCTCACGCCCGAATGCCCTCAGGATTCGATCTCTGTCACCTATTTCCCCTCCCGCGCCGCATGCTTTTGCGCATCAAATAACACCATTGCTTACGTATCACTAGGATATTTAACGCTGGATGCTAACAGTCGGCCGTCCTGATCACGGAATGTCCCTAAAGCTAACGGACATTCTTGACTGGGTCTATGTGAAACAAAACAAAACAATTATGATCTCTTTTTTTAAATCAGTTTACTATGCCATTTCCTGTATATTGTAATATTATGTGCATAAGATTTCACGAAATATTACGAGTGAATTATTTTCTTTAAATTAATAAACTGGCATCTATGCATCAGTAAAGGCTCATAAAATCAGAAAGTTTGCAATAGAAAATAAATGTAATTTAATTTAATAGAAGGACACTTAAACAAATTGTTAAGGTTGGCATAGTATCAAAATAACTTTCTATGTAAAATATGGATCATAAACCATTAAAATCATTAAAAATCTACTTATTCGATATATTAATTAATAATCAAATAAAATAGAACCGCCTGTGCTTCGGCACGTCTTCCATTTAATAGGTCGGAGACCGTTTAGCACTACGGAATACCTGATACCACTTATATTTAGAATCCTCGACCTCAGCGGGCCTAACAGTGTTTCGGTCATCAATTACATAGCATTGTAAAGTACATTGTAGGCATCTGCTAACGTCCGGTTATCTTTCTTTGCCTGGTTGGATTCATTTTATGCCAAATCTGCTTATACTTCCACTCGCCAAACTCTGGTCACTGCTGTCATGTCAGCATATTGTACGTCTCTTTCGTGATATGTCGATTGATAGATATGTTCAAAGTTGTCTATTGCAGGCTGTGACAATCTCTTCTAATTACTCTATCGGAGTTATCTTGCATTAACTTCCTTTACAACGTCTTGCTTTTAGTTGCATTCTATGAATAAATTGAAATGTGTCATTTTCTTTTATTTACTGTATTCCTCCTCTTTATTTTGTTAACTGCTAATTACTCTATCGGAGTTATCTTTCATTTACTTCCTTTACAACGTCTTGCTTTTAGTTGCATTCTATGAATAAATTGAGATGTGTCATTTTTATTTTCTTTGCTCTTCTTTATTTTGTTAACAATTCGTCTCATTAATTTATCATCTCACATATTTCTTACGTGAAATCTTTCTGTACTCTCGGTCATCGCCCTGGTAAGCATCACTAGTATTTCAGTATCATATATCATATCCGCTTGTACTCTCGGTTACCAATCACGTCAATACGTGAGCACCCCTAGTACTACGGTCTCGTATCTCATTGGGAATCCGCTTGTACTCTCGGTTACCGATCACGTCAAAACGTGAGCACCCCTAGTACTTCGGTCTCCTCATATTCATAGGTTAAATCCGCTTGTACTCTCGGTTACCAATCACGTCAAAACGTGAGCACCACTAGTACTTCGGTCTGCCCTTTAGAATATCAAAGTCAATTCAACAACACATAAAATGCCGCGCATGCTTCGGCCTCAGCGACACTCGTAAGTGCGCGCCGCTTGCACCACGGTAGATCTGAAACATCTTGGAGCATCATAAATTAAAAATCATATTTATGACCACTTCAATCTCAAAATCATCAGGTACCGAGTAGGTACTTATGTGAAACACTAAACTTTATTTCGATTTCATACCACAGTAATCAACAGAAGTCCTTCACATCAACTAGAGATTTTCAATCAAATGTCATACTAAAGTACATATATCTGTAAACATCTAGGAGCATCATCAGTTACAATTCATTTTTATAATCACTTCAATCTCAAAATTATTAGGTACCGAGTAGGTACTTATGTGAATCACTATAGTTTATTTCGATTTACAACCACAGTAATCAACAGAAGCTCTTCTCGTCGACTAGAGCTTTTCAATCAAGTGTCATAAAGTACACATTAGATCTGTAAACATCTAGGAGCATCATCCATTAGAATTCATATTCATAATCACTTCAAACTTAAAATCATCATCGAAAAGGTCCTTGTGTGAATCACTATACTCTATTACGATTTTAAAACTACAAAACAACAGCAGTCCTTTAGTTTTTTTTTCTTTCTTTATCTATCGAAAATCTTACTAAAGTACATTAGGTACTGTGAGATTAATATTTCTCATCCTATTTCAATATCAATTATTGCTCTCAAATAACAACATTAATTCTATTTTCATCTGCTAAATATCATGAGTATCATTTTACTCTTTGATCATGAGTAAGCAATTGTATTTCGCTCAAAAGTACTATCCACAGCAAATCTTACATAACTGATACTACAGTAAATGTCGGCTCTAATTTAGCGGTACAATATCTCATTGTCCACTCGCTGAGTGACAAAGTTCGTTTCATGGAAGGTAAAGATCAATTTCATCTTTTCATTTCGTCATATGTATTCTAGCACTTAGCACAAGAAAACCAAACTTATTTATTTTTGGGCTACATTTCACCATCTCAGTTTATCATTCGATTTATTATTATTTTTTTTATTAATTATTTCTATTAAAAAATATTTCTATTTTTTTAAATTAATTATTTCTATTATTTAAACAGCATCTGTATCATTCGACTTACATATTGCCTTGACTGACAAATACATACTTTTAGGTCACGTGAATTGCATGTACGCATATAACGTGCCATGTTATAACTAAAGCAAATTGTTTTATGACTACTTACTCAAGTAATAATTTAAATACTTCTTGTGTCGATTATTCAGTTAAGTACATAACAGCCTGAATAAGAATTTAATCGGTATAATGTTCGGTTGATCATTTATCGTAATTGACAAAGTTTCAAAGCATGAGTTTCACTTCTTATTAGTACACTGTCGTGTTCTATCTAAAGTCTACTTCAAAACTTTAATGAGTTCATGGGTTAAATAGATATCATGCGTTAAACAACGTGTCAATTGTCTTGGTTTCCAAATAGGATTTTTCTCCCTTGTGCTCATCACAAAACTATTCGCTCTTTGCGGGATTCGAATCCGCAACCGCCGGCACAATACTCAGGAGCGCTAACCACTACACCAAACACGTCGTGAACCATCTCAATATTTGTTAATTTCATTCTTTTCTAACACTTCAGATAAGATAACTGCAAATCATCAATTTAATCATTCAAAGTTCGTTTATTTGGGTTAACTTCATAATTCAACCAAGATATAGAAACGTCACCACTAAACTTTGATAAGTGACCCTATAGGGTAGGCTACCGAAAATAATTCGTATACCTACTATGTTTTCAAATATTTTACAACTCTTGACACGTATAAGATTTTCTATTAATAGAGCAGTTGGTTAGGAGATTCCATTTCTCTTTTGGTTATTTACAGGTTGCATTTATATCTTATCTTCTCATCTTTAGTTTCTTCTAGTTGTATTTTGTGCATTTTTTTTTATTAAGTACGAGTATTTCTTAATTGTGATTATCACTTTAACATTACCTCGTTATGAGATTAATACCCAGTTCTATGAAACATGAGTTCGAGCATAAATAACATCGTCAACAAAATGGAACCGTACATACATACAGCCAGATAAGGTCAGGCTTATATTTAAGCTCATATTTGTCTCTTTAATAATTTTTTTTTTGATCCTACAATATCAAACAATATTTATAACTAGGTAATTTTACATCACGGAACTCAGCCATAATTTTCAAATTTAATTTTCTGTAGGCACAACTGATAGTTTCTCATCTGTCATCATATAACAACTAGTATTTTTATTTAATTATTATTTAACTGACATCTCAAGTCAAAAGACAATATTCACTAATTACTTATATTACTAATCACTGGTAATAAATTATAGTAAATTTAAGATTTGTTACTAATTGTGAATCGAGTTCAATTAAGTTTGTCATTAACGACATGTAATCCTTATCTATCTGTTTGCAGTAACAAATTTAAGAGGTGCTCGAATATCCATCAAATAATTCGTACAAAATCAAAGATATATATTACAGTCGAACTAAATTGTAAAAACTGTAAATATGTTATCATAATTGACTATATCAATATCAGTAGGTATAATTGCTTATTTATTATGCCTTTTTATGAATAGTCACTAGTTTCATAATTAGTCTCATAGACACTACAAAGTAATATCAGTTTTACCCTCTGACTTATATATATATTTTTGATCATATTTGCTAAAGTCTAATAAATCCAAGCTATCGACTGTAATTTTTAAGTTGGTTTCATTTTATTTCAGGTAGGTATAGTCTTTATTTGAGGTATTACCTCTATACCTACATATGAATGAACTTGTGTTAGATTTTGTTATTCATTTCGATCGCTATTTCTGGTAACTCAAGTAAATGCCCGTACATAATGGTTAGGACAGCTTGTATTTTTTTTACAAAGTGGGTCCTCCCACAATCATAGTCACCCTACACGGCGACTTATCTTAATGGTGTTAATGTAAACACTATGACTTGACCTCGGTGCGCGTTCCTTAAGGCGTTGTTGCCATCGAAAATCACTTCCAAAAACTCTACTAGCTAGCACGTCATTATAAAAATAGGTGCAATACACAGAAGTCATCTTTACCTTTTTACATCACAACGTGGTTTTGATTCATGATGATAAAACTATAAACCTTATTTTTGACTGGGCTGGTTTCATTAACTATTTCCTTTCCACATAATTTTTAGTTTCCTCCATTCTACTAAAATTCTAGGGCAATTTCCAATTTGTAATGTCAATTACTTTAGTTGCGCTGATCAAGAGTTATTTGAACCTAAGCATTCTCAGAGTTCCTTTTTAATGAAGGACATTAAGATAAATATTTGTTACACTAATCACAATAAGTCAATCGATTTAGTTTTTATATCTGTACTCAGTAGGTACCCTATGCAGGTACTATATTTCTCTATTGCATTGTAATTATTTTATCAAAGTAGATATTGCTATTTCACAACAATTCATCCAAATCAACTCAAAAATCGGTAAAAAGTCATTTCGCATCAATTCATGCGTTAATTGAGATTTATTTCACTTCAATTTAACATCATCATCACATCATCATCATTCAATTAAGGTAGTCAGCACCTTGTCCAATCAACAAACTGTAAAAATGTACTTCATTTTTCATCAATATTCGTAATACAGATAAATACATACCAATGGCCGTCTGGTGGGTAGGTAGGTGTTGTCACTTCTGACTGTTAACGCTGGTCAATATAGCTCTCAATAAAATCCTTTGTTCTTGAATAGTTTTATATTTTCATGATTTTAAATACATTCCTTGGTAATCACTTAACTTTTACTACTAATCAATCGGCTAACAACACATAATCATTATATCACGATATCCACAATTATTTTACTAATACGTTTCTACCACAACTCAAGGCTCACGCCCGAATGCCCTCAGGATTCGATCTCTGTCACCTATTTCCCCTCCCGCGCCGCATGCTTTTGCGCATCAAATAACACCATTGCTTACGTATCACTAGGATATTTAACGCTGGATGCTAACACTTTCTTCGCTCCAACTATGCGTATTAGTAATATCGTAGTTGTTTTGAAGACAATCATTGCAGTTTCTTTTCATGATTGGTTTTTAATCAAAGTTAATGAAATAGTAAATTACTGTACACTAGGTAATTATTAGAGTGGAAATACTTGTAGGACGCTGATATACAGAAAAGTAATTATAGTTTGTAGTTTAATACCATATTTTTGTACAGTCATAATCCTTCATTGCCTACCTGTTAGTGGATAATTTGTGTCTTATTCAACTCGTATAACTGTCCCTTGAAGGTTCAAAAAATGTTCTACCACTACTTCATTTTATTTAACTGGTTTTCTGGAATTTTTGGTCTTTGGAAACCTTTTACAAATCCATCTAAAAACATGTTTTTGGTTTTGGGAAGTAAAATATGGCCATTGCTAATAATGTCGTGCATGATTGCTAATTATTTAGCGACTAAAAATACTATTCGCGTACTTGACGTGAAAAGCAACTTAAACCAATTTGTATTTTTGAACCAACTTCTGTGTAATGTGGGAATAGTTTTTATTGAAATGACAAACAACAAGGAACTGTGCATTATACTCTATCAAACTGTTACCAAATGCTTTCAATGTTTCAAAGTTACTGATAGAAATTTAAAATACATTGCCCTCAAGTTGTATTTCTGGTTCTCTATACCTACTTTTATATTTGTAGGAGCAATTGTATGGGAAATTGCGGTTATCCAAAAACCACCATTTGTTTTGTTGATAAAAATACCGTGTTTTCTTACAATACTTCACTTGGTGATTCACCTGTATGTGATCCTATCAGTGTTGAAGTTAGTAAACGGTCATTTGTATAAAACCTTGTTGTTTTGCGAAGACTTCAAATCAGCAGTCACAAAACCTGATAGCAAATTCCATGCAATGTTTTATCTATTGGATATCAATGCTTGTTTTGTTGACAACGACCAATCGAACCATCGTTTCGATATACAATATCTGTGCCGTATCTATGATGACATCAGCACTTGTATGAAACTTTTAGAAAAATATCATGGCTTCCAGGTATAAAGGATATAGTTATCAAGCTTAGAAAAATTAAAACCCTCACTGTTAATTTTATAACTGATATTTAGTTACGTTTCAGATTTTGCTGGCAATATGGTTGATGTTCTCGAATGCTGTGTTTGGTATTCCACTGGTAACCTCCAAACAGGTGAGTAGAATAAGCAAATAAGCCGGGTACAAGCTAACCACCTGTATATTAATCTACCGTGCTTTAGTAAATCCCGAAAACCCCTCTTGGGCTCCCCTACTATAAGTAGTGTAATGTAGTATAAGTTTAAGTCTAACATCATGTCATAAAATAACATTAATAGTAGAAGTATAGCGCTTTGGTAGTAGATACCGAAGTTAAGCAACTTACGGCGCGGTCGGTGTTTGGATGGGTGACCATTCCGACCATATAAGTGACGTATATCACGAGCATCTCCGTGCTTCGGAAGGCACGTTAAGCGTTGGTCCCGGCTAATATCGATTGGTATTAGTCGGTAAGCCTAGTCAGAGGCCCTATGGGCGGCTTGATAAAATCTGACAACAAGGTTGGTCGCTTGCCTTGTAAACACCCCTCCGCCAATCCGCACTGAGCCCGCGTGGTGGAGTATGGCTCATACTACCTCACATTTGAGGTAAGGCCTTTGCCCAGCAGTGGGATGCTTACAGGTTAAACTTAAAACTTTTTTTTTAGTAGAAGTATATGTATTAGCATGTAACTTACTTACTTTATAAGAAAAAGGTTATTTTCGGTTTGTTAAGGTTGTAATCATACCGACCACGTTTATTTATTTATTTATTTTATTTATGAAGTACACAAACAGATTACAGTCTTAACTAGCTTAAAAATAAGGGTTCTAATTAAATTACAGAAAAAACTGTAGTCCAACAATAGTGTACATAACATGATTTTATATATCGAAGCATAGTGTGGAAGTTAAAGTTAATTAACACTTTAGTGGACAGTAATCAAGACACAAAAGAAATTATATTGTTTGTTATCATGCTTATAGGCGTTCACTGTCCACTGCTAAGTGCTAAGGAAAGTTTACAGAAAACATTTCAAAATTATTATCTGACTTATTTCTAGGCAATGTATCCGAGTGATGTCATCACAAATGCGAGCATAGCGTTTTCATGGTTCATCATGGCATGCTACATCCAAGATCAAATCCAGAAAGAGGTTGAAACAACTGACAATCTGATAATTAAACATCTTATTGACTTTAGATGCGGTAAGTGTGAATTGTTAAGATGTTTTACCTACTTCTAATACAATATTTTTCTATTCTATGCTAACCGACAGTGTGTGTAAGGTGCTAGCTTTTACAGTCAAAGCTACAGTTAACAGTTCATCATCAGCTAAAGGACGTCCACTGCTGAACATAGACCTCCCCCATGGATTTCCACAGCGACCGGTTGTGAGCAGTATGCATCCAGTGCGATCTTTACAAGGTCGTCTGTCCATCTTGTCGTTGGACGTCCTACGCTGCGCCTTTGGTCGAAGGGTCTCTCTTATGCCCCAACGGCCAATATTTCTACGTTAACAGTTAAACAATATTAATTTATTTGACTTCAAATCCACGTACTTCATTTATAATTTGCGTCCTACTTTATTTAAGAATACTTATTGTAATTCTTTGAAAATCAAGTACTAACTAATTTGTGGAATTTAGACTAAGTTTCCAGCAGCAAATCTTGATCACACCATCAAAGTATTGGTTTTTCAGATAAACCAAGGAAGTCCATGCTACAAAACTTCAAGCAGCTAGTGAGTGTGGAACGCCTGAAATTCACAGCCTGCAGTCTCTTCGAACTAAGCTATTCAATGTTAGTAGGCACTGCCTTAAACATCGTAACGTATAGCATCATACTAATACAGTTGGTTGTAAGCATGTAGGTAATGAAAGAAAATAATATGGTTCCATGGGATTGCATCGAACTGCCAATCTCAATAGTTTTGTAAGTACAATAGTACCTACCTAAGTAGTAATTCATGTAATTTGTGTGTGTGACGCAGAATGATCTTGGTTGTAATGAAATTGTAAATAACTATACTTGGTTTTCCCAATATTTGACCTATAATTTACCTATCTATCATCCCATCAAACAGATCTGCAAATATAATCGGAGGCTTGGCTCGCTCTTTAAGTAGGATAAATTTAATTCCGTATAGCTATTTAGATGATTTTTAACTAAGACTTGTGGTCTTATGTGTGTAATAAAACGCACTTCAAGCAATAAATACACTTTTATTGGAAACAGCCAGGTTTTACTAATCACTAAAAATCACGGATACACTTCCACGAATTATTCAGAGAACGTTTCTAACAATGTCACACCCCTACTTCAATAAATGATCACAGCTACTTACAGGACCAACTGCTCACGACGAACCCCCAGCCAAAAGTGGCGACTCCATGACGACTGTTTTATCCGCCATTTTAAAGATCTGTGTTGCCAGTGAAAATATTAAAATTACCCTACCGATTCGTTCAGAAATTATGTTTCTAATTATTAAAATGCGATGTAAGTAACAAAAACCTAACATTCGTCCATCCTGACGTGGTGCATGTCCCCATGCACCAGTAAGCCTAACATTCGGCCCATCGAGTCACCTTACAAAACAAACTTTAGATCACCTTAAAAATAATTACACAAAATAATTCTGACAAACCCTCATTCTTGCAAGTTACAATAATGTGTATAATTCTTGCAAACCCTCCTTCTTGCAAGTTACAATAATGTGTATGATTCTTGCAAACCCTCCTTCTTGCAAGTTACAATAATGTGTATAATTCTTGCAAACCCTCCTTCTTGCAAGTTACAATAATGTGTATAATTCTTGCAAACCCTCCTTCTTGCAAGTTACAATAATGTGTATAATTCTTGCAAACCCTCCTTCTTGCAAGTTATTTTAACCAAAAGTCAAACGATTATGAACCCTCCTTCTCATAATCGTGTACACATCTGTCTGAAATAATCGTAAACCCTCCTTCTTACGATTAAGTCACTTTAACCAAACTTAACGAATATGAACCATCTTTCTCATAAATCATTCTTTAAAAAAAAATACATAACTTTATTTGTTTATTCCAGTCCAACCAAACATACTCGAGCAATCCATTTAAGTAATTTTAAACATTTTTAGACAAGATTCGCTTTATTTATATTTAACTATAATGTATAGGTATCCTCAGCTGCACTTCATTAAACCATAAAATTTATAATATAATATTAAATCATCATAGCCATAATTCTAAGCTACACTGTTTGAATAATTGAAGTTAACATTCATTGTAACTAATAACATCATAAGAAATCACCATAGCTAAGTATAATGGTAACAATGGTGTCTTTTTACAAAAATAGATTATAAACTGCTTGCATTACAATAAAATAAGTACTCCAATTCGCAAAACCAATAACAAGTATTGTCTTCCTTTTATTTTGTTCTCAAAAACAGTTTGATACAAAAACACATGTACTAAAATTACATTTTTACATTAAAAGGGTTTTACTTCGCTACAGTAATAAAATAACTTAACAATAAAAAAATTGGAGTAGTAAAAACGTAAATTTTCCCATTCCTAGAATATTCCTATAAACACATCCATGAATATTAAATTGTTTGGTTTCCCTTCAACTCTTTCGTTCAGCACGACGTACCCATAAAAAACGGATTCTGTAAAATCTCTAACATCGACCGGGCCGTAAGCTATTAGTATCAGCGGTAGGGATATCCCTTTTTATTAACCGCTGAGTCTTGCGACTCATCGAAAGTAGAAAATGGTAATTCATTACCAACATTAGTAAACTTAAATACCTCTAAATTCGTGTCTATATATACTACAGTAAAAGGTTGTTCCGTAAACCAACACTGGAAATTCTAGAAACTGATCTTCAACTACCTGACATGTTACTTCCGCACACACGCGGTCAATGTTCAGCTTCACCTGAACACCTCCTGAAGATTGGATCACATCATTACTGAAACCCTTTAGAGGTATAGGACGTTCATCACACTTTAACCCTAATTTTAATCCTCGCCTAACCTTAATAAAACCTCGCTGCTACTTATACTTTTATAAATTTGGAATCCGTTCCCGACGATAAGAATTACATTGTTTTACGCACCGTGTCGTCATCATTGTTAGCACGAACCTCCTCAGACCTAAATAAGCAATTTTCCACCTTATGACCAAACTTGCGACACTCCGAGCATTGAATCAGGGGCTTAGGGCACTTAAGGTAAGGGTGCCCCTTCTCTTTACAATTATAACAGTACAACTCTGGATTACTATTACTGCTAGGCCTATTGATGCAAGTAAGGGAAGAATTTACTGATAATCCGCCTGTCCTACCCTTATTAATCGAATGACCTTGACCAAACTGTTGTTGCGTCTCTATATTGCTCATGAGATAAGGTAGCAGTTGATCTGGTTGGGTGCACCGTAACGCATAAGCACCTGAGCGCAATGTTTTATCATTTAATCCGTGTATAATACATTCTACCGCGCGTTTTCCGTCAATGCCACACCGGTTTAATAAAGCCAATTTTTCGTAATAATATATTTCTATGGGTTCGTCGTACTTAAACCTTCGCTTCAACATATCCTCCAAGGATTGGCCGTAGTTCTGTTCAAATGGAAAGGCGTTCAAGAGCTTTTCCTGCCATTCGGTCCAAGTAAAAAGTATCGAGTTCAAACTTTCGTACCACGTCTTAGCCAATCCTTGGAGTTTCTGCATCGCGAAGTGAATTATAGTTTTCTCGTCCCAGCCGTACACGGTGGCGCACTCATTTACTTTCTTTAACCAAACGTCAATGCGTTGGCACTTCGTAGAAGGGTCAAAATCGGGCAAGATATTTTTGGGGTGTATGCTAGTATGGGTCTGAGTGGTCAACGTGGGCGGCTGAGTTTGAGATTGAATATTACTAAGTGACTTTATCATATTTAGAACGTCTTTAGCAGAAAAAGTAGGACTTACTGACCGTCTAGATTTCTGCGCCGGCGCGTCGTCTTCATCGCTCTGTCTGCTACGCATTCGACGTATTCCGCGGCTTCGGGACCGACGGGAGCTGGAGGCGCGCGGAGTCTCCTCTCGCCTCCCGTGGTGCCGATGCTCGCTGTGACCGTCACGCTTTTCAGATGTCACGCGACGAAGTAGACTTCGTTCCCTGCGCACGTCTTCTTCTCGTTCGCGAAGTCGTTGACGTTGGTGATCCAGGTCTAGCTCCTTCTCCAGCAAGCTTCTGCCACGCCTTAGGTTGCCTTCGAAACTTCGCATTCTGCTACGGCTGCGATAACCGCGGCCTTCACGCCGTTCAGGGCTACGGCTGCGTCGTTTCGACTCACGGCTACTTCCAGCTTTTTGCTTTTCCGGCGTAGCCAAACGACGCAGCAGTGGTGATTCATCCTCGTGCGGCATGATTCTGAAACTCGAAAACACAAGCTGTGTATTTTTTTCCTACAAAACACATGTGCAATTAGGAGTAGAAAAAAATATAAGTATAACTTTAAAGTGAAATATCTCCAAAACAGTGCGTCCTAGCGCAAAAACAATGAAATTTTCGCCCCCGTAGACCCCAGACCAACACTTGACACAACCGATGACCCACCCAAGAAGGCCCTTTGATGGGTACTAAGGTTTTCGAGAACCTTCGTTTGAAAAACCTTATTTTGACGATAGTCTATAAGAAACGGCTATAAACCAATAGTGAATACAGTTTCTAATTGCCGAAGCGGCCTCTGACACAGTTTGGCATAAAATTACAATAAAATACTACCCTCACATGCTCAATAATTTAAAAAAAAATTATAGAAATGTTCTGTGATTGTCGTACGATAGTGAATATCCCTTCTAAGAACTTCGGGAAGTAACTTTTATTCGAATTCAATGTAAAATAGCTGTTTTAAATATTGAAACGGTCGCAGTATTCATAAAAATTTACTAGTGTGCTCATCCCACTTCTGAGATGTAATAAAACGCACTTCAAGCAATAAATACACTTTTATTGGAAACAGCCAGGTTTTACTAATCACTAAAAATCACGGATACACTTCCACGAATTATTCAGAGAACGTTTCTAACAATGTCACACCCCTACTTCAATAAATGATCACAGCTACTTACAGGACCAACTGCTCACGACGAACCCCCAGCCAAAAGTGGCGACTCCATGACGACTGTTTTATCCGCCATTTTAAAGATCTGTGTTGCCAGTGAAAATATTAAAATTACCCTACCGATTCGTTCAGAAATTATGTTTCTAATTATTAAAATGCGATGTAAGTAACAAAAACCTAACATGTGATTAAATAGATTTATTATCATAATATTACTTTTTCTTTTAAAAATCCATTAGTTATAAAAAAAATATTCTAATAAGGAATTACACAGGGCTGAACTAATGAATATTTTGAATCCATCATGTAAATCCTTGAAATAGCTTCACTCCATCTGTTCTTGCTTGCAGGCTTACTTTTGCTTTTCGTTTTGACAGCTTTAGCCAAAGAACGACTTGGGTTTGTCGGCTGGACTGAATTTGATGATGTTACACCTTTCACTATAACTCCTCCACTTTTCTCAACCGACTTGAAAGGGAGGCTTGCCATTTTCTGAAATGATAAAAGTATCTTACTATACAATAAAAGAACCTATTTACTTTTTTGAGACATAGTGGACACAGAAAGTTTGGTCTCAATATTCAAAATTTGATAAATATTTAATTTACCTGCAATATAATTCAGCCAAACAATACAGGAGTTTTATAATTCACTGATTGTTAGTAAGCACTAAGCTTTTATATACATACTTATAAGGTATCACATTGTCATTTCAATGAACCCCCTGATAATCTATTTCCATTGTTTATCAGGAAGTTATTTACCCCATTTACGAGTTTCATCACCCTGATGAACGTTAGATCTTTGTCGATCAATCAATATCTTCTTCTAATCTATAAAAAAATAATGTTCTAGTTGTTATGATAACTACCTCGTAGTTAAGGCCTTGCCTAACAGTAGGGTGTTACAGGCTAACATTTTTATTATCTTTTTTAGTAGTTTTGGTAGCATCCGAACGCTTGGGGGAAAATTATGTGGTAAAGAAAATGCACGTCTTTTTTAGAAATATCAGAATGCAAGGTCCAGGAATTGTAATTGAAGCAATAAAAAGCCAGATAAGTGCAATTTGATTCGTACTTAGCAGATTTTCTGATAAATAATCATCTTCAGCTCCGAAAAACATATTTCAGTTGCAGATTTGAACAGAATAATTAAGTATCAAATTTTATCTCGTTAGCATATTATGTTATAAAAAGATTCTGTAGTAGACAGTTATTGTTTTCGATCCGTTGAAATCTAAATAATTACATATGTCTAGTTTAGTAAGTATGATACCTACTGACGGACTTTTATCGCTTTTGATTAAAAAAAAAAGATACAAGCCAACGAAGACTGAATTAGATAGATAGTACCTAACGATTGCCAATCGGAGATCAATATCTCAGGAAATGAAAGGATATCAAAACATTGTAATCGTGCGAAAAACCTTGCATAAAATCTATAAAAGCCTTTAACCAAGATTTAGCAAGCATATAATTTTTTTGTAAGGCTTCCAACTGCAACGTTCAGTGTTATTTTATATTATGGGTGGCTACTTATTTTTTCGATTAATCAATGTTTTTGAAACTATCAGTGCAAAGCTGCGGCCCTTAAAGAGTTCCGTCGTAGTCGGAGTAGTAAAGACGACTTGTGGAATAATAAAATAGTTTTTGAACGTTTATTTCTAAAGAACGAGGTCCAAAAATGCCTCATGTCCTACCTACAGAGATGAAACATATCTTGAAAAAATCCTAAAAATTGGTTAAAAAAATATTGCATACTCATTCATTACCCTTATTTTTACGGTCTAACATGAAAAAAAAATTATGAATGTCGTCCAGGGACTGGTATGAAAACCCGTTTACACATAGAATCTGATTACAAAAAAAACAACTTATTTTGATTGAAATGGTGTATCCCCCCTCCCCCAGTGTTATAAAATCAGTATTTGCGATTTTAATTAGAGAGATTTAGAGATTTTAATTATTAAGGATATATTCTAAAAGAAATGTTTATTTTTCTTACATGAAGTAATACTTCTTAAACCAAAAAAAAAAGTGAAGTAATACTTCTTAAACCAATGAAAATTCTGCAAACGAAACTAATAATTTCGAAATGTTTTTCCATAGAATTATTATCCCTTTCGGAAGGAATATTAATTTTATGTGTTTTTCATAGTATCCGGAGCCCCTGGACGAATGTTTACAGCCTTTTCTTTATATGACAGATCGTAAAAAATGTGATATGACAGACCGTAAAAATTGTGATATTGCCAGTGTATGCCATATTTTTTTACAATTTTTTTGAATTTTTCAAAGATACTTTTTATTTCTGTATGACATGGGGCAATTTTCTATGACATGTGGCCCTTCTTCTTTCTTTCTTGTAATTGAATATAATAAATAATGATTAAATTAAACTAAATTAACTGAGTAATTAACAAAATTTTTACTGCAATATGCTCTTGCACCCACTTACAAACTTTCTGCATGACCTAAAGGTATGACTGGGAGAGAATGGGTTTAGCATTAAGTCCCCCTTTTGTACACTGTTACTTGTGCAATAAAGTTCTTAAATAAAATAAATGATTTATGTTTTTACAAAGTTAATTACCTACAACTCGACGACAATTTCTCCTAATTCAGAATGCATCAAGCTTATCATTTGATTAAAAGACCGCAGGCAGGTATATCACCTAAAATGATCTTGATTATATCATTAAAGTGATAACAATGATGATGATGACGGTGAATGCACACTTCGCTAAACACTTTTCCACGTAGGTCCATAAAGTATATATTCTATTTACGTAGGTACGCAATATGCTGTGGAAAATCCCTTAGTCTGTAAAAGAAGAATATTTGCATGCATAAATTGTTTCTTCTTTTCGTGTGCCTGTTTCATAGTAAATTGGCGCCAAGTCACTCAGTCTTTCTTACTGTTCAGACCCAGAAGTACTTCATTTGGTTGGTTGCTGGTTTACAAATATAAGGTCACCTCGTTTTAATTGATAATATTTAAAGGGCCGATTCAGCACAATAAATAAATGATTTTTTGTAGAAAACACGTTGGGTTTTTATCCGTTAGTTTTAGAGAAAATTGACTAAGGTATTTTTTTTTCAGTTTTTTTTTTATTTTTGAAAAAGAAGGTTTGGGAATTGAATTGAGAGAGGCGAAACCGATGACGTAGATAACTTTTCAAATTGTTAGAGTGCTGTTTTAAAAAATGATATTGTCTTTGTTAAAGAAAATCATAAAAATTTAAATCTCGATTTTCCAAAAAATAATGATAGTGTCCTGTTTCTATGATGTATCAAAGCCACTTTTTAAATATTATCATATAAAATGATTTTACGATTAAAATGATTTGATAATATTGTAGGCACACCTTTCTTGCGTCATAGTAGAATCAAATCTTGCGTTCAGGCAGATTGAGCTCTTAGGCCCGGTTGCGTGGTCGAAAGTCGTCCATTGATTGAATAAAAACGATTGTGCGTTATTTGATGAAATAATACCTTAACAAAATGACAGAATTTGGCTATTTTATTGGCCATTTGTTACGGTATATTTTTTTCTTAAAAACACGCGCAATCGTAAATTCAATCATTACAAGTAAAAACAAGAAGCACCGGATTGCGTAACTTATTTTACCTACCCAGATATATAATACCTTCATGCAACAATGTTCATGGTAAAAGAATGTGGGAGTATTTCCTGCCATCTACTTTAAATGAATATCCTAGCAATATTATTGAACAAATAAGTAATTTAGAAAATAGTGCTAAATGTTTAAAAATACTTAAGAACTACATATTGTCTTAAAATTGTAACGAGTAGTATAGTGACTCTCATTACCACGTATAAATCTATATAGGTTTTTGTTGGTATTGAAATATGTTTTTTAATGTTAATTGTTTAACATAAATAAAGAAATAAAAGAAAGAAAGAAATGCCCAAACGCTGGAAACGACATATAATCTTTACTAAACCGGACCTTCTTCCGACACGAGTTATTGGCAAATGTAAAAATCGCACCCAAGTCATCTCATGACCAGTTTATTTTTTATTTAGCATCGACTTTTATACGTTATACCCGGCGAACTAGTATCTACAAAATTATACATATACTCGTACCGTGTGATTTTCTAGAAAAGTCTTCTACTCAATTCGAATGAGTGCATTTTGCGATGCGTAAATGTAAATAAGTATAGGTATATTGTGTATATTCCAGGAATCCTGTTTCTGAAATCTGACATTGTGACAGTGCAGTCGGCTGGATCCTTGGTTTTTGATTTGTAATAATATTACCACAGAAGTCCGACTTGTTCAGTATTGAGATATTGTGAATTCTGAGACAGGAAACTTCGAATGTTTTTGTACTCATAGATAGAGCCTTCTTACACGATATTAACAATTTACCTTAAATAACTGTCCCTATATAAGTGTAAGAATCATGACACGAGTTATTTTGAAGTTCAGAATTTCTAAGTATATGTTAACTTGTAGTGATCATACGAGTAAAACTAAAATAAATGTCTCGTTTAGTCTTATATAACAAGTAACGATTTATTGGTAAAACTTACAAGCTAAACTTAAGCTACAGCAGATATTACACCACCAAACTGCAACATTCTCGAGATTCCAAGTCGTCTGCCGATCCGATACAAAAAATTAGTTGGGTGGGTTGAAGAACTGTGCTGGTGGCATGGTATTGCTGATCTTTCTGATGGTGGCTGCGGGCATAAAGCACCCTGGCTGCTGCGGTGGAGGCTGCATGGGGCCCATGCCAAAACAGGGCCCTGCGACTCCTGGCCTTTGAGGCCCCATGCCCGGACGGCCAAATCCTGGCTGTGGACCAAATCCTGGTTGAGGGCCAAAACCTGGCTGGTGGAAACCGTTCTGCATGGGCGCACCAGGTGCGTTTGGGTAGTATCCTGGGTTGTTCTGCATGCTGGAAGAAGTATTACTCCTATTATAGGCGTTCAAAAATATGCAAGGTATTTCTTCAACAGTTTTTCAGCACTAACTGTCAATTTCTGTCTAGGTAGACGAGACAAAATAGTTGCAAGTTAAACTTACTTGAAAAACACTATTTAAAAATATCACAATGAAGTAAAATACAGCTGCTTAGCACTTTTGGCTGAGTCCTGGTGTGTTTAGCGTCTGATTGTGCCAGATATCAGTATCGGCGAGCATTTATACGAATCGTTTATCGGATTATAAACTATCAGGCAGATCGTATCGTGACACTCATCACATGTTTTTATAAGCAGAATAAAATATTCTAGGTGGTACACTAAAAATAGCATGCTCTTCAGCATTTAAAAATAGATTTTGATAAAAGCATTGGCCAGCGGGGCGTATTGCGATCTTGCTAAAAATTCGTTTCAGTTCCAGTCTGCTCAATCCTCATTCAGCTAGCTGAGTCTTTCACTCATATGGTCAAAATTAAGAAATTGGTTGGAAATTCAGACAGCAATACGAAATTTTCTAATCCATTCAAAAGCAGAGCAGCCTAACTGCCAAAGCAAGATCGCAATACGCATCTAGGTGTTTTCTCAACAAGTGTCTCGAAAGGAAGTGTCCAATCAACAGAAGAACGATAAGTGTAGGATGTGTTATGAAACAATCTAAAGTTTATTCTGAAATCAAGATTTGTATTTTGTGTTCCTATTGTGAATCCCAATATGGCAGCTAAGATTCGTCCAAGCAGCTAAGCTTTTACCATCACTGTCATTGTGAGACTACAGGATATACACGAGACTTTCTGTAGCTTCCCAAAGCCACTGGTTGTAAGCTGTCTGCATTCAGTGTGATTCGGTAATCTACACAAAGTCTGTACATAAGTATAAGTGCCACCATCAGTGGATCTATATGCAGTAATATAAATGATTTTATGTCTGTTAATTTTGCTAGTGGACGACCTACACTGTGCTTTATTATTTGTACTTAGCATTATGATGATATAAAGTAATTAAATAAATAAGAAATCTAATATTATTTTATTATTAGGGTGCTTCACATGATGTCCGAAATGTAGGTAAGTTTTGTATCAGCACTAAGCTTATTTATTTTTTATTTAATCATTTGTTTCAGGCAACAAAGGCCCATACAATATATACCTTAAAGACTAACATAAATATTTCAATAAAAACAGAAAAAACATTCAAATAATACACTATTTTATTGCCAAGTGATTTTGATATACCAATTCAATTGTTTAGCTTTATTACATTATATTGTTTATGGGTGAATTTCCGAACAGCAAATTTTACGCGGCATGAGTGAAATCGGCAGTGCAGAGTGATACAATGAGGCTTATTTATTTTTTTATTTATAGAAGGCGCTATCCCGTATACGAGACCATAAATATTTTTTGATTAGGACTACGTTAAATACAGAATAAAAAATGATAAAGCACCATATTTTTCATTTCGGTTGCGCGGTCAAATCCATTTTTCTGTCTAATTTCCCTTGTATAGTAAAAACTTTTGGTTATTTAGTATTATTGCTTATTTCATTTAAATCGTGAATAGTTATAGTACTATCACATAATAATTTTATAATTAAATCTATTTAATTAAACGACTTATAAGTAAAAATGCATGTGGTCAAATAAGACTTTTCATATCGGTGAATTTTAGTTTGTCGAGAATATTTTTGCGTGGGACAACTCTAGCTCCTTGCCCCCGCGCTAAAACGCTACATACCAGTGCCGCCTCAATGCTTAAAGTAAATAGACGTGCGCCGCTTGCTCCGTGTTCCCGCCAAAAAAGTAAGTAGTTGGTTTCGGTGACATGGGACATTTTATTTTTCATTTCCGCAGGTTGGAATATATTGTCATCCAATTCTCCATAAAATGTATGAAATATTTATTGGTATCCTTCCCAAACTACGTTTATTAGTGAGGTATTAGTAACGTTGTGACTTTAAAACTTTTATTGTTATGTTAAATTATGTCGTTGATTTTAATATCGGTGTTTTCATTTCGGTTGATTCGGTGGCCTAGATTGACCACCGAAATGAAACAAAATTCACCGAAATGATAAAAAATATCATTTCGGTGAATTTTATTAATTCCGGTGCGTAAATTGTTCATATCGGTGATTGTTTTTCTCATTTCGATGGCTTCATTATATCATTCCGGTGAAATCTATACTATGTTATACAGCTGAAGAGTTTGTTTGTTTGTTTTTTATTTGAACGCGGTAATCTCAGGAACTACTGGTTCAATTTGAAAGAATATTTTTGTTTTGCCTTCCTTTTTAGGATTCCGTACCTTGAAAGGTAAAAAACGGAACCCTTATAGAATCACTTCGTTGTTCGTCTGTTTGTCTGTCCCTACCCTTTTTCTCAGGAACACGTGGAGGTATCAAGCTATAATTTAATCAAAAATCTCTGCGGTCCCTTAAAGCTGTAAAAAAATTCAAACTTCTAAGCCAACGCAATCAAAAGATACAGCCGTTATTGCCGTAAATATCAACAAATTTCCGCAAATTTTCAACACTCGAAAAGGAATCAAAACCTACCTACAGGGTACTTCCCGTGAACTTAGAATCTTGAAATTTGATACAAAGCAATGTCATTTATAGTACAGATACAAGAATAATTGCGAAAACTGTATTTTTTTGTTATATCATATTATAAAAACAAAACTTACTGCCCCTTTCTTCATGAACGCGTTACGGTGTTAAATGAAAATTTCAATGAACACATAGAACATACATGATGAACTAAAATTAAGATACAAATTATTCATTCAGTGAAAACGTCGTCCTTTTATTACAAAATGTCACAGAAAAAAAGACGCTTTAAATTTCAATATAACTACTATTGATTCCCACTCTACGCTCTGACCGATCCAAAGGTTCCCATTATGCTAGCAGCATTGCCTCGTTGAATAGCAATGGAAACCTGTTGAACCAGCCAGAGTGGGGATCATTACCCTTATCCCTCAGTCGTTGTCCCAACTCTTTGAAAAGCTCGCGTGCCTCATCTCCCCAGGGCCCAGCCGTCTCTACAGCGATTGGAACAAAATCATACTCAGAATTTAGCTCAGCATACTTAGTATGTTTTAACTTGGTAGCATTTTCCGCCGCTGAACCTGCTGAAGTAACAGGCATACTGTAACTTCAACAGGTTCTGTAAATGTGTCTAACGCATGTTGCGTCCCATAAGAGGCTACGCCCTCCTCGCCATGGAACCAACGTTAGGTCATCTGGTCTCTTACCATCCATGCGGGACAAGCCTGGTGGCTCTAGGACGCAAGGAATATTTACGGAAACCGTGGCCCGACACACAAATTCATTGATAGAATGGTATAAATTGTACTTGTAAAAAGCAACTGTGAACCTGTGACAGACGAGGAATTGAACCCCGTGTCTTACGCAATCCGGGCAATTAAGTTTGTATGGTGACAAAACACTATAAAAACAAAAATAAACTATAATAGAATGGTGCTTCGGGAACCGCCCCGCACATCTTTGGCAACTCAGTCCATGGTGGCCGTTTTCATCTACCAACACACCACAAATACAGCGATGAGGTTTACAAACTTTGCTGCCCAGTCTTAAAGCTACTGCAATTCTTAAGGAATTGTTGTCGAGAAGCGTACCCAACTGTGGAGACGGCAAAGCATGCAGCCAAGCACCAGATTCAGGTTTTGCAACTCCTTTAAGGCATGCCAACATCACGCTGGAACCTACGGGAACGGAGTAAAGGCAAAACGCACAGAAAATGTCGAAGAGGACCGCTAGTAGTGTTGTTAAGCTAAAAAGTTTTTTTAATATGATATGGGTTTACTTTTGTCTCTAGACTATACCAGACGAGGCACAGACAGGGACGACGATGAAGCGAGCTCACCCAGAAGAAGCCTGTTCACTCTTTTTCTGAAAATAACAGGGTTGTAGACCGATGGAAACACATATGCGGGTAGAGAGTTCCACTCTTTTGCTGTGCGCATTATGAAAGTTGACGAGAAGCGCTTAGTTCGAAAACTTTTTAAACGCGCTAATCTCAGGAACTACTGCTCCGATTTAAAAAAAAAGGGTTGGATAGCTCATTTATCGGAAAAGGGTATTGGCTATACTTGGTGTCCTTTAAATAGAGGTCCAGCCTAAAATAGGTGATATGCTAAACAATGACAGTCATTAGAAAATATATAAAAAAATGTAAGTTATGTCCTTTTCAAGTTGTGTACATTAGAAAATCTACCAAATTGTCATCTAGTGATGGGTTTTCGACTACTGTTAATACAAATACTTTTTTTACTTGTTTATTTTGCGATGCGAGTTTATATAGCCGAAGGCCTACTTTATTTGTAAATCAGGTTACATTTTATAATAAATAGTAAATAAAAAAGTGAAAAATTGTAGTCACAGTAGTCTAGCTTATTACCCGTATTGTGTGCAGCGCACGGCGCTTAAATTTCGCGGGGAGAATAGCTGTTTTTTTCGTTATAATAATATATGAGTCCTGAAAGAAGGTTAACTTCTACATACGGGATACTGTAAAACATCACGCTACGACCTACGGGAATGGAGTGAAATCAAAACGCACGGATGCAGTTACGACGAACCACGTGTTTTAGTGTATAGAAGTAATTTTGTTAAAGGTTTTCGGTGGGTGGATAAGTGTTGTCATTTCGGTGGGCGAGTTATTTCATTTCGATGAATCGTTTTTTCATTTCGGTGGCATCAAAACTTTGAAGTAATGTATCTTTTTAGTTTATCAAGATATTTTGATGGCGTTACGTATTGATCTAAACAACATCAAGAAGTATCATCCTACTACTATTATAAAGGCGAAAGTTTGTATGGATGTATGGATGTTTGTTACTCTTTCACGTAAAAACTACTGAATGGATTTGAATGAAACTTTACCACAATATAGCTTATACATCAGAATAACATATAGGCTACAATTTAGGGCTCTGCAGTGCTTAGTTACCGTATTTCTTACTTATTACTAGACTAGACGGGACGAACCTGAAGTCCACGCGAACGAAGTCGCGGGCAAAAGCTAGTAAACCATAGTTTGAATTCGAAAAATGTTAAAAATAAAAAAGTTCACCGAAGTGATAAAAAAATCGACTTTGTTGAAATTGACCCTTATTATTATCATTCCTACATTGCAGATGCGGTAAATCATAAAAAAACAACATTACATCGCAACGTGATAACCTTGTTAGTTTTCGTGGTACCTAGTCCAAAATGAGTATTGAGTGCTTTCCAATAAATTGATTATTGTGGTATCGATTATGCGTGAGGTGTCAGGTAACTATGTAATAAAATTTGACAAGAATCTTCTATATAATTGACTGTTCGGGTATTCAGCCATTTTGTTGAAGCCTATTTTTCTGCGGGTTGGTGGTGATCCTTCCTTTAATTTCTGAAAATATATTTTATTCATGGTACCTTTGTCTAAAAAGTGTTATGCCTATCAGTACCATAGCTAATACCTAATAAATCAAACGTGTAAGCTTTTAATATCATTGTGATTGGATTTTACTAATATTTTTTACGTCATTTTTTGTCACGTTTAAAAACTAATAAAAGGTAACGGTAGCACGTGTCTTAACACATGCGTGGTCTAATGTTTCGAGGAAAATACATAAATCTGTGTATTGAAATTGTCGATTTACAACGACATAGATTGGATAAGTATGGATTAGATTGGATAAAATTCGTATTAACAAATTACCAATCCGTCAGATTTGCGCCAATCTGATCAATCGGTATGAATATCATGCCTTATAATCATGGCAATAGGGTTTTTTTCCTTACGAGTGTCATATCACAGACACAGTAGGCGTATTTTTTACCTTATAATCACTTGCTCAGACACATTGTCATGCCTGACGATTTGAGGACGGTGGCTGTCTTTACCACTGAATAGATAATTTATCTATTCAGTGGTCTTTACCTACGTTGACAGCAAACTGCCATCCATGTAGAGTTCTCATTGTGCAAGAGTTTTCATTGTGGCATTACAGTAGATTGAATCCCGATAGTTCGACCCCGCTTAAATACGATTTCCTACTTAGTACGCTGCATAACTTCGGTCCTACAACTTGTTAGAGTAATATTTTCATACATTTGTACCTTCATTTTGAACTTTTTTTTGTATATTTTTGTAATCATTGATGGAAAGAAATGACCAAAAAGACTCTATAGTGTGTGAAAAGGAGCCCAAATCTCTATTTTTGCATCAGTCTACTGATATCGTGCATATATTTGTGTTAGTTTTGTACTTATTTGTATTTTGTCAATTTATCTGTACTTATTCCATGCTGCGATAACTAGAAATCGATTTTAAATTATGACCGTAAGTATTTATCATCTTGGACGAATAAACCTCTATATCGTTTTTGAACCATGTTACATTACGTTAGAGTCTTTAGAAACTCATTTGTGTTTTGTTGAAAGTCAAAAATGTTAAAAGTATAGAAAGGCAAGGAATGAAATTCTGTGACGTATAATGTATAAACGTAATACATTATATGATTGTAGCTGTTATAACGAGATCATAAATACATATTTATGTTAATGCTAACTAGTAAATATTTGAATTCTCTGTTCCTGAAACGCGTTTATACTGTATTTTGATCGGGGTTTTACTGTGTTTTGATATTAATTTTAATGTTTTGTTTAAAAAAGTCGTAGTAGTTAGTGTGTGTTGTGTAGATGTCAGTATTTATGCAATCCTCGTGTTATTTATTTAAAAACTGTATTGCATAAATAACAATGAGCAAAAGAACGCATGCATGTGTTATGCAATGAACATTAAGAACCTACAATTTAGCCCCTACGCTAATTTGAAATAATGTCAAACTTTCTGACTAAATCCAATCCCTTTTTTTCTGTCAAAATTTTAAACTTAAAGTGGGCATTCACTGTACTCGTGCGTACCAAAAGCTATAAATGAAGATTTTCATTGAATTTAGTACCTGATTAAAAATTTTTGAACGACGCAACAAAATACATGAATTAAAAAAATTCTGGACCGAGTCACTCCGTCTGATACACCAGTTTAGTGCGACTGACCTAGTTTCTTAAACTCCTTTCCTTTAACGATGCAAAAACAATTATTTATCTTGGACTTATTGTCTACAGTTTATCTTGTTTGTATCCATAATCTTAATAAATAAACAAAGGGCTTATTGATTACAAAACTAGGGGACTTATGTGTGACCCATATTAAGAAAGTAAGTACCTGACATCTTGAGAAAATAACGCTATTGACGGATATTGGAAATTAGAGGCGTTCTCATTTACATAGGTAGGTACTCCTACAAAGAATAGATGAGGCGGTAGGACAATACCTATACTCTGATTTTGAATTAGATAGACCACAATGACAGCTTCAATCGAAATTTTTAATGTTGCTAGCGTAGAACCCTGGCATTGTGCGATTACTTGAACTATTTTTAAAGTACGAAAAAGTGACCACCCAAGAAATGACATTTTGGTCTATCTAATTAAAAATCATAGTATAAATCATATTTTTTATGGATAGCCAAATCTTTGACCATTATGCAGCTATGTCATCTGACGACTGACGATGAACTTAGTGGTGTTATTACTAACTTCATCGTCAGCCGTCATTGGGTTTGTGAGAATTTTAGAAGGATGTTTGTCAAGTACCTAACCAAAGTACTTCAGCAGTCCTATAAGTTTCTATAATCTTGTTTGTTGGAATATTGCTAACGAGGTAAGAAATACAGCAGTGTTATTACTTTTTTACCTTGCATTATATGTATTTATTTGACTGTACGTCAGTTCTACTAGGGAACTAAAATAAACAGTGATGCAATATTATTTATTTACTCAGAATTTGATATCAACGAATGTTCTACTGTTATCAATGTGATTTGGGTGGCAGCAGATAAAACGATCTCTGCTAGATATTAAGAAGCAATAAAATACAAAATTAATATTGTTTTGTTTATTATGAATTTATGAAAATTTGCTTTTAACAGATTTTTTTCACATACAACCACAGCTATCATAAATGCATCGTTTCCTCATACATTAAGATTTTTTCAATCCATAAACTTGTTTTTACTAAATAACTTATACTAGTAGCTTACTAAAACGTACTTTTACTCAAAACTATAAATTCTTCACAGCCAAGTATTCAAGTTTTGACCTCTTTACTGTTCAGTGCAAAATCTTGATCTCCTTTCAGTGGTTTCTCAGACTCTGTTTCATTGAAAACTCTCATCTGTATGTTCTTTCTTACAGGCGTTTCTTCACTACTTTGAGTAGCTTTGAGGCGTAGTTTTCTAGTTAATAAGTATGCTGCTACTTGTAGGAAGCACATAGCAATCCCTGGTATGAGCCAGGCATCGGGTGATGTAGAAACAGTTCTACTATACAAGAAGGAATATAAAGGTGACGATAAAGTTTGCGTCGCAGACTCAACTGCACTGAGTATGCCGAATATTTTTCCTGAAACAAAGACAAACATGATTAGTAATACGTGATCGTTATCTTTGAATCAAATAAAGATAAATTCATTTATTTGTAACTATGTGTTGTTGTTTACGGTTATGACGACATGATTGGATAATATGTTTACCTACATTATGTACAAGTTTCCTGCTTATGTCTGCCAAACTTCTATATGGAATCAGATCATCATTCTTATGCTAAAAATACATCTTCCTAATATATTAAGAGCTCGGCTCCCATACGTATACAGTTTAGGGGTTCCACTTATAGCATAGTGGCCAAAAGAATGCTAATTTGAAGTTGCCAGTTTTGATACGAAACGTATGTCAAACTTCCTTGTCTTTGTCAAATTTACTATAGATACGTTTCCTGGCGTGGACGTCTCGACATATTTTGTTGTTAAACCACCAGGTGGTGCTCGAGAAATGCTGAGATAAAATTGGTATTATCGTGTATTTATTATTTGAGAAGAATGTTTGAATCAAGCTTAAAAAATTACAATTATTTTTTTAAGATTTTTAAAGATTAAATACGATACGGATATTCGATGAAGCAGAAAATCGAATATGAAAATTGTCTACGCGAAATGTTTTGACATTTCGCGTAGCTTACTTCAGGCTTCCAGCAGTTATAATTTCATTTCTTTTCAAAATTGAAAACTTTAAATGAGCATTCTCTGGGCCGCAAAATTTTTGTTAATTCTTTTAGAAACAAAATAACATGCCAGAAGAAGAAATATTTAGTTATACATACATACCTTGCTCTGTTGGCTGAATTTGTTTGTTTATTATGGGTCTGTGTACGACTAGCGACCCTTGTGATATGATTCCAACGAAAGGAGCTGTAAAGAAAAAAAACGAAATTAGGAAATAAACTTACTACCTCTCTGCATATAAGAAATCATTAATTGTTTTTCAAAAATAATTCGACTAGTTTATGCCAAATATTTGAGATATATTATTAAGAAGATTGTACAATTGTTTTTTGCCCCAAATAAAAATAAAATAAAATAAAATTTGTATTTATGTCTACTACAAATAAAATTGAATAGGCTGTCTTCATACGAAATCGTAGACTACAACTACATTCCTATAAACATGAATTTAGCCGCCCATGCTATCTTCAAGTTTCAATTTTGACTCATTATGTACTGAGGTAAGAAATGACAAACTTCTTGACTTTGTCAATTTTCCTATAGAATTTCTGACAAAATTGAAAACTTCAAATGAACATTCTCTCGGCGGTTTAACTTGTATGTTGAAGGTAAATGCAGTGGTAATACAAGGCATGAAATATTATTAAGAGCAACGCAGGAAGCGTATGGAACTGACAACACAAATTTCTTGCGATATGATTTGACGCCACTTGGCATCAACGCAAACAAAAATAAACGGTTCCAAATTCGACATTCAAATATTAAGAAATATGTCACAATTTTGTCATCGTGTTGCACTACATTTCTTGCTTGGCATAGGAGATTACATGATCGGTGGGTATAGCTTCTCTATACGTAGTAATGACAACTCACTGGGACTCAATTGCGCTAATTGAGTCGTCACTGAGTTGTGCATCAGTTGTATAATACTACGAGAGTACAATTTATAGACCTCGCTATTCTGACAGCGGCGTGTCACTTTCACTGCTGCTGGCTTACAATAGCACTACTGAATGACTACTGTAGTCCAACAGTAGATGCCGAAAATACGCGATTGGGAGGGCTGGTAGGTATATTATTATGTCAGTGTAATTCATAGGTGCTCTTACTTGCGAACACAAACAGTATCGACGTGGCTACGATCAGTCCGACTTGAGACAGGACGAACGAGAGACAACTGAGAGCGCCGATCACTTCATCGGACAGGCGCAGGCGCCGCTTCAGCACCGTTAAGATCAGAAGAGTGCCTGAAATAGACAAACGAGATTGATGTATATTAGCTACGTCTTTAAAAATGGGGAAAAGTAGGTTTATGTAACGAAGCTAACATTATCTGGATTATGACGCTATAATGTATATTTTGGCTAAAATAGGACTCCCATTGAGTACAAGGAACGAAGTGGATGTGCAGAGGACATAAAGCATTGGTCCGCTTGTAGGTTTAGCATTAGCGCGGTGTACCTTTTCTGTTTCAACTGGGAAGAAAACCCTGACGGCAATTATTGTTGAACTATTCAACATTGAGTAAATGGAGATTTTCTAATTAGCTAGAATGCTATGTATCCAATGGAATATTAACCGATATCATGGGAATGTGCACTCACTCATTTCTATATTTACTGAATTAATGGTAACTTTACAAAAAAAAATGTTATACTCACCAAAGAAACTGATGACGTTCTTGTAGGCCAAAAAGCTGCCGTACCAGATGTCATCCATGTGGAACTTGTATCTGAAGTACATGTAGCTGATTAGCAGGTCCGCTGAAAAATAAGTGATTAGCGTCATTAAGAAATGCTCGTAGCGCAGGCAGCCCTTTGCCTTTGTTAATGATACCAAAGTTAAGCAACTTACGACGCGGTCGTGTTTGGATGGGTGAACATTCCAACTATGTAAGTGACGTGTATTACGAGGATCTCCGTGCTTTAGATAGCACGTCAAGCCGTTGGTCCCGGCTGATATCGGTTGATATTAGTCGTTAAGCCTAGTCAGAGGCCCTATGGGCAGCATAAGAAAAAATCTGACAGCGACGTTCGTCGCCTGCCTTGCAAACGCACCCCTCCGCCATTCCCCACTGAGCGTTTGAGCCCGCGTGGTGGAGTATGGCTCATACTACCTCATACTTGAGGTAAGGCCTTTGCCCGACAGTGGGATGTTTACAGGCTAACTTTACTATACTTTTTAGCGTCATTTAGATTCATGTCTGGCGAGTACTCCTACTTTATTCAGCCATCTTGCACACCGAATATAATTTGATCTGATCCTAAGGAAATTAGCTTATGCACTGAGGCATGGAAATCAGAAAAAACGGTGGTACCACACAGAACCGAGAAAATATAGAAAATTATGATTTCTACGTTGACCCGACCGGAAATCCAACCACGGACCATTTTTGTCATAAAATGTTTCTTAATAAAGTTATATTGAGAATCAAAACGAGTTGCTTTAAAATTAACGTACCCGACAAAAACATTCTGTCGCAAATAGCAACTATCAGCATGAAGAAGACGATTGTCCTCTTGTGCCCCTCTCTCTTCCTCACGAGACATTTGACAGCGTTGATGGGCAGTCTCCAGTCAAGTACAGACACTTTGTTCTCTTTGTTGATCCTCACGTCCTTCACAGCCCAGATGATGTACAGCAGGGAGAGAAGCTGAAATTCAGGAAAAGTTTTTAAATATGATTATGTGCATAACAAAGCTTTTCAAAAGTAGAGGAACATTTTGGTTTTCGTGATAATGGTTGTTATTATTATTTTTATGGTGTCTGACAAGAACACTGAGGTTAAAGTACATTTCAGATCAGAGTGGCCCTCATATGGGTGGATTTCCCAACAGCAAAAACTGCGTGGCATCGATGAAATCGGTACTAAAAAACATAGTAATCATGTTCAATCATTTTTTTTCAGTTAGTTGAAATGGTAGCCTTTGTGAAGCACTAAGTATTTTATTATTTGGATAAATAGGTTTTCCAGAAAAAAAATCGAAACCTCGAAATCTTTCATTGCCATGTTTGTCCACACGACACCTTGATGCATATTATACCTTACTGATAAAAATTTGTTGGTTGTTTATATTAAAACCTATTTTTATTAAATACGTGAATAGTTAAAGCATTGTTACGGAATAGATTTATTCAAATATATTAATAAGACAACGAATTGTCAATAAAAAAACATCTGTCCCAGAACGACCTTTCATCTCCGTGTCCTTAACAAGTTAGAGAATACTGTTTTTTCTAACGACTTATGCCCCGCCCCCTACCCGCTAATCGTTGCTTAGCAGTGCCGCCTAAGTGCTCGACGTGGAAGGACGCCCGCACGTACCTGCATTTTCGCGCCATAAATTTAAGTATTCCATTTTCACGTTACTGGACATTTTTTCTTTCATCGCCGTGCATAGGTATAACTTCTATTTGAATAAGTTTTGCCTCTTGGTTAGCCATTCGATAGAATGCTATTGCTATGATGTTTATTTGTGAAGTTATTATTACTTTGCACAAACAAAAGCTTTTTTGTTATTTTACGTTTTTGCCTCGATTCTCATTGCCGTGCTTTCATTTTCGTGGTTTCCGTGGCAAAAATTTGCTATGGAAATGAAAAAAAAGACACGGCAATGAAAAAAATTTCATTGCCATGCCTTTTAAAACGATTTACTTTCATTGCCGAGGCCAAGTATTTAATTTCTGTGCCTTATGTTTTCATCGCCATGGTATGATTAGGCATAAGGTTCTATAAAAAAGGTAGTATCGAATACTGACAGTACATAGCTTTTCAAGTTAGTCCTCTGCAAGAGCGATGTGTATTGGATTTCACAATATTAAGTCGAAACTATACTTTTTCATCAAGTAGCAAAAAAATATTTCACCCTGAATATTATTATTTTCAATATTGTAGGTAATTGAGTTAACTTACGTTTTACGTTGATTGGTGTATTTCATTCTAAGCCTAAGCACTATCACAATATTACAAACAACACTTTCACTCCCCTTGAAAATTACTTGAGTTAGTATTTTGCGGTACAAAAACATGTGGCAAATCGGCCCCCACCTACGATCTTGTACGTGCACTGAGACATTAAAAGATACAAATCCTATAAATTACACTTTTAGTAATCTGGCTATCGCGCATGATTGTTCCCACTAGGGGAATGCGTCGTCGCACCTATTTAGCCAATGCGGAACTGAGTGGCGCGGCGCGGGAGTCAAAGGGATACTGGCAGGCTGGTGCGTTTAAGCGGAAAAATATTTTTGATACTTTAGAATTTTTAGTCAATAATAGAAACTCTTAAACTGTAATTTCTTCGATGAATAAATTTATCAAAGTGTTATTTATAACTTTAATTTGTCACAATATCGTGTTTAAAAAAATATACAGTTTTTACACGCACTGACATATGCTATTACGACGTATGATTTAATTCAACCATTCCTACCTGCAAAAGCATAAAGGTCTTAAGGATGGACTTGATCCCACTTACTAAAAAAACGATAGCAGTAGGTTTGGAAGTCTTGACACAGAGTTATCTGACGAACATCAGTTGACGCTCGAAAAACGCTGACATAATATTCGTGTTTTCATGTATTTGTTTATCGAAAACAATTATTGATAAATACTTGATTGTTTTTTTTTATTTCTTCAAAGAAATTGCTAGGTAACTAAATTAAAAGGATGTTTGATGTAGCAGAAAATAAAACAATCGAACTAATTGAGGCTGAATCTCAAAAATATGACGAATCGTTTGTTTGAGACTGTGGCCGCTGGTTTAAGCCAAGAGTAAGGTTACCCAACTAATTAAAAAGTATACCTCTATTATTTGAATACTGTCATCATAACATTCTTTTTTACCGACTTAAAAAAAGGACGTATTCAATTCAACCTGTATGTATGTGATATCGTTAGAATTGGATAAAATTTGAGTATGTTGATCTGTTAAGGCTTCCAAACACGTGTGCAAAACTTCGTAAGTGTATGTATGTTTGTATATTTGTATGTTTGTCCACGGATTTCTTGAAAACGAGAAGTCATAGCGCAATGATTCTATTTTAGTTAAATCAAGTATATTTTCGCTTAAGGTATAGTGTAAGTTTTATCAAAATCGGTCCATAAGTGTTCGAGATATGGGTAAATAACTAAAATCATGAAATAAAAAATAATTTAAAAATGAAACCGCTCTTAAAAAGCTGGATAAAAAGCTTGAAATAACGCATTCGTCTCATATTTAGAAGAAACAAATTCTTTTGACGTCGGTGCATGTGTGTAGACTGTCGGTGTACGTAAGCTTGACATCATGCACCGACTCCAAAAGAATTTGTTTCTTCTGAAAAGAAGACGAATGCGTTATTTTAAGCTTTTTAGTCAGTTTTATGAAGGCGGTTTTTTTTTATGAATTGAACGGTTAATACCATAATTGGGTTCTAAGCATGGTTCTTACTTTTTGAAATGAGGAGAGATACGTTTTTTTACGGTACAAAACCATTTTAACCTTCCATACAATATATTTACAACTGATATTTTTTACAAAGTAAAGTAAAACATCATTCATCATCAACATTTACCAAAATTGGCAAATAATATGAAAGTATCAAAATTACTTATAAGGTAAAGATATTAGGGTTTTCAGTGCCGTGGATTGATTCCTTCATTCCCGTGGCACAGTTCTTTCATTGCCGTGGACGCTTGTTTCATCGCCGTGCACGCAGTTTTCATCGCCGTGGCACCAAATTTTCAATCTTGTATATCTCGTTAGTTTTTTAAGTTATTTGCTAGATATTGGGCAATAATACTAACATTATCTAGTACTTTAATAAACGCGACTTTGTTTTTTAAAAAAGCTTAAGATAAAAAAAAGCCACGGAATGAAGATTTTTAGGGACCTGTTGAAATTCACTCATATACGTAAACTCAGCTCGCTCCATTATAGCTAATTAAAAAGAAACCTAAAGATTTGAGCTTTAAAAGCACCCATATGTGGTTTCATGGAGAGGATTATTACAATTACCTAATCTACGATTATAGTAATGACTATGAACAAATTACTAATCAGAGTGAGTACCTGCAGTATTAAAACAAGGGGAAACACACCGTAGAATCCGAGGTGTCGGTACAGCTGCGGGCCGCTCACGGCTCCTAGCACCTGGGCCACCTGAATGGCAGCCCTGTGGGTGCCCATGGTTCGCGTCACGTCGCGACCTGTAGCGTGGCACACCTGAAAGGATTTTTTTTCACCTAAAATCAATGTGTCCTAGTACCGGTCCCATTAGTATACTGCCGGTTTGCAAACGCTAGTTCAGAAGCATCATCAGCTCTTATAGCATGCCAATTTTAGAACTGGCCTGTTAATAGTTGGTTCTGATCAGACTTAGGACCCGATTTCCAACATACATCCAAATAATTTATTGAATCCGTTGATATTCTTGAAAAAAAAGGAGTTAACTAGTTTCCTGTATGCTGTATGTAAGTAAGTACTCCTTTCGTATAGTGGTTTCCTTATGTTCAGTTTCATGTTATGATTATATTTTTATCATCTTTTATTTATATCACAATCAATAGATAGCTACTGAGCAAGATATAAGTCTGAGGTTATTGGTTGTCAAGCAAGTGTAAAGATCCTTGTTACAAAAATACATACATCGCCAATATGGCTAAACGCCGCCGCCGACAGCAGCCCAAAGTTTCCTCCTATCGATATAGGAATCTGTACAGCATACAGCGCCACCACAGTTGATGCCCCAGGGAAAGTCAGCAATATGAGCACGTTCAAGGTCATGATGCTCATGCCGATCAAAGGCAGTATGAGCAACGGCTTCCGACGACCGCTGCAGTCACTCCAGGGCCCTACGAACATCAGCACGATAGTTGAGAGGAGACAGCCTATGAAACTCCTGCTCACGTTGAGACCAGACACCACCACTTGACTTGCTGCCTGTAATTGATATGTAGATGGTTGAATAAAATAAAAATGTACACAGGCACTTCACTTTGAGTCATAAAAAAATAATAAGTAAGCACCGAAAGCCCACTTGCGCATGATGATTTAACCCAGGATTACGGTAATCCTGGATTTAATCATCATTCTGTCTCTGTCAGTTTATTTAACGTTGCTAGAGACGGAAATAAATTTTAATCCAGAATTAGAGTAATCCTGGTTTTAATCATCATGCGCAAGTGGGCCTTATAATCAATAGAAACTATCCAAATTCTGCTTTAGAGAAGAAGTAAGGGAAAATCCATTTCATTTTACTGCTTACCTAAACATGTTAAATGTTTTAATGACGACTTCTTACTTTGTTACATACATAACATTTGCTTGCGATACCGTGTTATCATGTTTACTCTTCTATATATATGTACAAACATAATTATATGCAAATAATGTGCATGCCAGTAGTCAATGATTTTTTTTATAAGTAGCCATTTTGTTTAAGATCGGGATTTAAATGGCCACTTTTTATGATAAACTAGTCTGATACCATGTTTCACTAATGAAATTTATTTGATTATGAAAACAATTACTAGTCTACAATTAGTACATTTTTCGACCAGTCATGATGATTTTGATTTCTATTTATATTTGATAGTAATACAATGAATAGAGGAAAGCTTTAGAATCAAGTATCAGATTGAATCTAAATTATAGCGATAACAACTGCACTTCTGACATCTCCGTTTTTAGAGCTTGGTAAAATTTTATTGACAATACTGATAAGCCCCCAAGTAAACAAGTATTGCCCCCAGTATCTGCTGTAAAAAGACAATGTTTGGAAGAGTTTTTTTATGACGATGATATATGGATGTAGAGAAGTAAGCTTCTGCTCAGCCTGACGCACCAAAGTATGACTAGTAGAGAAGCCCTTTTTGAAAAAAAAAACATTTTTGAAATAAAACTGTAATAAACAAAATACCAACCTCAGCGGCACGGAACTCTTCTCCTACGCCTTGGTCGCAGACGCTGATGTTCTTGCCCAGGTCCACTGTGCACGCTGTCCTCAGATAGAAGTTCTGAAGTGACGTCTGGCCCAGGCAGATTGCTATCATCGAGCCCACTAGAGCTGGCTCCAGAAGGATCTGCCATCTTTGATTGTCTTTGTCCTGCTCTTTTTGTTCTTTCGTCTCTTTCTCCACTGGTTGCTCTGGGCTGGAATAGCATGGAAAATTGAGTATTAAGAGCTTGAATTGATAAGTAATGAAATTAAGTGGTTTCGGTTAAACAATTGACAGAGAGGCATTTCATCATTTGGGATTAACTTGTCAGCCGCATATAGAGGCGGGAAAAACGCAGTGCGAATATTTGCTAGCTGGACTTTCCAATTAGGTACTAAATATGAATTTCACATACTATAATAAAAAGAATAAAACATAACAAATGCACGTGGTTTTAATATTACTTTGTGTTATGAAAATATTTTTTTTTATTCGCATAATACCTCGGTATCGTAGGTCCTCGACCTACGATATAGTTTAGTTTAGTTAGTTAGTTAGTTTGGCCGGGGTGATTTCCGCACTTAGCCTCACAATTGGGCCATTGTACGTATGTCCCTCCCTTTTTATTCCAACCACCCTAGGCTTTCCCAGAAGGCTAGCAACCTGCCTAGATTGCTAAAGGCCTCCGGGAATGTAGCCGGGGATTTCAGAATGTTTGCCCGTTGTTGTTTGACCTAGGATATACCTAATTTCACCATGTATTGAAATCATAAATGTTACATGAGAGCAACGAAAAACATTATCGTACCATTACATTGACTACTGAATCCAGTTTACAATCAGTAAAATTAGCTGCACCATTCAAGACTTTTACATTTATAAATGAAAATGAATACTTAAGAGAAAACAGCACAAGATAACAATCTCACAGTATTTACGAACCTTGTTTTCTCTAATTCGTGCAGCAGTAGTATGATAGATCCTTCAGCCATAGTAGAATTTTATATTACCAAAACAAAACTGTATGAACCATCACAGAGCAGCCGCTTAACACGTGTGGCTCACGGTGTACTACTTTTACTAATACGCCGATAAGATACGTTTATTTGCGAATTAGATAAATTATCTTCGGTCAAAAGTGATGACTGCCGCTACAGATAAAATGCACTATTCAAGATGTATGGGCTTGTGTTCGAGAACTCGATAACGGCATTACTGATGCAGTGGAGTCAAAGTTCGCTTGAGGCCAATTTTAAACGATTACGCAATTGATACAGTTGATAGTGGGCTTATCAGTGAAGAAAGGACACAAGATAACACCACTTTGAACCCAGTTTACACTGAATGCTGTTCCCGAATATATACATATAAAAAAATATATATCAATAACAAATAACCGCAAATGCTTTTGAGTAAACTTTTAGAATAGATAGTTTAAAACAGTATTTTTTGAATTTCAATAGCTCTTCTTTACAGAAAAACTTGTCGATAAAATGTCAAATAAAAAACTTTTCTCATCATTACTTAACTCACATATTTTAAGTCAGTCATATTAATCTTGGATTTTTCCTTAGTCACAGCCACAGTCGAATGCTACGTGATGGAAATCACATACGAAGAGCGCGGCCGCGCCTACAAGTAAAGTATGAAATGTACTTTTAATTAATTGTATTTTCGTTTATGGATCATAACAATATTTACACTCGTCAATGACAAAGCAAACTATTACTACATACAAAGGTAAATTAGTTACTCCTAAGTGTCTTCTATAGGTAAATCTTAAATACTTTATGAAACGTAGTGGTTCCATTGTTTTATTTTCACAATATTATCTTCGTACAGAAATGCGTCTTCAGAGAGCTACTTCATCATCAAATTTAAGAGATCTTGTAGGTGGAGTTTTTTACCTCTAAATTAGGGAAGATAGTGAGGTGGTATCCCTCTTGCCTTCACACCGCAGTTAAAGAACCAGGGGTCTACCGCCTCTTAATACCCAGTCAAAAGAAGGCTTTTGAAGAAAAAGTACATTTCTTTACCCAAAGGTTGTCTGGAAGAGATCGCTTATAGCGATAAGACCGCCTAAATTGTATATTTCCTTTAAACAAATTTGTAAATTCACTAATTTTGTGTGCAATAAAGAGTTATCTATCTATCTATCTATCTACATCAGGAAAGGTCCTGATGTACTTTTTCTGCAGCCTTCTGCCAGTACTGATATTGCTGCTACACAATAACAGGGGAACGCTTATTTGAGGGCGGCGTTTACTCGCCATGGCACAGGATCATCACTGAATATTGTAGCTTTAAATAGAGACACCCATCCCAATAGACTCCCCACTAAATTCAGGCAATACTGTAACTGTTTAGTCCGGGACTGCTTATTAATCATATTAATCCACCTGTGACCCCACTAGTAGCCTACAGCTCAGGCCTAACTTTAGACACGCTTTAGTAGCGAACGTAAAACATTTTATATTTGGTAACTGAATTCAAATAATTAGAAGTTTTTTTAGTTAGTAACTTGCAGTTTTTCATTACTTTACATAAGATTACAGTCTTTGGTACTCTATGTATGAAAATAAGCATGATTGCTTAAAAGTCTGTAAAATCAACCCTCGATTCACTATTACTCACTGATTAAGGTTTGATAATTCTCAGTCCGATAAATGAAAATGAATTAAAATCTTATCAGTATCTAATAAGGAAAAAATACTAATAGTCACTCTTATCATGACGCCTAGTCACTGCATTTATAGCCTCCAGTAGGTCTACTACATGCAAAAATAAATAATTTAGTCAAAAATCTTTTAAATTATAATGTTATAATTTAAAATATTATACTTAGTAACAAAGTCGTTTATTGTTGCGTCGACTGAACCTCAATACCTATACAAAACCAAGTAACTATACATCAATACAAATATTTATCTGCGTTTTATAATCATCTTAAGGATCATCATAATCGGCCAAAGGACGTCTACTGCTGAATCCTCCAAGTAGTAACGTGAAGTCAAAATATTATTTTTAAAAACGAAATTGTTAAGATTATTTTTAAAAACTAAATTATTAAGAGCATAACTAATTAGTTAACTCAAAAATAATGGTTTTATCTTCAGTTCGTAGATATTTATTTGTATTTGTAGGTACGTATGATATTAAAGAACCAGAGCGTAGTACTATTATATCTTCTGTGACCGGAGTGGTTAAATTTTCATGCTACCTACTCAATACGTGCAGTGAAAATAGATTTCACAGTTCCTTTGTCTTTCCTAAAAGAAAATTGTTGCGATTAATATTGCCTGACAAGGTGTCACTGTCACTGGCAGTCAATGAACGTCGTTGTCCGCATGCAGTGTGATGATTACGTACGGAACTTGCAAAGCGATAGCAATGCAATTGCGATCCGTATGTGCCGGAGTAAGCGAATTCATGTTACTTACTGTCAAGAGTGTCCTGAAACCTCAATAGGCTTCATGAATTGACTGACAGCTCTAACATTCTTCCACGATCGTTAACTGATGAGATTTTCTTTTTGTAGTGATAGGTGTTTATACAATCAAAACGTCAAGGTATTTTTAAAATAGTTGACGGCGGACACAAAAATGCTAGTAGCAAAATAAGTCGTTACTTCGTAGCTTTACCTTTGTCGGGCGGCTGTTTCATTTCACAGAATTAAAGAGAAGGAACATTTGCAGAGTGCACTTATTATATTGCACATAGACTTAGGCACTATTTACAATTTACTGTGATGTGATGACCTATCTCAGTTGTGATGGACCGTCTGGGTCGAATTCGGTCAGGGACGTTTTTACTTCGGAGTCTTCGAAGATTTATAAACACTGTCATGACGTCACTAACAATTGCAATGCGATAGCGATCGAGATACATAATCGCCCTACCATTCCGAGTCGGTTGTATAGGCGTTGTACACCTTTGCAAAGTTTTCATGGTCGCTCGCACTGGCAGGTCTAAAATAAAACAGTTGAGCATCTCGTTTGGCGGCCTGCACGCGTTAGATTCGCGTAACGCGTTATTGCACGTAATCATTGCGTATTAATTGGATCACAAAAGTTTTGATACAACAACAGCCGTTCTGCACGTATAGTGTGACAACAAACAAGTGCCCATAACGGATTTCAAACTACGTTCCAAAACATTCAATCATTGGTTTAAAAAAAAACATTTAATTTTAACAGTTGCGTTGCGACAGTTCAAGAATTTGCGACCATGCGTGTTTCGAATGTTAATATTTAGGGCACATTTCACAGTTTTCGATATATTATTTCAGTGGCATTGGATTAGGTAACACACAACATTAGGTAACCGTTAAAATTGCTTACCTTGCACAAGGTATGAACCAGCATCAGATTTAAAGAAAAAACGAAAAAGTTTTCCAATACAAAATAACCTTGCGTAGAATGAACCTGAGATTGTTTCAGCCGTGATTTATAGACGGTAAAATTCAAATACTTAAAGAATTGCCCGAATGTGAATGCTAAATTATTCCTACCACATATTCGGAGCAATACCGTATAAAACAACACCTTGTTAAAATAACGATCTAACAGAATGAATCCCGGAATCATAGAATCGAGTTAGTTTGAAAATTTTGTTTACGAACTGGATCACCTCAGAATTTACCACACGAACTAAATGCTACTAAGTAAAGTTAGCCTGTAAGCATCCCACAGCTGGGCAAAGGCTTTACCTCAAATATGAGGTAGGTGTATGAACCATACTCCACGCGGGTTTAGTGCGGATTGGCGGAGGGGTGTTTGCCAACCTTGCTGTCAGATTTTATCAAGCCTCATTCATATCCATGGGCATACGACCTCTGACTAGGCTTAACGACTAATATCATCCGATATTAGCCGGGACCAAACTGCTGAAGCACGGAGATGCTCGTAATGCTACTACTTAGTAGCATTACGAGCATACATACATCCTCCTTGCGGCTAAATGCAAAAGCCAATTTCATATGTGGTTCCTATTTTTAAATTACAAAAATGTTTAAACATTCTTTAGACGGGAATTTCAATTAACGACATAAAATTAATTAATTAGATAATATTACCTCAAATCGTGCGCGTAGTCCTTGGCATCCCGGTAGCAAATTCCTATCCACATAGGATTCATTCAGTTAATTGCCATTCGATTAATGACTCCTCAGTGGCGTTAATTAGACAATGCTATCTGTGTCTGTAAAACCAGTTTGAAAACCCACGTTTCAGGCGGAAGTGTACCTACAAGCAGAAAAAAACTTTCATTCAATCAGCTTTAAGATTCACATTTCCTTGATAGAGCGGCTGAATTCAGTCTTACAAAACGACCTTAATCGGTTCACTTGGCACACAGTACTCTGTTACGGACGGTACATGTCTCAAAAAGTTTTTGAAGTGGTTCGTGCTGTATTTTAGTGAAATGTGAAAATGTTAGAATGTGATGTGTTTATTGTTTGTCAATATCATTTGCGGGACAACAGTTTTAGAAGCCGTTAATGAAATAAGCAAATTGACTTGGTTCGTAGTTACCTATTTTAACGATTCGAAAAGCAATATTAACAAAATTATAATTTATTCACTTATAATTAAATGAAGTATAATAGTACTTCAATAATTTTGGTAGATTATTAAAGATATTTTAATTACTAAATTAAAAAAATAAAAAGGTTCATTACGTACGAATTGGCTTGGCTGGCAGATATGGCTAACCGACAGACAGAGATTGTGAAACAGGTCCTGAAGAAAGCGTAGGCCAAAAAACCATTTGAATATAACTTTTAATAAAATGTCAAGATGTATTACAGATAAAACTATGTTTTATGTCGACAGAGAAGTAAAAAGGGTACAATCCTGCTGATACATTTGATACGTGTCGGGCCGCTTAGGCTCAGCCCTCAATCTTGACCTACATAGCAGACGTGGGTTTAGGAAAAAAAATGTTACATTATATTATTAAGTTCAGTAGTTCAATACAGCTAAAGTGGCTATCTTATGTCCTGCCTCCGACTGTAATGCAATTTAAACTTATTATAAGCGGGCACTTATTTCAAGTTGAGGAAATCAAGATTGTAGACGATAAATTGGCACTTTTTTAGCTTGAATTAGGCATACTTTATACAATAAGTTTATAAATAAATTTACACTTTTTTAACACAACTTACAATAGTGTCAGCGAGATAGTAGGATTTAAATTTTGGTGAAATGTGCAAGTGATTCCACTACATTTGACAAAACAATGATCCATTTAAAACATTTTCAATTACCTACTAAACATGTTTTATAAAAATAGCTTCCAATTGTTGCAAGGCATATCCCTGGGCACGACATCGCAATGAATGTATTACCATTCAATGACCAAGCTGCCCTTATGTGGAATACCAACTGGCCTTGTAGCCTTAAGTATTAGAACAATAATAAGTTAGCCTCGTAGGTTTTTACAATAGGATAATAGTCTGCAAAAAAATTGTTAAATAATATTACTTATTGAATCATGTACCGTAAATATGTTAAGCAAGTACTTTAAATAAAAGTTTATAAGCTCATATTTCTGTTTACGTTGAGGATAATTCTTGCATTTTTTTTGGAGCTCAAGTTAAAAAGTAAAGTCCTGGTTTTAATATGGTTTATTAATTATCTTTAAACTCTTTCTTACATATATAATCTAGACTTGAGTCTTTAGAAGCCTTGAGATGTTCATCATAGATACTGTTTACATCGCCTACGCTAATCTGCCATGATAAATAATGATAATTACTCCGCTGCTACCTAACGAAGGAGATCGGTCATGGTTTCATGGTGTATGGTTCTTATATTTTTCTGTAACTCACTAGAGTTTTTAATGTATACATAGGTAGCTATTTTACATTATTATAATCATTATTATCAGCCATGGGGCGTCCACTGCTAAACATAGCCTCCCTCACGCGACTCCCTTTCCAGCGACCGATCACAAGCGGTCTGCATCCAGTTTCATCCTGCGATCTATACAAGGTCTTCTGTCCATCTTATCGGTGGACATCCTACGCTGCGTCTTTGGTTAAAGGGTCTCAAATAAAAAACTCTTCTGCCCCAACGGCAATCAGTTCTTCACGCTATGTACCCTGCCTATTGCCACTTGAGCTTGTTGATTCTCAGGGCTATGTCCGTTACCTTAGTTCTTCTACGTATCTCCTCATTTCTGATTCAAACACCTAGCATAGCCCTCTCCATCGCTCGTTAACTACCACGCCTTACTTAAGTAGAAACAGTACACTGTAGCGTATTTTCCGAAGATATTTAACCTCTTTTACCCTAAAGTCACGCGACTGCATATAAAGCAACGTGAATCACATGTTTCGACTGAAATTTATTAGGTCTAAGTATTTTATAAAAGGTCTCTCTTGTAATAATGGTAGCTGGGTAGAAGCATTATTTTTGCAAGGATTTACACCTACAAGAAGAAGTAAAGTATGAGGTAGTATGAGCATATACTTAGCTTACAACAAGATTAATGAAAACGAAACGATATATTTTTAGCGAACCTATGCATTGTGGCTCTAGCAGGAAATGCAGCGGGTCTCAATGGCGTGACGTCATTATATTGATCTCTGTTCTCTGTCAATGCGCTCTGAGGCTCGACGTCACTTATGCGCACGCATTGCAGACATACCTTCGAATCGCCATATTGCTCAACTTATCCACTTTATAATATTTCAGAAACTTTAATTCACCTACCTATGACACTTTATACGACCTACGAGGAAATACTAAATTCGGTAGAAGATTTCATTTATGCTGGTAACACACGCACTAGCATGTAGCCAGGCAGCGTAGTGATTTGGCACATTAAAATTAAAGCGCATGCGTGGAAAATATGGCGACGACCTCACTGCAGGGTGGTAGTTTTGCAGGGCTGGACTGTGTCTGATAAATCCAGAATACGGGCATAAACTGGCAAAAAATCTGGTTCAATAATAACTGAATAACCTGTAGATCAGAGTAAATATGATAAAAACGTGAAGGTTCGTTGAAAGCCATTCATTTATTTTTGCTTTTAAATGATATCAAGACCAAATCATCATTAAATAATAGTGAGTATAAGTAAACGAAATCATTTCTTAGTAACGGCTTCATTGTTCGTGATAAAACTTAACACAAAATTTAAAACAGGTCACTGCACCGAACCCGGCCCTGTCCAAAATTTGCATTCGGCCCTCGTCGGCTAACTTCGTGCATTTCCGCGAGTCCGCCTTCCAACCCTCGGCAAAATGCCTCTGCTACGGTCGGAAAAATCTTTACAATATTTCCCATTAATTTCCGTGTAATTTCCCTTTCCTCAGTGAAAAACATGTGATTATTTCGTAAAAAAGCAAATTCTACTATTAAATTGTTGTTTCTACAGTTTTAGTTCAGTGTCTGGTGTAAATATTTGTTGTGCTTGTTACTGTGGTGTGGCGAAGGAAGCAGTGATACAAAGGTATAGATCAAGCACCCAATTCTTATTTTAATACCTCTACGAGTACCTACGTAATTTTTTTAACAATACTTACAACAGTTTAGGTCCTGTTTAAGATTCCATAGAGTAGCATTGGAAAAAGTGATGGTTACATGAAATTTTGTTTTTATTTACTGCTTTATTAAAAGGTATTCTAAATGTATTGTGCAACATCTATCTCTACTTATTATTTAACAGTTACTAATTAGTGTTTTTGGTAAGGCTGAAGGCAGTATTGAGTAGGCTGCCATAATGAAATAGTTAGAGTGTGGAGCTTTACTCATGGACTCTCTTGCAAAATGTATTAATTTCCATGTAGAATAAGCAATAATCAAAACCGATGATTAAATAAGTATTTGAAACCTAGATTTTCATAATACGAGTAAATTTATTAAAATTATCGTTATTTCTTTCAGTGCGGAACCATGAAAGATATTGACGACGACCATGACTGAAAAAGGAGAAGTCAATAGGATGTTGGGTGAGTTTAATCATACAATTTTGTTTTTAATATCTAAACGAACACTTATTTTATAAACATTCATTTTAAAAAATATGAGTTAGTCGGATAGTTTCAAAATATTTTGTGACTTGATATTATCATATCACTTATAAAAACACTTACAAAGTCCGACACAACCGATTATCACCAAATCATCAATGCGTCACCTTAACACGTTCCGGGACAGTGAACACAAAAACAATAAAACGTCTATTGTGTCTGGAATAGTGTCCCGGAACGTGTTAAATGCAATGGTTGAAGACAATTAACTTGGTACTCAAATCGTAATTAATTGCCAAAATCAAATGTAATTATTACACTAAGTTTGTATGTTGGTGATACTGAGCTTAGAATAATAGTCGAATACTTACTGAAAATAGAAGGCTTCGCGGTAAGATTTAAGTGATATTGGTGACAAACTTAAATAGCCTTAATTTAAGCTCGAATCACTCACGAGAATTACTACCAAATAATATAACTAAGTTTATGAATAATTACTGATTTATAGAACTTTTCTAGCGCCATGTTTACAAAGATATTACAGTTTGAAGTCGACTAGCCCATTAGGGCGTATTCACGTATAAATATATTTTAGGCAGGTTATTATAAAAGAGCATATCCCTTCAACTCTAGTCAAAGTAACATCTTACCAGTATGGATTGTTGTCCGTTGATATCCATTAAATTATCATTATGACGACGACACTGCGACGCGACGATCGCGGATGTCACGATTTCCGGCAACAGGCAGACGAATATACATATTAAATTGGCTCTAGAATATTTATATTTTTTAGAAGAAAACATTAAATTATAATTACCTCAACTTATCACTTTTCGGGGCAGTATCCCAGACACAATAGAACTTCTATTGTTTTACGGCTATAGCCGGTAACTGCCCCGGAAAATGTTAGTGAGTTGTATTTGTAATCAATCATCTAAGTTTTATGATTTACGTTTAAAAGTCCATCTAGTTACCCCCAATTGGGTACACCAGAATTAGATCACCTTAAGTGCCTAGACTCTACAATAACAATTGAAGTGTGAAATACAATCAAGCAGCTAACAATATTGATGGCCTCGTTTACCCAGATTTATGTAATCAATGCAATGCAATTGTCTCCTAGCTTTTATTTTTAAAACCAGTCTGCCTAGATGCCTGTCCCGGGAAAGTTGGTTGGATAGGTCGTCGTATTTTAATGAAAACATCACACTCTTCACTATGTGTGGTGTGAGAGTTAATAACAACGTGTGGTGTATATTTATAGCCATATTTAGAAATCACGTCAAGGCAACCGGAGTATCTGTCGCTCGCGCATTCATAAGCCCGCCTCTCTTGAGTTTACACTCTTTGTCACTTACTGATAGTGATAACCCTGAGATAAACCATAGCTCACGCTATCAAAACTTCATACAACTAGTTCACTATTCACAGACTCAGCGCAGCAAGTGCGGTGTAACGTTAAGACTAAAGGGTTATGTGGAACATAAGCGCAAGTGCTGAATTGTCGTTTTGTGTTGTGTATCATAAAAACAATAGACAAGTGTTCCATCGGAAAGTGCGCAAACATAACACAAAGAGAAAAAAGAAAAGGCCGTAGACCAATCGATTGGATGATCGTAAACTTATTTGATAAGAATGATAAAAGAAGTGTTTCAAAAATGATAGGTTTGGTGATATGTGTTATCGGTAAAGTTGTGGAAATTGCTACAAATAGATACTCTAATGATGAACCGGTGGCAGTTCACGATGATGGCACAACAACCAGAAAACGTAGAAGAAAACGCAGGAAAAGAAAACGCAAAGGTACGCATTTTTCAAAACAATCGTAAATAAGATGGTACAAATTATCTTGATACTTTGTGTTCCAAACAATTGAATAAGATATTGCAATCTTATCATGTGATATATCGTTAATATCGCTAAAGTTTGACGTGGGCCTCCTTCAATAATATTTCAGAAAGTTAGACAATAGTTACAATTTAAAAGTACATAGAATATTTTACTGGAAGTGTGTTATTATGTAAAAAAAGACATAAATAACAAATTACATAATATGCATTACTTAAATCTAATTTCTGGGATGAATTGAGCCCTTACTTTCAAAATTTATTTATAGTACCTATAAATTATCAAAGTTAAACAGCTACACCTACGGTTGCATTTAACAGTATTATTACTTTTAAGATAATTACGAACTTATTTATATTATTAACAGAGATTTATTAGTACAGATGTTTACTTTGGATCTGTTAGTCTCCCAGCCAAGGTCACGAATGTCGTGATGATGTAATTGTAGTATCCAGTATATGTATCTAGACACGTATCAAGTTTAATAACAAAAGTTTATACACTGAACAAGCGACATCTGTAGTGCATAGACGCTAACACATTGTGCTTACAATACTTGCTATAGATCATTCATGATGTGACGAGAAATCTTGATCATTACGCGATGTTGTAAGTGCTAGCGAATAAGTGGTGTAAACATCCATAGATGGCGCTGGTAATATTTTTATGACTACATCCTAATAGGATTGACCATCAATAGAGTTGTTGTTGAACTCAGTAATTGAGAGGCCTGCAAAAGTTCAAATAAGCAAATTCAACTATTTACAAGCATTCAAAACATGTTCTTTCAGCTTTCATTTAGCTGCCAAGTTTTGATATTGAAATATTTTTGCTCAGGTTTATTGATGATGACCCAAATGAGAAATCAACGGAATTTAGATCAATGCATGATGTTTTACTCCTTTTCATCCTACCCAAGAACGGCATCACTGACATTGTTTACGTGCATATACGTATAAAGCGGTTAAAAAACTAAGGCACTTAAAGAACATAAACTCGAAAGCACATGCGAATTTTGGGGTCATTCACTTGCTGCAAAGTTATTATGACTGATTTGGCAAACATACCGTTACATTTTTAGCCGTTGACTTCACATGCTTGGTGATTTAGAATTTAGGTCTTGAATGTTGGCAAAAATGTCTATCTAACGCTGGCTAGAGTATTAATTTTAACAATTCTATTAACTTGGATGCATCTTTCAACACCAAATTATTGCTTTGCCTTATAATAAATAAGTTACAAATAGTCATTCATCATGACTCATAATATTAGAACCATACTATTATATTTTCTGTGGTAGAACATCACATTTTTTATTATTATTATTTACTACTAACTTAAGTGAAGATAGTAGACTCTTGGTTATATGGCTGAATGGGTTGTTTTTTAGGAAAACTAATATGTATGTTAATGAACATGAAAATAATCTTTGACACATAGTCAGCGAGTTTTTAGATGGCCATATTTTTTCTTTATCTATCTACATAATCTTATTGGTTGGATTAAATATGCTTGTAAATTGGTAAAAGTTGGCTTTAATTGAATAGATTGTGTGATAAGCTTAGGGGACCGATAACGTTGTTCCATAACAATCGTAACTTGTTTGCTAAGAAACTATATGTTGACCAGACACAATAATAATATTATAATAATGTCATGGGGAAAGATATAAAATTAAGGAAAAGGGTAAGTTTATCAAATTGTTCAAAACATGCAACAAGAACTGATATTGCACTTTGTCTGGCTGATCTATCCATCCTGATTTGCAGAACTAATGGTTAAAAAAAAGAGTAATTCAACTATTTTCCATCGCTCTTGGCTCTTGATTTATTTCTAAGCTACAAAAATATGAAACTAAAACTTTTTAGTGCGTTTAATTCATTTTCCCTCTCCGCGAAGAATGTGACGTCTCGAGCGGAATGAAGTTGGCGCGCATGCGTACGTCAGTTGCGCGCGCTGCGCTTGCGCGTTTGACGGTTTATACGGCGGTGCTGTGGTCGTGATCCGATTAACAACGTCAGTTTTATATTTTCTCTTTTAACAATTTCTAATGCAATTTGCATGTGTTACCTTTGAAAGTGCTGCGTATCGCTTGTTTTGATAAAATTTAGTGCTAAATTAAACAAATAAAATACTTGCCAAATCACCTTAGTAAAAAAAATACTAAATTGCTGCTGTTCTAGCAATATACCATTAACATTACGAATGCGGAAAGAATTACGTTTTGCAACAGCGAGCAATGTAACCTGTCCTAATTCTTAGCAAGGATCAAACTTCTAATCGTGTCGGTCGGCGTATACTTCAATTAATCCCGTTCTATTTGTGTCTCCCGTCCCGTTCCCGACGTGTTCCCCCACGTGCGGCTGTATTCATTCGATTCGGTGTCCCTTTCGCACGCGCCTGCTCATTCACGCGGACCGTATAATATTTGTATCGGGAATTCGGGATAGCGCGCTCGCAGCTGTCAAATCAAGCGATACGCGGCGAACCCGTCAACAAACGTAGTTCTTTCTAATTTAATGTGTTTTAACCCGTATTTTTTCACGTTGCAGTGTCTTTACTTGTGTTTTGTCACGCGCAAAAACAATGTGAAAAGTGGTTGTTAATAATTTTCTGAGTAACTTGTATCCTTTCTGACTTGTACACAAAATCGATTGGAGACGCAAAATGTGAGGTGTTTACCCTCAATGTGTCGAAGTGTAAAGTGATGAAGGTGCCTGATAAGTGATAGTGGAACCTTTTAATCAAACACTCAAAAAGGATACATTGAGAAAAGAAAATGCGGATCAAAGCTTTCAATGAATATCGCCCGAATGGTAAATAAAAACATTTTATTTAAACCCTCCTAGCCCTACCTGTTGACTAACCCTTGCATGATTACTTGAAATGTTAATAAAATTAATACACTTACCTGTAACTTAGTTATCGGAAGAAACAGACCTGCTGATAATTTGTATAAAAAATGCTAAGATTTTTGAGATAACATAAATTCATTTAATTTTTTTTTGATTTAGTGAATGTACGAGGTGTATTTACATTGTAGTCCACTATTCAGCCAGAGTAGTACAAAAGTACCTACATTAAGCTTGAAATTAATTTAGCTTACGGCATTGAGATTACCAAAAATCAAAATAATATTTGTGCTCGTTTTTAATAAGTTCATTAAATACCAAAATATGCAACAAATACAACAATTCAACTATGATCTTAAAAACAAATATGATATTTTCCTCTGGCGACGCGTTGTATTAATACTTTAAAAACAGGAAAAATTGCATTAAAGTTTCAGGGTTTTTACGACCATCTGAATTAAAAATTGTCTGCGTGAAACCCAAGAGACTTAGGGTCATTTTCTCTGTTTTTATTTGCCTGATTTCTCCTGGCAAACATCGAGTTTCCGAAAAGGAACGAATTCTCATTGTCATATAGTTACATCTGTATGTAAAAGAATGTCTGTGTGAAACAAGCTTAGGGCCTCTAATGATTTAAATTGCGATGACTTGTCCCGACGGTCTCTCATTGGCGCAATCGAGGCTGAGGCCGGGCGCGGTTTCATCACTCATACACACAATAAAACGCGAGTTATTATGACCCATCTGGCCATCCATATGGACCACATCAACAATCAGAAAAAACAATACATGCCTACGAAATATACAAAGGCAAGACGCATGAAGGGTTAAATATATGCTAACTGCTATTTTGTTTCACATCCGATTCTCACAATGTTTCATTACCATTTATCTCGCTATTTTATCTTAATGCCAGTAGGTATTTGCGAATCGTATTTCCACTAGCAAATCGCCTAATACAATCTTAGACGCCTAATTTGCATAGCTATGTATCTATTCGAAAAACTCACCTGGGTTAAAAACATAACGAGGAGAAGCTTACGACCAGCCGTACAGAACTTGCTAAATATACCAAAACACAAGTCCAAACGATATCGAGGATCCTATAAATTCCACGTTGCAAGTATATGGAACGTTTTGCCTCCACCCATGAGAGTTAAAATGAGTCTTGATTGCTTCAAAAGGAAATATAAAACAGCCTTATTGAAAAGACAGTTAGCGACAGAAACTCTGCGTGGAAATGGGAAACTCTTGCCTTTGAATATATATTTCTAAAATTATTTATAGCCCACACACACCACGTACCTACGAACATTGCACACACACACACACACACACACACACACACACACACACACACACACACACACACACACACACACACACACACACACACACACACTTACATAGAAAAAACAACACACTAATATGTATTGTTTTTCTAATCTGACTTTTGCCAACACTAGCTGAGCCACATCCATTTGCTCCCTTAGCTATAGTTTTAAGAAATTTGTGATAGAAATAAGTTCTTTTTTGTATGGGAAGCAATAAACGCATTTTTATTTTACTTTATTTATTTATTTTATGTATTTGTTAATACGTCTGTATGTGTCACTAGTGCTAAGATTGCATCTAATCATAAGACTGTTGTGCAAGTTTTGGACACATAAATACTAATTTTGTAAATCATTTATTTAGAAACGATCATGCAAATCATTTCGTTCACGTAAACTGACTCTGAACCAATCCAACGATAACTCTTGAATGGAAATTGCTTAACAATAGACATCATCGGAAGCCAGACTCGTAACCGAGAACATTGATAGGAAGGTTTTAATAGTTTGTTCAACAGCCTCCATTGTTCACGTAACAGCAATTATGTTTTTTAAACTTTATGGAGAACCATTGTTATGTAAACATATCGTACTTGACATCGTGCTTTGTGTTGTACAGTCATACAGTCGCCTTGTTTATGTGCTATCAGATTCTTTATAAACTGTTTAAAAAACTAAAAAGATTAAAGTGAGATATGAATTAGCAACCACTGCCACAACCCATGAAACTTTACTTACTATGGTGATTCAGTAATAAAAAGTGAGTCTTGGCCTCCGACACCAGATCACGCCAAGCCTCTCGGTCTAGCGAAAGTTCTTGCCAGTCACCATGGTTGAGCAGATCTTCAGCTACTAAGTCTTTCCAGGAATACCTAAGACGTCCAATAGGACATAATAGATCCAAATATTATAGTCATAATATCAAAGTGAAACGGCCCTAAGCTTGACGCCAGACATATGTAAATCGACGCATAACACCAACCAGACCAGATATTTGTATGATTTCCGTAGGCATGTAGACACATTGGTAATCAAATGATATGGAATAACGTGAGTCATTTATTCATAAGCTTCCTCAATTTTGCTACAGTATAGCTGTGTCTGTATGTGGATTTTAATAAGAACTTGTGGCTTGTGTGGTATCGATTTCAAGAGAGTAGGCAGTTACGAAATGTATGTAAATCGATGCAGTTGGAGGTATCGTCAATGCATCGACAGTTTATGGCATATTTTGTTGAAATCTATTACCTGTTCGATTGCCAGAATAGGTTTCTAATGTTAATTTATTCTAAGCAATATGTTTTATTACTTTTCGTATGCGTTTCGCTCTAGGATAGAATATCAAGTTGCAATTTATAACTTGTTCCAAGTTTGTGAAGTTATCAAGCGCAGCGTACTCGTATTTAATTAGCAAACAAAGCTAGTTAATTCGTCAGACATGTCAGTTCAGCGTCTACAGAATGCAGATGAATTTCACTAACAAGTTTACAATTAGATTCTGAAGATAAGACATGTCTGTGGGACTGTAAGTAACGCGCCCTGAGGGTTCTTCCAATCGATGGCACGCCACCCTCTGCGGAATAACTGACTGTTGACTCAGGTGCCACCCCAAGGAATAAAGAAACGAACATATTTGGAAGAAATGCCGTTAAATCTTTACGTGACATGCGATGGTTAAGAAAATTTTAAGCTCGGGCACAAATTGCGGAGGCCAGCAAATGAAGCTGTAAAAAATAGTACCAACGTAGATGAAAACATAATATTTTTTTATTGCACTATAAAACAATGCAGGTATAGTAAAATTTTAAGAGGTTTCAAACAATTCAATTAGTAAGATCGACAATATCTTTCACATTTACATTTTCTTTTAGTAAAGTATAGTTCTGTATCTATGATTAATGTGCTGCTTTCAGTTACTATCCCGAAGTGCTACTAAAACATTAAGCGTCAAATCACTTGCTTTTATAACTTCCTTTTTCCTTTTCCATAAACAATGGCTAATTCACGACTTATGTGATTGCCTTCAGGTGAAATATGTCTAGCTTGGTCGTTTGTGTCATATTGCTAATTTTACGACTGAGTGCATTTCTCATTAGTGTGCGTGTCACATTCCTACGAAGATTCAGTCAGCGAAAGTGTTCAACACTCATGGTACGGTCGATCAACCACACTTGAAATGCGTAGACTTTAATGTGTGGGAATAAAATCAAATTTGCAATAACACCGGAATTTCATTAGAAACGACGGCACTTTCTTGTAATTTTTTAACCCGGGTCTAGATCGAACTCTGGTTTTGAGTAGCTAGATAAATTCGGTATCATCACTTTTATGTTATTTTACTTATAAACTTTTGACACTGGCTAGAATTTAATTAAATGAGTAGCTTTCATTATTTCTTGCACATTGTGAGAAAGTCTTACATTCGTTCCGCGTGTATTTAATTAACTTTTGATTCTTCTGAAACATGAAAGTAGACCCACAGAAAAGTGATTTCTATATACTTATTCAAAAATATACTAAGTGATTTTGTAGAAAGTTTAAGAAAACAAAATATTGACTGTGCAAACTTTAATATGGGTCTTTATCTCTACATCATTAGCTTAAACTTTAAAACGTTGTTTAATTTGAATGTCACTAAATGCTCGTGGACAGGCGCGAGAAATATTTAAATAAGACTTTGGCAACTATGTTTTTAATTCTGAAAAGGTCACTTTGCGAGGCTAAGTTACAGTGTTGTTATGGCCTAAATATCTATTTATTCCTTTTAAAATCGTGTCAATAATACTCAATCAGTGACTAATGTAACTATGACGAAACTACAGAGGTCATTAAGTACAAAAATAGTGTTGGTCACATTTCTTGAAACTAATTGAAATGAGGTTGACTCAAATGTCAGTCGTCTAGATAAGGCAGGCGGAAAATGACCGACTCCAAAAAAGGTGTGTTATGAGACAGAACAAGGTGCTTTGAGAGCAGGTGAAAAATGTGATGCTCAGCAGTGCTCAGCGCATCTGCTACTCTGAGTGAGTTCATGATAGTTGTTTATTTGAATTTGTGTTGTAAATAAATTGCTTATATTTAAAAAAGAAATCGCACCTTACCTTATGTATGAGCCAAAAGCTCTTGCACCTCGCGTCGTCTTTTGTTTGTTTGAAATGACGCTCGTTTTTGTGTCGTCTGCACAATCAATTTTTGTTGAAAAGTGGTTAGGTACGACAGACCCCGACCGTTTGTAATAAGTATAATAAAAACAATTTCAGTTTTTATATTTGTGTTTTTAAGATTTAGGTAAAATTTTAAAAAATAACCTATACTATAAACTTACCAGTGCTATTTCTTCTTAGGAATTCAAATTAGATAAACATAATCTATCAACGAAATGGTTGTAAACAAGCATGCTTAGACGACAAATCTTTTACTCAGTAAAGGAAACATGTTAGGAGCTAGTTGAGTTTTCAATGAGGGAAGACATTTTATTGGCTATGGAAAAGCAAATTGCAAGCGACCGCAATGCAGTAATTGCACAATGGAGTAAAACGGCTTAACCACATTTATACTGCCACTTATGGAGAACTTGCTAAACTCACACTTTACAACTTTACCTAAGTATCTCTTGGAGTCGCCGAGAGGTCTTAGTTTGATGGTTTGTCTTATTTGAAAAATTCTTTATAACGGTAGTTACTAGTTACAGTTTTGATTACAAGCTTGTCAAAAGTTCACCGAATTGAATTTATTTAAGAATCAGTAAAGTCTTTCGAAGGTCTACCTAGGTGAAGTCTTGAAACCTTGTTTTGAAACTTGTTACATGTAAAAAAAAACTATATGTGATGGGAGGTCATAAAGCAATTTCATCAAGCATTAATACAAGTATGTGGAAGTCCTAACTGCGTTGTTTAATCTAATGAAAGTCTAATTAAAGTCTGGAAATATCAGAATATCTCCATTCTTGAGAACCTTTCTTGTATCAATTACTTTAAAAACCTTATCATTACTCTTGAAAAAGTAGTGACAGCAAACACTTTCGCCCCATAAAAGGAAATCATAACAATTTATATAAGTGCGAAAACCAAAATCTCAGCACATAAGCCATATTAATGGACAAGTTAATGCCGATCAGCTCTCGGCTTTCCACTTCAGAAATAGATGTATGGGGTTTCCGCAGCTAATAAGCAGAACGATATGAAACCGTTACTCGGGTATCGAATCTAGAGTGGTGTAGGTGTTGCAGGCAAATCGTTGAACTGGACTGATCTAAATATTCTGAGTATGGTATGACGATAGAGCGTAATTTCTTGAGATCCAGATTCAGAGATGTAGTGAATATCAGATGTCTTTAATGTCCACTTTACAAAAATTCTGCCAAGTGATAGAACCTTAACCTGTACATACTTCGGTATTCCGATACATAAATCGATAAGGCAAAATGACTGTTTTACAGATCCTTCAAGAGCTTGCTCTCATTTATCCTACTACTATTATAAAGGCGAAAGTTTGTAAGTATGGATGTATGGATGTTTGTTACTCTTTCACGTAAAAACTACTGAATGGATTTGAATGAAACTTTACTACAATATAGCTTATACATCAGAATAACATATAGGCTACAATTTTTGAGGTTTCTAATGTGAGGTCGTAAAAAAACTCATTTTTTGCGCTACTAGACGGGACGAACCTGAAGTCCACGCGAACGAAGTCGCAGGCAAAAGCTAGTATCAACATATTGAGCTCATCATAAAATAATGTGCCAAATTATGAGTAGGCGTTATGAGATCAGGCAGATTTTAATTTTCCCAATTTAACATTAGCCTATGACAAAGGAAACGCGTCATTAACGCTTATGGCGCTATGCTATAGTCCGTATACTTGTCTGTTTCATTGATCGCAGCCATAGCCAGTAAACAGGTCACCCTTTTATGCCGGAAGAGTATGAATGAGCCTTCCGCTTTGCTTGTTTGCGGTTTACTTCATCTAAAGCTTTTATGCTACTTTTATGTATTTTCTTTTTGTTTTTACTACTCGCATCTTTGATTGTTGAACTGTTTTTCTGTTAGTAGCCTTTTCTTAAGTTGGACTGCAACGTAACTCATTGTTGTTACTGTTCTCTAATAATCAGTTGAGCAAAGGTATACATATATTGTTAGAAGTATGGTAGATTAAATATTACAAATTAGATTTTTTTAAAGTAATTTTTCGTGTAGCGTTTTTGAGACTGCAATTCAAACAGTGTAGTTCTGTATATATATTCGTAGATTATAAAAAAAACACAAATTATGCATAAGTATTTTACCCAATGCTTTAATAGAGTCTTCACTATTTATTCAAATTCAAATTCAAACTCTTTATTTCAATTTAGGTCATGAAATGATACATAAGAACGTCAAATATTCAGTTAAAAAAATATATTCAGTCGATAGCAGAGAGAGAGAGAGAGAAAGCATTTGCCAGAATTCCATTTTTACCTCCACAGGTCTACATTTATGGCTTAAAAGTTTTCCATTATACTTTTCCAACTTATCATGCGTACCATGAATCATCCTGTGCGTGTTTTCCCGGAAAACTCAGGGGAACGCAGCGAGATTAACGACTAGGGGTCTCCCCACACCTCCCGTGCCAAACTTTTATTACAATTTAACGCGAGAATAAACGGACATTGACACTACTTTTTTTTGGATTAAATTGTCTGGGCAATTGAGGAAGTAGAGTGGATTTAGTTAAATCATGGTATAAAAAATATGTACCAAGTGTGACTGTGTACCTTGGTTCTGTTAGCTCTCCTAGAAATATAGTAAGAAATATTTCAAGTGCTTAAAAGTAGGCCTAAGTTGTACCAAATCTTTAAAAGGGACAGAACCATTATTATGACGCAAAACCCCCCTTATTTAGAGCACTTGCGTGTGAAAACTTATCTTGACCTTTTCCAAGCTACGAAGCTGGTTCAAGGGTAGTTCTAGGCACACAATTCACTGAAATTAGACCGCAAAATCACAGAAAAAACCTGACTTGTTTCTAGGCTTGGTTACATAAAGGTAAGGGGTCAGACGACGCCCATATTATATTTCGAAGTGGTGTAGTTAGACTATAGCTTTTATATCTTACGTAGGTATGTGTATTAGGGTTAAGGTTCGCGTGGGGTATTGTTTTGAACGAAGCCGATTTTTCCAGGAACCCTCGAGGTTATGTCTAGGGGAGGGCCATTCGACCCCGCTTACCCTCGTGTCTGCATCGATCATCCATCTATCTATATACATTCGGGTAAAGTAAACAGACCTTTATATTCATGAAGTTTAAAAGTTCATTTTCATTGGAAGCGTACTGCAATTTTAGTTATCTAGATATTCAGTGTTCGAGCACTTTGAAAACATAGTCTGTTAAAGTAACTTTCTTGCAGACGAAAATGTTTATGTGGTTGTTACTTTGGTCGTTCCGTATATTGGATCATTACACATTATTTTGCCAGACTGTATTAACTTATATGAGCTTAAATTGAGCTATTTGGTAGAATATTAGCTATTATTATAGTATTATATTATATTATTATTAGCTATATATTATATATAGGAGCTATTTTGAAGTCACCTTTGATGATCTAAAGTTGGGTATGAGTAGTTTATGACATTTGTTTTTTCCTTATGCTTATTCACCAAAGAGGAGCACACTTTCATTTCATGTACATACCTACTAAGAACATCAACCCAGTAAGAAAGAAGTCAACGACATCGAAGAATTTACAAAAATCTGTCAACAATCCTATGGTCTTTCCTATCTGTAGACGATCATGCGATGCGTTCTCAAGACAAAATTACAAGTCATCTTATAACTTTGAAAGTTTTAAGGGTCGATTTCAATAAGGATTAAACTTCTTGACATAAACCGATTATACATTCCGAGCGGGCGTTATTAGAAGCAGAGCCTCGCTGATGTGACAGCGCGATGCCGTCAGGTCACGTCACGCACAAGACCAAATCGCACAAACTCGTACTTATGACAATGCGGTAGAGTTTTAAATTCAATGCACTCGAGTTAACTTATATTCTTGTCCGGAGAGCGAGGGAGCTTCGGGTTGCGTGCCTCAATTAATGTCATTTACCTCCCTTATGGGTTTAGACATTTTTGACTGCTGACGTGTCGTATAGGTGTTGAAAAAAACGTATCATTCTACAGTCGTATATGACTTTCTGGAATATGTAACAAAGAGTTGTCAAGTAGTTAACATTTTACAACTTGTTAAGTTTTGTGTTAATACTATTTTTGAAAAGTTTTGTGTTGAAATTAACGTTTCACACATACTCACCGATCGAGAAAACTATCGCGCATCGACAAACAACATAATTCCGATACCGATACACAAGTGAAACCAGTGTTTATTTCTTAGTAAAAGGAAAACCAGTAGCCTGAGCGCTCCATAGAAAGCACGTAGAGTCCAAAGTGAAAAGGGTGCAAACGAAATGAAAAACTAAATGGCTGAGTATGAGCTGGCAAATGCACCACAACAAACAATATTCACGTCGGTAGTGTATCGTGTGACGTGTCTCACTTTCAACGTCGCGAGTGTTGTGTCCCCATGAATAAGGAATAAGAGTTTCCTCTCTGCAAACAACAAATCGCGCCATTCCGTACTGAACGCGAAGTTGGATCCGCGCCAACTTTTCCTTGCAATTTTACAGCCGGTTCGATACTCGGACGTTTTGCAAGCGACATACTAGACGAAGATGGCAATAACTTATCAGTTTTATTACTTTCAGACGTTGATGTGATTTACATGACTTTCATACAGTCAACGCTTCTTCCGCGGGACAATCTTTGATGTTGGCTGTTTAATTGCCCTTTCATTACCGTCTTAATGCGACTCCATTTAACTCTTGACGAGTGTTTAAGTTAAGCACTTTATGATCTTAATATAACACGTATTACCAAAATTCAAACATTGTAAAAACGTAGAGAAAACAGAGCTGTCACATGCGACCCAGTTTTTTGTCAGAAAAGCCGCAAAATGTGGCGTTATTTGGAGCAACGCTTAATTAATCCACATACCTATTGTCTCAGTACAAATTTCACTGAAAATATTTTAAGGGGTACGTGGAATCTTGTTAAGAAATTTTGAAGTCACCTTTGGTGATTTTGAATGACTGATAAAGAGCAAGGTATTGTCTTGTCAAAGCAAAGCTAGAGGCTTGCTAGAGCATGAAAACAATGCGGCGTAAATAACCTCGTTATTAGCTGGGTAGATGGCAATTATCTCGTAAAATGTGCAAATAATGAACTAAACTCTCCGTAATGGTGGTCTATGAGCTAATTTCCTATCTAAATTGGCCTTTGAGACATAAAAAATGGTTTAGATCCCAGCAACGGAACGTAAGTACGTATCGCACTTACAGACGCATCTAAAAATACGAAAGAATTCGATTCCGCTGCGCTGCCGATAGAAACCAGACCAAGCGTTAAATGCTTGACAGCTGTTATTGGGTGCAAAGATTCACAATTGGAATTTTGATAGAGCAAAGTATTGCAGGTTTTTTACAATTTATCTGAATTGGCAAGCGGAACATGTTGTGTTTTTATTTCACTACAAGAATATCTAAAGCTATTATTCATAGTCTCGTTGGTGTCAGATAAGAAATGACTGGCTGTCGGGAAGTTACATTGTCTTGTCTTCGACAGAATATGCTTGTGTGTCAAGTTGGCTCAAGTGGCTCTGAAAAAAATGACCATAAACAGTAATCTGTTTTATCTTTACAATTAAAAAAACCGGTTAAGTGCGTGTCGGACCCGCGCACTGAGGGTTCCGTGCCACCCTTAACTGAATTCAGGGTCCACTTACTTTCACTTAACGAAAACATCACAATATATTGCGACAGCAAAAATAACTTTGTTTTTCATAGTGCTTGTATGAAAGACAAAGTTATATTTGCGGTTGATAAAAATGTGCAATATCTCAAAAACTACTAGTTCGATCTCCTTCAAACCAATTTTCGTTGCAAGTTTTTGTTGAGATCTACATCATATATTTTTTTCAAATTTTTCACTTTCTTAGTTCAAAAGTTAGATGGGGGGGGACGCCCATTTTACCACTTTGGAAGCGTCTATATCTCAAACCTTACACTTTTAGAAAAAATGGTTTTAGAAACCTCAACATCATTTTAAAAGACCTATCCATAGACACCCCACACGCATAGGTTTGAGTAAAAAAATATTTTAGGTTTTAGTTTCATGTATGAGAGCCCCTCCTTAAATATTATTTTTTCTTACTTTTTGCATCTGAATCGGAAAGCGGTAAACAAAATACACCTACCTACCAAGTTTCAGCTATGTGATGCTTATAGTTTCAGATTAAAGTGGCTGTGACATACGGACGGACAGACAGACAGACAGACTTGACGAAACTATAAGGGTTCCGTTTTTTGCCATTCGGCAACGGAACCCTAAAAAGGTAACCTTGATTATTAATTGTGTCAAGGTCATTATCAAAGACACTGACCATAAAATTAGTTGTTTCCTTAAATGTAGGATTGCGGGAGGTAAATTAATATTCATAACTCTTAACAAAGAGGTTGTCTGACATTCCATGTAGGTTGTCTGATTATTCTTTTACACATGACAATAATATGTTTATTCGCAGGTGCCAACACTCCAATGTGTCACCACCCAACAACTTATTATGATACATGTTTATTTTAAAGCAAGTTTTATAATGAGCGTCTAAGAAGACAAGTCTTAAAAATATCTTCATTAAGTCAGTTTTAGAAATTCGAGCACCTAATTAGTCACACTCGTGTTTTCGGATGTTATTTATTTTAATTTCAAGAAGAAACACGTGTTACCCTATTATATTTACATATGATAAACGTATGTATGATGTGTATTTAACTTTTTTAAATCAGAGGAGGAAATTCATGAATGAAACAGATAAAAAACAAATATTTTTTTGTAAAGCATCAATGTCGACAGACTTATCTTGATGGTTGAAAAATATCAGTTTTCTTAAGGATTAAATGTTGTTATTTTTTGCGGTTCTGATCGCATAGGTCGAGTGTCATAATGTCATTCCGTCGGCCATTCAAAGGCGCACAATATACTCGTGGGAAGGTTCTCATCTATTGTAAGAGGTATTTTAAACCTATCGCTTCAGACGTCTATCGGTGTTATCATAACAATTAATCACATAATTTCTTTTTCAGTCAGGTTAAGTGGCGTGACTATTTAGAAATATTATGAGTCCATTTTTACCAACCGAGAAAATGTTGTGCTACATTTGGTTTATATTTCGATCCAAAGCACCTGCAGCAAGTACTTTATTAATTGGCATAATTTTTTAATAGCAGTTTTTGAAATGCTAACAGAGCTATTGAAATGCTAACAGAGCTATATTAATCATAGTTGAAACAGATTGGACCAGTCTTGACGGAGGCGTCACATTTTTATGGTAGGAGCCGTACAAGGTGTTCTGAATCATCCTAAATGAGATCACTGTTGTAATCCAGCCCAAATAGATACACCAAGCACCAAAGAATTACTGACAAAATTTCACAAAAAACTGTGACCTTTTGTTTCACCTTTCCTTTTGTGTTTTTGTTTTGTTTTCTTTGTTAATTTTATGTGAATTAATTAAGAATATCTTATACTAATGTCACCGTGAATTCTTTGTTTGTTATTAATTTTTGTTTTCACATAATATATATATGCGTACTACGTGAAAGTTTGCTTGAAGAAAATTTATAAATTCCCTAATAGTAGGCGACCCTTGGCTCTTACGAATAAAGTTTCAGCGTGAAAAATGTAATGAAGGATATATAGTTATCAGAGAAAATCAAGTCTTCTTTAACAAAATTCCATTGAAAATTTAGTTATAGTTAGATGTTGAGAGATATACTTAGTTAGTAATGGACAGATAAAGTTATAGGATACTAATTAGGATATTATGAAACAGACCGTAAGAAAGAAAGATATATTCTAAGCTTTAGGTACCGTTACTGGTAAATTAAAGGAAAACAACATTTGAAGTAGTGGCAGCTGCAGACCTACTTATGCCAAAACTTCAACCTGTGAATGAAAATCCGTATAGCAAACCTAATTTATCTTCCATTGTTTGCAAAAGGTATCGTGTTATGCGTGTACAAAATCCATCCTCACGTTTTTATCAATTTCACCCAGTTAAATCTTGTTGAAATTATTTTATCCTGATTATATAATCAGCTCTCTGAGAGGCGATAAATTAACATTTTTGGCACAAAAAATATTTTTAATATGTTTTTATTATTGTGAATCTCCTCGCTTGGGGGGATTTATACCTAAAATTATTAAGGTAAATATAAAAAAAAACAAAATTGTATAAAATAAAGAGTGAGTCTTCCATTACCCCTAATAAAGTCGAGAAAACTCTACATCAGATCTGTGAGAAATAAGATTTTTTCTGAATCTGAGAATATGAACACCTAGAAGCCTAGTCCTGGCTCGTAAATGGCGCATTTCAATAGTAGCCCATTTGGCAACTATTTGACATTGAGCCCTTAGTGCTCAAGGACACGCAGTACGAGTAACAGCTCCCGAATTTTCGATAATAATGACGGTTTGTGCAGTCAATGGTTGCCACAACAGATCTTAAAAACACAACAAAACCCTAAGCAATGCATACCACGTGTAATTTGTCAAATTAAGCTTGATTTTATACATGTAATACTTAAAACAAGATTGTTTAATTTATCAATGAAAATTTGCTTAAGTGTTGTCAGTATAGGTGGAATTTAAAAAACTACCATTCCTTTTTAATAAAGTTTTATTCACTATGTTTGCGATAGTTTTATGGTTTAAACTTTATTGCTGTCATTTTTAACAATTATAACTAGAGATCGGATAATCAGATGTATATTTATTTACCCTTAGTTGAGGTGTTTGTTAGCTATTATAGAATGCAATTTTGAATCAAAGAAAATCTTGGAATTGCGTAATTGACAAATTTATTTTTTATAGAATAAAATCGGGAATAGGTATATTTTCGTATTTTTCTACGATTTACAATATTACGCACTTTTTTTTGTCTATGGCTTACCGCCAATGTGAACAAAATTGTTACTTAAGTGATCCTAACGCCATCTAGTGAGAGCTATAAAGTGATGGGAAAAAGAAAACTACTCATGGTTTCGAATGTTTGTGTCGGGTATAAGTGCTCCTTGTGAGTCTTTATAAAAAAAGCCGGAATCAGCGGCTTAACGTGCCTTCCGAAGCACGGAGATGCTCGGGATATAAGTCACCTATATGGTCGGAATGGTCCATCCAAACACCGACCGCGCCGTAAGTTGCTTAACTTCGGTATTACTACCAAAGCGCTGCCACCACTGTGCTACGACACCCCAAGTGAGTAAGTGAGTCTTTATACAGAAATAAATGTTTTTTTAATAAACATGGTGTAAAAAAAGTATGAGCCAAATTCAAGGGGGTGGTTGTCAATCGAGTTTAGAACACGGGAAAAATAATAAAAAAAATTTAAGAAAAGAAAAAATAATAATTAAACGAGTATTTCTATTACTACAGAGAAATACTCCACAAAAATACATTATTTATTAGGGGTCCATCCTAATAAATAGTGTTTTTTTAAATGATTATTTAAAAATACCATATGTATGATGATTGTCAATCCAACCAAACTAGCAGCCGCGCGCTCTATCTTACGCTACGGCACACAGTTCACTATTTAGTTTTATATAGGTAGGGTTTGTTTACGGCTTGAACTGGACTTCTATATTCCCTTTGTACTTCACGGGCCCAGGACCGTCAAAAAACCCAAAATTTGATTAGACCAGTGCAAAATTGAGCATGTAGGTACCTTGGCTTACTTAAAAATTGGAATCAACTACTTACAATAAATCACGAATATAAATAATCAACTGTAGTAACCGTGTGTAGTAACAACCTACACTGGGCGCATGTAATTAATCGAAGTCATGTCAATTTTGTATTGCTCTGACCACTTTTGATCGGCTAGGCTTTCCGTAATCCACACTATTTTCAGACTACCAACGCACCGTTTTATGCACACTCATGTCAGCTTCGTCATGTCACTCTGACCATCTAATGGTAGGTTCTCAATATCTGAGAACCTGCGTCTACGATCCATTGCTACGCGCACGCATCCCGAGACAACCGTAAAAAAATAATGCACTTGACCTACTGACCGCTATTACTATGAGTTAATACTCGTTATTTGAAAATACACGTTATCAATGTGCGAAAGTGACAGATAGTGCGGCTACCTTAGTTTTGTAGCTTTTTATGAATAACGTGCGCGCAATCTTAGATGTTTTCGAGTATGATTTTGTACGGTGCTGCTTGATTTGATTTTAATCAATTAGTATTATTGTAAATAGCAGAATCATTACTTAAAAGGACGCCTGATGGGATTGGTGGATCGTCAACTGTTCTGTAGCAATTTAATGCAAATTAAAATTGTATGTAGAAAAAAGAGCTAGATTTTTAAAAATATTTTTCCTGTATTCTAGACTCCACTTTTAACCACCCCTTTGAATTTGGCTTGTACTTTTTTTACACCCTGTATATCAGCAATTTGTTGGTGGCCTTATTAGGATTTTTTTTATAGTTCGCTCTATTCTACTAATCAAGCTCTTACATATGACACTCATGTTGAGGTAGTAGTGATAAAATAATTATGGAATCCGCCATTTTGTAGCGGTGGCAATCTTAGATTAACAATCAGAACTATACGGTGTATTTTTAAATCCATACATCAAACAGAAAAGAGTAAAATAAAGGGGAAATTAAACCATTGAATAAAATAAAAAGCCTACGTTCGTTATTTCTTTATACATAGGTTCCCTAATATTTCAATTTTCTACCATTTAGTAGAAATGAGATTTTCTGACAATATTATTCCTTTACTAGTGTGCGTGACAGGGATATTGTTTACGCACACGTAGCTACAAAATGTGCGCGCTTTTGACAACGATCTTTGTTAGGAACCCTCCTTCTAGGTGTTTATATTCTCAGTTCTGAATCATCTCGTTTCCACGAATTGAGATCCTTCTTCGTAGGTAGCCAATAAAGGTAGTTAAAATGTACAATGTATAGTACTTAGTCCTAATGAGTGTCCTGAAAACTTTAATTAGCCGAGCGGGGCTGTGTCCCTCGGCTTGTTGGCTCAACCGCCACCACTAATTACCTCGCGTGTACCACGGAAACGATAAATGGATTTCATTATTATGTCAACATTTTTATATTACATTTAACCACAGTTAATTAATGCTCACGAGGAGTATAAAACGAGACTAAACTGAAAAATATTATCAGCGTCTATAACCTGAAAATCGCTTACCGTGAAAAATCATAAATTTTAAGAAGTTGCGTCATATGCGTAACCAGAGTTTCCCATATGATGATGAGGAAATTGATTGGCATTAAAGATGAAGATAACATGGTACTTGCGTTTTAATTATGACATTGATTATATCTTAAATTATCCAATAGTCGCCTGATTGCATTCAAATTTTACTTGGCAAGTAAAACATTTCTTTATGTAGGTCGAATATTTTCATGTGATTGCAACCGCATCGCTGCAATGGTAATCAGCATTAATGACGTCGCGTGCTCACAAACACGAAACAATAGACGTGCATTAAAATAAAATTATCTGATTCAAATTCTGTATACATAGTTGCTGCTACACGCACTGGACCATAATGGGCATGTCATTTTCTGTGGTGATACATAAATAAACATTGTACAGTGACGTAGACCAATGGGAAAGGAAATCATCTTAGAGCATGAAATTAAAAAAAAAACGTTCTTACAATATTCATTCTTGTCTAAAGTAAATTACTTGTAGGTAACCAAATCAATATTGTCTTCATGAATCTTAAGCCTCGTAATATCTTTTCACTTTAATAATATACTCAAAAATTCCTTTCTCTACCAATCACATTAGAAATGTGTAAAAGATAAAAAATACTTATTTTTACCAATTAAATTAGGCGTTATAAAAGTGAAAGCTTCCCGGGTTACTTAACAACGGAAGTTTTGCCTTTCTTGCCTGTTAGGTAATATTTTGTAAACTCTTGAATTGATCTTTGATTTGGCGAATTGAACATTTATAATACCAGCAGACATCGATAATTACAGGCTTGTAATATTTTAGAAAGTATGTAGCTGTCACTCCATGTAATCCTGTCTACAAACGTAGTAACAACTCAATAAAATATGCAAATAATGTTTCAAAGCCAGCTATGCGGGAAACATTTGTTATATGACCACCATAAGAAGTTAAAAAGCTGTAAGATTACGTTAAGTGACCATCAGACATGCAAACTAACTATTATGTAAGCAAGTTATTACTAGCTATTATTGCTGTACGATTTGGCTTTATTAGACTGAAAAACAAAACATTTACTGTAAAATGTTCGTGCTCTCGTCGAAAAAGGGTTCGGAAACGACTGAGTAGGCGTATTTTTATTCCTCATCGCTTTTTTGTTTCGAATGCTCACGAGTTTTAAAACCAAACCTCTACCACAAGTTTGAATGGTAAAGCATAAAAACCAAGCGACCGTGAGCGCTAGCGAAATTGGACCACTCTGCCTCTAGACTAGACTCATCAATTTGGATGTTTGCCTCAGAAATTCTAGTTAACACAGGAATGTTACATGTATTGTTACCCTCTTAATTAGAATATGGTATGGCTTGCTAACAATTGGTGGTATTGTTTTCTTGCGATATATTTAGATGCTTCACTCACATTCAATTAGTAACTCATTTAAGCGAACAAGAAGACGTAGTTATCAAGTTATATGTTAGTTTCATTATATTACCTCGTAGTCTTCCTCTATAGGTCTCGTTCAATCACAAACTATTTGCACATCGTCTTTCGGCGATGTTCCTTCCATCATAAGTTTATGTGATGTCAACTTTCCATAGGATCTTATCGGAGATGTCACTACTACTGCTGTTAGACGGATAATCGATTATGGCATTACTACTACAATAGATTACTACAACACTAGCGTAAGTAAAGCACTAAAGCTGTCATATTGATCGTGTTTGACATTAAGATCTGTGTTAAGGTAAAATCGATATTGGGTCTGGAAACGAAAAGAGAAAGATGGTACAAGTATTTGTTTACTTAATTATCGTCACAGGTTGAAGCTGCCGCTTGGGCCCTTACTGAGAGAAATTATTGAAAATGCGATTCTGTTATTGATACCCATTGTTTCAAGTGTCAAAGAGCGCTACTATTTCGAAAGACTTAATATTCGTAGTAACGAAATTATTTTTTCAACATTATCTTGTGCATATTTTTCTTCATATTTTTGAGTGATGATTGTAAAATGATTCTTGTAACTACTTGGCTTCGTGCCTCAAGCCTGCAGTATTATTAGAGCATCAACGAGTGCCAAGGTTGAGAGACTGGTATTAATAACCGTTAGACAACAAAGCGTTCCGTCGCGAAAGGTCATTTTTGGTGTCAATTGCAATATTGATTGGAAAATGCAACTGTGACAATTGGAGGCCACTCACCATTGTTTTGAAAATTCAACTATTGATTCACCTTAAAATATCTAACATTCAATGTCAATGCGGAAATGCAGGATTGTTACACAGAAAAACAGTTCAAGGAATTAAGTTGCCAGAGCATAACATAATTAGAAGAATGATAATTGCGTGCGGTCTATGAGTTGCGCTATCCAGATCAACCAAAAAAATAAAGACCAATTAGCCCAAGCTTGACGTTTAGCACTAACTTTACAGTCTTCCTTAAACCATCAATTGTAATTTCGTTCTTATGGTCTACCTCATAATGCTGTAAATAGTGTGATCGTTGCCGATCGTACCATTCTCGGTAGCGATTACATAGAGAGAGCTAAGTATCTCGTATGGTAGTATAAGGGGAGACAGGTGATAGTATGGTTCCACCTTTCGAAGAAATATCGGCGCTATGTGAAGATAAAAAGTTATCTGTACTACTTTCTAGTGTTAATGTTATATTCACTTGAAATTCTGCCTCATTCGCTACTTCAACTAAAGTTTATTTATCTTTTTTTTTCATTTTCTCATCATTAAAATATTAATTTGCAATAAATTTAACAATATCTAAGCATAGGCACTACTTTTTTGGCGGTTACAGTCAAAGTTCTTGCTGCACCGGTGCTAAATTATATTGGATTTGTTTTTTTTTTTATTAAATTGATATTAATTTTTTCACTAAAAATATTTGAGTAGCGCAAGCATATTTGCGTTTATATTCTTTAGCACCTAACAATTGAGCAGAGAAAGTACGGGATCTTTTCTTCTGTAGAGTTAAAAAGCATTTTGTAGGTTACAAAAAACAAGTTTTTCTGTTCGCAAAAACTGTGAGATTTGTTGACTAACAGCAGTAAAAATTTTACCTAGCAATGCCCTCAATTTTAGTCAGGAAAAGCAATTTCTATTCTATGTTTTGGTATTTTGCTTTTTTGCATAGTAAGTAAAGTGATGATGAGATGAATTTGTTTATATTCAAATTAGTTGTGATCATCACAATCATGCTAACGAACGTAACTGTAGTAAAGTAAGTAGTGTTCTAATGATTTACATCATTAAATCATTACAGCAGTGTAATAAAATATTTTTAAGCTTCGGCTTCGTCCTCAGACCCGAAAAGGCACTCCATGAAACCACAGTAGCATAGAGGTAGAAAGAAACAAATATTTTTCTGGTAAAGAAAGTAGATATTGAAGTTTAAAACTACTGCGAACTCTCGGAAAAACAACAAAATTGCTGTTCCAAGCAAAAATTGTTTTCAATACAACGTCTGTGGCAACCATAAATACTGAGTTTACGGTTTTTACGGCGTCTGCGCCTCTCTCGTAGCGAATTTAGCCGGGTATAAATGGCATTTAACGTCAGCTTTTCTCAAAAATATCATGTTTTATGACTGGGCTTCCTCCTTCGCAATTAACAGAGTTATCTTTAAAATAAATTAAAGTCGGTAAAAATATAGTCGTATTACTGAGTCTTCTACATTGCAATAAAGAGTATTTAAACCAATTCAACTTGTTAAATGCATAAATTATTGCCCTTCTGTGTGTGTACGAGCATATGGGTGGTTCAGAAGAGTTTTACATAATACAGTCGTTGTTTGGTGTTAGCCAGTCAGTTCCGTATGTAATTCTTTTTGTTTTTATTCGGCTTTCGCTGAACACAATGGTCGGGCTCCAACACCCACAGTCGAAAGCGCTTCTCTACGCGATAACGTTAAACTGTGACATTGGCGAAAGTCGTTCTTTTGTGTGCCCAATTTTTACTCCTTGGTCAATATTAGGCGAAGGCATAGGCGAAGTTATGCCAAAACACGTCCGACCCTCTTTGTTTTTCGCTCGTAAAGCATTTCGTAAATTGCCTTTCTGTTGGTCTTGTATATTAAATCGATGACTTTGACTGCTGAATTGTACGTGATATAAAAAAAAATGTTACGACATAATAAATGGTCGTGTCTTTGCGCGATGTATTGTTCAAGAATAGTGTGTTTTGTAGTTTCATTGTCAAAAAGTGCCTCCGTGTGGGCCGAACAATAGTGTGTCGATCATTAGCAGCGCCAGTAATGTGCGGGGGCTCGAAGTAGGGACGAACGGGCCATGGGACGTCAAACTAAACATCAATGTATCTTATGTATTGGATTTAAAGGTTACTTTCCAACAAAACTGTATAGTCTGAAGTGCTGGCGAATGTACATACTCAGCTTTTTAGATACAAAAGGGTACCTCACTGTAATAAGATCTAGGTATCCATATCGAGGTGGAGTAGTCACGTACTTCAGACTCTCAGACACACATTGCTTAATACAACGCTTTATCACACTATGTTTACAAGTTTGTGACAGCAGCTGAAATTTTTCATGTTGTATAATTAATGATACTGGATGATAGCTTGCTTGTTAGTTGGGGTAACTAGGTCGCGGTTAACCTCATTTAAGTGGGACTTTATAAAGGAAGGAAAATGAATATTCTACTCGTGGAATGTAAAGTTACAGTAAAGTACATATTACGTAGGTACAGTTCGTTTATTTATTCAATAAAGTGTGTTATGTCTGGCCCATTATTTATACAAACATCTGGCAACACAAGCGTTGTATAATGAGCTTGTCATTTTGTGAGGGCATCGCGTGCGCATCAATACGCCCCATTCATCGCGCCACCCGCATGGACCCCTTAGGTTGCGTTACACCAGCATAAAGTTAAAGTTATTGGTTATAGCTAATAGTTAATGCGTTGCATAAATATTTTATATCACCAATAAAATGTTAACAAAACAAGAACATATATGGCTTTGCAGTCTTATTAGATTTCATGTAACCCTACAAGCTCTAATTCACAAGCTCTACCATAAATAAGTCGTTTCCGCTTTTGTATAAACACGTGCAAATTAAAGTTACAAATTATATTATAATGGTCAAAGTTACGGTTATCTCAGTGCCGGCTTACTCTTAATTTATTACATTTCGAATTACCAACAATGCAGTATAACTTGTCTCAAGACAAAACAAACGCAGCTTGTATCGATACTATCGCGATTTCTTTCCGGTCTTCTCTGATAATATCTGTAAACCTATCATTGAGGACTTGTATTGTGCACGTTACACTGACTGAATGGTCCATTAAGAAGATATTATTTAAGCAAGAAATTGTTATCATAACTTGAAACGATAATAAAAACTGAAATCCAAAACATGTGATAATGAGCTGGGAAGCAGAATAAATACATTTTATGACTTGACTAAAACAAAGGAATTACTTTGAACGCTATTCGTAATTCTGAATTACGTGATTTCCTACTCAGCTAGACTGAGATAAGCCGCAAACTGCGGGCGGTAGATTTTAAAATTCGCATTTGCATTAATTAGTTCTTGTGCTGGTACCTAAGTAGCTTCTTTAGTGAGCCTTTTCATGGTTCATGCTTCAGCTCACAATGGTCGTGCTAGCGTCATGAGTTTCCTCAGGACAATTTAAGCTTTACGACTATTAATTTAAATGTCAGGTTGGTCTGCGTCTATGTGTCTATGAGAGGTGTTCCCGAGGTGAGCAAGTGGGACATAAAGGAGAGTGTCCTTGAGAGGAGTAGCTCCCGAGGACGTCATGTGCGCAGTTTCCATCACAGTCGGCATCGTGAGGTCGAATGTTAATTACGAAAATTAAGTGGTGTTGAGGACTAGTTCAGTTTTAACAAGGTTTTCTTGCTGAATCTTGTGGTGAGTTTCAGTTTTGCCATGTTGTAATGTTAATCACCTTTAGCCAGAAAAAATATATTTGTGCCTCAACAAATAAGCGAATTCAGATTTACGAGCTACAACTAATCGTAAAGACCTTTTTCTACTGAATCATAATTACTTCCCCACATCAGAAGTCACGCAATACTACCCACCTGTGTTCGACATAATTTATACACGTCTATTACTACTGAAGTGACTAATTAATAAACAAATTCTCTTATAGTTGTGTAATGTGCCCAAAAGACATAATTGGTTGCGCAACTAATCGGACGAGTGGTGATATAATAACATGCGCAGGCGATCGTATACCATAGTTCTGACATTATCAATGCCAAATGCATTCAGATTAACACGATTGACATTTCTATCGATTATGCAACGCAAGCTTTCTATTCAGTGAGTTATTATACCATCATAGTTTATGCATTAGCATACTGGTCAGGCTTGAAGGACCACTTTATGATAACCAAATCTAACCAAAAACTATTCATTAAGTAGAGATTAAGAATACATTTTCTTTAATTTGGTGAGATTGCGATTTTTTAATCTAATTTATATGTCTTTTATTTTTTCAGGTAAGTTCGCGATGAAACTAAATCCATATGCCACTAACTTCGAGAATGGTTTGTAAGTAGTTTAGACAATTTTGTTGTTTAACGTTTTGTACGAAGATAGGTCTACCAAGGACCACATCAATCAATAGACAGATTACTATTCCTGAAATTCACCTCTTGAAAAGATGACTGTCCATTTTTTTAAATTATTTGTAGTTAAATAGAAGAAATGGCTACTACTGCCACTTCGTCACACACTACTGACTTGTTTCAAAGGAGAAGCTAATTGTGGCTTGGCTCGATTTTCTGTACGTAAATTTTTATGACATTCTTAATTGCCGCAATTTGTCTTTGCCATTTCACAACATGCAATACCCAAAATAAAAACAAAAACTAAAGGCATAGGTACCATCTGCCTCCATATTATTGTAGTAATGGTTTGTGAAACTGTTTGTGGGCGTACCTATATCGATACGCAAACATAAGCAAGGTTAAGAAACTTCTTTAATTTATTTATCATAACCATTGGTGTTATTAATAAACATTATGTAAACAATTAAACGATCTCATTGTTCATACGTAATCTGTATCGTGACAATTTAAATCAATAGGTTTCGAGCTCACCATGCGTAATGGAATGAAAACCATGATGAGATACGAGATAAGCATAATGATTGCAGCATTAGATTACGTAAAGATTTTTAATCAAACGAAGATAGTCCATGTACCTATTTCTTAACTAAGATAAAGAAGGCCTTTTCAATGAGATAAATTCTCGACACACTTGTGCAATGTGCATGAAGTGTGAACAAATATTGCATGACTTTGAAAAACGCATTTTTAGTAATCAAAGAAAATTCTTAATGTGTATTGAAAAAATTGTCTTTTCAAATATTATTTTAGAATGTAGAGTTCTAAACAGTATTTAGACTTTGCGACTAAACGCTGCAGCACAACCGGAGTTTCTATCAAAGCTCAATATATCCATACTTACTACTCCGAATCGGTTATGATTATGCATTGTTATTTGTTAGTAGCCGAAAAAAATATAAGTTTTGCTCTAACGTTGAAAAATACTTGAAGATTGATTACCAAAACGCCTTTGTTACCTTGAACGCTTCGAAATGTTATTTTCTTCCTTCCGATATTTCTTGAAGAATGAGCCAAGACATTGAAATAACATTTGGGTAAGATATATTTTTACAGAATTTATATTATTTACTTTGCTAGTTACCCAAAATTTGGGAATTCACCGTTTGCTTATGTTAACTACTCTATCAATGTTTGACTGGAACATTACTGCCATTAAAATAAAAAAGAGCTTTACATGTAGCTCCTGTAGGTAGGCATAGGCATTATTTTCATAACATCGAAATCCACAGTAGTTTACCACAGTGTATACTAACCTTGATAAGGTGGTGATTTACCATATTACTATGCTAATCCAATTCACGATAATCCCATTGGATATTCCTAGTGTAGGAATAAAATTGCAGGCGTTCGCGCATGAAATATGGCTCGTATTAAAATATTCATAATATTGCTATGTGTTGGGCATCTCGAACGGTCAGTTTATTGGGTAGGCGGAGTTTATTGTACTTGTGCCCACGTGTGGTGTAGTCATACTTATAGGCAATAACACTTTCACGTACTTTCTTGAGCTGAGAATACATATTGATTCGATTACTTTAGATACAATTTACCAAAAAATATCATCTGAACATTTATATCTTCGGAGATCAATCACAGTAGTCACTATCTACCTACTTTACAATAAGCCTTTGCTCACTTGTTTAAAATTCTGTATTTCAGGATTTCAAAATGAAGTACGATCATTGTACTAAGCCCTTTGAACTTTTGCATAAAGTTAAATCTCTCTTCTGCTTAGGTTTTTTTTCCTTGCCTTCAGCTTTATTATTGGTGAGAAAAGCTACCATAATATCACAACCATTAAATGTCTATTCAAATCACAAAATGTATCAAAATTTATATGGTCATCGAAAACTTTGATGCGTAGGACTCGTTGAATTCTGGCCATTCAAATATTTTAAGTGAAACTCAACCGAAATGAGAACGAGATATCATGTTTGCGACATCACTCTGATGTTTTGAATCAGTGGGTCAGGTCAATTGCAATCGATGATATTTCATATTTGTTATGGTATTTGAAATGCTGTTATATACTCGTAGCTTGTAAACGTGCTTCCAAAGCACAGATAATTAATGGAAGGTTGCCATTATAAAGAATCAAATGGTTTAACACTATCAAAAAAACAATTTAATATTACACCCATCTTTTAGCCCGTACTTTAACGGCTTTAACCTAACAAGTAATTTAATGTACACAGGACTTACAATCCTTCCTTACATAAATCAGCTTGTATCAGATCAGGAAACAACCTAGCCTAACCTTTAGTTTCTGTTAACATAAGGTTCTTCCTCCACAGTTAAAACAAAACAATGCTAATTTATAGTCTGCATACAATAGATTAGCTTTCACATGCTACAATAAAGGATAATTGGCTCCAATTCATTTTATTTGCAGTACAACAAATAGTAAAAGTCAATGGTCTGATCCGCCTACGTCTGCGTCTATAAATGGAGATCCTGGCGCAGTCACTTGCGACGATTGTATGTACATGTGCTATCATCGGGATCCAGCTAATAGTCTTTTCACACTACAGACACACTGCACAACCCGGACCATATTCTTAGAAATTGCATAACCATTACACGCAAGTCCAAATAACGCAGTCGTTTCGTCGCCTCAACGGCAAAGTCAAACGCGTTGATGCTAAAATGAACAACCTATTTGGCTCTATCTATCGTATAATTTAAAATGAAAACGAAACAGGAATGTTTCTGTAACCGACTATTGTGTAGCTTCGTTCCGGGATAAAAATATACAGCATAAATAGTGTTGTTATGTTTAATCCCGTCCAAACAAACTGGTATTTCTACCGCATTGCGTTGACTCGCCCATCCATGCCTTAATGTATAGGTTATGTCTATACAGAAGTTATTCTGACATTGTTTTCGTCCCAATCATGTGGATGCGCTCTGTCAAATATCAAGGCTGTATCAATTTCAGACAACTCGTAATCTAGACAACTTGTTGAAATTGATATTTTTCTACTGCGATTATAACAAACATTTTTTGTTGTTGTATTGATGACATTTTGTTGCCAGCCTGAAAAAAATTAACCTACAATACTCCGCTGCAAATTGCAAAAAATATCAATTTATTTTTCTTCAATAGAAATTGTAGACACTGAAAAATATTATCGAAATAAATACGTAATATTTGCTTCGAATGACGATCTACATGGAAAGTTTATGCCATACTAGCTTACACAAACAATGTTACGTACTTACGTAGTAAGTTCTCCTAAGTTTCGTAGAAACTATTAGTTACAATGGACCTAATTGTATGTAGGTAACAGATTGTGACTAACTTCCACCATTTACATTGAAATGTACCAGTTGAATCGAAAGCCTATACTATTGTTCCCAAGCTGTTTATTTTGGTTTTTGTATTTTCCACGCTTACACATTAATGTAAATAAAGTTTTTCACATGAATGTGAGGATTATTAATCATGTCGTTAGCAGTAGACTTTCTGATGGATTTATTTAATCTATTTATCCATTGTTTATAATGTGTAATTAGACTTGTAGTTTCCTTAAACAATGATATATTAAATTTTAATTGTTTATTGTGTTTGTATTGTTAGTATTTATTTAAGTTTCATATGGCTTACAAGAAAAAAACATTTATGATAAATAACACTGTGAGTGTTAAAACATTCTAAGCCCAGGACAATCACTTCACTATTCGTAAATAATTGCAATTCCGTAAAAAAGAAAGCCTTTTTCATTAATACCTAAATAGTACAGTATGTACCTTGACAAGGTTGCAACCAAAAAGTATTTTAACCAGTCAATCTAGGAAAAGTACTAGGTACTAATTTGTTATTCTCCAACGCATGTTAAGAGATGTCAGGCCGAGGTCTAACGAAGTGAGGAGCCTTTTACTCGCTGCATAATAAATCTTGCTGATTTATTTCATTGACGCTGTAACAGAAGATGAAACCTACAGGAAATATAAAATCCCACAAACTTGAAAGGACGCAATCAGCCGCCTATTTATCTTGCATTGACTGTGAGTGCAATTTCTTATTAGTACAATCACAACACAATCCTCAGACATATCTTCCAATTTTCTTGCCTCACAGTAAGTCCTATAAAGGTATATTACTTGTTGAACGATATCAAATTAATGTCAAGTGTAAACTTATATTCAGGAAATAAAACTTGTTTTTGGCCATGTTCATTGGTAACGCTTCGTAGATTTAGGTGCCGTTTCGTGAATATGCTCTGGCTTTCCCGTGAATTGCATTACAAAGTCTAAATTAATAGTTATGAAACCTCAATTACTCTGAACGTGATGTTCAACCACGAATTACACCGAAAGTTGATGCAAAATGCGGTAAGCAAGATTACTCTTTAGTAATTTCTGCGGCCTACGAAAGAACGTGATGATTGATCGTAAAGAAGGATTATATGCAGGACATAAAAACATCAACGTTAACTATCCAAACCGGAGACCTGTTAAATGGGACTCATCACTTGGTGTAAACAGGTCATAAAACTTTTAGTTCAAGGCTGTTTGAGTGGAATTCCTGTGATCTTAATTTAGCTTGTTTGAGAATACCGCGCAGGTTAAACTTTTATAGATGATGAATAGCTGTTCTGTTCTATCTATTTGTTTTATCTTTTACTGTCAATGAATTAAAATTTTGAACCTTTTTTTGTTTGAAATTTAGTGAAAGCGTTCTCAGCTTGGCTGTTTAATTTCGTCTGTTAAAAGATCACTAGAGGAATTCTCATGCCATCACGCATGCCACTAGAGTTAGACTGCACTAATACAGTCTATGACATCAGCATTCAGCACATAGCATCAGGGCTCATAAAGGTAGGTCTATCGTGGCAATAGGCGCGTTAGTATAGCAGTGTCGGTCGTCATCAGGCTCCAAGCAGTAATGACGTCGTTGCGTCGGCTGGGTGTTGAGATAAGACCATGAGCATTTAGGGATGTCTCTTAGACTCGGACTAAAATTTTCGATTCTCTTGGATTTTACAGTTTTCTACATTTTTTGACTAGGGTTTAGATTCGATTATTGTAACTTATCATAAACTAGCTTTTGCCGACTGACTTCGTCCGCGTGGAATAGTGACTTCTTTCTCCCGTTTTTTACACATTTACCACTATATCTTTGCTCCTATTGGTCGAAGCGTGATGTTATATAGCCTATAGCCTTCCTCGATAACTGGACTATCCAACACAAAAAGAATTATTTAATTCGAACCAGTAGTTTCAGAGATTAGCGTGTTCAAACAAACAAACAAACAAACAAACAAACTCTTCAGCTTTATGATATTAGTATAGAAGAGACGTAGTTGGAAGTTGAAATTACTCATCTTCCGGTGTCACAGACACAGACTATTCTAAAAATGTTACACTCGTAACTATTATTAGCTTTATTTTATTTACCAATACGCAAACTAAACAAATTATCAAATAAATATCAGTTAGTACTGTCATCTGTTCATGATAAATAAGTTATAACATAGGTCTGTCAATTCAATAACGCTGTTTCTAACATCGTTCGGAGTGTTATGTATTACTTTATTAATACTGACAGCTGGTTTAACATAAATTGATAGGCATCCCTAAGTATGGCTGCTGTTGATATCTCACGCAGACTATTAGCATATCATCTCGCGTCACTACCTACTTCACGCTTTTCACAGATAGATCGGGCCTAGACGCTTTTAGTGCGGAATAAAATTTTGCCTCTGATTGTCTTATTGTTTTTGAGTTGTGTATCTACTCAAGCTTTGGATTCGAAACGAATCTGAAGTAATTTATAAAAACCGGCCAAGTGCGAGTTGGACTCGCGCACTGAGGGTTCCGTGCCAACTTTAACTGAATTAGGGATTCTTACTTCCACTTAGCCCAAATACCACAATATTTTGTTAACCGCAAATATAACTTTGTTTTTCATAGTGTTTGTATGAAAGACAAAGTTATATTTGCGGTTATTAAAAAAAAATTTTTTGGTTTTAGTTTCATGTATAGGAGACCCCCCTATAATATCATTTTTCAAATTTTTTGTACCTGAATCGGAAAGCGATAAAAAGGATACACCTACCTACCAAGTTTCAGCGGTGTGATGCTAATAGTTTCAGAATAAAGTGCATGTGACATACGGACGGACAGACAGACAGACAGACTTGACGAAACTATAAGGGTTCCGTTTTTTGCCATTCGGCTACGGAACCCTAAAAACAGTCACCTGAGTGTTAAATTCTAATTAATCAGTATCTTTAATATACGTTGAGAAGAATGAAATGTCTAGATTTTCAATTACTTTTTCTTAAAAAATCCTATCATCATAATGAAGTTCCTGGATCTATACCGTCCATCTTGATATCAGCTGATTGTCGAATACCCCTATGGTTCTCAATCGATTAACTTCAAGCCTTGTTAGACACGATATACGATGTCGATACTAATTGATTTATGACTAAATTGGAAAGTTCCGTTAAATCGCCATTCTTTTCAACAACAATTGGCAATAAAAACACTAATTGATCAATTTCTTATCGGAAGAGCTTACTTTAGAACGTTTGCAATAAAGCTCACATACATTGAAATTGGATGATTATAGGATTTGTTATTTCATCCCACATCTTCCCACTTTACTTTTAATGGAGGTCCAAAAATGGAATTTGACTTGCTTTTAAGTACGGACAACAGCACGTCAAGGTAAACACTGCGGCATCTTATACACTTGTAATAAGGGCTAGTTTACAACAAAAGTGGGTAATCTGATGTGTGTCGTCAATGCCCAAGAAGATCTCTTATTGAAACACAGTGCTTTCTACCGAACTACGATAGTATATTATCGCTATTTCCTATTTAGATATTTCAGCTAACTTATGTTCACACCATCTTCTTTCCAAACTCCTACAAAGTTTTTCACAACACTAATGTTTTCTTTTAAAGCTTTATTGTGATAGTCTTTGGATAGTTTTACAAGCAGACATCAAAGGTATTAAATAGCAGCTATCAACGCGACTCCATCGACCGGTTTAACATTTCGAATGCTATACGCCCTTTAGCCGTTCATCCATATGGAACAAGGAACGCGTCCTGTCTACTAGTGATGTGCGGTAAAATGTAAAATTAAACATTATTATTGATTATTTACATACCAGTTGTGTTACTATTCTATATGGAAAATACACACAAGCGTCTCAGACTTTATTTATGTATGAGATTCAAGCGGCTGACTCCTTGTATTAATCAATTGTTGTAAAATAGACTGGTGTTGATGCATTAAAGTACCCAATATGTTGTGAACCTCATTATTTCATATTTACTTACATAGGTACATGTCGTTCTTACGTCGAATTTTTCATCCACCTATAGAACAATAATTATTAACAGAAGTAAAACTATGGACTTAAACATCCGCTATTATACATATTTACGGGTATTCAGCTCGGTAATTTGATTAGAGTTTTTTTTGCATGGATATAATATATGTATATTATAATCAAGCCAGTTGGTCTGTAAAGCAGGAGAAACATATGTCTTGTTAATATTTTGGGAAACCAGTAACTATGGACCAGTCGTGTTAAAATTATCTCAATTTTGAATCTCATAAAAGGATTGTACCGAATTATCCACCACACACATTGAAAGCATCACTTTTGACGTTTCAACTGAACACATCCCAGCATTAATATCCTTGAATAATGGAGTCAAATTAGCCTCAATATGATCATCTTGCCCATCTCTACCGTCTACGGAATCCATTGTCCATGCGGCCGGCTGGATGCCTCGTTTCGTTCTATTTATACGCCCCAATCAACTTCTACATCGGGAACCTCCTTTTTGTCTAGAACCGATTATGTAATCTGTGTAACGAGGAGAGCTGCACGCAATCTAGTGCGTTTGACATACTGAATCATCATTTTTTGCTATCTTGTCATAGCTGGCTTTCGATTCACGGCTATTTATAGCAACTAGTAAAACAGAAATATCTCTTTTGGCATCTTAAATAATAATAAAAACGTAAATCCACATGTCACTTGTAAAAGTTTCGAGCATTTCTTGTTTAATCATATGATATTTTTCATTTCTCCAATTTTTACTAAGAGTGCCGGAGCTATCAGATATGTATTTCCCGTGGGATTTTGGCTCGAAATGCTTGTGATTGCTCAACTCTGGATTTCTTCTTTGAGTAATTTTAGTTCCCTCCAATCCTGATGTAATTTTGTTCCCAATAGGCTTCTGCCAAATCTATTGATCGAGTTTTGGTGGCAATACAAGCAGATTTTTTTTATTATATTTTCTTATGGATGATGACGATTAAAGGATAATAGAGCAATAGTGTATCCTAGATCCTAGTACATAAAGTGCCCACAAACCTATAATACCCACATTCTGTGTCAGTACAAAGCCGCTTTGTTCTAAATTCTCACATTTCTCCTGGAAAACAAATTGCCAAGCCGTTTATTGCACAGTTTATTAGTAGATAAACTATTGTTAAACGCAATTAAGACGGTGTTCAACTCCGGTTACAGTCATGCCCACTAATAGATTTGACACCAGTTCATAAAGTATCGGAACTGACAGAGAGGTGAGTCACCTTCTGAGAAATTCACGATTTCAGGTGATTTGGATCTTATAGAAATTAAGGGTAACTTAACATATATTTGGGCCAATTTATTTCATCTATATTTTTTTCTACTAAAAAAACAAACAGCTAGTCCGTAAACTAGATGAAGCCGATAACATCAGCAATTTAATATAATTATTGTCTTTGTTTATAATAGGAAATCCATCATTTTATACAAAACAATAGCATTCACAAGTTTCAATATTGTAGCATGTTGTTGCCAATTGGTAGCGTTATTTTTATTTGCTGAAAATATTGACTCATTTATACCAGTGTCCTAGGCTTACAAAATGTTCAATTTCGTAGCAGACTTTAGCTACATCGGTAAGGTCTCTATCGAGACTATTTAAGACTATTGCGGTCAGACATGAAACCCGATTCGACTAGACCGGAGAGCAAATTCACATGCAATTCGGCCACACAATTTTTGTTTCAAATCGTTTCAACAGCCTTTGTAGACATTCGATCTACACGTATGTTTGAAAGCGTTGAATTGCTTCAATATCTATATGTGCTTACCTACCAATATCACATTTCAGGCATATACCTATACATATCCATGTTAATTGTTTCTGTCATTAAAGTGACTTGTATCTTATTTACCCACTTTAATTATTATAGTCTCATTTGCATGAATAATTTATATGGCTTAACCAGTTTCTGTGATACTGTAATTTAAATATATTTATGTATTATGATATGCTGATAAGCTTAAATAATTAACTCAGACATTGAACTTACGAAACGAGGAATCACCTTGACACTAAGGAAATTATTATAGCAGAGCGAAATGAATATAAATCGGTAGGTCGTTTCAGTAATGGACGACGATTATTACGCAAGGAATGTAATACCAAAGAGATTATAACAATGTCATCTTTATTTATTACATTTTTGATGTCTAGACCAATGTGTGGTATGATGATGTCATACATAATAGTGACTTCATTACAGATTTCAGCAAATATTTTATGTAATGGACTCGGAATAAAGAAACAATCTTCTTGTTACGTTCGGGTTTTATGCTGAGTGTTCGAGTATTTCCAACACTTATCAAATATGGATTATGCTGCTATGATGATGGTGCGAATATGGTTTGATGTTCAATCTTTCTTTGGTAGGCTATTAACCAACTTTCAAAACGCAAAATCACTGCCGCACAAAAGAATCTACTTCCTTGACATCATTCTAAAGTACACATTCAATTTGTTGACGCTCAACGTTGAAAGTGACCCGTTTTGGTTACAACGTGACTATCAAATATTGCGGTATTCGAAGTTTATGTCTATGGTCATTGACTTAGCTTTACCGTTGAACCATTAGGACTCTCTGACCCATTGTTTTGTATCAAACAATGTTCTCTAGTAATGGCATAAACGGATACAAAGAATGGTAACATAACAAGAGCATCCGCTATGAGATTCATCTTATAGTCACAAAGTACTTCTGGAGACACTACATGGGACAATTGGAACATTACTTTATAGAAAGTCGTCAAGTTACTTTATCTTTTGAAATTAAATCAAGGAACATATTGCTTCAGGATTATTCAATTACTTTTATCTTTTTTATTTACGCAACAGATTAACATCTTATCTGCAAACAAAAAAGGATATGAAACCCCTGCATGATTTTGTGATTAAGTAATTTTGCCGCATGAGTCAACAGGTCATGACATTTCTAGGGGGGTTATTAATATTGGCTTTAAGAATATTGTGTGACTTAAGTAGTAGACATTCTTTTATTGATATAGAGGTAGTTGCATGAGTCATACTGAATACTACATACTTCCTCGATTTGCTATTCTCACGAATATCTAGGCTGTCTGTCTCTTTTCAAATCTTAACGACAAAATATTTTTTTGAAGGTTCGTGCAGTATCTGGAGTCTATTTTACAGCTAGTTTTTCAAATACAGGTTATAAAATTATAAGTTGGTATGTCTAGCCTTCGATTAGTAAGTAGCAATAGCTAACTAAATTCTGCAGCAGTATATACAGCAATTATCTCACCAACATTTGTTGACACAAATGAATGGCTTGTGCGATCAATCAGGCTATCAAGCCCTGCAGTGATTTGCAATATAAATCGGCGGTTGTGCTGTCGCAACGCTAAATATACCGGCTTGCCGGCGCCGGCGCAGCCAAGGACGACGCAGTCGCATTGTACTGCTGTCGTGTAAGATGGCTCAAACAATTTGCTGCTATAAAATAAAGTATTTGTAATTTTCTTTTTTGCCAAAATGCTATGCATGGTGTACGGAATTCTATGGAATCGACAACATTTGCTGCTAGCTCATGTTATAAAGCTATGAATCATAGTTTGAAACTGATATAAGAGAAGTTATAAAACGCATAACATATTCAATCTTATCAGTATTATTACCTCTCTAAGACCTATGTTGGAAAGTGTAAAAGTGCCCCCAGTGGGTCTATATGCAAAAATAAAAACGACTTTTAACCCAAATAAAGTGGTTTTTACATCTGCAAATTAAGTACCTTAATTCAGCTAACTAAACGAATAAACGTTATACGTATTTAAAGCTCAGTTTCTTTCGTCATATCCAGAAACAATGTTATCACTTCAATAATGTTATAAAAATAATTAAAAATATGAAACAATACTCAAGTTCTACAATAGAGCTTTATGAAAATCTAGTAAGTAAACACCATTTATATTAGTTTCATTTATTTGCCGTCTGTGCCGGCGAGCTCAGCGTTGTTACTTTCATTGTTTGCTTTCTCTGTATTCATAGGCAATGGGTGAGTGTATTCACTCGCATATGAATACTACAATACACGAAATACGTGAGTTTGTGTATGTACCGTAAATAAATTTCGGTTGTCATAAAATTTGCAAATTTTGTATATGCTATGTTTGTTGGTCAGACTTTGAATCATGATCGAGAAATCTAATTGTACTTTACTCTACAGTAGGTAACTAGTAAACATTAGCCGTTGCCAAGTTTCGACTCTGAGTCATTTTCAAGTGCAAATACTTCGGCCAACACTAGTCTAATTGCAACGTCAAATGTCTATTAATTCAGTACTATTGTCTTTGAGTATTTGATTAGAGATTGGTAGTATTTAGTTACTTGGTCTGAATCTGTATGGTAATAACTAAGTCTGCAGATTAATGAAAAGGTCCCGTAATACGATGTTTACCATATCTGTGGGAATCGTATTTCCCAATATTAGATATCACAACGACCACCTAGTCCAAAAAAAGCTGCCAAAAACGTGAAATTAGCCATGTTGGTAATATCAAACTGAAATTGTTGTTTTACACTTGATAGTTGATATGCAAAAGCCACTGACACAAATGCGGTTGATTGCAATAACACCTTGCGTGCAAGACCATAACTAACTCATTTATTGATAAAACATGCGCAGCTTTCCAGCTCCATTGTTTGATGCCTCAAGATATTACAAAGTGAGAATCGTCTGCGATGGGATCATTTCTAAATGAGAATATTTCTAAATAATACGAAACAATAGGACGTCTGAAATGTCTGTATTAAGGAAATCACTAGTATGAGTAAGTAGGTAATAGTCTTAATTACACTAGTTTTAAGACGTTGCTCTTATGCTCTTGCTAGATCAAAGTGTTTTTTGACTTAATTTTAAGTTGTGTAAAAGTTTAAAATGTTTATTTAATACTTATTATAATCCAGAGTCTTGTACTGAGAATTGAACAATAGAATGTGCCGTATCATTACCCCAGGGATTTAAATCACACTGATTGTTTTGTTTACCACAATTTAATGCACCTTGTTATTCCGATTTGAACTTTGTGACTCTAACTATAAACATGCGTGTTAAATGTAGAGCAAAATTTACAATTTTTAATTTCGGCTTTATAGCTATGCGGTCCAATTCCACTATCAAAATCGAACTTAACGTAAACTCAACCGGTGACGATAATCAACTAAACGTCACATTTCCTATTCCACTAAAGCGGTTCGGTTGTGGTTTAGCTCAACTTTATCGTTCGACCGAACATTAGCCGATTCATATTCTACTAATGTTTTGTCGTTTAGGTCGACCGAACCGCAACTGAAGAAGAACTTTACGAATCCACCAATAGATGACGATTATTTCAACCAATCATTGAACGTCTGTTAGTGGTGCTCCGATGTAATGGTACTGTTACACATGCTCATTTCAAGCACGAAAGCATGCTTATTTTGAGCAATTGCTACTTAATAGCATGTGTGTCGGAATGTTGCTCAAAATAAGCATGCTTATTTCGAGTTTGCTTAAAAATCAACAGGCGTGCGATTTTTGAGCATGCTACCTGCGGCGCGGGTGGAAGGGGGCGTGCTTCAAGCACGTCTAAACAGGTTTGCTTAATGAGCATGCTAGTATCGATCAGTCGTTCGCAACAAGTGAAGTGCGCGTGCACTTTTCTTTTTTTGACGAGGTGATATAAGCTTCTGGATGCATTGCATCGCCAGCAAAAGAATGATCTTGTTTAGCTCCATACGGATAGCTGTTTGATTCTCCATGACTTTATTTAAACTGACAGAGAGCGAGGAAGCACGCTTTAAAATGGCATGTGTATTTGAATGTCTGCTTTGAGCATGCTTATTCAGGAGCATACTTAAAACTAGCATGCCTATTGCTAGCAAATGTAAACTGCTCATCAGCATGCTCGTATTGAGCATACTCAATAGCACGGTTTTAAGCATGCTATTTTAGAGCATGTGTAACAGTAGCATAATTTTAATAAATCGAAAGTTGCAAGCATAGATTATAAAAAATATATCGAGTTTGTAATGAATCGATTCATCACGTTACGATTTACAATGTTAAAATAAAAACCATTAATGAGAAGCAAGAAAGTAACCATATTAAACAACCGCTCATCATACCATAGATATGAATCAATCAATAATTATCGACAACACGACTTTAGAACCATAGCCGATTTGATGTGTAAACCTTTAATGAGCGAGCACTTTTCTGCCACCTGCCACAGCAGATGGCGTTATGGTCAGTTTAGGAACTTTTTTTTTCACGTTGGCGGAAAACCATGGACAAAGAATAAAAGTGCGTAATGAAATATTGTAAAATACGTTAATGACTTGACTTATGTATTAATTGGACAGTGTTATGCAAAAGGGTGTCAAGTGACATATTGGTCATTTCGAGATAAACGCGTTTAAAGATTTTCAAGGTCGTCACTTTTAAAAATTGCTGTAACTTCGTATTTACACGGTTTACATGCCTGAAAATTGGCATAACTACAGAATGAGATGTATATTTTATGTATTTGATGTTCATTTGTGTGAATTATAATTATACAAGTAGATAAATGCAATTAAAACACTTAAAACCTTTTTGCTTTAATAGGATATCGTTGCAAATAATTTGCTAAAAGGTTTTAAAGTACTTTAAATCCCTTTTGCAAAACTCTTTTAAGAATCCTATTAGTATTAGTTTTATAGTCAAACAGTTTCAACGACACAGTTCTCTTTAATTTTATGATTTCTTCATTAAAATTTCATTTGTTTTATTTTGTAGAAGTTTATAAAAAGCGTTACTTTCAATAATTCTAACGTTCTAATAGATCCACACACTTTTTCTGGATTTTTGCTATTCGTAATTTAATCTGCGTATTCCTATGCATTTTGTTTTTGTTTCTATGTATTTTGTTTATCAATGAACAGTCTGCCCATGGCGAAATCAGTATAAAATACAACTTCAGGTGATAGCTTGATCAATCAAGACCTATATTAAAAAATGTACTCCGTTTTAAATTTGTATGTACTATGTACTTCCAAAACCGCAGTAAATTGCTTCTTTTTGCCAGATTTAATTATCAAAAATACAGATATTAATCTTAAGACTCTTACATCCATAGGTCACTATTATTTTATTCAAAAATAATAAGATGCCTTCGTAAAATCATTAGAAAAATCTGTATTTTTTAAAAAGTTAATTCAAAAAGAAATTCTCTTCTATTATAAGGATTTTGGAATACATAGATGATTTTGTTTAAAGTAAGTCAAACTGGATAGATTTTTAGGAGTTAGTAGGTTGAATAATCTTTTTAAAGGAATTATGACTAGGATGACTTGTCGTCCTATTCATTGGTCAAAAATCTTAAACTAAGGTCTATTTAGTCATTATTTTAAGATCTGTGCAAGAAAAAACGACATCTGTTTAAACCTGACAGATCAACAATTCAAAAAACACAAAAAATTTAGTATTTCCAATAATAAACATGGACTTGAAACCTTTTTGTTAAAATAAATTCAGCAATAATAAATCGCTAAACGGTATTAAGAACACATGAAACCTTTTTGCATATATCAGTATACTCAATGGGTTGTTTTGCAATACGTTATTTTGTGAGATAACTTTTGATATAAATTTTTCCGAAGTTCGACCTTTGGGCGACCAGTTAGAGGACATTTTTGCGAATCCAGTGGTACCAATAACTCCATACCTGATTTTAGGTCACTTGACACCCTTTTGCATAACAGTGTCCAATTAGGATACAATTGTTTTGCCATTTATATGTCCTTTATGTACTAAAAGTTCACATTAATATTGTTTTACTGTTTATTATTTACGTTGGCAAAAAGCAATAGCCCTTTGCTATAATTCTTGAATAAAGTTCTAAAAGTTATTTCCTAAAGTAACGCTAGTGCCATCTCTCGATGATATAAACATCAAATGACAAGAAAACTGCTCACTGATTTTACCGTCTGCCAAGTCAATAGGAAAGTTATTCTATAAATAGCACGTGAGTATTTTTCAAAATAGATAACGGAATGTTTAGGGTACTTATTACTTGCCAGCTGTAAAGCTGTTTAGGATAACACAATAGCTAGCTAGATTGGCAACGTCACGCAAGCGGTAAAGGTACGCAAACAAAAACAATAACTTTTAACCCCTTCCCTTTGTCTTTTTATCTACCTGGGATTGCCACGTGCGCCACGCTAGCGCCGTTTCCTATAGCCGGCCAGTTTTGTCAAACTGAATTATGTATGAATGTCTTTGTAACTAAAATAAGAAAAGAAAAATATTTACCAACAGTCGAGTCACTGACAAATACTTGATCATGAGGGAGGATCAAGTGAAATATTGAAAAGTTTAAATAATTCAAATACCTCAAGCAAGAGCCGTCGAAAACATTGCTGTCTCAAATTATTTAGATTATGTTTAATGATCGACTGTACACATTTTTTTTTTAATCTGCAAGTTACAAGTATTTAATATAGCTCATTTTTTAGTTTCAATTAGGGTGTTATTTAAAATCCAATCCTGTTATTAATGAGAAATACAATTCTATAAAAAAACAAATCTCCACAAAATCTGCTAAATAAAATATAAATAAAACGACGCTAGCGACACCACAGGTTGCATTTCAAATCTTTCTTAAGGTCCTAAACGCTCAAAGGGCTTTCCAATCTAAGTATCTGTCTATGGACATACTCTTACTAATCTGTGCTTGCCTGTTTGTTTACGCTGCGTTTCGTCTTGCGTTTAGCTTAAGTTCGGTAGAATGAATAGTGGAATACAGTTTTGTGTCATATTTTTGAGCGTAACTCTAAACGAACTGCTACCTAAACTAAACTCAAACGATTCGTGTTGTAAATAGTGGAATTGGGCCCGTCATAAGGCGAATGTGTTTCTGATTAGTTTGTAATGAAACCAATCAGATGCCCCTTTGTATTCCGGCAAAGGTGCGGCCTGCATTAGCCAGGGTAATGGATGCATCACAGCCAACCAGCTCAAACTCGATTTCCCTAATGTAATCAACGCATTGACGATCGTCATTTGCATTTTGAAATTGCCTGTCATCATTCCACTTGGGCGATCTTCATTTGTAATTATTATTTGAATAAATTGTACCCAGATCCTTACGCATTTTATTCTTCTTATTTACTATCCACGGTACCTAGGCACCACTATATATCAGAATTACAATAGCTATTTCAAAAAACCTATATGTATTTGGAATTTTTACTGCTGAAACGTTAATTCAATATATATCGTTCCGATGCACAGAAATGCAATAAATAAAAGGTATTTAACGCGATGCGTTCTCGTCATGCTTTAAAAAACTGCGTATCTGCAGCTGAAGCGTAGATATTAATTCAGACATGCACTCATGCATACTCCTACCACAATTTATTAAAAATTCCTTAATTCTTGCACTTATATCATAGAATAACAACCTTAAGAAAGGGTGAAACTGGATCTACTCCAACTCTAGATAGAATCTAGCTAATGTTTATGATATGGTTCACCTCTTTAAGATTTTTATTACTAATGAAAACAAAGCCTACGTCATAAGTACTTTCATCCTTATGTCGTTTTGTCAGACGTAAAACACCAAGCTGCAAATTCTCAAGCATAAAAGCACCGAAAAGAATTGCAGCGAGACTACAGTTCCTTTGCAAAAGGAAGTCACCGTTTGCAGCATAAATTGGCTGACGGCTCGGCAACACGCGAGGTCGCTTCTTGCGAAAACTAATCAATTTTCTCTCTTATGTGAATGCGATAAGAGCTATGTACGTACTAGTTTTGTTACTGACTGTACACGGTACAGATTAGCTCCCGATTGCTCAGCACTCCGCTTTGTGTTCCGTTCACGTAACCACTGAAATGGTGGAGGAACTAGTATACGTGTTCGTCTCTTAAGAACTGTTATCTTTCACAAATCATTTTATAAACTGGTATTTGATTGGATGTTTCCTGATATTTGATTCCTCGTCATTATACCTTACTCATGCATGAATTATCTATCATCTTTATTTACTACTCCTCCCTCTTCATTTCACTGATGTTGTCTGTAGCCTAAGATAAGGTAAGATATATTTATTTACTTAAACATGTGTACAGTACATAGTTTTTACAAACACAGTAGCAGAGATGTTAAAAACTTTTCATTGATATCAACATGTTTTACCGAAATTCGGCATGTAAATATATAATGTCAATTTTAGTATTAAATTAATTTTATGATTACATTATTTATTATTGCATGTAAAAAAAAATATATTTATTTGATTATAATAATATGGCAATTAACATTGATTAATACATTATTTATTATTTTATGTCAAAATTTTATCGTTAAGGAAGTCAGTAATATTATAGTAGCATTTTTCAATTAAAAGTTTTTTAAATTTATTTATTTGCCTATACCTAACTGAAAGAATTTTTAAAAGATTGCGAGGTGTTTACTGTGATCCCTTACTTAAATCCAATCATTTTGATCTACTGTGGATGAATATAGAACTAGAACGCTCTACATCATTTATTTATTGTGATCCCTGCAAAACTTAGTTTGACGAGCTGTCATTCTCCGAAGTACGAGACCGCGAAGTTCTGCAGATTGAATTTCGATTTTGATTTATTGGTAGATTAATAGCTCGCTCATGATACGCAATTCTGTCTGACTTGATTTCTTGTAGGTTTAGATTTGACTGGGCTTAATCGATTTGAATAATTGCCACAGCAGCCTGCTGACTACAAGTTCCTATTTCTGATCGTATCTTGATTGTTCAGCAGTCAACACTGTTTAGTCGGATTGTTCACGCCCACCCATTTATTATGCGAATTCTTGGTGTAATTACTAACTTGATATTATGGACATGGAAAGTGAAATGCATTTGCTTTTAGTGTTTTGAAATTCTCCATACAAAGTTGTAGTTTACTAAGAACATCAGTAACTAGTAGTAATGAGTAAAGTCTTGCATACATTACATAAACTCCACGTTTTACATAATATTAAAACCCGATTTTAAAATAAATATAGTACCTAAATTAATTAAGGTTCATTAGCTTACGTTAGTTTTAATCTAAACAACTTTCGCTAAAAGGTGTAACATTCTCACCTCTGCGTAAACACTTCAAATTTTAAAGCAAATGTAAACATTATTAATTCGCTGAGAGTGTTAATGTTAACAAAAGAAAGTTTTTGAGTAAACAACTATAACATTGGCTTATAATACCTAAGAATTAAGTTATTTAGTTAGGTATAATATTCAAGGTGTACATACTTATTTCTTAGTGCGATAAGCCATCGGTCCACCTGCTGCAAATAAGTTGGACTCAAGGTTGGCTCGGCCTCACGCCGTCGTTGTTCAGTTTTTGCGTAGGATATTATTATGTTATAAAACTCACAATATTATAATTACAGTCCGCTTTTATGACCTGAATGTAGGTATCAATCTTATATTACTTGCAAATTAAAATATTTTTATTTCTTGTGCAGATTCAAAATTGTTAAGTAGGTGAACAATTAGCGCTCTTATATTAGGTTTCTCATTTTAGGTTATAAGTAAGTAAGAGCCAATAATTTTGTACGTAAGTTTATTACAAATCGTTACATAGTAAGTACTAACTATTTCACGTACGTACACTATTCCCCATTCGATTATGTTTATTTCATCTGAGATTTATTATAAAATCATCACTTATCAAATTTAAGATTATGATGCAACGCGTAGAGTCGCTATCCCACGCGATGGAAATCGTGATTGTTTGAATTTCACCAAACAAGATTGATTACACCTACACAGGTAATAAATGGTCTTCTTTTCAATTTGATTAATAATCCTATGATGCCTAGGCACTCGCCAATTACCGTGTGATCTATTTCAAATAACACGTTCGTGGGTACCTGACCGGTTATAAAATTAGAGAATTGGTCACGCACAGGCCGAGGAGAGCGACTATATAATAAGTGTTTTTCTCCATTTTGCACTGAACTGAACCATGTTGTAGGGCGAAACCAAATCACCCGGCGCCATGCGTTCATTTCTCTCTTTGTAGTCTCATTGCTTGCTTCTTATTTCTCCCGTGAGTCACAAGTATAAAATTGTCGTCGATCCTTATTAGGCACAATATTCCTCGCGATCTGTAAGTGTTAGTAATAAATCCGTTTATAGTTCTTGCGACGTTTATATTTAGATAAATTACGGGCTTGCTTCACCCTGACCCTTGGGATAGAGGTTTATATTTTAGAGTGGCGTTTAATCTGAAAAGCCCTTAAATTCCTGAGGGTACTCAGGTGTCGACCTACTCAAATATGTTTTAATAACGTTTCTAACCCGGATTAAGTTTACACCCAACAGGGCAGAAGGGTTGTGCGCTTAGGATATTATTTATTTTATTAAAAAGGCACACCAACAGTTTACATATTGTACCCACTTAACTAAAGTAACGTTGACAATGTTTATTATATTATATGTAGACCTATTAAAGGTGTACACAGCATTGTAGTAACGAAACAACAGTAATTAAATCATATAGTCTTAAGGACAATTTTGAAATAATAGTTATAATAAAGGTTTCAAGATAAGTTACCTGAACAAGTTAATTAAACAGCCTTAATCCAAAATTTTGATAATAACTATGCATAGTTGAGAAACACTGCTTACAAAAAATATTGAAACGCATTACTCATTCAGCAGCTCAGACAGCTTTTTCTTAAATTTAGGCAAGGTATCATGGAAAATGTCTAGATCCTTAGTGCAAAAATCGTTGTATTGTGAGCAACATCTGACGAGAAAAGCGTGACGGCCTAGGTTGGTTCGAGTAGGAGGCAAAGCAAAGGTCTTTTTTATGGGGTAACGGGGCAGACGGGGTGGCACTGTTAGTTTGATACGTTCAACGAGATCAGGGCATTTCATTTTGCCATTAATAAGACCGTGCAAGAATAAAATATCCGAGTGTGCTCGACGACTACGCAGTGTGTTCATTTTAAAAAACTTAAGTCGCTCGTTGTATGGTGATCTATGGGAAATACCCCTTGCGATGAACGCAAGATGTCTGGTGAATGCACGTTGGATACCCTCCAAACGCTGTGAATGAACGGCATACACGGCATAACGGATATTAAAAATATTCCAAAAAATACTAAATCCGATTTATTTAATATTTATGGGAGGCAGTTTTACTATTAAGTTATTACGGGCGAGTTTATGTCACATAATAATTACTCACGCTAGGCTTTCTATTTTATAGGCAACGTAATCAGCTTATGTTTTATTAGATACTTTCCAAAGTAAAAAGTATTTGGTTTTTAAATCTTTATGCTTCTCAGAGCGTAAATTTCTTCTGCTACGAATACCAAGTGATAATATAGGTGAATATCAGTTTCTTACAATGCCGTCATTCGATGCTTTCTTTACTCAGTATTTTATTTATTTTTTATTTATAATGAATTTACAACAAATCTTAACTTAGGGAATTATGCTATTCACAGCGTTACATAAACCTGTGGTTTTACCGAACGCTGCGCTTGTTGAGTCGTCATCGTACTCGTACTTATGAATTTGATGTAGAATAATGTATTTATTACACTAAGCAATCAAATATCTATTAATACATTACATGCATAATTCGATAACATCTACGCCGACCCGATAAACATTCAATATAGGTGTACTTAGTTACCGCTTCACCCGACCCGCGCGCCATAGCACTCGCAACGCAGCAGTACCGGTTTTAACTATGTGGGTCCACACGGGGTGATTATTTAGTATTTGTGTATTTATTTAGTTTGAGTTGTTTGCAAATCAATAAAGTACTGTTTAAGTTTATTTTTTAAATTATTTTGTGTGATTTGTGTTTTTAATGTTGAAGGTAAGTCATTAATAAATTTAGGTACCACATACGTCAGAAGCTGTTTGCCGTATAGGTTATTAAATTTTGGAACTTCAAGTTTATCTTTTAAGGCACTTCTTGTTTTGCCGCTACGATAGACATAGGTTTTAAGTGAGTCATTGAAAAAGTGTTCGTTAAGTATTATGAATTTAACTCGGTCATGTATAGGTATAATGTTACAATGGTAGAAGAGCTCATGATAGTTATGTTGGAATGCAAGTTTAATTTTTTGAGGTACAATAGTTTTAAGTAATCTTATTTGGAGATTGTAAATTGGATCTAAGTGAGATTTGCTAGTTCTGCCATAGCTGCCGAGTCCATAACATATTGTAGTTTCGGCTAAAGCTTTGTATAGTTGCAAGAGTATCTTGTAGGGTATTTTATTTTTGACCAAGGTGAATTTAGCAAGCATAGCCCGAAGCTTGTCGCACACGAGGTTAATATGATCCGTCCATTTGAGTCGATCGTCGATAATTAAACCTAAATACTTATGCCTACTCACAAGTTCCACCGAGGGACATAAGCAGCCAGAAAGATTGTCATGCAAACATTTATGAGTGTGAGCAATTAAAGTGAGATTTTGTATTTTTCGATTTTTGCTTGAGCTTAGATACATAAGTTTAGTTTTGTCAGCATTAAGGACCAGGCCTGCGTCATGCGACCATTTTGCTAACTGTGTGAGATCTTTTTGCAGTTGAGCTAGAGCAAGGGCAGGATCTGTGCTAACTGCTATTAGGCAGGTGTCATCGGCAAATTGGTACATCTTACATTCAGTCACTGTGTTAACAGCGTCATTAACGTAGGTAATGTAGTGCAACGGCCCAAGGACGGAGCCTTGTGCTGTGCCATCTGAAACATTAACTTTAGTGCTTAGGTGTTCTCCTACCTTAACAACAAAAGACCGATCTTCAAGGTAATCTTGACACCACTTGTTTAGGGGGCCTTGTATGCCACAGTCTTTGAGTTTTTCAAGAAGTGTATTATGTCTCAATGTGTCAAAGGCTTTACTGTAATCGATAAATACTATCAAGACGTGCTTTCTGTCATTAAGGTGTTTGAAAATTTTATCGGTGAATATTGAAAGAAGTTGTGTTGTACTCTTTTCGGGTTGAAACCCGAACTGCTTCTCTGTAATTATATTGTTGATTTTAAAAAATGAATGAATTTGCTTAGATATAGTTTTTTCAACAATTTTATCTATGGCAGAGAGTATAGTAATTGGACGATAGTTGTCATACGATGAGTGGCTTCCTTTTTTATGAATAGGTCTGACTATGCCCATTTTCAGATCATTTGGGTATTTACCTTGAATAACAGACTCGTTAATAAATTGAGCGATAACAGGAGCAATCTTGGTATCAATATTTTTTAAATCTTGGGCTCTAATTTTGTCAATTCCCGGTGCTTTATTACTACTTACAGATCTTATTTCCTTGAGTGCATCTATGGTAGAAATTTTTTGATACCGACACGTCACTTTTGGGCTAAAGGCATAGTTTTGTTTATCAAGGAGTTTCGTGGTGCATTTTGGTACTATATTTGTAACACTATTGGCAAAGGTTGTAGCAAAGTTGTTCGCGATATCGAGGGTTGAAGTCTTATTGTCTACAAGCGCATTAGCAATAATTGTGTCAGCTAGCGTTTTAGCCCTTCCAGTAATTTCATTTAGTATTTCCCATAATTTCTTAGGATTATTTTTTTGATTAGTGATGTCTTTTTTTAGTTTCATATTTTTATTATTATTTATTAATTTATTTGCGTAGTTTCTAGATGTGTTGTAATTTAATTTTAAAATTTTGTTTGATGGATCAGCAATCCATCGTTTGAATAATTCGTCCCTATGCTCACAAGCCCGTATGATTTTGTTATTAATCCATGTATTATTTGCGCGTTTTTTATTATTTGTTATTTTTATTCTAACTGTCGATTTATTGTAGCATTCATGTATATTATTAACTATAATTTTGTATAGTTTATGCGGACATACTATTTGTTTTGATGGTTCCCAGTCAATATTTTTAAGATACTTAGTTAGCTTAAGCGAGTCATAGCGAGTGATGTATTTGGAATCCGCCCGTGTGGTACCACCGCATCTTGTATCGATAACTGCAAGCGCGATAACGCGATGGTCAGCCAGTGCAGTTCCCAGCGCCGCGGTATACAGGTCTAGTGAGCGGGATCGTGCGTAGATATGATCGATACAAGATTTAGTTAATCTATTTTTTTGTAGTTCTATACGCGTGTATTCACTGATCCCACAAACTAAGCCATGTGTGTACATAGTGGTGTTGTAAATATGTTTTATGGGACTGTTTAGGCGCAGGTCAATATTAATATCACCTAGTAGATAGAATTCGCGATGATGTTCAACATTTTTGAGCAGGGAGTCTAGTTCTTTAACAAACAGATGTTTACTACTATTTGGTGGGCGGTAGATGCAGCACAGAGCGGCGGAGTAGCCAGTGGACGTTTTTATTGTTCCTAATAGACTTTCACAGTGTTGTGTTTTGTAGTTTGTGATGTTAAACTTATGTTTATTGTTTACATAAATTATTATGCCACCGCCTCTTCGGTTTTTTCGCAGCTCTGTGTACATTCTATAGCCTTTTAGTTGGTAAAGACAGCTTAGGGATTCTGATAAATTAACTTCGGTTAGCATTATTACATCAATAGTTTGTGAAGAAGATAATACACATTGCTCCAGCGAGGCAAAATTCTTAATAAGAGATCTAATGTTCATATGTATGCACAAAAGTGTTAGATTTTTTGGAATGCAGTCTATAAATTTATTTATATTTACACAGTTATCAATTTGATAAATATCTCCTAGTGAGTAAGTATCCATTTTTGCAAGACGTAAAAATAAGTTATTTTAATTAAAACTGTTGTGATAGTTTACTTAGCGGTAGCCTTAGGTTTGATTCTTTTGATGTCTTCTTCGGTACGAATGATTAAAGTTTTCTGGTTTTCACCTTCCTTGCGGACCCGTAGTATACCTTTCTTGATCCATATATAGCGGAAAGCTTCTTTCAGGTCTAGCTTAGCTTGGTACAGTAGCTTTTTATTGAATGGTGTGAGTGCTTCGCCTATGAATATAACATCATTTGCTTTGGAAGTCGGACTACCGGAGCAGATGTCTGTTACAGTAATTCTGGGGCTAAGTGATTTAGATGCCGAAATCCACGAAGACTGAGCATGTTCAGAGTTCAGTTCAACCTGTATTGGGCCAGATCGTTCGTTTCTACCTGGAGATCTTTTAGTTTGTTTGATATCGTTAGTGTTTTGGTTTAGCTTTTTAGCCACTTTCTCGACAATCTTAAGCAAATTTTCATTTTCGCTTTGTGGAATGTTATGAATTTCTATGGTAGATGATAGTTTTTGCTGTTCGAAATCATGTATGCGCTGTTCGAGAGCACCTACCCTAGTTGTCAAGTTGTTGTTTGTGTTAGCAAGTTCAATATTTTTCTTCTGAAGAGCTGAGATGTTCTCCCGCATGGTGTCTACCTTTTGAAGAAGCTCGTCCATCTTGTCAGATTGGAACTTTAGTGCGTGAGTCATATCTTTTAGCTCACTTTTAATAGACCGTTCTATCTCTTTAGAGATGTCACCCAATAGTTTTTTTACATCGATCTGCATTGCTGGTGACTCGGAGTTTTCGTCATCACAATCATCATCATTTGGTATAACGATCGAACGGCGTCTAGGGGAATGTTCTTGGCATTCTTGGCAGGTCCATTCGAGGCTTTCCGAGGCCCGAAGCGCTGTCAGCTGTTTGTTGGTAAGTCCAGTACATTGGTTAGTTAGGTGCACAAGCCGTTCACAACGATTGCATTCTAGTCCAGGTCTAGACTTCGTAATGTTTTTATTACAATGATCGCATTTGCTAGCCATTTCGGGGGTAGTTCACGCACAAATAGTAACGTACACAGCACACACGTATTATGCACGGCTTAAGAGCGACGACTGACGATTAGCCTTATCTTCTTGTGCTGCGATAGTTTCTCGGAAGCAAAGATTGCCCGAGTAACATTTCTCTATGCGCCGGCGCCGATGCCATATTAGGACCTCGGGGGTCACCACTTATGTCATTGCTGTATGCCAATTTCATTCCAATTCATTTTTCCAGCTGAGTTTTTTTATTAAACATTTTCAACTGGAGCTGACGAAAGAATAAATCTCACGGTTCCCGCTGAGGATTTTGAAATCATTTAGAAAACTACAAATTCTTTTAAGAAAGACGCGTGAAAAAGGTATCTGGTATCTCTGGAGCCTGTAAGGAAAGCATGTTCGTACAAATTTTTTGAACGGTTTTATGTGGCACAAATTGATTAGTAGGCAGCTGTAATTGTAAACATAAGCAAGCATAAAATATCACCGTATCTAAGACATTACAGTTACCCCCCGTAGGAGGTGAAAGGTTGCAGTGCGCCATTTCGGTCCATGTTACCATTCTCACGTTCGCTTACTGCTCATATTTGTTGTTAGTTATGACAACATAAGGATATGGACCGCATTATACTTTCTAATTAGTGGACTCACAATGGGAACTATAAACATTTACACTCTCAAAAAGGTAACACAAACATTACTTTATGACCGTTTCAAATCCGTGGCTGTAAACATATTCCAGTTATATGATTCTTTCGAATCTTCCAAAATCTGCCAAAACAGATAAGAGTTACTCGCTTTATGAAATAATACATGGGTAATGGATTTTTATAAAACTAACAAATTAAATAAGCTACTTAAAATAAAAACTAGATAGGTTTTTAACACGAATAAGTTTTCTATTATTCACATTCAGTAATTTAATTTAAGAATAGGTAAAAAAAGGGTAGGTAGATCATCTAAAACCTTCTGTAAACATCGTCAAACGGCATCAAGGTCACCATGAATAATTGAATGATTTTGTAAAGTCAATTGATTCGAATTGACCGCAAAGATGGATGGGATGGTCGTGTGTCTTTGAGACAAGTTGTTATCTAGGTCAATTCATTCTTACGGCTCTCCAAGTAGAACGGGCAAGTGACCGAAATGATATTTCCGTAGTCTGCTCTTGACAATCAGAAAGAACTTGAACCGTACTATATGTCATTGTCTGCCTCAATATCGAGGTTATAATCTAGTGTGATCATTTTTCACCTTTCACAAGATTAACATAAAGCCGCTAGTAAAAATTACAACATTTTAAAACACTGTGTTCATAGAAGATGTCGAAAGGCTAGACAAATCATCCAATAAAGAACACTGCAATCTATTAATTTGAATATTGCAACGTTATGTTGGTAACTTACTGTTTGATTGCCTCTACCACGATATTTTGTTTCAATAAAAACGTACAATAACGATAGGACTTTGTTCGACGCCACACAAATGGTACAAGCAGACTACAGTATCTTGGTACGGGTCTAAACGACCTCCATTTGTAGCTCACTGCCAATTCACCGACGATCTCACGTCAGTTCTCAGTGCCTTGGACGTTGCAAAAAACAGCTAAATTAAGTTTGTTAATTGCGAATGCAATTTTAGTCAAACGCCGCTATATCATTTGGGTTCATTATCATTTCAAAGTCAACTTATTAATACAGAGATGACGAATACACAGTAAGTGTGTTCAACAAGATCAACTGTTGATCTTTAAAACTATTCCAGTGATGTTTAGCAAAACGCTGAACAATATTTCTATCACGACTTTTAGTCATTATATCATGTTGTTATCAGAACACGGTTAAAACAAAAAAAAAAACGTGTTTTTCTTGATGATTCGCCTCATTACAAAATGAAACGAGCACAGATTCGGATAATAAAGCGACATGAATATCCGTAATATCCAAATGTTGGACCAAAGCCAGCGATTGGGCGGGCATTATCAAAACAACAACCACATAATGGAACGCCTTCTAACGGTGTGCATTCCACGAAATTCGGAAACCTTTTACCGTTAAATTGGAAATGTGATTTAAGGTTACAGATCGCGTACACATAATACTAGTCTCAACTTTCATTATTACGATTTGTTTTTAGTAGGAGCGTTAAATTCAATGTATACCTACTTCATCCATTTGAGCTGCAAGTCATAATTAAGGGCTAGCATAAATGAAACGTGATCTTGATACAGTATAAAACGATTCTATCGCTAATCTCCCGTCGTCATATACCCGTATAATCTCATTCAGCTCATGAATAGCACTGCGAAGCGAAACGGAACGAATAGACCCAACTCCGTGATATTATCATAATCCCGAACAAGATGAATCCTGTTTAAGTTGCAATGCAGGACGGTAGTTAAGATTCCTGCAATATGAGTTCATCAGAAATACTGACCGCCCACCAAGTTTGTACTAAGTAATCAATATCTACAGTTGCATAAACTATCTTGAGCATTATCATCAGCGTCTTGTAACCATTGAACTACTATTACAAGCTGTATGGAACTGACACCACAAACAAATCTCGTGCCACATAAATTGACGCCACTTGTCATCGACTCATCGAAACACTTTCATATTCGCAAATAAAATTTCAAGAAATATACCACAATCTTGTCGTCATTTGGTATAGCTTCTCTATCCGTATTTACAACAACTCACTGCTAGTAACAAAGTGGTTTTATATCTTGCTTACGTTGTACACAAGATATGCTCCGGAACTATCGCCAGTGTAGATCTTATACTTCCCGTAATGAGTGTCTATCTACTTACTTACTATCATATCTGCATAATTTAGAATCACACCATACAATCTCGATGTTGTAACAAACAGATCGTCTTTTATACGAGCTATGCGCTCAGTTTGAAGACGCAACTTTAAATCATTTTTAATACTGACAACATACACACTCCGCTCGACCTACACCCACCACCCACCGGTCCACATTCTTCCACAATACGTTTTGACCGCAGACACGTCGTTTTATAGACAAATCTTGTAAACTACACCTTGGTTTATAGACAGGACCAAGTCTTGAACTTATGCTATCTGATAGGCAAAAATAAAGGCAAAACACAATAGCTGTATAGATTTAATGGGTTACTAACCACTTTGGCCTACTTGCGCATGCTGATTTAAACCAGGATTACCTGGATTAAATCTTATTTCTGTTTCTGTCAACGTCTAATAAACTGAATCATCATGCGCAGGTGGACCTTAGAATTTCAAAAGATGAGTGAACAGATGCAGAATAAATGGGCCTTGCTATCCCTTGCAGACTACAATAAATCACAAAGTCTCTTCGAACAAATCCATTGAATTTCTTGAACCAACACCGATGGCGCCACTTTCAAACTAAGCAAAGGTGATTCACAGGTGCGGGTTATGAATTAATGTAACGAGTAACAAAAACAATCGTATGCGTCGACCAGTGTGAGATGAGTCAACTGCATATGCGTCATGATTAGTCTACCGGCCTCGCGCATAAGCTCAATCTAATCTGCTCTTGCGCAGACGACGACGTTTTTGTGTCCAGATATTTGCGATGCAGTTGACAAGGCATTTAGTGTTGGTACCTTATCAATTCGGACAATGCTTATACCTGCTCTTATCGCTAACAGTAAAGGTAGGTAGCCACGTGACTTCATACAGTGTAACCAAAAGGTATTGGCCGCGACGATTATTGAACCCACTTTATATCCTTGTAGATAGTCTTCTTCGATACATTACTTTGTTATTGTTTTTATTCTCCTACAAAAACGTGTGATTGGGTGCTTAGTAGATGGATATACTTTCAATATTTTTTGTAAGCAATGCAATATGTTGTGTATTAATTTTTCATTTGGTTTGATCATACAGATGACAGGTAAAGTTTTCAGTGTTTCTCGTGTCATAGCCTTTTATGGAATCCATTTCATCAAATCTATCCAATCCATTTTCATCGATTTGTTTAGTATGTACAGCTGAATTATTCGAACATCACTTTATGACTGACCTTCTTTCGTACACAAAGCTAATATCGTGCACAGTTTTCCTTGTTAGTGTTTCTGGATGCAGCAACATTCCCTAGAAGGCAAGCAGTCCTGCCGGCCCGCCCACGGCTCGCTGTTGAATAAACAGCATCCACAACGCTTTAGGTTAAAAACACATTACTAGTGAAAACATACTCTATTATTAACACTGCAGTAGATACCTAAACTATACTTAATAATTTGATAAAATAATAACGTAACTAAGTATCTACGTACATAGTAAGAAAATTTTAGATTTCTTAAATCATTTATACATATAGATGTTTATCAGTACATGGCTGCAAGGTGCATGATCAGAATTCAGAACAACATCTGTTCTGTTGTGACGACATTAAACAACCTACATACCTAAGTGTGATGTGTGGTGGTGACTTCGATGATTGTTTAATTGGCTTATACAATTTCGTCATCTTGTGAAAAAATACAAATATGTTAGCTATGTATAAAACCCTTTCTTGTAACATGCCAGAACTGATTTTCCTTACGTCTGCTAGCTATGATCAAGCTGTCATAGTTCATGATTTTATTATAACAATAGATCGATAAACTTAACGAAGCATATTTTGATTGCTTTGTTCGACCAAAGTAGTTTTATCAGGTCATGCAGCCTTAGCCTTACTTTCAATACCTCGCTCTTGACGCGGTAATGTGGCGCCAACACTGGCTTATTTATAGTCGAAGAGTATTCTATTATCCGCTTTTATCTACAATAAATCACCTTTAAACTATACACTTAATATAAAACCGATCAAACAAATTGGAATAATATTGTACAACTCATCTCGACTATTCATCGATAGAACCATCAGTGTTGTCGGTGTTGTCAATATTCATTAAGTGTGTGACTCAACGTACACAGAATTTTAGAAATATGAATTACTCACTGGGTTTATCATTCTTGATAATGACTAAAAGACAGCAGACATGGTCATTCAAACAATTTCCGATTTTGCAAAGTTAGTTTGTACAATCGTCGTCTTCCTATCAGAGTTGAAAAGCACATAATTTAAAATTCAAATTTTCATTTCCTGTGTTGTTAATGAATGTTTTACGGACGGAGTTATAATTCGCCATTCTGTGACCGTGTATTTTAGATTATGGAAATCTGACATATGCAAACAAACTATTTCTTATCAAGATGATACGGTGTGCTCAGATTTGCCTGTTCCATTTCTGTTTTTGTGCCAATGTTTGAGTTCTAAAAGACGAAAATAGAATAAGAATATTGAGGTTAATCATGTTTACCTTGTGTTCCATAATAATCTATTAACACCTCGATTTAAGAGCTGGTATTTTAGTTCACACATTATGCCTACATAAACATATACATATTAAGATATAATTTACGCTGAATTCCAAGAAATCCAAAATGTAATAACATTTCTTAGCGTTTTCGTTAGTATTAGTTACTCGTATATAAATAGTCCCTGATATCCAGTTAAACTGACATTCTTGAACAATTTTTGACGTTTCTTATCTCTCATTTTCAGGGCCACCGCCACGGCTGGGGCTGAAGGCGGCGAGCCCCGGAGTTGCCGCAGACGAGGACTGCAACAGCAACACCAGTCTTACTGGCAGCCAGCACTCGACGCACGATGAGATCGACGCGCACTGCGACAACTCCGGCTACCTCTGGTTCCTTGACTATAAGTGAGTACCTAAGCTATTACTCACCTAATACTATTGAGCTACTATAGCTCTTACTACTCATGGGGACTGCAACAGCAACACTAGCTTGACTGGCAGCCAGCACTCCACACACGGTTTTTTGATATTTTAGTAATAGTTATTTTATAAAAGTATATAATATTTTTGTATTGTTTTAGTATGCTCAACTAACCAATCTTGAGAACATCATAGTTTCTAGACAAACCTGCAATATGCTTTAAGATACTATTATTTAAGGCAATAGGTGTATATATTTTTTGTCATAAATAAAAAAAAAAAAAAAATGGTGAGATCCACGGCTACGTACGTCTGATTCAACAACAACTTCAGCTATATGTGGTTTCTCAAGTGCGTACAATTTCCCATCAAATTCTTACCATTATTTATACCATTATGGTAAATACTGCAATAGCAATGCCCACCTCACCAGCAGCCACCACTCTTAAAACCATTTAATCATGAACTGCTGTAGGAATAACATAAGCAGAGAGGCCAAACAAAAACGCTTGTAACAAATTTTATCTACCACTAATTCTTGAAATATTATTTCTACAAATTGTGTATGTACAGAGTATCTTTTTGGATTTTTTTTACTTTTTTTTTTTTAAATATTAAGCGCTCTTAGAAAATCTTCTATTTATTCCAGCCCAATCTTCAGAGACGGCTCGTGTCACCACACCTCAGTCCTATCCTCCGTGTCAGCGTCATACAAGGGCATAAGCGACCTGGCCTCTCGCTTCGAGTTCACCTCTCGCTACAACGACATCGCGAGAGACCTGGACGCGAACCTCGCTGAGGCTGACATGGAGAGCTTCAAGACCGAGGACATCCACGCGCTGCTGATGACCGCCAACCTGCCTCACGACACCATCATTGACGACAGAACGCATGATGTGAGTATGGTCGCGTGTGAGTTGGACTAATTGAGCTTGAGCTGGTCCAAGTTTTGCTATTTAAGCCTCGCAAATATGTATATGTGCCGTTGCTGGCAACATTGACTCGGAAGTATGGTGCAACATTGCTTGAATTGCCCGAATTTTTGGCAATTTAAGGGGACATTTTTATCTGTTGATAAATAATTTATGATTAATATTTTAATGAAAAGGTGATAAACATTGATAGTTCCCTAACATTACCAAATTGGCCGGTTATTTAAGCAATGTTGCTTCAATATTAACACATTGCACGGCAATGTTGCAGGCAACGCCACATCATTACCTACACGTAAACGATACTGCTAAGTTGGATTTGCAAAACTTTCAGTACAAAAATATGGACTGTCCAATAAGGCTTTCGGAATCGTGGTTACAAGTTCTTATAATAGTAGCATATAAAATAATTATATTAAATTGTTTCGTTTTGATTAGAAATGTGCACTATCATGTATTGAGCATCATGCGTACTTCTCTCTTCTTGTCATAGCATGAGCATTTCCTTCATTATGGTTTATAGATTTTATAAGTACCAGGTATTCAAATTGTTTCTTTTTTACAATGAGGTAAACAGCACCACTGTCGACATAATATCTACTTTAAGTAAAAAAGGCAATGATCAAGGACTAAAAGACAAGGTGCTTACGAAAACGGTTTGCGGCTAAGCAGTTCCAAAAAATATTCAAAACCTGTTGGTATTTTTTAACATGCACTTGCTCTCATTTACCCTATTATTACTATTTATTTTATTTTTAAATCTATAAATACCAAAGGGTCGGATTTCATACGGCGAGCCGGTAGCGGAGCATCAACTTTCATTTTGTAATGTAATCGGTTTCATTCCTGTTATGGCGCTGAGGAGTAGTCAATTTCACCGCAGTGACCATTTCTACGGAACTTAGAACACCATGGTTGATTGATATACTAACCTATCGTTTATATTTTCTGTACCTTTGATTACGTTGTAAAAAACTTCGTGCAACACACAACATGACAGTGATGAAATTAATAGACATGACTGGCAAATTCAGTAGCAAAAAGATGATGATGATGAGAGCACAAGCAATCAATCACCATCTGCCGAATAAAAAATCAAACAGGTAGTATCAATAACCTGTAGAGTAGTAGTAATGATAAGTTTATAAATTACTTCTTTTTTATCAATCTTCATGATTTTGATTCACTTGTCAAGTTTTTATACCATAATTATGCAGAACTCGTTATTTATTTTATCAGAGAGTACTCTTTCTGTTATTTGTTTTCCAAAAAAAAAGGTAAATTATATAAAAGCCAGGTGCACCAAATTACGGACTAACCTAATAATAACTCTCTTGATATTTCCATTATTATAGAATGCCAGAAAAATAAATGAAGTTCATTTCGAGTTGTCACGTTTTGCTTTACTTTCACGCCAATGAAATCCAACCTTCACCCAGCGCGTTTGACATTCTTGGCCGCCTTTGTAGATGGTTTCATTAAAATTGTTTCATCATGGTTCACGGTGATGGCAACTAACAAAATACCTATATTATTATTTTTAATTAAATTTATGTATTTTTATTTTATGTATGTTTATTTTCAGTTGTTTAATAATGAGTCGGTGGATGAGGGTTATTTGTGTGGTGTATTGCAGAGTAACCCACGGGGCGAGATGTTTGCCAGCATCTCAAGTTCGCTCATGGAAAGGTTTCGGTTCGACAGCAGTGTCAGTGCCGACAGTAGTTTTCAGGTTCGCCCGAAGATATTCAATGTTATTTTTCATTTTCATGCTAAACACTCATTAGAACACAACCGCCGCTGAATGTCTGGCACATAGAATTTAAATGTTGATACACATACACAATTGGTCCTATTTATCAAAATTTGAAGTTTTTTATAAAAGCTATTTAGTGCGGGCTCTGCAAAACCTAAATCTTCTATCTAAAGCGCCATCTAGTCAGTTAATAGTGAACTTCTTGAACTCTTTACCTAAGATCACGCTAGATGTCGCATCAAAACAATTTGCCTCTGCTGAACATGCATGTTGTTGGTCAAATTAAACGATAGGGGAGACAATTAAATAAAATGTTAGGTAAGAAATAACTTCATTTTCCATTTGGCCCATCATATCAGCTAGGTACAACAAAGAAAATAACTATAGTCGTTGGGTACAACTAAGGAACATAGATCATTATTTTATTGATGTAGTGTGCCTGTTTATAGTTATTAATTTGTATTATGGCTCAAAGAAAACTACAGGTTTTTATTATTTCTAAAGCAGACTGTACTTTTACCTGCTCTGGTTGAAATCTTATGTCAAGAAAACCCTTTAAAAGGTTTGTTTCAAAACATAGTTCTCGACGTTTCAAAACATACATAACTCAACGAATGTTCTCGTTTGTGAATTTGATTTGTTTTATTATGACCGTCACGCTGCTTCAATTAACTGTTATTGTGTCTCGTGAGGACACAGCTCCACACACACAACACATAGAAAGCTGGACGCCTGGCTCGCATTCACAACGAGGCTTCCTACACCGAAAGACCAAGTACTTTGCTCCCACGGGATGTTCCAATAGTAAAGATATAAAATAGGACCAATTTCAATGTGTGCGTGCCCACACTGAATTACGTCAATCACTTGAACTATGCTCGTTATTCCCCTGGCTATACAGTCATTCCCTCCTCTTGACACGCCTGTGTGTGTGCGCTATATTTAATTAACAGTATCGGCGCCCGCGCACATATTGCCACCATGTGTGCGTTGCCAATGAAGTCTATCCTGCCAGTCATACCTTCCCAAACTGTGAAGGTGCTAAACAAAAATTGTATGGCGTCAATTTCTCAATTCACAAGGGCCAAAAACGTGTTTATGGAACACCACCAACCTTGGAGGTGTTGGTGCACTCATCATTAATTAAAGCCTCATCATTATTTCGTGCTAATTAGTAAAGGATACAATGCCTGTTTGTAATACAGTAGCGCGGTGATAGATAACAGTCGCGTTTAAGACTCCTTCAGGGTAGGACGTCGTAGTAAGAAGTGTTAAATATCGTAAAGTTTGAGGACAGTATGCAGTGGCTAATATTAAAATTAAAACGCCCGCTGCCCCAGTCGCGTCCAGGCTCCCGGGAGTGCTGTGCAGTGTAATCTCCTGCGATGCTGTCCATCACGTGTTTATTTTCCAGTAAAAGTGACCATTCCACGGACCTTATAGATAGTTGTGTGTGCGTTAGATAACAATTGTGGACCTTACGAACCCTATTATTGACTCACTACTAGTGTGATGGCGCAATGCCACAGTGCGGGACGATAGCTGGCGATTGATTTAGTGATTCTAGGGACAGTGAAAATAAACTGAAAGAATTAAAAATGGGTGTGACCGAGTACGATTGGGACTCTTACAATGGATATTACTCAGTGAGTCACGCGAGTATAGTAATACAAATACCATTAATCGTCGAGTTGACGTTGTTATTGCAGGATGCTACAGTAACTTATTGATACAGTATATCATAACTAATCATAAGGATTAAGGGCCAACCAACGGCTGCATACCTTTATTTATTTTTAACAAGCACATAGTACTACATACTTTTAAATTTACTACAATTAAATCAAAACTCTGCAATAACTCTTTTTCTTTTTACTTATAAGAACTTTGTAACCTTTGTTCATATACACAATAAAGACTTACTTACTTACTTACTTACTTACATTTTCATTTTGTTTATTTATATATTTGTTTCTATGTTCTGCATTTATGTGTTTGCTATTTATCTAATAAAATTGTTATTTATCTAAAATATCGTTATCTATCATAATCAATAGCTTCTTGTTTGTATATCATTATTACTTAATTATTTTTACTTCATGTGGCTTATCTACCCTCATTACTTATTAGATATCTGTCTAATTGTATTGTGTCTTAGCCCTTCCAAAAACGAATAAAGTATGACACAAAGAGATTTTAGCGATGAGTACATAGCTATTTGATTTGTGACCTCATTCTTAGCAGGAAAAGGAATTATATGATAACATTGCTGCTGCGCCATCCGCCATATTGCTTATGATTTCATAGTACTTAACTGCTTCAATGTACATGTTATTTTTATACTATTTTAGACTAAATAATGGGCATAAACAAAAATGTAACTGGCAACAGACCAAATACTTAATCAATAAGTACAAGTGATAAGCATTGGGAACTTTATTATCAATATCGGGATAGCCCAGTTAGATTACGTACCTTGGCTAGTTTATTCATGTTTAGTTGCAAGCAGCGGTGCAGTTCCTTATTATAGACGCGGATGTAAGCCGCCGCGTCCAGAATTATAGCTAAACGTAAATGTTTATACTCAGTGCATGTGTTTCGAAATGTTCTAAGAACGACGGAGAAAACGCATTGCCCCTATTTTTTGGGCCCCTCTGAAACAGTTCAGATGAGTTAACGTTTTAATGTCCCAATTTGTCATTGTCGTTATGAGTGAAGGCGTAACGAATTGTGCTTAAAATGTTTCAAAGAGACAGTGGTCTTTTTGTTCGAGCTTCAACGTCTTATTTCATGTCTATAGGGTGAAGAATCTGTCGGTTCGATCAACACTATGTCGATATGCAAATCGGAGTTGCTGTTTTCCCCTGTAAAAGAGGGAGGTCATGGTGTCCACTTCAGTGTGGACAGCCTGGACTGCGAGCTGCCCACAGAGCAGGACCTTATCCTCACCTGCCAGGCGAATAAAGACAACTACACCATCGCCTTCGAGGGCAGCCTCACCACATACTCCGAGGATAGTGAGTGCGCTGAACTGGCAGTCAATCACAAACATGGTAAGTCACAACACACACCTGTCACACACAAATGTTTCTGTCTACCTTATCTAGGTTCTTAAGATTCTTGTAATACAATAACATTTTGTCTGTGGTACCTACCTTCTTTGGAATCTGCTAAGTAAACATAATTTACGCGATGCTAATGTGTTTACTTTAGTTAACGAGGATGATGGCTATGTGATTAATTCTTACATTACTTATGATAAGCTCACTAAATTCTTGATTATTTATTTCAGACAAATTGGGTAAAGAAAACGTAAATGTAGTTTTAGATAATGATGAAAGAACGCGCAGGAATTTAGAGTTATTAGAAAGATGTAAAAAGTTAACGAATAAACTAACAACCTCTATGGCTAGAAGCGACTTAGGATTAACTACTTGGAGTAAGCTTAAGAAACAGAGCAGTCAGTCACCCTTGAGGAGGTAAGAAATATTCTGATACTTATAACTGATTCATTGAATAGTGTTTTGCTACAAAGCAAATGTAACTAACAAAATAATTTTATTTTAGACATCCATCTGGAAATAATAATGAAGATTCAAATGAAACGACTGATGCAACAAATGAAATGAGTAACTCAGTAATCAAAAGCCAAAGTTTGCCAAATCTCTATAGACGAAAACTCATGAGTAGCTCCATAAACTCGACTGTCCTTAGTACCTCCACGGTATGTAATAAGAACATTTGTAAGATTTACATGTAGTATAATAATTTGTAGTACTTTTATTCATAGTACGATATTCTAAATACGCATTTTCTTTTGTAGGTCGACTCCTTTTCAGCCAACCAAAGACTAACAGGCACCCCAACTTGCATGAAAGTGTACGATGTATCACAAAACCGTTCCTCTCATGGAAGCCAACATTCGGAGCCAATGAGCACCTCGTCAACCGAAAATCAAACTTCGTCTGACAAAAGTCATCCAAAACAGCAATTTAGTTTAGTCAAGTTATTTATGAAACAAAAAAGTATGAGTAACGATGGAATCGTTAGTATGGAACAATTAGATCGATCAGAATGTTGGCCGTCAAGCTCAGGCGGTGAGAGTGGAGAGTCTATTGGAGAACAAAAGACAAGTGACTCAAAACTAGCGGAAAGGCCACAAGTTGAATTACCTTCAAATATTGACGAAACTTCCACTATTTATGAAGAAATTGAAGTGGCTGCACCCTACAATAACAGGGTTTACGATGAAGTTTTGATTGAAGAAGAGGAAGGGATGGATGGGGCAAAACTAAGTGACAGTGAAGCTAATTTGTATGCTACTGTCAATAAGCCTCACATTAAAAGGACAAACTTAAATATAATGAACAGTCCATCGAAACTAAGAAACACAAGAAAGTCTTACTCGTCAGCATCTTCCGCAACAAGTGTCAGTATATCTAGTTGTTCTGAGTCAGATGGTACACAAATAACAAAGATGAATAAATTGCTACAACGCGATCTTTGTGACCATAAATCAACCTCCACACACATTGAAGTTGATACATTAGATAAGAGTATGCAAACATCAAGCCTACATCTCTCAAGTTTATCTCATGAACGTGAACTTTTAAAAATTGTTGAACCCTCTTTCTTAGAGAAATTAAAAGAAGGCGATTGTGAGAAGCCAGTCTTTGTTCTGTATCCAAGTTACACTCTTCCGGATATTAGCTTCTTACACGGGAGACCAAATATCTATTTAAATCCTATCAAAGTCAATGTATCACCGAAGTCAACTGAAAACAAAAGGAATAGAATGCAAGTAAAGGGCAAGAGACCATTTTCTTGCAACGATGTAGAGATGTTGAAGAAAAAAGGTGTAGGCCATATCAAAGATTGGGATTCCCTTAACTTTCTTCTACCTGTGGAATGCAAGCAACTTCTATCTGAATTACCAGAATTAATGCAAAATATGAAATGCACTGAGAAATACTGCAACTCTACACCTTCATCAAAATCTAAAAATAGACCAATGAGTTGTGATTTTAATAATCTAGCAGGACACACAACTGCAGTTTCGTCCAGTTCGAGTACTGCAACTCAACCTTCTTCGGGATATCGTGGATCATCAACAATGCTTACTGACTCGTCGGCTCAGAACAGCCCGGCTCCAGCTGGAAACTTCAACCCTCTATTTGTTTACCGCTACGATAGTGCCACCAGTTCAGAAGCGAGTGCTGTTAACAATGATGGTCAGAGAACTAATCCATCTATCCCAAAACGATCACTTTCCCTTGCGGATCAAAACAGAATCGCCAAGCAAGGGGAACTAGCGCCACCAAGACCACCTTTGCCGAAGAGTATATTGCGTAAGTCTATGGACAAAACACGGAAATCTGGATCTCACGCGAAACGTTACAGTATGTTCGAAATGGACGAATATATGCAAGACCCGGTAGTGTGCATGACAGCTGCAACCGAACAAAAAACGAAAAGGAGATCACTGCAAGAACCATACTATTTACAAAATCAAACATTGGACTATAGAAAGAATAATGATTTGGCAGCTAAGAGATTATCGCAACAATTTCTCGATGCTGCAGACAAAGATGCCGATTATAATGAGTATTATCAAGATGAGGGCGTTGGCACAGAAAGTAGTCTTGAATCAGGAAAATCCAACGAACTTAAATTCCACAGGCCACACACGCCACCTTTGCCAAAACCGAGAACTAAGAAAATCGAATACACTGAATTTCCACCTCCAGGAGCACTCATCAGTAGTGCAGATTTACAACAATTAGAGGAATTCCTCAAGCTAAGCGGAGTCAATTGCCAAAACATGGATGAATGGGACCAAAATCAAGTGCAAAAGGTAAGGAGTCAGGTATCAAAATTCCTTCAAATGAAACGATCTCAGGAGGAGAATCAGAGGTCCACAGAATCAAATGCGAGTAGTTGTAATAGCAAGAAGTCGGTGAGCTTTGCGCAGAAATCTGAGGCTAAGCCTGAAGCCCAGCAAACTCAACTGAAGGCAGTGGATGAGTTAAAAGTGGAACCCCTTACAACTCCACCAAACTCACCCAATATTTCTGCGGTGATTGCGCAAAGGCACTATCAGGTAATATTAGGTTCTGTTACCACTGCATTGCTCACGCCTCATTGCCCGTTGATTTCTGTAAGTACCTTTGGTTCTTGAGTTTCCTTAGTTTTTATTATTTTGTTATTTTTCCTATTTTTATTATCATTGAATTTAGTCACACTTATTTCAATTTATTTATTGTTTACACCATTTCTACCCTTACAGCGATACAATTTTGTTTAATCATAACTCATTATGTACCGCTTGCAATGTAATGTTGTACTCATAACCATTTTAATATTGTAATTTATCGAAAAAACTTTATAGGGCAAGAATTTAGCAGAGATTCCAATATGCGAAGAAGCTGAAGTAAGCCCGGATGAATTTATGAGCCCCATTCATCATGATGCAAGAGGGAAATACGACCTTATCGATGTGTCACAAAAAAGAGGTAGAGTCTATCACAATGCCTATCATTTTCTATGAATATCATTTTATAATATTATGCTAATTATGTATTTTTATTGATTTATAATGATTTATCGTTGTTGCAGCTTTGGTATCAAATGTGACTGATGCTGTCGAGATGTTAATTCAACATTTCTCTCCCGCAAGTGACCAGGCGGAATTAGCGTTCTTAGGTGACTCAAAGCAATCCCCTGCGTGCGCTAAAATAGCTTTGAATGCTTTATGCCCAGCTCTGTATGCAATATTCAGAGATGGCCTCAAAGAGAATATTGAAACCTCGTTTGGAGCTGTGAATAACTCTGTTTGGCAAATGGTGGAGGCTACGGCAAGGCAAGGTAAAACAATCAAAAGTAATTATTAAATTTTTGTTAACTATATCAACCAAATGTTGTACATGATAATACTATGTGCTTTTGTTTTAGGTCCAATAACGAAGTCCTTAAACGAGCTGGTTCTAAGAATCAACAGCGAAGATGCTGTCACTGAAGGTCTTGTCAAATTCAACGCCTTCATCTTGGGTCTCCTGAAGTAAGTACATAAAATGACTTTATTCAACGATAGTGCAATGAATATACGATCATAATAACACATTTATTTTTCATACTAGTGCACAATCAGTGGATGCGTGGGTATCATACGTGCGAACCAGAGAATCTATTCTTGCCAAGCACTACGATGCCGATTCCTTGATCCTTGCCGGTTGCATCGGAGAGAGTAGGTGTAGGACCCTCTTGGACACTCTTCTAACAAGTTTGGAGCCCTTGAAACTGCTACCCTTCTCACTAGACCTCATGTTCGAAATGCGTGAACTACACCGAAGCTTCAAGAGGATAGAAAGCGACATGCGTGCTGCCAGTCGGGTAAGTTGCTTACTACGTTATAATTTGCAAATAAAATATTTACTGATCTCGCCCCAATACTTTTATATCGGGTAAGTAGGTAACAATAACCACCTATAACGCGTCTGTCATTCGTGTATCAAAACCACCTTATACGTACTGTTCGCCCGCCTACCAGAGCAGACATCGCTTTATTTGCATTTTATTGTTTACTGCATGTGCTTACGAATCACGACTCACGGCGCGCTCGTCTACGCGGACTATTTTAGCATTTACTTTCGTGCACAGCTTTCATAAAATGCAAATAAAGGCGCGGTATCAATCGATATCGGTCTGACCTTGTCAAACTTTCCTAACGAATAACAAAAGGCATGATGCATGATGCTAAAACAACTTTGATGTATTTAACAGCCCACTTCGATTAACACTCCACCACTAACACTGAATCAACGGAATTTGTTGAAACTGGTCCGGTCAATGCAATCGAGCGGCCTCTCAAGCGATGATTGCCAGACTAGCGTTATCATGAGGCATAAAGAGCCGAAGAGTAAAGAGCCATCTACACCTGACCTGCTTAATGATTCGGCGAATGTTAAGACCACTCTAGAGAGTAAGAACAGACCGCGGTCTTGCGTCAATCCGAGTCCGATTGGTTACGACATTTGTCCAAACAATAGCCGGATTGAAATGGAGACGAACCGCAGATGGTCGGGTGTCCAGTTGGGCTCGAAGCTGATGCAGGCATTCGACCGGCTCGTGTTTGATGACAGCGACGATTACACCGATAGCCTAGAAAACAATAAGCCGGCTAGTAAGGCAAACAATGACACGAAGGTAACTTGGTGGAGCATTGTGTGTTTTCGGTGTGCTTCATTTCGTAGCCCGTTGAGATTTTTCAGTTCCGACTTTTTCATTTGCAGCTCACTTTTGTTTGGCACCGCCGCGCTTTAAGCTTTGCCATTTCATTTGCAGACACGGAATTATGCTTTTACTTGCATTCGTTTTTTTTGCTCATGAAATTAAATTCACTAGTTTTGGTTGATTCCAATACTTTTAAAACGATGCTACAATAATTTACGGCCGTACAATTTTTGCCATCAAATTTCAAATTCCAGTCAAGTATCACTTGTGACTTTTTTTGGCTTTACAACCTTAGTACTTATGTACGTATGGTTGAAAATACTTCATCGATAATTCACACTTAACGAACCTTAGGGCAAAATGAATCGTTTTAAAAATATGGTACCAGAAATTTATTCATGTTATAGTTGTACGTACATATATTTGTATCTTAATTGCAACAATAAGTAAAATTCCTATTACCAAGGTCTAGAAAATGTTGCTCCATTAGTGAATAGTTTATTTGTTTTTGTATATCCGAATATCGTAGTTATGATCATTTGATAAAATTGTTGTTTTGATTATGTAAATATCTTTGAGTGATTGACATATTTATATAAATTCATTTTAACAACAAATAATCGAATAATCATCGTTTTGCTTAATGATTGACAACTCATTACATTTAATTAAAATCCCACCTAACATTTTATAGCTGGACACCAGTGGCGAGGAGCAGTTCAGGCCAAACTCGGCTGGTAGCTGCGCCAGCGCAAACACGGGCAACAGCAACAATTCTGGCGGCAAGTTCCGGCGGCTGCAACTCAAGTGGGAACTCTTGAGCAATGCGGAGAGCCCTGGCACACCATCAGGTAATACGCAAAATTCTGTTGGCTAATATACATATTATTTAAAATCAGTTTTTTTACTTATGTAAAAGCAGTCAGAACTTAAGACATTTGCATGCCTTCGTTTTAGCATCATCTGTGAAAACAGTCATGAGAAACACGACAGCGATGTGATGTTTTTCAGATATTGTATTATTTATTTTTGTAAGAAAAAATATGCAAACCTACAGTCGGTAACTTACTGAATGAATTCATTTTCCTTATTCCCAGGAGAAACCTCACCAGCAGCATCTCGTGGCTCCAAAATTCCTCGACCTGTGTCATCACCTGTGAGACCTCAAGCGCCAACTCTGCAGTCGCCGGCTAAGACTCAACACCGGTCAGTAAATTTAAAAAAGTTTTTTTTTTATATTTCTGAAAATACTTGTCTTTAAACACGTAAAACAAATGTTTATTTACCATGATACCAATAAAGTTATAAGTAAACCACATAATTTAACAGGAAAAGGATCGTAGTTTATACGTTTGCATTGCGTCAACTGCAATAAACAAACCAAATGTATTCTCTTTGGCCTAATTAGGTCACTTGATAAAACTTAGTAAATGACACTGATAATGTCTAAATGCCTTCATTTAAGTATTTCCTAGGCCAAAATAAATAATGTCTCATGATGAAGTCTACCTCTTTATCTGGTGTTGCAGAAACCTAACTAAACAAAATTATGTTTCAGTGGTATACCAGTGCCGGTTCGGAAGGGTACTTCGCCCACTACAACCACACCTCGGTCGGCTTCAGCCAGGCCAGGGGTAGCCGGCAAGAAACCACCGCAGCCAGCTAATAGGTGCTTTATTTGTTATTATTAACTTAAAGATAGCGAATTGCAAAACCTAGTTTCTTTATTTATAGCGATCACTTAAGACTGGCACAAACCAAGATAGCTAATATATTTTATGTATTTAATTTATAGGTGACGGTTCTTATGTCTTAATTGCATTAAGGAGTATCTTTTTCTATTGGCTTTTATGTCCCTTGCACAGAAAGCTAAACTCTGAATAACTCAGAATCATAAATATTATTCTCCCGTTTTATGAATTATGTTCTTAAATTAACTTGATAATACATTTAGAGTTGTAAAGTACATCATATTTATTGAAAATAATAAACATAATAAATACGTTATTTTTGCACAATATCTGTAGAACAACCGAGGCACCAGGGAAGAAGCCCAAAGCAAATCAAAACCAATCTCGAGTATCAAATGATGCTGTCGCTAAAACAACCACAAATGCTAAGAAATTTTCGTATGTAAATTGATGGCAATCTAACACACTAATTGTGTCAATGCTGTTTCAGAAATAACATTCTTATAATATTAACAGCATGATTTGAAATACCGCATGGTAACACTTTTTATCTAATTAGAGTTTCAATATTCATGTTTGTATTACAAGGAACGAAAACTTATTAAAATAATACAAATTACCTAATTATTCTATATTATCAGCAATATTTCTAAATAAATCAGTACTACTAACTTATCATCAACTTCATCATAAAGCATGAATGGACGATGATGTTAACTAATCATGACATTTTTGAGTGCATTTATCAGCAGCTTACTAACATTGCGTCTTGTATTTAATAACATGTGATATGCTCTCAGGACGTCTAGAGTAGATCAGACGTGGCAGGGCGGGGCGGCGCCTCGACCCTCCTCACTCCCATACGGGAGGGCGCCTCCTCCAGCGGCGCCACGGCGAGCTGCATCCTCCTCTGCTTCACGACCTCATCACACCACCACGCAGCAAAAGCATAAGTAAGTCTACGACCTTTTACTGTTTTGTATTTGACACTCGTAAAGGATTCTGTAAGATATATCTAGAAATCCAGTTCGAAAAAGTTTTGTAAGATAGCCCAATAAAATTAACTTTGCTGTTTATAAAAGGATCTACTATGGATTATTTTATACACCAGCACATCTTTTTAGAGGATGAATTAAAAATTGGGAAAATTTTGTAGTGAACAAAAACCTGTGATTTACATAGATGACATAATTAAATTATTAAATTTTCTTTCCAGGTACGTCAGGACATTATGGCATCGGTTGCCGTCAGATTCGGGGCATCTAGCATTTAACGAAGGAGAACGCCTTCGTCTGATACTCGAGGTAGACGATCAGTATTTACTATGCTGCAGAGGAGACCAGAAAGGCTTAGTACCTCGTGATGCCGTCTTGTTTGAGGACTTCTGATATTGGCAGCCATAGCACGATTGGCAGCCTTGCTGGCGCCCCTTACGACTGAACGGCAACTTTGGACGAAAATGAATCAGAAACTAAAAGTTTCTCCTCAGTCACTTTTTGAATAACTACTTTGAACCCTTATTCCCTCTATAAATATACCTTTGAATATACTGAATTTCTCCTTAATGATAAAAAGTGAGTTAGGAGAACTTGAAAGTTGTAATTTGTTATTGAATAGTGTGATAATCTGGAACTTATTCTGTCTGTGTTGAGTCTTGGCTATAAAAATCTAGAAGTGGTACAGGTGAAAACGTGATCGGAACTCGGCTGTTCAAAAACTATTATGTACATATTACAGTTAGTATTTTATTATCGAGTCCCTTCGTCTATACTGTATACTCTGTCTTATAATTTAAATATTTTTATTTTGTTGGTACCTCCATTAAGCATTATTCATTAGATATACTTCATTAGAACTCTTATCATACTAAAATCAAACTTTCACAATTCTGATTCAGTAGAAGTAAATTCTAGTCTTACGTTATAAGGCACGACCAGCTCTTGGACTGTAAATAAAACATTATTGTAATAACATTAATCATGGAATATTTACTGGGAGCGAAAGGAAGTTTAGTCATCAGTAAATATTTTCTCTATGGGATGTGATATAGGTAAATTATTTACGTTTTACTTTAAGGACAAATCTCATACTTTTAAGGTCGAAATCCTTTGTATGGCATCTAAATTAATAATCGAAATTCATTTCTGCTAAGAGAAAGACACCCAGTAATTCGGTGTTTAGATAAATTGCGTAACTTCAATGTGAAATTGATGTCTAATATTACCTTTGTAATATAAATTAATATGAAAAATAGTGAGTATATGTGTGTGTATAATACTTTGGCTTTATGCTTCGTTAAATAGTAAAACGTGGTATGTGGTGCGGCGAGGATGTCAACCAGACTTATCAACAGTACCGACATTAGATATCTGGTATCCACGGATTGTGGTTAACGCACTTTCATTTTCTAATGGCATGCTGCCTCTCCTTAGCACCTTCCTTACACGGTCTGTGGTACTCGCAGGTTAAAAAAACTCTGGGGATAGCTTAACAGGTGTATAGAACTAATTGCATGGCCTTCCCACGAAGTCCTCTCCCTCACAGCTAACCTACAGTTTACACAATACTGTATACTTTCATAATGTACTTAATTGGTGTTGGTGCTTAACACTGCTCACAACTAATCGCATCTGCCTCTCCTAAGCACTTTCCTTGATCCAGCACTTCAACGCCAATCACACCATAAAACCGTATTTAGTGACCCTTACCGCATTGAACATCATTTTTAGTATCAGTTGCAGCAATCCTAATGTTATTTTTATGTAATTACTTATCGCTTTTCAATTGTACTCACGAATATTGTGATACACAATCATATCACTGCTACTAGAAAGCAGAGCGCAAAAAAGATATTTTTGGTACGAATTTGTATTGCTCAAGATGGGGAAACATCATTTCCGATGATATGATCGATTGATATTCGCGATTTAATACTCATGTAATCTACATATACTCGTCAGTATTTATTGGTGTAAAGTGTTTGTATATAATTCGTTATGATTAGTAGTGAAATTAGAAGTCAAAATTTGTAACAAAACTTTGAAATGCACGATACAGTTCCTCTCGTAGTCCGTCGTGCTAACGAGTCACATTGGTGAAGTAGTCGGTAATAACGTATACTTCTAGTGATCTAAATTATTAATCGTGTAAAGCGGTGTCTTTCTCGAGGCTTGTGATATATCGAAGCTCTTGCCGGCTGCGTTCAGATCAAAGAAGAGGCTCGTAGTCATGACAAATCTCATATTAAATAAGATGAACGTACGTTGACACAAAATTAGAACTGTACAATAGATAATATTCATCATACAATAATTAGAGTGTTAATGTTATTGGAAAACATAGCGGAAATATTACTATAGGATCATTGGCTACGTATCGTGAAAATATTTTTTTGTATCACTATCCATTTTAGAATTATTCGCGCTTTGTGACTGAATGATGTGATGTGGCCTTTTGTATGTATTAAAGTTATATTAGTGTTACTGTGTTGTGCGTGTGCGCTTGTTGCATCAGTCGGAGTAATCATTATTACAATATGCGTCTACTTAACGTACGAGTAGCATCTCAGTATGCTTCCACAAATAAATTTATGTAATTATTATAGTAACCCTACTGGCCGTTAAAGTATTAGTTGAATGAACAAGCCTTACCGGTAGGATTGGAGCAGTTTGCTTCGCAACGCTTCCCCATAACCGCTTGGCAGATAGCGCGACTATCGCATTAGGAGTTTGTTAGACGTAAGTTTTTATCAACCGTTTGTAATATCGAATGATGTTGAACAGGTTTTTTATAAAATGACATTAACTCCTGCGCGTTCGTTTAGGATTACATTGTTGGGTAGAATGTGGTGAGTCAGTTGTCCTCATCGGTACAAGTGATTAAGTTATTTTACGATTATTGTGTGTAATGTTTAATTTATAATTTCTATCGGGATCAATAAGTTGAACTTTGAGTTAAAAACTTTATTTTCTTAAGAAAAAATAAATAAAAATAAAAAAGAGGCTTTTCGTTACCGCGAAACGCCAACGAACGACTGAGAAATAAATTCCGAATATAATTAAGTTTACCTCGAACATAAAAATGCTAATTATGATTATTATATTTCGACATTTTGTCATTCAGTGTATGTATTTGTTTAAAGATATTTTATTTATGTTAAGTGCCATAATTTAATGAATTAACAATTGATAAAAATATTATTGTAATGCATAACCATGTACACCAATTAAAATATGTAAAACAAAAATTGTTGTTTCTCTTTAAAAAGAAAATCGTCTAATTCACTCCCTATTAATTTTAGTTTACAGATTCCTAACTGCTCGTAATTTTTAGCATTTCTACGTCTCAGAAAGTCTTAAGTCTCAAAAGTTCTTACGCATGTAAAAATGAAGAGTGGTAATAAAAATCCGGTTGGCTGTTTATTAACCTTTTATTTTTTATAAAAACACATATGACATCATCTACAAGTTACAAACCATAAAGAGTGCGAAGAAGTTTACATAGTTTTACACCAGAAAGTATAAAAACTCCCACGCTAGAACGATAAGAACTTATTTAATAAATGCATTTTATCGATGGTAAAACTATGAAAAAAAATAGGTTTCAAAATTATTTATTGCGATTACTACCACTGTATATTGTTTACATTTCGACAACTAACGTGCAAATGTTTCCTAGTCACTTTTGACTTTATGCAGTTATACTCTGTGTGATAGTTTCTACGATCAACAACAACATTTTTCTTACATTACTCTTGCTGACTTTGATAGAAGTATAGTGCATTGGTGTTGTGATGTGATATAGTTGAATTCCAGAAGAGTGTCAGCATACACAGTTGAAAACGGCCCCTTTCTAAGGTAAGTACTCTCTGAATATAACTCAATACCTGCATATCTACAAACTTATCGTAATAATCATTTTGCTCAAGCGCAAGATGATACTATGTTAAGGCGCAACTTACCCAGCAACTCGATACTATGCCAGATTACTACATTTACGGCCTGTTTCAAGTCAAATATTTGACTTATTCGTTACTTAATGCTTGTTTGGCGATTGTGAAGCAGGTTTACGCCACTGTAACGGAGAGTGAAATGCATTTTTTTTTAATCTGAAGCTGTTTTGTTTACTTTATCTCCACAAAAATGTTGTGCACTACAACAGCTACTTATCGTTTAGGTACCTCTACTGACATCAACTCTAGACATTTACATTAGTAACAATATCTTATTAAGAATAATACATCGTAAGTGAGCGAAGGCGTGATTAGGTGAGACTCAAAGTTTCTAACTCTCTCGCAAACTTTACTGGAATGGGATGCTTGACTGATTCACAGATTGAATCTGATTCTCTCTATCAGAATGCTTTGTAATGCTTCTACACTACAAGTACCAGCACTAGCTAACACACTGTAATTAGCACAGGTCATTTAGATTTCCTGCATGCCATTAAGCCATTTAGATATATGCAGACCGCTTGTGATCTGTCGCTGTGGAAAACAGAGGGGTATGCTCAGCAGTGGAAGTCGAAGGCTGAATGATGATGATGATTTAGATATCCTCATAGTTATGAAAACATCAAACGTGATGCCTTTAGATTGAATACAGAATTTGAGCGCTCACTGGCTGTGGCATTGAATGCAATGCATGCTCGGCTGGTTCTGTCAAAAATGCTACTGCTATCACTAACACTGACATTAGCACGGGACTTTTACGTTCTTGAATACCTCTAAGCACATCAATAGATAGAAAACGCGGGACGTTGTGTGAGCGAAGTGCGTCTTGAGCAAACCGAACGGGGCGGGTCTCGTGCGCTCATAGGGCGAGCCATGGAGGCTCGTCGGTTCCTCTCGTTGTTCCTCCGTACCAAGTCATCCTCTTGCATGATGGTTTGCTGCCTGCGGCGCGGGGAGAGCGCGCGGGGGGTGCGCGGCGTTAGTGGCGCCCGCGCCGAACGACAACGCGATAGCGGACGCTCCTCCCAATCGTCTACGTAGTAGCTCTCCTGTGTGGAATTCAGTGAGTTAGGTTTATGTTTTAGTTTAAATATTTGAATTTTAATTATAGATTATAGAAACTACGGTATCAAGTAAGAATTAAAAATGGTTTTAGAATGCGATTGAAGACGTGAACGTTTTAATAAATAAATTATATAGGAAGTAAGAAAGACATTATTTCACTTTGAGAACTATCAGATCCAGACAGACTTAATACGACATTTATCTAACTAAACTTGAACGAAATAAACTATTTTCTGAGTCCGTGCATATTACTTACAGCAAATATGTTTATCACGATTTACAGTATATTAGTGTTCGATAAAATAATAACAGATTTTCCCAGTGTCTTCTTCTACACATATATCTTTCTTTACATCTTCTAACACAATTCTAAATTATTTAATTTGTGTAATACATAAAATAATTCAGACTTACCTCATATTCAATGTAGTTTGTCGACTATGTGCGTGCAGGTGCAAGTGACAATTTTACCTTAGTTCAGGTAAATAACAGTGATGTACTTAGATACTTATACATAAAGCCGTGAAAATCATTTTCACAATTGCTATTTATCATCATTAATTACTTAAGCCTTTTACTTTATCTACGGCGTCTTACTACGATTACTTACTTATTGCGAATTTAAATTACGAATTTCAAAGTATTGCGTATGTAAAAAACTAGAAATGAAACAAGACAATCTGGTGTTAAGTTATATTAAATGATTACTAAATTACATAATACATCATTTGCGTTCATAAAATAGCCTACAAAGGTAACTTATTCTTTAGATTTTGAGTAATTTTCCAAGATTAACCAGTTAGTTACGTTACTTAGGTAGGTATAATGAAAATGTATATACGTGGAATGAAGATAACACCATCGGAAAATTATTTTTCACAGGACACATAAACATATTTCATATAAATATAATTCACACCTATTACGTATTCAGATTACAATACATCTAATTCCAAACATCTTCTTGCTAGTTCCCATAGAACTAAAGTTCTTCATGATGATTCGTTTATCTCTAAAATATAAAAATGCAGCAAATTATGTAAGAACTTCAAATTAGCTTCTGCAAGTAAGTTTTTTTACTTAAAAGCATTAACAATGAACGCGCTATCTAACCTATTATTTTACTTTGATATAATCGTAGTTACATATAAAACATTTTCACTATAATTAATTTTAAAAACTGGTCAGTCAATCACGAGCCAACACTGTTCTCTCCACAGCAAATATAATGTAGATACATATCCAAAAATACACTTGATGCTAAGATCCACAAAGTAATGACAAAATCTATATGCGTACAAAAGCTATGTTGAAAGAAAACGCTTGCCTGTCTAATTTCTAAGTGCGTGCACCGGATCAACAAATTACTACATTGCTGTGTTAAGAACTCTGCCCAATACCTTATAACATTCCAAATTAAAATATTTAATGTAAACTGATACATTAAACTTAATAAATAAATCGTCAAGGAAGCTTATTCGCATTGCAATACTTAGTAATTAAATACATACACAATATCATGAGACAACTATTAAATCATAGTACTAATACGTTATGATTACTAATACATTAAATAAATATTTGTCAATCAAGTTGTGGTGCTGGAGTGCTTGCCAATACAGAAAGAAACAAAAATATTAACGATTGCTCAAATACTAATGCAAATGTGACTACAACACTGATACAATGTGAACTTTATCTATTACTTAACATCAATAACATTTCAGGATTAAAATGTTTTTAAGAAGATGTCTTATGTTATGGGTGAAGGATATATCTGCTAGATACAACAATGTATTGGCACTCATGACACTTCTGCATATGCACAAAACAAAATAATCATAAACATAACAATAATGAGATATAACAGCTCAGACACCCATTTAATGCTACTACAACATTCGATTAATAAATCGATATAATCAAAATGTTAAAAGATGATTACAAACAAACATTTCACAACATATTGTCTACAAGGATATGCTAAATCATTGACATCAATTATAACAACATGGACATTCATTTCTAAACAAGATTTCAGTAGATCACTCAAACTGGGTAGGTACATTAAATGTATCAATAACCGAGTTGTAAAAAGAAAATACAAAAGTTGGACTCTTGATTACAAAAAGTTAGTAGTAACCCTTAAGAACCCGCAGATGACCAGAAATGTTTCTTAACATGTCTGCTGATTCAGGTTCTCATCCGACTTCGGCGGCTGTGGCGGTGGTAGTGGACTCTATAAACAAATCAAATTGTAAGATATCTCACAAAATACATAAGGTACAATCTCATCAAAATATTAAGCAAAAAACAAAACAGAAACTAAATGAAATTTGTTAGTGACGTAAACTCAAAACAATGTAAAAATCACCCAGCTAATTTACCTACTCAATAAAAAGTGTATAAATATTCGGGCTGAAACAAAAGAAAAACGTGAATGGTTAAGAACGGAAAGATGATAAGAATGTAGAAAGTACCGCCACCGGAAAAAAAAACAAAAGAAGATAAAAACAGAAACCACAACGCATAAAGGCCCAACACACTAAAGTGGAGGAAAGGGCCTCACCTCCTGCCGTGAGAGCGTGCGGCCATCTGGAATCGGTGACTGGCCGACCTGCTTGATGTACTCTTTGTCGTCAAATATTTTGATGTCTCCGCCGCCTGGTTTGTGCTTTACATTGTCCAGGGAGCCCACTTTACTTTGAGCTTTGAATTCCAATTTTTGGTTTTCAATCTGTCCGGAAGAGTCAATGTGGATATAATATACCGTTGGTAAATATATATAGTTATTTATAGGTAGAACTGGTTCCATAGATATGGTGTTACGTGTATCGTATCACAAGAATATAACAATTGAGTAAACAAAAACACCTACACTTTTATTTTGTATTACTTGTCGTAATTAAAGTAATGGATGATAGATAGGTATCCTATAGGTAGGATGAGTTATTCATCACTGTCATTGAATTGATATTTAAAGTATTTACAATTGATAAGCCGTCGAGCGTCGCCATGTCTACGGAACCATCATATAAATAATTTATCGTTTTTCATACATAAATAATTGTATATGTAAAAATTAATGTCGTGACTTTGGAGTGCTTTGGAGTAAAATGTTTCAGGTATCTGGTGAGCTTGCTCCAAATTTATGCATACATAATAGATATTGATTTTCATAGCGTGCATGTCGACAGTATTCGTGTGAATCGTGTATGTAGGAATATCATAACGTTTTAACCAGCTACTAAGCCCTTTGTATTTCAATACTGATATCTTGTGGCATTCCTTTGTGTCAAATGTGTATCCGATAATAAATATCGTGTGATGTAATGTTGGTAACTATGGTTATGTGGTCTACTTCATTCCCGGGCAATGTTTGTGTTTGTTCGATGTAATATCTGTGGAATCGTAAACATTATCACCAAAGCCGTTCAGCGTGTCAGACCAGCCGCAACACTTAACACTCCGAGTCAATGAAACTCTAATTGTTTGCAATGGCACCATTTTCTTTATAGAAAATGTACCAAACTGACCTTATTCCATAAGGCATGGAAAGCAAATTGTTTATGTGATGCCCTCCACCTTGGCAACGCCCATTTTACAAACTAAAAAACAATAACGACACTTTATGACTGTCCATTAACGACAGACCGTTACGCAAACTTGAGTTATCTTACTTAAAATTTAAGTACAAATTGCTCTGTCACTACAAAGGTATTTTGTATTGAAAATATAGTGCATTTGTGATAGGACACAACAAAAAAGTGGACATTTATGAAGCTGTTTAGTTACTCACTGCTCTCGTTCCAGTTTTTGCCACTGTTGACTAAGGAATAACAGCAAATATACAGTATATTATAATTATAAGAAATAGCCTTCTCTACCTACTTCATGTCTACTTTACTTTAGCCTCTGTGCGGTTGTGATTTATTTTTCTAAACTTTACTGAAATATTATCCTACGCATTGAGATTGGCTTACATGTTGTGGTTCAATACTAAATGCTGAAGCTTACTCTCTATCTAAATACGTTTTTGTATACTCACAGGTCCTAACCGAGCTCGTCCCTATCTCAGATTGTTAATACATGAAATATAATGGTTTCTAATTAGTGCAAGTTTTAAGTTACCTTAACGGCGCCGCCTCCTGGCTTGTGAGTGATGTTGACAGTGGATGCCACTTTCGGTTTCGCTTTCTCCTTGAAATCCAATTTGACAGTCTCGATCTTCTTGTCTCCACCCCCTGGCTTGTAGGATGCGTTTTGCAGGGATCCAATTTTCGACTTCGCGTTCCATTCTAGTTTGGTGGTTGTGATCTGAATTTTTTTGCAATAGAAATTCATGTTAGTGTTACTCTAATCATATACTGGTAATTCCTACTATCATTGTTATTTCATCTCAGAAATGACTAGTTAACTGACCAAATACATAAAAATAATCTAGACTCTTTGAAACTGCTTAAATCATATTGGTCAAAATACCTAAACCGATACAGATAGCTTGACTAGAAAAAAAATATAGATCTCTATAACAACGCATTATATGCATGTTAAAGAGATTCTATTTTAATACCTAAGCATTGACAATAATAATAATGTAACTATGCTTACAGACGCAAGAATGATTTATTGTATAAAAAATAAAAAAAACAAATTAAAAGTCTGTTATTATACCTTCTTAGCACCACCACTTGGAGCATAGGCTTCGTTTTTAGCTGCGATCTTTGGTGTGACGTTGTTGAAATCGATTTTCCTGTTCTCGATCTTAACTTTTCCGCCACCGGGTTTGTATGTGGCGTTCTCCAGTGATCCTATCTTAGATTTCACCGCTTTGATGTTGGGAGACGGTGCACTGCCTACTTGAACTTTGTTCATGGGCACCTCTGTGAAAAAATATTTAAAATAAAGTAGCATACACACATTAAAATAAATAGAGTATATATGAATATAGAGAAGTCCTTTTACATGGCATTAACTAATAAGCAATGCTGATGATTTTTATTTTACTAATTATTTAAATTGTAATTTACTTTTTTTCTCTGTGGGTGTAGGATTTTCTGGAGTCTTGGCAGTCGCACTTTTGCTTGAAGACCGAGAAAGACTTTGTTTCAGGCTGTTGCTAGATTTTTCTTTCATCGGCAATTTGCTCGGAATTTTCTTGTTTGGTGAACCAGGAGACCCGTTGAGATCCTGAGTAAAATTAAGATTTTATAAAAAAAAGTATTATGTAGCCTGTATATCAATTCAATATTTTTATAAATCTATGAATTTTTTAATCTTTATACATAGATACTTACATTTCCTTGTGTAGATTCATCAACACCACTATCGTTGTCACCATCTGAAACATTAATTAACGTCGTATATAGATCTTAATTATTACATTGTAATTACAGTTAAAATTTAAAATTAAGGGACAGGCTCATCGTACTGTGTTACACTTAAAACATTAATATTTATTCAGTGAATCGAATTGATACCTTTTGGACGGGTTTTTGGAGCAGATGCAGCTTTACGTGGTGTTGATTTCTTAGAGTCCGCAGGAGTTGTTGAAGTATTTAATTCATTGGGTTTCTTATGCACTGGCATTGGTGGCTTTGTTTCCAGATATGGGGATTTCGGGGCAATTTTACTTGGTGTAGCAGCAGATGTCATAGTAGAATCAGCAGGTGGTTTGGCTTCCACTTTCGGTGTTTTAGGACGTTGTGGTTCTGGAGTTATGCTTTGTGATTTGTTCGACAACGGGCTTTGTGACGCTTGCTTTGGTTCTGGTGAATCTTCACTTCTAGTCAACGAAGGGGAACGGTCGGACATATCTATTTTGTTTTGATTCAGTTGCACTGGTAGCTGATTAGTTCCATTCTTTACATGAGCCAAACTGTTTTGTAAAATCACATCGTCATCATCATCTGCCTTTTTCTTGATTGTAGGAAGAGAACCAATAAAAGATTCTGTCATTTTTGATCCGGACAGGCGAGATTCTGGTCGGTCAGGAGTGTCTTTGCCGACTTCATTTGATGTTTCTCGAAGACTATCTTGAGACCCACGGACATTTTCCTTGCTTTCGATCTTTCCTTCTTGAATGAAACCAAGTCCTGGGCTCCTGCTTGCACTTTCTTCAACTCGGCCGCCTAACGCGCTGACCGACTTTCGCCGATCATCGTGTGCTTTAAGAGGATTGGGTGCACCAGGAGCCGCTGCAATGCTATAGCTCCGGCCTTTAGGGATGCCAGCCATCTCAACGCCATTTTCTGGGTGCTTTGCAATTTGGTTTGGTTGGTCATTGTTTATTAAGTTTTGGTTCTCCAGATTGGTTGGCTTACTTTGATAAGTATTTGTCGGGTCTAGACCACGCAACGAACCTTGTGATGGTTGTCTAGGTAATTGAGGAGGTACAGGTCCGGCCACACCGTTTTTCACAGTCCCGTTAGCGGGTTGCACAGGCGGGCGAGCAGCGTCAGGTGTAGTAGCTCCAAACTGGGGTGGCTGCCTAGGGCCGAATTGCAAGTTGTTCGGAGGTGGAACTCTTTGTGGTGGTTGTCCAGATGTAGGTGACTGTAAAGGTCGAGGACCTTGAGGTGCGATAGACTGAGGTCCAAGCGGACGCAATGGTGGAGGTCGAACTTGTGGTGAGCCGGCTGGGCCCTGAGGTGGTGGACCTCGAGGTGCAGGTGTACCAGGCCGAACGCCAAACTGCGGTGGGGCAGTTACTGGACCACCCGGTTGAAACTGTGGTCTCGCCTGTGCTTGTGGACCTCCTGGTCGCGGTGGCAATTGAAACGATGACCTCGAATCGGCTCTAGCAAGAGGCGGTCGAGGAGGCGGCTGTGTTGGAGCGGACGATTCTGTGCCAAGTGGACCCGCACTCGGAGGACGAGTCTCCACTGGTGCCTAGCAAGGAAATAATAAATTACACAACGAAAACTTACATTCATTAAGTTGTAAAGTAAGATTTCAATTTAGATAAACGGTAGCAGTAGTTTGTATATTAACTTTGAACCATTATGCGGCATTAGCAAACGAAAACCTTTGTAGTGAGTTTTCGTAAACATGTCTTTGCTTGGTACAAGAAAATGCATTCTTCAAATGTAGTCAGTAGGCAAGATATTTCCATCTTATCATACTTGGTTCTATCGAACTATTTCAACTGTCAATCAAACCTACCATCATATTGCGAACCGAACTAGGTAGCATATTTGAGGTACGGCGAATATTTGTGATTTGAGTAAATCCATGAAATAGGAGTGATTGAACACGATAAAGCGGTGGGCGGCGACGGGCGCGCTGTCACCGCCCTCACTCTCAACCCGGACCAAAACAAACCTGGTATCTTTCCGATGAAAACAATATCAGATTTAGGACAAATCTGTAATCTAACAAGGTGTGCGTGCCACACGCTATAAATCTAGCTGATGAAATTGATTCTTTTCTCGTTTTTCAGTCTACTTCACCTTTATACAGAACACATAAAAGCTGCCTCTCCATTCTTATGACTAGCTGATATTGTTCAGTACAAAAGAGATCACAGAATTTCAGAACAAAATATTTGAAGCGAAACTCCAATTCAATGTAGACATATATTTCACATTCATAACAGAGTCTAAAAGTTCCGGTTTTGCTCCCGAAAAAATCGTAATTGGTGCACAGTGGTTCCGTGTTCGCTTGTGGCAGTGCATCGCAGATACTGCCTGTCACGAACTCGGCCACTGGGTCAACAAGCTATTGCCGGATAAAAAATATGGGCTCTCCAATACTATTCGCTACGGAAGACTAGAACAAAATCCCTGAAAAATACTTCAGTGGCTGCAACTATTTTTATTTATTTAAAAAGATTTGCTCTCCGGACTCTAGACCAAACCAGAGTCATAGATATACATATCCTCATCTTGTACATGGCTTAGATAGATTCGATGATTGGTAAAGAGTCGTCAGCAATCTTCATTGAAGTATAAAAGCTCATTATTTTCACATCAAATATTTGTTATTTAATCAGCATGATTCTTGAAATCACAATGATTAGCTAATTGTTTTCAAAACTGCACCATCTATTTTTATTTAAATCATAAAGTTAATGATTTACAACTATTAACGCGAACGTAATTTTGTACATTTTAGTCATGGTTTTACTAATTTACATAATTTTTTGTGACTTTGCATAGTCATGCTTATTGCTTGTAAATATATCCACGTAACAATTGATTTCTTTTATCTTGAATTATTACCATTTTTGTAGAAGCGATTAGATACACTGCTTCGCTTTAAATCAATTTGACCTACTTTATGCAAATGATATTTAAATTCAGTCTCTTTCCTTCAGAATGAATACTTTCTTACTTATTGTTTGTAATATTATATTTTCTTCATTTGAATGAAATATATTTCACCTGTTGAGTAACTTTTTCAGAAAACGATTACAAAACCGCAAAAATAAATTCATGAATAGTACCTACCTACTATGTTCGTTTAGTTATCGTATATTCAGTAAAATTGGAGCTGACTGCTTTTATGGTATTGTTATCAACTATCAACAGTAGAGATTGAAAACCTTCAAATATTATGCAGGTAAATAACATTTTTTAAACTTTTCAGGTTGACTTTAGGGTACTCATAAAACGATTATCATCATTTGTTTTATTTGTCTCATATTTCTCTCTTAACTTTTGCTTTCTGCGTCATACTAATGCAAAAAACAATAATCTAGAAACGCCTGGGTACAGCTCGAGGTAGACGGTTCATCGCGTGCGCTCCCCGTACTTACTGCGCTCGTCAAACAAAACTGACAAATTTACATCGAAATACTGTAAAATTCGCGAAACCTACGTTTAACACCGGCGCGATATTGCATGGCTGCATATTTATTTTGTTAATACACTCGTCTAATAGCCTTTATCAGCATGATAAATCTATCTTTGCAATCTTTATCTGTCCATAATTTGTCATCAATATTGAGGTAGGATTAATACATGTTTTACTACGTACAGTAAAAGTTTATAAGGAACATATAAACATTAAAACGTAGATAGACAAAATAAAACGAAAAAACAAAGGACAATCATTTAAATTCATAATGCTATGTACGCAAATAATAAAACAAATGCCGAATCAAATCAAACAAAAAGTTGTTACACTTAATTCGTTAGTACAAGGAAAAGCAAATAACTGTTGATGGTGAGCTCCTATAAGCAATTTGGTGAAGTTGCGCTGAACTAATTTGGCTTATTTATTAGGTCGTAGCAGCCAACAGCCTGACGTAACGCCTAATTCACAAACTTCCACAGCTTGTAATTTTTGGACGGTCTTAATGGCTGAAACATTAAACTTATCGCGATGAGCAAGTGTTCCAATTGATTATTTAATAGGCCCAAAGCATCTAGAAGGCGGTTTCGTTTATTCTGCAAAATTAACACGGCATTTTCGCCGTGTTGAATCGTTAACAATTCTTTCGCACCTTTTGATAGTCGTGAGCCGACAATGAGTGAGCGAAATTGCGCTCTTTCAATAACAAAATACTGTGTAAAAGCTGAATTTACCACAAGAAGGCTATTACTGTGACAATGAGGCCTAAACAATAATATCTAATAGGCATTGCGGTACGTTTTTTTGGAATCCTAAAATGCGTTTATCAACATCTAGATGCAAACAAAAACTTGGATGTATTGTCATTATGTACATTTGATACATCCAACAAGACACAGTTGATGTACATTGAGGTGCAAGGTGCAAATTGGCACTCTGTGCTCTCGCGAAACCACGAGGCTTACCCGGTTAACGCCGTTAGCTTCCATACTCCTAGCTACTAAACCTTTATATCTTCAGACAGTAAACAGAGGATTGTATGTCATAATTCTTCGCTCGACGAGGCGATCGCTTATTTGCGATGTCTCCTTGAAACTATAAAAGACAGTAAAATTTTTATTAGCCACGAAATGTTATCGTAAAACTATAGCTTTCGTGTGGTGCCTTTGCTGACGGATGTAATGCGTTCTTTTTCGCACTTGGCGGCTAATAAGTGGTAACTTAACAGTTTAATCAATATACTATTTGTACATACAGTTAGTGCAATCTAAAGCTATTCCTACATTATTATTTTTACTATAATTTATTGCAAAAATACACAGTAGATCGATAATTAATTACATAATTATTGATTAACATCGCTCGCTACATGTGCACTGCTATAGGTACGACAATTTTCTAAAGCGCGAGTACTAACAACTGAATGAATCTGTTAGTACGTCAACAATTTCGTTTTATATACCGTTTATATTCTTACTTAATTTAAGAATCATGAAAATAGTAATGGACTCATGAAGGTGGTGAATTATATGCGTAAGGTATTGCTAGAGACCAATCGTTACTAGGTAACGTGTGAGATTTTCCAGTATTTTGGGCTAAATTACTCTAATCTAAGTTTAAGTGGTAACTAAAGGTGTGTCTTTTTGATTGATATATTAAGATACGCGGTCTAAAATCTGTGTATAAATAAGGTATTTATTATTTATTTATGTAGAATGAACACGTGATGTTGGTGCCATTTTCCGTGTACCTCACTCAGCAAGGGTCCACTGAAAACCAGCGTCAGGGCCTAGCCAGGGTGTTTTTGTGATGTCCTAAATTAATAAACTTATTTTCTTCCTTTCTGATTCGCTACTCTGTGTATCATTGACCTCTGAAAACATGTATGTTATTATTGGAAAACCTGTAGGTATGATTTTGCTTTGAACTTTGACTTGGCACCAAAGTAACTACAAATAATATTTGACAGTGTAACATTCTCGGAATTTTTTTTTCTTAAATATGCGTTATTTTAAATATGAATCATAATTCTTAAGTATACTGACGTGATCCAACATTTCCTATTCAAGTGCGTAAGTTTAACGGCTTACGATTGCAACACATGTCATTGCAACACTTGAAATCATACGAGTGACGTATTACACGAGTTGGTATTAGTTAAAAACGTAAGTACGTATGAATTTCTATGTGCGTGTGTGAACGTTATCGAATAGGTAACGCCATTGATTGCCAGGCCTTTGTTAGTGCAAAGTATTATGTATCCAAAATTAACTCCGTTATTCATTCATCGTAACATTCAATCAACTATTTACAACTGTGCTATTTGCTTATTTATTACCTCCGCCAATCCGCACTGAGCCCGCCTGGTTGAGTATGGCTCATACTGCCTCACATTTGAGGTTAGGCCTTTGCCCAGCTGTGGGTAGCTTACAGGCTAACTTTTTAAAAACTAATTGTTGAATGAAAGGCGAATCATAAAAAACAGTCAGGTTATTTGTTTTATATTTATTTATTTTTCAGGTTGGTCTATTTTGAAAATCAAACAGTAGTTTTATAATAATTCAAAACGCAATGGAAATAATTTTCTGCTAATTCTGGGCTTATGGTGATGAGGTCATCACAGTGTTCTTAGACCAAAGTTCAATGGTTGTGACGTTTGATACTCAACAAAAAATAAAAGCTTAGTAGTTATTGAGACTTTTGACTCATTTAAAGTCGACATATGTCCTTTACCCTTTCTTTATTCAATCTTATCAAAATGTAATCTGCAATTCTTCAAAACCTCAAACACATAATTTATTTAACTACGCACGATGCCTACTTCCTGAGGAACACTATGCGTGAAATGAATACGAATTCCTAAATATCTTTCTAATTGACCGTAGACTTGAAAAATAACTCGGAAAATGAAAGACTGCGTCATGGAATGATTTGTTCTCGCACAATTTTCTTGTGAAAACAACAACGTTAATTTAAATGTCCCAAATGATGTCTGGTTTTGGCACTCTTTCCGATCCATTTCTTCCATATCCATTGCTAAAAATAGATATGGTTCGCTACGTAAAATGTGGAACTGCTTGTACAAAAAGTAACCACAAATTAAATGTAAAATTGTTCAAAACTATATTTGCGAGTAAGCTTCAATGCAATAAGCAATATCAATTTATTTCAAAGACAATTCAAACTGGAGTAGGTACCTAGATAGAATAAATAGAAAGATACTTTTAAACCACTTGGAAAAACAATTTACTTTGCGTACTTAAATAACGTCATTCAGACGTTATAGGTGCGCTGTTATCAAATCCAAGATCCATATTTCTTGTACTTTATAGTGTTCGGGACGAAAATCTTTTAAAGATTCGGAAAGTTGCCAACACCGTTGAAACCACGTTTTAAACACGTGTCGAAATGTTTTGAATAGGGGATTGGTGAATTAGGTATTCAGCCACACCTAGTACCAGCCCCTAGGGACGGCTCGACCTTGGTCGTCACGATTACAGTTTCATGGTTAATCTGCCCTTTATTGCCTTGACCTACAGATATGATTTGAAATATTTACAGTTTTACCCTATACTAGCCGTTTCATCTTTGAGTGGAAAGCGTTCGCAGAATAATTGTTTTGCTATTTCCCAAAGATGATATCCCCTAGTAAAATACAACTATTACTATTACATATAACCGCCACTATTACTGTTTTTAATACTCAAATCACATGTTTATCTTAAAAATCAAAGTAATGGCTTTAAGAACCTACATGCGGACTAACTTTTATTTCGTTCTATAGTTTTGACACAAAATGGCTTCCTTTTTATAATTTATTACACTTCTGCAAAAAATAAAAAGTCTATTTTACAAATAAAATTGCTGTATCTAGTAAACACGTTTGCCCTTGAATTATCATATTGATTTTCGATGTTTCTACTATTTCATGATTACATATTCGTATTAGTATTATTTACTTTAGCTACTATATTTATTTCTAATATGCTATATTTCTTGTAAGTATTATTTTGAATTATTCGTGTTATTGTAGATTTTCAGCGATATCTAGAGTTTTCTTTTTCATTTGAAACTTTATTCCGCAAACTATAACTTACGTAATTGATTTTCTATTCGGTAACTTATTAATACCTATAGGTATTTCTATAATCAATGAATATTTAAATGATGTATAAGAACTTCAATTGACAGTTCCAAGATGACAGAGATACTAATAAATTATGCCTACTCGATTCACGTAACATGTGACCCACTCAAAATATACATTAACGTCAAACAATTTATAGATATTGATAAGATATTCATGAGTAGGTATGCTAATTATATGAATTTATATTATCTGCTAGTGCTTCTGTATTACGTTCTAGATATTTTAGGTATGTAAACTTCTTCGGAAATTAGAAAGATAGTAAGACGATTAAGAATACTTCGCATAGCACTAAAATCAGTATCACACGGTCACGCTCATTCATTCTTTTGTGCTGCCTGATTCTGACTAAATAAAAAATAAAAATAAGTAAGTAATAAAATGAAAATAAGGATTTTCAGTCAAGAAGGTTTCATATATCCATTTCTGGGTCTGTTTCATCTGAGTTCTATGAAAGAAAATACTTTTTCATGTCTCCTGTTCGGAAAATAGCACTTTCCTGTGTAGATAGCCGGGTGGAAAATAGCTTATCCATCCCTAGGGTGGAAAGTAATTTAGTTTTAATTGGCATGGTATAGAGTCAAGGCATGCAGTCAAAGCTTGGATCAAAGATAATTGAGTCACATCATTTATAAAAATAAAAAACATTTTTGCTTAGCTATACATTGAAAAACATGTTTATTATGATCGTTGATTTAAAAATATTCAATCGATTCAATCTATAATTAAAATATACATTTAGTAATCTGTGATTAAAATATTCGGCTTCCCGCCATAATACCAAGATGACACTTTTTTTTTACATTGTCAGTGTCATTTTTTCTTTTTGAACTCTATGCCTACTTTTTTAAATTTTGACAATTATTATCTGTGGGGAAAATTCGATCGATATTTTTTACAAGGATTTTAATTATTTCGTATCGTCTGCTTTTTCGTACTGTTTACATGTATTCGTGTCGTTATTCTTTCTAATCATGTTAGATGTTTGGAGAACTGTAAATTAACTGTCTTTTTGTGCAAAAACTTGAGTTTTCCTTTCTCGCTGTACTACATAATACCTGACCATTACATCTACAACCACTATTGTAAATTTAATGTTTTTCCTCACAGTCGAAATGAAAAATAGTATGTTTAACTCGGGTGAAAGCACCATTTCACTCTCGAATTATTGGCGCTCTCACTTCGTTCGAGCGCCAGAAACATCTCGAGTGAAATGGGTCGCTTTCTCCCCTTGTATAACAATCTACTATTTCATCGCGTGACTTTTGGGGTTATTGCTAAAGTGTATCATGGTATTGCCTTTGATGGGTTTATTGACATCGATTTTATAAGAAAGCTATGAGCTTTATTTTCAAATTTTACATAATGCCTGGTAAATACGTAATAATTCACCTTTAAATATCCGCCAAGTCATATCAAATAAGAACAAGTAAATGAAAACAAGGAGTAAAAAAAGGCGATTTCTCTACCGACAAGAGCGTGGCTCTGAAATTATAGAAGAAGAAATATCCCTAGCTATATCATCTCAATTAGAACCCAAAGATTTTCCCTATTACCTATCGTGAGGAAAATGATCAGCATATAATATTTTCCTCCTTTGAATGTGTTCAAAGTTTATTGCTTGACTACATCTCATGACGCAAATTCTTATTGATCATCATCATTCTTTCGTCAATTAGGTAGGTACTTATTTCTAATTTGTAAGTAACTGATGCGATGATTGCAGACTACTCCTGTTACATGGAATACAAACAGTAGAATTGAATAGAGCAATAACGGGTAATTTTTCTCTATTGTGCACAAATTATTTTGTTGGAATAGAAGTTACGTCTGTCTATAAAAAGTAAGGTCGTCCATCCAATATCCTAGGGACAATAATTGACAGTTATTGACGTACCTACTTTTTGCTGATGGATAATCGAGTAAGTACTGAGTATGAGAGTACTGAATTATAAAATAATTATGCAAGAATTTGAATAATGGAACTATTACTTAACATAAATAATTAACTCAAGCATGATCGCGGTACATATTTGTAAATATAGCTAATACCACCATTTTTTTTTTGTAAAATGCTTCAATAATGGTATACTACATTTGTTACAACTAAATCATCCTTTATGTTAAGAATAAAAATATATATAACCTAAAAAGTTAGATACTATTTTGGCAGGTCATCGGATAACTGAATTTTGTATGCAATTTTCTGCTCATTTACGTGTTCGGTTTTATGGTGTCACCGATGGATACATCAACTTTTTATTTTTATTGAAAAATAGCCCCTAATTCAATTGCATAAGACAACACAGTGTATAGCTTGACGTGCTGTCGTCAGTGCCTAGAGTAGAGAGACTGGCGTCACCATATCTCGCGTCAGCGGCGCGCTGTGACGCGGACGTCGGTCCACGTTAGTTAGAGAGTTCTTTTGCCAAATGACTGACGCGCAATATAAAACGGCAGGGTGAACGAAGCTAAACACATTCCGTACCGGACCGCCGCGCATCGCACATCAAACCATTGATAAATCAATCGTCAATGTTTGTAAACGGAGTCGAAGTTATCAGTTCCCGCTTGGAAAACATTAGTTTGATACAAAGTGAGTGTTGTGCAAGTGCTATTTTGTTTTTATTACACACTTCCGAGTGTTAGTAAATTGAGCAAACGTTTATTTATTGTTCTTAAACAAAACAAAAGTATTGTGTTCATGTGTAGCTAATCAACGTTTATTTTTGTCTCCAGAAACAATGCAGCCAAAACCAGAAAGACCGCCAGTGTGCCCAAAGGGTCAACTACCCCTTCTTCACTTGACCCCATCGAGCAACGCTCAAAAGAAGTCAGATGGCAGCCCGAGCCACAGATCTGAAAACCCGTGTCTACTGAAGCCCCATCACGACATCCCGCCCACCCCGCCGCCACAAACCAACGCACAACCCCTCGATTTCTTCCCGCAAAGAATAGGGTAGCTTCCACCCAAACAATCATCGAAATAGCTCTCAAATGGCAACTTGCCATTTTGCTGGTACACGGGCTTCAATATAAAAATATGCCTGTCAGATCTGCGTAAATGTCGGGGGAAGCTCTTGGCCAAAATTACGGCCCGAAATGCGTCAGACTCACAATTCGCGGATTCGACCACGATTTATCAGCTCGTCTTTTGTTTTATCGGTGACGCAGATAAGAAGCTAATTAACCATCTTGACGTTAATGATGTTCAATTATTTAATGTGATTCTCTTTAAGTTGCAGCTCTTGGTGTAAAACAGTCCACCATTTATTGTTGTAGAGTAGCTATTATTATAGTGATGGATGTAATGTTCTCATGGTTTTATTATTTTAAATATTGAAAGGTGTGTTTTTTTTTACAAACAAGTAATCGAATAATTTCAATACTATTGAATGCTCAAAATGTTATTGTCCTCGCTAGATTTATAGAACAGAAACTGAAATGTAAAACACATTAGCGTTTTATTTTACTCACATTTCAATTTACCAGTTCTACTTATGTTTATCTATAGTTATTATGACTGATATGTTATCTTAATTTATTGAAATTTTACTACTATAATAAAAGGTATCTCAACTGTATTATGATTTTCCTGCACATTTTCCTCCGCCAAGGTTTAAACTCTAACGAAGTAACGAAACCCAACAAATGTTGCTACGATGACTAGATTTATAAGCCTACTTACCTATAAATTACGCATATGCTTTACCGTCACGTATGTATTTCATTGAGATATAGGTAATATAATGATTGCTAGTAGGTAGTAAGTAATTGACTTGACATTGCGTGCAAGCTTTTAGGTTAAGTCGTTTAATCAAAACACATCACATTAAAACATAGATACATTTTAGATATTAACTGATTGTTAAAATAATTTGATAAGTATTAATGTTGTCTACTAATATTTTATTCATTTAGGCGACATACTATATTATGTTTTATCTTAATAAAGAAGAAGATTATCGAAACAAAATTTAAATAGGTCAATGTACTTTTTAAAGTGTATGCAAAGTATTCAAAAATTTTTGCAATACTTTTTGCTGCATTGTAAAAAACATAGTTATCTAATTATGTAGGTATTTAAATTGCTCACCACTTTAATTTAGAATACGTCCACCCAAATTTAGCGGGCCAGTAGTTTAGGTCAATTGGTCAAATATTTGTAGTAGCAGAGACGTCAATTAAAAATCCATTTCCGTTTTTATGATATTTAGCAAAATCATATTTTGATAAAATCTCAATATGCGTAAATGACTAAATACCTTAATAAGATTATTTCTAAATTGCTTAATAATTGGTAGTCATTCGTATTTTTTATCAATTGAGCTTTGTCTAAAGAGATTTTGAAAAACGTACATTTGAAAAAGATGAAAGAGTAGACCCATTTAACGGTTTGGTACTTTATGGTTAATAATGTTAAACAATACTATTATTTAACTTTATTTACGTTAATAATTAAAATATAAATTAGCGCTAGTTATATTAGGTTGCTGAATATACACATTTATTTTTATCTATTCATAATCTACAAAGACGAATGTTAGTTCTGGATAAATGGCAACAACATCTGCGACTAACTATGAAAAAGATCTCTAAGAGCGAACCCAGATTTTTAAAGCATAATTAGTTTCAAATTATTTTGTTTCAAAGTAACGGAAGTTCTTCGTCTCTTCAGGCGACACAATTTGCTCTAAATTGTCTTATTAAGGCACTAATTTTATTGTTCTTACATTTACAAAGAACTAATTTTGTTTCCCAAAGAGCAAACGTAATTGTCAAAAAATTAGATCAATTTATAATCAAAGAACAAAAAAGAAAAACGAGAATCAAAGTGATAATAAAAATTGTTTTAAAGAGATATATTTGAGTTAGTCTACCTAAAAAGGATTTATTTTCCGTAGGTAATCTCAAAAACTGTTGTTGTGGGTGTCAATGTAGATAAGTGGCCACAATTGCAAATTCTACCTGACTCATTGGCCTGCCAAATGTTACTTCCTGCCTACCTTAGATACAATGACATTCAACACAATGGTGAAAATAAAGCAATTAACCGTATTTTTGGTGGTTCTAAAGTGGAATTGTACGTTGCCTTTTTAGCAGACAGTAATTGATATACTTTGGTATCCATTTAACCGGTATACTTAGAAAAAGTCATGAGTAATCAGGTGTGGGCGGACCTCCTACTTTGTGATTTCTCTTCAGATAATGATCATATTACTTTAGGTAAGTATCTAATAACATAATTGTAATTATTTTTCACTAAAAACACTTCGTGTAATTAATTTTTTGGAAGTAGTCAGATGATAGTAGATATAATTAAACTTTAATTTTATCAACACTAAGTATATTTGAATTAAAATGTGTTTTCTCTCAGTGTCTGGGGACCTGAGGACAGCTTTGAACATAACAGTTGCACAGGTAAGTCATTCAATTTTATATTCCTCAGATTACATTAATTTCACGCACTAAGATATTAATCTTATTAGTGAATTGATAGTCAATAATCAGTTATTACTACACAATTTATATTGCTGATAATAACTCAGGTAATATCACCCCTGTTTTATAACTGCGTAGTATCGAATTAGTATGTTGATGAAAACCCGTAACAGAACTATATGTAGGTCTTTGTAAACGTTGCGTTGTGACTTTCATGGAAAAATACAGAATTTTCTCACTAAAATTGTATGAATGATTAATTAGTTAATCTATTAATATCTGGTGATGACGACGCGCGTAGGACCTTTGCGTTTAGCTGACTAATAAATAATTTAAGTGTCAATCGATATGTACAGTTGGGACCAATAACTACACTATTTGCCTAGAGTGGCTAACGCGGATGTACAAATTTCTCTATGAATTTGAGGCTATAAAAGCTTAGGCGGTGCTGTTATATTATAGTTAATGACTCACCTATGGAGACAGGTGGAATGGCAGGTCGTTGAGTGATAGTGATTGGGATATAAGTCGACGTGGAATGAAGGACGCACCCTCCGTTCGCCGGCAAAGCCTGATGTGAAACTTGCGGCCTCTATCGGCGGCTGAAGCATGTGTAGACCGCGTAAACAGTTAGAAATGACAACCATTTTTACTTAAAGAAACATGTGTTAAATTATGTAAGCCTTAGAAGGCTATTATTAGCCTGAGATACAGATTTAACCAGATTTTTTTTATTTATTTTAGCTTTATAAATACAATTTTTCTTAGGGAGTTAATAAATGAAATATCGTTATTATTAAATTGATATAAGCTAGATAAATAAGTAATTTTTTGGTCATTCAGGATAAAGTAATTGATTAATTACTAAAAATGTATTACTTGCTATTTAATCGAAAAACAAATAAGTGTAGCAAGGAAATTTAATTTCTTAAATGGAAATCATGTCAATAAACATGACTAATTGCATGTCATAAAAATATTATTTCATAAAGCTTGTTAAAGATATGGGTGAGACATGTTTGGATGTACAGATATTAGAACAAAAACACGAAACATCATTTAAATCATTTAAGATTTTAATATCGAACAGTAAAATTGAACGTTTTCTCAATGCTGACTTCTGGCCCGAAGGCATTAAATACAGACGTTTTCGTGAGCGCAGGCCGGAATATCGACAGTCTATAACAACTCAGCATGAATAGTAAACCTAAAGATAATATAACCTTGATATCTTTTAATTGCAAATCTATTAAAAGATCCGTCTGTTTTGTTCGCCAATTCTGCTCAAAGGCAGATATCATTGCCCTGCAGGAAACTTGGTTGCTGCCACACGACTTAGGCTTTATGCAGACTATACACAATGACTTTGGATGCACAGCCAAGTCTTCAGTTGACACGACAAAGGGTGTTCTGCGAGGTAGACCGTATGGGGGAGTGGCGCTGCTGTGGAACAAAACTAAACTAAAAAATGTTTCTATTGTGGAGTGCCAGAACGATAGGATTGTCTGTATTCGAGTTGCATCGGCTCAGGGTGAATATCTGGTTTTCAGCGTATACATGCCAACTGATGACCCAGATAACTTGACAGAATTTACTTCGTGTTTGGCAACAATCAACGCTATACAGGTAGACAATGACGTTCCCGCCATATTTGTGCTGGGAGATTTTAATGCGCACCCTAATGCTTATTTTGGCCGGGAGCTGTTTTGTTTCTGTGAGGAACAGGATTGGGTATGTGCTGACGTTGAAAAGCTGGGCCTGGACTCTGATACATACACGTTCGTAAGTGAAGCCCATGGATCTGTGAGGTGGCTTGACCACTGTGTGACCACTAGGGCGGCATGGGACACAGTTTTATCTGTTGATGTGATGTGTGACTTATCGTGGTCGGACCACTTTCCCCTTCGGGTTGTCTGTGATATAGGGAATTTGTGTAAGGTGAATTTTGACGATACGCATTCTAACTATGTGAACGTAATAAATAATTTAATGAAATGGGGAGTGCGCAATAAGAAAGAGGTGGAAAGTTATTATAAAATGTGTGATACTATGTTAAATAATATTAATGATATTTTTGACTGTCACTATTGTGATAAAAAAATTAAATGTATGAGGTTAAATGATCACTTTAAATTAATTGAATGTTTATACACAGAAATTGTTAATGCTTTACAAATGAGTGCTTTATTGAGTGCAACTGCAAGATGTGAACCGAGAAAGAATCCTAAGCAAGAAGTTGTAGGTTGGAACATACATGTAAAGGACTTTCATGATACATACAGACAACATTTTAAAATGTGGGTGTCGTTAGGTAAGCCAACTACAGGTAGTGTCTACGAAAATATGTGTCTGAGTCGTAAAATCTTTAAAAATAAAATAAAATGGTGTCAGAAAAATCAGGAATCTATTAAATTAAATAATCTAACCATGCAACATAAAAATAAAAATTTTGTAAAGTTTTGGAAACAGTTTAAAAAATTCGATTATCATCAAAGTCGCTCCGAAGATATTAATGGTGTTCGTGACCATAAAATGATAGCAGACTTGTTTGCCAGTCAGTTTAAAGTTGAGCCTGCGCCCGTCAATTCGTCTATAAGTATGCAAGTGAATACTCGTAACGTTAATTCGTTAAGATTATGCAACCTTTCGTCACGTCATATACAGGAGGCTGTCCTAAAAATGAGTCGAGGAAAATCACCTGGACACGATAATCTAAGCATTGAACATATACTGTGCGCCGGTACATCTGTGTATGACAAGCTGAGTATATTGTTCAATGCTTGTATAAGATATAGTTACCTGCCTAAAGACTTAATGAAGTCTAGCGTGATCCCCATACCTAAAAATAAAACTGGCAACTTGAGTGACAGTAACAATTATCGTCCCATCTCCTTGGGAACGGTAATAGGGAAAATCCTGGAGAGACTGCTGCAGCCGGAACTGCTGAAGTGTATGAAAATTGATGATGCGCAGTTTGGTTTTCGTCCTGGACTTTCAACGGATTCAGCAATATTCAGCCTTAAGCAAATAGTTACTTACTACACAACACGTGAAACGTCCATCTACGCGTGCTTCCTAGACCTGAGTCGGGCGTTTGACCTTGTGAATTATGATATTCTGTGGGACAAACTTGCTCGTCTTCAGGTTCCATCTGAGTTGTTGAATCTGTTGAGGTTCTGGTACGATAACCAAACAAATCATGTTAGATGGGGCGACGCGACATCTAATGAATATAAATTAGAATGCGGTGTCCGCCAAGGTGGGTTAACTTCTCCGGATCTTTTCAATGCCTATGTCAATGATTTGATAGTGGGGCTGAGACAGACCAAGATCGGCTGCCATATAGGTGGTATGTGTGTCAACAGCTTAAGTTACGCCGATGACATGGTTCTGCTTAGCCCTTCTATCAATGGACTCAGGAAGTTGTTACTGGTCTGCGAACAATATGCCAATGCTCATGGACTTAAGTACAACGTCAAAAAGACTGAGATGATGGTGTTTCGGGCTGGGAAGGGTCCGAAGAATGTACCGAATGTGTTTTTGAACGGTTCGGCGGTTGCGGTTGTGCAGCAGTTTAAGTACCTAGGCCATGTATTAAGTGGTGACCTAAAGGACGATAGGGACATGGAGCGAGAGAGACGGGCACTTGCGGTTCGGTGCAATATGCTCGCACGGAGATTCAGCCGAGCTTCCAAAAGTGTTCGGACGCTGTTGTTTAGGACATATTGTCAGGGTCTTTACACATGTCAACTATGGACGAATTACCTGAAAAAGTCGCACAGTGCCATAAGAGTGCAATATAATGACGCATTTCGCATTCTCATGCATTTGCCGCGATACTGCAGCGCGTCAGGAATGTTCGCGGACGCGCGGGTGCCCGATTTTTTTGCTGTCCTTAGAACGCGGGTTGCCTCATTCTGGCAAAGAATACAAAAATCGGACAATAAAATTTTGAAGGTGGCCAGTGAAGCATCTCGTGGGCCAATTTTTAACCACTGGAGAAGCCTCCATCGGCCTGTGCACTAACGACGGCGGGATTCTTTCTCGGTCAAAATTCATTTTATTTTATTTCATTTTATTTTATTTCATTTTTATTTTTTAAGTGTGTATTTATTATGTAATGTTTACTTTATATGGGTTTTTTTATGCCTGCAATAAATGATTTTATTATTATATTATTATTATTATTATAAATAGAAATCATGTAAATAAACATGTCTAGACGTTCATAGCACTGGCACGAACCGCGTCCTGCGCCCTGAATTTCATGCGCGCGCAACCTTTCTAGGACAATCCCTACAGGGTATTCTATTCACGTAGCACATCCGATTCCATTGAGGAAAACATACTGACCGTCCTTGTCATCCCCTTATCAATCGAGAGGGACGTGTGACGTCGACTTGCAATCTGTGCGTTGGAACTCCATTGATAACCCCCGTGAATCATGCCAAGGAAAATTATTCAGAGCCTCCGTGTATAAACAAAGCCACCCAAATACAAGGCCAAATTGAACCTGAAATTGAACCTAGAGGACTTATATAAAAACATAATTCTTTACTGACTAATCCTAGGTACTATTAGTTGAGCCGATCCCTTATAGCAGAGGATAGAGATGATCTTGCAGTAGTAATTACCTGTAACAACAAGGAAAAATATGGTTAAACGAAAACAGCAATTATAATAATGGCGACGTCATATAAAATGCCCCATGGAACCATTCATGGAACATATCATTTAGAAGTACAGATTCAAAATATGCCTCGTCATGTATAGCTGTATGTTCTACCATATACATACGTAAATGCTAGCACTTTTGTATATACTGAATCTCAGCATATTCATCACTCAGAGAGCTACGAGTATGACTCACAGCGACATTTACCCTCTCAAGCTGTAAGTATGATGTGATGATTCATAGCATGGTTCAAAAACATACTTGGTAAATTCGGATGTACTTACATAATTTATTCTAACCTTTTGTTCTTAAGACCTTGTATAGAAGTTAAATAGTATTCAGATATCTTTTGTATTCATCAAAATCTGGTATTACCAAATGGTTGTACCTGCATATTTGATTTGTCTAGGCAAAATCCCCAGACATAACAATCCCGCTGTTCGCAGTTGTTTTCAAGTCGCATCTCTAGGATGGATATTGATTAAAATAACCCTCTCTTCGTTATTTCCTACGGTCAACATATTGCAATTTGCTATGGCACCTATATTATATTACTAACTTTTACTAATTAGTAATTCCATATCTACATACAAGTCTAACCATCAAAATCACTACCATCGCCATTGCTAAACTTTCTTTAGACATAGGGAGCAACTTTCTTTGATACGTAATAAATTATTGCCACCCACCTACGTCTAAAAGTGCATCATGTATATTTTTATGTCTGCCAGCTCTGATTTCACCGAGGCAAAATTGATTGGCGTGCTCCCACGCTCTACAAATTGGTCGTCCATAAGCCCGGGGAATATTCCCGCGACGTAATAACGAAATTACTTAATTAATTAGCTAGAATATATACTATGAAACCTAGGTAATTTGCTGTAACACCTACAAGGAAAGATTGATTTCGTTATAGGTACATAAGTCCTACTCTCCTACTTCTGACTAATATTATAAATGCAAAAGTTTGTGAGGATTAATGTACATGAATGTTTGTTACTTTTTCACGCCAAAACGAATGTATGGTTATTGTGAAACTATACAATATTTAATAGCTCATACACTGATGACTGGAGGCTTTAATAATTCATGATGGTATTTTGTGAGATCCAATATTAACTGCCTGTTTACGTGTTAACTCACTTGAATCGTAAGACTAGATTTACTCAAAGAAAATGTAAACATCGCAAATAATTTCGGCGGTGATAACCAAAATCGTGCTTCAGTGAAATAAATATACGTCATTCACAATGATGCAAGCGAAATTGTTAAATAAACGGTAGTAACTATGCATTTAGGCATATTCTGCAGTTTATTGTGCTTTCGAAACTTTCGTTTGCGGTTGCCGATAACTTTCCGCATAAATTTCTTTAACAGTGTCTTGTCGATGGTTTGTGATCGTTACGGTGGAGTCCTTGAAGGTTACGAGGGTTGCCAAAATTCGTCGCCACCAGGAAGTGAATCCGCGATCGCGTGCGTTTATTCATTAGGCGTGCGTGCCGCATCCAGCCTGTGCCCTACCTCCTCAATTTATATCCGTATTTTCAAATCTAACCGTCTCTATTTGCTCATGCTTACATATGCGAGTGAAAAAGATGACGTTATCAGAAAGTGAAATATGGGCAAAATCATACAGAGTAAATCCCCTGAAAAATTCACGGTGGCTCAGTTACCGGTGCACTGTCTTTTATCGTCCAATCAATAGACGCCTGCTCATACGATTTTCCTCAACGGAACGGGAAATGTTGTATGGGGAATATTTTCCGCACAACCTTGGAAACACCCTGTTTTTTATGCACGAGGACACAAAAACACCTGAGCAATTTTGAAATGTGGAAATGATGAACCTTGGCCTAATTTTATAAATATTTATTGATCAGCATCTCTTGTCGTAGCATAAAAATGCATATCTATATTATGGCACATATATCTATACTTTCATAAAATAAAAGTAAGCAAAGCAGTTCTGGTCGTCATACGATGGGGTTTCTAAAGGACATGTAATTAGTAACTTGTTAGGCAATATGGAAAAAGAAGCCAACATAATTCTTGTTGTAGTTATTGTCTTGTACTACACTATCTAACCTATTAATTTATCTTATCAGACTATCAGTTTGAACTACGAGTAATTGTTACTAAATTCTAACAATTCCCATAAAATTTATTGCAACATAGATTAGGATTATCTTACTACTACCTAATCTCTATCTATACAACTACTAAGCGCGCATGATCTGAATAAAATGTTATCCTACTACTATTATAAAGGCGAAAGTTTGTAAGTATGGATGTATGGATGTATGGATGTATGGATGTTTGTTACTCTTTCACGTATAAACTACTGAATGGATTTGAATGAAACTTCACCACAATATAGCTTATACATCAGAATAACATATAGGCTACAATTTTTGAGGTTTCTAATGTGAGGTCGTAAAAAAACTAGACGGGACGAACCTGAAGTCCACGCGAACGAAGTCGCGGGCAAAAGCTAGTTTGTTATAAGTACTAGTTAAGTTTTCTCCGAACAACAGCTTACGTCATTATAAAAACAGATATCACATTTTTGGGGTAGGTAGTTGTTATGATCCACCAGTTTGGGGGAATTTAATATAAGCATAAATTATACCTATATTGTTAAAAGCACTAAAAGTTGTCTGTATTGATTTATTTTAATATTCAATTTGATTTATGTATTCGTTACTGCACAAACAAAATGAAGTACAAATGGTGGACTTAATGCTTTAAACCATTCTCTACCAGTCAACCATTGGGTGAGGCAGAAACAGTTTGGGCGGCGTAAAAGAACAAAAAAACTAACTTATTATGAATAAACTACATACATTTACTTACATAAATACTTCTTAACTAAACTTAGATAAACAAACATACATAATTAAACAATAAAATCCATGTTACTTCACCCTGAACAGATATTACAACGTAAGCGTTATTTATTCTCATAGAGAAAAAGAGAGAGAGTTTTTGTACACATATTTTGACGTTGATGTCTTGATCATATCTGGGAAGGAGTTCCAAAGTCTAATGGCGCTGAGCATCAAAGAGTTTAATAAAGACGCATAACAGGTCACTTGTAATAATTATTTAGTATACTTAACTACAAGTACAACTTGTGAGCTAAATTTTAACCTAACAAAATTGCAATGCAATGCAAAGCAATTCTCTATTTTGTCAAATTTTGTCTAAAGCTTTATGGCAAATACAAGGTTAATGAAATTGATTTTAAAAATACCAAAAAGTTATGTATTTGGACACAACTTTGTCATTATTATTGATATCAATAGTCTAAGGGCCGATTCACAATCGCAAAGTAGTTTTTAAAAAGAAGTACGTTATTTCGTATCTGGCAGATAAAGCTAACCGAGACATACTCTGATAAACAAAAATCAAAAAATATAGCAAGCTCTCGAAATGTAGAGCTGTTTTTCCATACAAGAATACTGCTAGCGCCATCTATGAAACGCGCATGGAGCGAACACGTTCGTAGCAGCGTAGCCACAAACCACTTCTCGTAGCATGGCCGTGGTTCGTAGCCTGAACTTTCTTCATTCACTTTACCAAAATACCACGTAGTTTTTACGGTAACGCTCGTAAACGTTAGTTGTACGTGATGTGGTAATTTGTAGATAGGTGGCGCTATTCGGCTGTAGTTAGACGATTTTTTTTCTGTTATTTCAGCTCTTGCACTATGTACAATTTTCATTGCCAATTAAAAATATACCTATACCTATACAATGTTCACATTTATTATCAATTTAATAATTCATTATGAAAATGTTCGTTACTTTAATGGTGCCGCTTTCGTTGAAGTTTGAATAAAATAATCTTTCAAATTATTTACTGTTAATTTCGGTAAAACAATAATAATAAAATCAAGGCTATAGTTGACGTTTATTTGAACCACATTGTTTTTTTAAAAAAATGGCACCTTACGTTTCAAGTCTTAGTTGGGGTATACAAAAATGAGCCTTTGCTTCAGGGTATAATTTTGTGAAAACGATGAAACAAACAAATAAAAATACATTTAAACTTAAAAGTTTCCACTGTTTGTGTATTTTAATGTTCAAAATTATCGTCGCTACTCTTTATCAACTATTTTGAATAATGGCGTCCTATTTAAAACTATTGGTAGTTAACGAGTTGTCGTTAATGGTTTTATAATATCTCAATAAAAATGATTTTGTTGTAAAATTAATGCATACAATATTAACAAGTGACTTGAGGGCCTTTAAAGACCCCAAAGAGTCTGTCAAAATTGATTCATCTGCTCTACCCATCAACTGCTTTCGCTTTTGGCCTGTATTTTATAGTTTATTAATTACAATTATTTATGATTCATATTTAACACCACTAACGTTTTTATAACATCTGTTTTGGTTACAGTCGTATAAGAATGTCATTTGGGAGAGACCGCGACTGGTACAAAGGTGCCTTTAACTTACTTCTTTTAATAGTGTCTAGGCAGACATTTGGCCACAATCTCACCTGATGGTAAGTAATGTTGTGGCCTAGTACTTATAACTTACTTAGATGTACAAATTTTTTAAATCGTAAAACCTATACAAGAGTGCGCTCTCTAAACTGATATCCATTATATTTGAGTAGGTAAGATAGGTATTATCACCAGCATAAGCAACAATTTATCTATACCTGCCTGCGTCAAAGGTTAATGATCCAGAAGTGTAGTCGCAAACAATAGGGCTCTCGAGCGGTTGAACCCCACAACGCTCTCAACCCTTCGCCATTTCAGCGATCTGACGACCCCAGACACAAACTGTCGCAAAATATTCCGGTGTTTAACCGCCGTTCGAATAATTTCACCGGTGAATTTTGAGTTGTCTTGCTTGTTTTAATGCTACTTAGAAACTCTACAAGTACCTCTTCCGAAATATTAGGTTTAGGTCTAGGTACAATATTGGTTAGAAGCATGACTTTTTGGTAAATAAAAAACAAATGCTAAATTACATTATTAACTAAAAAATCTAATTGAATAAGATGATGTACGATCATATTACTAACGTTACGTCCCTGACCAAGGTTAAGAATAGAAAATTACCTTGCGGTGTATTTATTCTTGGGTTATTTGACGAAAAAAAACAAATGAGGCTTACAACATGAAAGTAAACGGCAATCAATATTGCAACTTATCACCATTACGTGTTAAATAAATTAATTGATGCAAATCAAACGATTGTAATGCATTGAGGAATGTTTGTTAATTTACAAGATAATGTCCCTTGTCTTTTTTTTAGTTCTGATATCCAAATAATTATATTTATTTGGTTTCGGTATCTGTGCCAAAAATAACAAAACAATACCAAAGGCCAGTGTGGCAAGGTGCAGGCGACCTTCGGATGTCGTTTTGATTAGACCACAACTTAGTATTACATCACCGCCAGGATTACACATTTTCGCTTGTTTGTACAGTGTATCACACCTCCTCACATTGGGGTCAGCAGGCCAGTTTATCGATTGTTATTATAACTAAGAGAGTAACAAGCAAGAGATGTTAGCTCTAACCAGTTTATTCTATATGCCCCCAGTGGGTGTACATGCAGAAATAAATGACTTTTACTTTCATTCAATGTACCTAGTTAAGCCATAAGTGGTTGTAGCATAGATCCATGTCATGCCCTTCCATCCTTGACATCAGGAGACCTACTACGAAAAACGAAATCCGTCAATACGATTATCGTTTTGCGGATCCGAAGTATTGACGTCGCCCGCTTCGGATCCGCGAAACGATGATCATATTGACGGATATCGTTTTTGTACTTGGCCGACGGTCTCGTAGGTACCTACGAATAAAGATTTGTTTAATTTTATAAGTCTACCTAGTAGTCGAGTGGCATCATAAGGGTAAGAATGTAAGTAAGTAATGTCCATATCCAGTTATTTCATTGCTGGACTACTGAAACTATCATTAGGAAGTTTCGTAACAATCATACAGAATATCATCACTTGTAATCTTATCTTCAGTCGCGACCCATTTTCGTAAGGAGACAATAGTTAGTTACTTTAAACCTGCTGATCCAAAATTTCGTAAACAGTATGTAAACAAATATTTTTAAGCCGCACGCATGATAATGTACGTCCCAATTTATACAAATTGGGACGTACATTATGCAACGAGGATAATCTCGGGGATCAACAAGGCAATCGAAGCACCTAAGTGCGTTTATAATGCAACATGGTTTTTTCTTTGCCGACATTCATTTTGCACTGAATGGAGTACGTACAAGCGATGAAAAATTGTTTCCTTCGTGCGTAAATACCGTGAATGAATCTGATTGAGAGTATTGAGAGGGCCTAGTGGTGTATGCATAGTCACTGTAATCTTAGTAGGATGCAAAGACAAGACTTAACTAGTACAATGTCCAACCATTGATGCTAGAAAATAAAGATATAACAGGAAACGAAAGGCAGAGAGCAGTTAACGGAAACAAACAACAGACCTAGATAGCACCAAAAGTAGAATCTATGTCATTCAACCGAAAACCAATAGAGCCATTACCGTTGATGCTAACCCAACTTTAGACAATACATTTTAAATGTAACTAATTTGAGTTTTCGAGACTATTTACACTGTCCTTGTTGTGACGTAAGGTCTATTTGTATGCAAACGCACACCACGAGAGATGGTGCGCGTACGCAGTTGTAGCGCACCGCTACGTTAATTTGTATGCGACATCACGAACGACCCTGTGATGGGGCAGCGATTGGCAGATGTTTCACTTGACATCCTCTGTATCTCTCCAATTTAAATACTACGCATTAGAAAAGCAAGCAGGATAGTGATCAATATTCATTTGATTTGCATAGACAGTTTCTAACTTAAGCTCTAATTACTTTTTTCTTCTAATTGGCTTGTTTATCAGTTGATTTGTTATGCCGACTGTAATATTCCATGTTTATTTCTAAAAATATACAAGTATTTTAATTTTAATACAAATTTTCTCGATGTTTATTTCCAGGCGCAACAGTATACTTATTTGTATCTTTATAAAGATGTCTCGCATTAGCAAATTCTGCACCGACCTAACATTATGTAGCTAAATTGAAGTAGACAAACTCAATTTCATTCGTACTGAACTCCGTACAAATTAAAATCTTTTTCAGGAGCGGGCTTAGCCGCGAATCAGATTGTATTTACCATGGCGGTTATTTATTTTACGGGCGGTTTTTAATTGTTTGTCGCGCCTAATTGTCGGCGCTCACGCAACGCGAAATTGTGCTTGTTACAATTATATCGTAATCGGCCCGAGTTAGCTCGTGGGCGACGTTATTGCCTTAATTCGATACCGAATCGGTAGACAAGGAAACAATTCTTGATTTGGATCTAATTGCCCTGCAATGTCTACTTTATCATGCCTTTAAAGGCATCTGAAATTTCGAATTTGAACGTGCATTACCTAAATAAAGTTATTTTTTCTTACGGTCAGGGTCTGATTTGTTTTACTTTAATTTAATGTACTTTACATTAGTTCAGTTATATCCTTAGGTCAATATTATACTTATTTTATTATTTTACCATAGATACAAGTAGGTTTGTTTTTATTAAATTGATAAGGTCTGTCTGTATCCACGACATTTGTTAAATGCATTTATACATATTGTCCATAGTTTACATCAAATTCAATTGAAGACCATTCATTATCTTCGTGAGGTGGTAGTTCAGACACACAGGCCGGCGATTATGGATTCAACGCAGAAAAAAACAAGTAAGTTGCATGCCCTTTTTATCAATCAATAAAGTCAAACATTTATATATTAATATGTTACGGTAAAAAATATATCACATCAATACAAACAATGAACCAAAATCATCCTGCATGCCGCTGCCGTAGGTGGGAGATGTGTGTGCGCCGAATAGACAGGCGTCCGGTAATTTACCAATCACGGTACAACGGGCCTGATGCTGGATAAGACTATAAGCACGGTATGCTTCGGCGATGAGCTGATAAATAGGAACAAAGTAGCACTTTTTACGCCTACCTAAGGAGTTATAGGCCGGTTTCAACGGGTTTTTATGTCTATTTATGAGGTAATCTACCAATTACGGACTAAACGGCCCGATGTTTAGTTTCAATCGTTTATTAAGATTTGCGGTGTCATAATAACGTCACACGGTGATAATTTAATTAAGACTATAATATATAAATATATATAATATATACTCTATGTTTGTATGTGTATTTTTTTAGTGTAAATTAGATGCGTTATTTTAATTAATTTCTTCAATAAGGACTGTTGTTACTATATCATCACTTTATTTAAATTTACATCATTAGCGGTATTAAATGGAAAACGGCTGCGTGGTAGACCCAGAAGACGATGGCGTGACGAGTTAGACATGTTCGACAAAGACTGGGAAATAAATGCCCAAAATTGTGGGGACTGGAGATAGGGTAGGGAGGCCTTTGCCCTGCAGTGGGACACCACAGGCTCTTAAAAATACTAAAAACATGTTGTTACTCGGTAGTTTGTGTGCAAATATTTTTAGTAAAAAAAACATTTATTCTTCTTTTGACAATGAAATGAGCGGTACTTTGGTTATAAGGGCCGACCATAAAAACTACAAAGAAGTTTTTATACTTGGATCGCTGTTAGATATCTTCGAGGCCATTGTTCGGTTCACAGTTCATTAATCAAGCATTGTAGTCCGGGAACGCCGGGATCAGCCGCGCCTACGGGATGAGGCTGGATCGCTTATTAAAATATTAATGATCCATTTGCACCACTTAGCAAATAAATAAAGGAACTCGTTACGAGATTCGCTATGCTGGAGCTCGTGGTGAACACACTCGATTCTAATTTTGAAAATTAGTTGCGACCTCATTATAAAATAAGCCTTATAAGAAACGTTTTGTAAAAAGTTACGCGAGTTATACAACTCTTCTTGAGCTCAGGAATAGTGTTATTACTAACATCCAAAATCAATAGCCTACGTTAAATTAGCCTACGTTTTTGAAATATTTCATTACCTTCGTCAGAATTCCCTTAGAGTCACTCTCAAGTTAATTAAAAAATTCTTCACCTACAAATCATGTGTGAATGTAGGCCAAATGGCTCGTATCCCCTTGTAACTCGACAGTTCTTTTAAAATATTTTTAAAACATCCAGTTAGGGATGTTCAGAATTAAGAAAAATCAATAACTCAACAAGATCAAAGTAAAGATGTAGGTACAGACTAACAAAGAAACATGGTATCTATATCTATACTAATATTATAAAGCTGAAGAGTTTGTTTGTTTGTTTGAACGCGCTAATCTCCGAAACTACTGGTTCGAATTGAATAATTCTTTTTGTGTTGGATAGTCCAGTTATCGAGGAAGTTATTACATCACGCTACGACCAATAGGAGCAAAGATATAGTGGTAAATGTGTAAAAAACGGGAGAAAGAAGTCACTATTCCACGCGGACGAAGTCGCGAGCAAAAGCTAGTATTGAATATTGTATATAGTTAGAGAGGTTACTCTACTTAGAGAAGTTTTAATTGTATCTATTAATGGTCATTAATATGTAGAACAGTACTTAGATCCTAAAGACCTGACATAATGAATCAAAGAGATACTATTAATTCTAATGATATAATCCACATTCCATCTAATTTATGAGTCTGTCTTCTGTGTACATCTGACCTGATTATTGTAATATTGAGCATGTACCATATGACTGACTTAATTAAAATTTATGGGCTATTAAATACCTTTAACTTGCTAGTGCTGTTACCGTCAAATACTTATTAGAGTACTTAGGTGAAGTCATTCTTGCTTTTCACTGCTACATACACAGTAACATACTCATAGTCCTATAGTAATTAGACACAGTAAGGCGTGTATAATGATAGCAAGCTAAACTTATCAGTTTCATACATTGACGATCCAAAAACACTTTGATTCATGAAACAAACCGATACACCTTCAACCATGTTAGTAATATTAACATTAGTATGCACTATGACAAGATAACAGTAGGTTAACTAGTAAGATGTCTTACTTTATTTAGCTTAGAATATTTTCACATCCAGGGGCCCTATTTTTGAATCACTCATCTCAATATGGCATGTGATTTTTGTCGATCAATGTTTGACTTTTGAATGAACATCCACAAGACGCTCTAGATAGAAACAAATGGCGTCACATGATTGGGAAGGCCGACCCCACGTAACGGGATAAGGCGAGGCAGAAGAAGAAGAAGAAGATCCACACAAGAATGATTAAAAAAGGTAACTCTAATTTGTAAGTACTCGAACGAAAATCACTCGTAATATTGACGCGAGTGCTTCAAACACTGGGTTGTGTCAATAAGTGTAATCCCATAATTCTCAGTAATTAAAAATTGCTGCATACGCGGGATGATTCTAACGAAATGCAATATCAGCCGGTCAGAAACAATGGCCCAGGGCGCAGACGCGGCGAGGCACACAATTCTCGCGGCCAAAGACTCCACATTATCACTAACGAGAGCAAGTGACTTTAATTGTGTTTATGGCATTAACATAACACAATAGATGTCGCCTCGGCTCGCCTACTCCATTGTTTGTACAGTCAGCGGGTTACGCCGCAATTTCTCCCGTAAATCTATGACGTTACGAAATGTAGCGTTTACGGAAATTAAAGTTCGGTATCAGGACGATGAATTCAAAAGACACTGAATGTGATGATAGATAGATATCAACCCTTTTTAGAGTAAATAGGGCATTAGGTTTACATTGCAGTTAGGTTGAAGATTCTTAGTTTAACCTGTATGTTTGTATGTTGGTCCGCGATGGTATTGTGTTTGGCTGAACCAATTTTGATGTGGCTTCATTAAGTATTAGTTATATTTAGGAGAACGTTAAACTATTTTAGTTCAATCATATCAAATGATATTAAACAAGTGTTTACTAACCTACACATAGTCCTTAGTTAGGAAACGACAAAGATGCGACATGGTTGACATAAAAATTTTTAAGATATAAAGGAATGAGAGACGCCCAAAATCGGATGGACTTTAAAAAGTGTTTTTTCTTCATCGTTGGTTTTCCAAACGTCAACGTTAAAATCCATTCCAGTTTTCTGATTCTAGTTAAGAAAACTATGACTTAATAATCATACAATGAATCCATGTAGTTATTAGATGGTCTGTAGTAATAGAAAGTTGTAAACACTTTCCATTATAGAGTCGCCCACATGAACACGATTGCCATCACAAAAACTGTAAACGTTATGCACGATATGTAGCATGAAATTACTCTTATTAGTGTTTTTACTTACGGTTCAAGCTCCTGCCTGGTAGGGGTGCGGAAGTATCGATATACTGTAGTAATTAATCGATTATTTTATCGATAAAACCCAACGTTAATATCTACGTCACCGTGACGATCAGTGGAGTGAGGATAGAAATGCTAATTACTAAGGTATATAATCGTATCATAAAATTTGCTATCGTTACAATTTTCTTTCTAAAGCTTAAACTAAGTTTCAGATTACGCACACAAAGTTCGAATCTTAGAACTTTTAGGAGCAAAGAATTAAGCACAATCTAAAACGGAGCCTATCAACCAGTGCAATGTAATATTAATTTTATACATAGTACACAAAAAATACATTGTTCAGATTTAGATTATCATCATTATTATCAGCCAAAGGACGTCCACTGCTGAACATAGGCCTCCCCCACGGCTTTCCACAACTTCCATGGCTTTCGGATTTAGATCGGTATCCAAAAATATGTATTTGATACACTGGTATGTGGTGCTACTGCCTTTACTTTTAAACTTATAGCGGCATTAAGTATCATATCGATAAATCTAGCAACCCTATTAACAAGATACATAATACAGTAATGAGAATTTATATATTGTTTTAAACTTTCATGGTCACTAACATTAGAATAGTGAGATACGGGTTTGCTACCATGTACCTTATTATTTATGAGCTTCCGATATTTCGGCACTGTTGCAAGCGCCATGATCACGGAGTAACTCGTAATCATTTCTCATTCTAATGAGAATTTATGTTATCTATTACATACAAATTATATGCATTGTGTCTACCTGATGGGAGAGCGCATGTGTAGTTCATTAGAACTTTATTGCCTTGACAAATGAACTAGTACTAAGTAGTGGACCTTTTGTTTAAAAGCTTGTTTATGACTTGACACGAGGCTTACTAATGGGAAGAAAGTAAATGCCCTGTTAACTAAACATGCAAAGGTGAAAGTGAAAAAGTGCATTGAATCTAAGCAGCCTGGAATTACTTCAAATGAAACTAGGGAGCCACTTTTAAGCAAATCAATTTTACTTGGTTTGGTACGCATTCCGGAAAGAAAGGAGTTGAAAAATTATCATGGCCTACTTACTTCCATAATGCAATTCGCTCTATCTTTTGTTGAGCTTAAAATCAATCTATAGAAACATTGACATCAAATAAAGTCATGTTAAATTACATGTGGACCTCATTAATCAAAAGGTCGTTCTTTGAACGATGTTTTTCGATAAACTACAATAGAATGATTGACTGTACTTTTTATTGCTCCAAAAATATATACGAAAACGAAACGGAATTAAAAACTTACGTTTATAATAATTACAGCAGATATCGTAGTGGAACTTTGTTAAGGCATTTAAAACTGAACGTTTTCAGGCACTGACACAAAAAGTCGCGATGGCAAAGATAATTGGCGATAATTACAGGCTTTGCTGGTGACCTAAGCCTGCCTGTGACAGGCACGGACTTCAGTAAGAAGCCTCCCCCCCCCCCTTGCCACCATTAAGTGCCAGGTTTACCACCCATAATTAGTATGCAAATCGTACTTATAAAGAAAAATATTGTTAGCGCTATCTCTAATTGCATTCCGCAAATGAAAAAAAGAGGTAAGTATAACACTGTTTTAAAAAAAATTGCAGCTATACGTACTCTGGCGCCTAACCACTTTTCAACGGAAATCGTTTACACACATAACACAAAACGCGTCATGAGTTGCAAGTTATTTTAGCTCATAAGGTAATTAGGCACCAGAGATCTCTCACTTGACCACTAACGATTAAGTATAAGTTGACGACATGCCTATTTTAAATCTACCCAATTAGGGTACACTGATAATAACACATAACAACATTATTATTTTGCATACTTATTGCAAAACATCATCACTAATGCGTTTTTAATACTGGTATCTCTGCAGCCATGATTATGATGATCGAATGCAATTTAGTCAATCATTAAATAGACCATGAGTGGTATTGACCTGGTCATTTAACATATTCTTAGAAACACCACCTACAGCTGATCTATTTGTGCACACTCTTTGGCTTACGGTCAACACTCTAGTTTTATTTGCTGATAGATGCTATGGCTTTCCTGAAAACAAAAACTTATTTACTCCCGAAACTATATTTACTTCGATAGTAAAAGACAACCAGAAAGTTCTCTGATTAAAATTAAGTAACATAGGATACCACCATACAACAATATTAAATTGCTAATGTCTTTCAATTGTAGACTCTATGCAGCAAGCATATGAGTTCGTAAGTGCATTATTACCTGACTAAGTGTATTTTAGTTGCTTATCACCACACTGATAGATAACGATAAAGATTATAACAACCGAGGTAAATCCAACAAAATATATAATATAAGATATTATAATAGAAATGTATCAGTTACTCTAGTAACAATTGACGTTAATAAACACAATAAGCGTGAGCTAATAAATATGCCAGGACAATTGCTAATAACTCGAATGATAACTCACAGTATAACCTGTGTAGGGAATGCAGATGCAGTTATTTAAATATGAGCTCTGTTATAGTTGCACAGGAGTGTTTTAATCAGTAACGGAGTAATTAATCGTTCAAGGGCAGCGAGTAAGTTTACGGTGTAGCCGAAGTATTGGTATAAATCTTAGTGACAACTGGGGCAATTTCATTAAGTGCTGTTAGGCCGTTCTAGGTAAAATGGTGAGGAATGCTAGCGTTGATCTTGTGAATTGACTCTGAATTGGTGTCGTGGCGCCTACGCACTTTCTGACCGGGATGAGACACTCATTAACAGGTTTATGACATCCTAACTCGAAAAAATGAGGATGTATGATGTTCCTGGTCGTGATATTTTATCAAAAGCTACCTATCCGGAAAACTTCAAATAGGAATTGATTCGGTCTCTCATTGGTGGAAACGAAACGAGTAAGGAGGTACGTAGTATAATTATTATTTATGATAAATGAAACGTATAAACAACAATAAGGTACTACATTAAGCCAACTATATTAACAAATGGAGGTTATCAAAGGTCCTCTATTTTTTCTTATAGTGTTAATAGGTTATAATATGCTATTAATAGCCAATTTCCGATAGCGTCGTGCACAAAGTTAATCAATAATAACATTTTGCCGAGTCAACCTACTAACGCCCCAAAATTAATATTAATTTACTCAAACTTCATAGGATAGCATGCCTTTGTAATAAAGTTGTAGGTTTCGAAATACGTATTCAGAGGCAGACAATATTCACTACGTATATATTTCCTGTCATTTAATTACTTTTGTTCTCCACTGGATAATTCCGTGCAAATAATCGAACCCCGTAACATTTTACTAGACAACGCACTCGCACTGCGTTACACAGTAGTAGGCTGGGAATGTAGTTTTTACGTCTCAATACATCCGCCAACTGTGGGAACAAGCTGTAACATTGTGCGTTCTTTTACTCCCATTCCCTCGAAAATTTACATTTATTAGTTGTAAAATCGTCAACACATTGTTTACTAATGCCTTCTTTAGTTTCATTAAGAAAATTCGGTCAGAAAAGTGCTCTACCGCCGTGTTATGGTTACTTTTGAATCTTACTTGTTTACAGAATTTGACGTTTACGTTCGGCAGCTTAAGTACGATATCCTAGTAGATTAGGTATATTTTAATGTACTCAATTTTACTTATTAAGAAAATATTTGTTTTAGAAGTGCTCTCTTCTCATGAAGAACTATAAATTAAGAGTGAAAACATAAAAATATTAAATTTACTAAATAATTTATATTCTTTATTGCACAGAAATACAAGAAGTCACAATGTGAACAAAGGTGGGATTATCCCTAAAAGAGATCTCTTCCAGCCAACCCATAGGTGTTGGAAATGAAATAGTTTCGGTGTGGTTGCGGTTATCGGCAATAATGAGCGCAATGAGCACTTGACCTCCACTTGATTTTAACAGTAATCAAAATTTAACTCCATTTGGTACACAAAACATAAGACAAAAGACTAGCCAGCACTTGTTATCGTTACTAAAAAACAAAACTTTAGTAGGTAGTAGACCGTGGTAGTAGTGATTACTTACTCAATGGTGGCAGTAGTAGGAGGTCTTACTACGAAAATGAAGGCGTGTTACATAGAATATTGCCTTTACACACACATATTTTATTTACGATTCTGAGTAACATATAGAACACACTAATACACTTACTGTCCAAACAACTGGGCCCCAGTACAGTACCCCGGGGATTCTTATATGACGTGGCAATTTAAAGGGTTGGGAGTCCCTAAGAGGGTGGGATTCCAATTTCTCGCTATTTTCTCAGCTAACCTTCCTTGCTATTCATACTGGTATAAAGCAATGTTTGATTTTGGACAACAAAGTAGGTAGCAAGCTTCACATCTCCCATCCATCATACAAGTATCGTAATTGTATAGTAGTTCGGTAGGTAGTTAAGAAAGTACTAACTTCTAAGATTATTAATATTCATTGACCCGAACTAAGCCTATCTCTACCTTCATTAAAAGCTATTAGAACTTCTTATAAGGTCACATAGAGCGCTAACTACTTCGTAGTTTGTTACAAGAGATCCAAAACTAGGCCTAATACAAGTCTTTACATGCTTGTTGAACAAACTAATCCCATTTACCTGTGTTATGTTTGTCCATCTTGTTCGGTGAGACAGGAGACTCCTTCACGTCTGCCATGATGAATCCAGTTGAGATCACTCGGCGCCTGAAATAAGATATATATACCTTTTCAATAAAAGGATGAGAAGTTTCTAGACAGACAATATGAACCTATTGTTCAGTTGTAAACTCTATAACTAGTAGATAAACTAAAAATAGTATGGTTCCGAAGTAAGAATTTTTCTTCCTTGTGTTACGAAGTACCAGACAACGATTATGACAGGACCGTCTCCCATAAATAATGTTACATCCGTGACTTAGGCACAAATGTTCGTGATCATCACACAAACATTTGCCCCTTGCGGGATTCGAACCCACTACCGCTGGTTCAGTAGTCAGGAGCGCTAACCACTGCCCAAATGTGTCGAAGTAGATATCGATGCCAGCTTTATCAATTAGGTACCTAATTTTATAAAAATAGGCTTCTAGTTCCTAGTAATAAAACTACGAGAACCCAGTACTATTCCCTAGTTAAGTATTTACGGAATAATTATTTATTAAGGATTTTTGTCCGCGCAAAAAATGAAAGAACGGTTCTTTTGCAATACCATAATTTTGATTCCTTTAAACAACGTTTAATTTGACATAAAGACAAAACAAATGGCATAAAGTGTTAGGTTTGGGTGGATATAACCACTTAGTGAAGATCATATCTTCGTGGTTTTACGAGGACATCCCATCATCAAGACGACAAAGAGCCGGACATAATCCATCTTCGCAAAAATATCCTACCTGAGTGATGGAGTTTATTTTTGACTTTGCGTCTGAACGCACTATGCCGAAGTAATGCAACCGAAGTTCGGCATGATTACGCCTGCATAATATTTGAATAACTGACGGACGACACATTATGCCGAAACTTCGGAACGTAAAATCAGCCTCGAAACTTTGGTCGCGTAACTTCGGCATAGTGTATATCTAAACAATAACTGGTTTTGTCTTGCTGCTCTTGATTGAAAGACCTTTAGCACTTCAATCTTGAGGTTTTGACTATATCTTAAAAATTTACTAAATTGCAGCTTTATTTTCATCTAAAACAGTTAGTTTTCCCTATCCGTGAGATTTTCACATTATAACATTCAAGATAACATCTTAAAAACTTCCCAAGAGACGTAATGTAATATTTGACATAGTTTATTGCTAGCTAGATAGTTGTGATTGATGTTGACAAACAACAAGGCATTGTGTACATTACATTGATGATGATATGATCTTCCAACAACATTAGTTGTATTATTTTGAATCACCTATTTCACTTTCTTAGTCTTAAAGAAAAGCTCATAGATTTTTATCTTTTTAGAATAGGGTTACTTCGATGTAAACAGGGATTTTATGAAGATAAGAAAACTCTTTATTGCACATTACATAGAAAATTTACAAATTCGTTAAAAAATATATGTACAATTATAGGGAGTCTTATCGCTGTAAGCTATCTCTTCCAGCCAACCTTTGAGTAAAGAATCAATGAGTTAAATTATGAATAAAAAACTCAACGGTTAAATAAGAATATATAGACGTATGGGGAAATGTAGGATTAACGTTATAAGTGTTTTATGCACTAGGCAAGTGCCATCTCATAGATAGGGTAGAAAAAATCGTTATTGATATTTTAAGTGAAAGTAAAGCAAAGCTTTGTTGCGATCCGGATAGAAAAATAGATAAGATAGGAGCGGTGTTGTTTGACTTTATCGCAGTATTGTATTGGAAGTCAATCAGTAGGTAGAGACTCTTATGTTTACATGTTGGAAAAGAAATCGACTACGATAAAGTTTTCTGACATTTTATTTTGCACACACTCACCAATAAAGCGTCGTGGAAGTAGATACCTATACGTAATTAAGCTTATTCTTAGTCTTGGTGATGTCATAAAAGGGTACAATCATGATGTCATACACTTATTAACAAGTTAACTCTCTTAACGAGCTCTACATTTGAATAGAAATTCAATTATTTAAACTATCCACTGTTATTTGCTATCAGTAATACAAAAAAGATTTGCTTTCTTTGAGTAGGTACTATGTACTTAGTATATGAGTAACTATTTGCCTAAAAAAAATTTGTTTTCAGGTAAGAGGCATTGCTCAATTAAAAGGTAAATCAATTAAACGTCACGTTTAGCTCTACATTCTTGATTGTCTCATTCGTAAATATTAAAGAGTACAACTGGTACAACTCTATTACGTATCGTCATTGTTTTATTTATTTCGGTACTTTGTTTATTCTTCGTCATTACTTTACGATAAATATTTGTCACACGTCGCTCTTCTGAATGAAAGTGTGCCAAAAAGTGCTTATCGCGTTAAAAGAGCGCATCTACGAAACAAAAGAAAACGATAATACATTGGTTTCGTACTTTGTATGGTCGCCGGGTGCCGGTATATCACTGCACCTTATCACTGATAGCACTCACTCGGTACGTAGCGCGCAACCGTCGCGTTCGCGTCGAGATAAACACTGCGCCGCGGAAACTCGATGGGACGAGGAACACGCTGGTGTTGCCAGCGTCGGGGGAGAAAACACCCACGTAATATATTATTAATTATTAATTCGATAGCTAGAAAATTACACTGAGTAGTAAAGTACCTAAGTATATAATTATTTCTTACTAAATTATATTTTATAACTTTTAACGTTATCAACATGTACACTTAATTTAGCCAAGCGATTTTAACTTTGGTGTAGAGTATGACGTACAGATTTTAAAGACGGTTTGGAAATTGGAATTAGGATGCATAGAGTATGAAACTTGGTTTTATATAAGATCTAATAACTTTTTTTCACTGCGACCCATACTTTTTCATCTTTTTACATTTTACATGAAAATGATTTTGGTGGGATATATGTATATATCTCACAAATTATAATCATATAGGATTTTTTTTGTGTTATTTGCTTAGCGTAAATGCTTTATTATTTTTAAAAAACAATTAACTTAACGTTTAACTTACTTTACCTTTGTACACTAAATTTGTGCAATAAAGTCTTTGAATAAAAAATAAATAAAACTTAATCATTACTTACGATACTTGCCAATCTTTAAAAAAAATAGAAACACCCTAAAACAAGGGAATACAAAAAGCACAGCAACAATATCTTACAGCCTCACACGCTGCGATACCCGAACATCTCCGATCGAGAGCCGAACTCTAACGATCGCTTGTATTGATGCCGGGAAAATGGTTTCCGCGCCATTTTTCTTGGCGCGCGCGAGGGTGGATTTGGCAAACGACACCCCTAGATGAGTAAGTTGACCCTGTTTTGAGCGAGCATTGACCAGTCGAGTGCCTGACTTTGCGTTAGTAACAATCGCTTGAAGCTGCTTTGTTATGCCGCTGAATATTTAAATACCACGAGGCAGGTGGTTAAGCTTTAGTGCTGTTTATCAAGTTGTCGAGTAATAGCTAGCAGCATTAGTAAAGTAGTAGTAGAAAATGGATTTGACTATAAACATTAACTTGAAGTTTCATTTATTTTAGGCTTGGTTTGTTAATAATATCTATGGTTTAAATTTTATGTTTTGCATACTGGTGACGTACTATTTAGATGTTCAATAAAAAAATGTATTACTTACTTTTTATTTTACTTTCAAAAGCGTGATTCTATTTTTGTCTTAATAAAAGACCATTTAATTTTGTTCCAAATTGCTAGGGCAAATTTAATTTCAAACAGTCTACTAATACTCGTTTCAGTCGTTGGATTGAATACATAATATTATTCGGCTTCCCTTATCTTCTTATTTTATTCTGAATATGATATATTATGGAAGCAAATATGCTACCATAAATTTTGAGCGCCCATTATGGTGCATTAGCTAATTTTATTGATTACTAGCGGTCCCAGCAAACCTCGTTTCACTTCCGGCGGCAATGTTTATTGTCCTATTCAGGGCCAAGACGAATTCAACAAAGCTAAAATCATGAAAATCGGTCCACCTGTTCTTGCGTTATAAGTGGTGTACCTAACACGACTTTATTTAATGTACTGAAACAGCAACCCACTTACTATAACGTAGAGACGAACAGATAGGGATTCCTGTCCGGCCTTCATTGATATTCCGTTACCGACTACAGAGGAAATTATAGTGACTTTACCCAAAAAATAGTTAGAGCTTCTTTTGTACTTGACTCACCAAGTCACATGATACTCTTATAATTCGTCCGATTTGATCAGATTAAAAAGCGAAATAAACCAACCGCTTAATTTGAGCATTCCATCATGTTTCGTGACAAAGGCAATTGTTATTTTTGTTGCTTTTAAATGCTTTCAGGCATTAACGGGGTTCTAGCTTTGTTTGAAATATTTTTGCTAATTTATTCATGACAATGAAACCTTCTATCATGCTCAAAAGTTTCATGATTACTCGTATAATAAGGATTAAAATTGCAACTTGTTTTAGAATATATTTTAGTATGGCTTGTCTCTTATTTTAAAGGTATTTTAATTAGGTACCTTGAGCTCTTATTTTTGTTGTTAAGGTACGCCTTGAATCAACTTGGGAGGTATCATGATTTAGCAGACTTACGTAATTATTGGGGTGCATAAAATCTACGGTGGTAAGGTACCTATCGATCGTAAGATAATAATTATCGTATCACTTCTAAAATCAAAGTGAGACAAGACTCTTAATTTTAACAATTTATTATAAAATAATTCACGGTTTTTGTATTTTTGTCATTATAAATATGTACTTAAATAAATAGTAATAAAATTTAAAAAGACACGTACAACGTGTGTTTTACAGTAGTTTAATTTAATCTTAGTTTAGTATGTACAGTCGTTGATATCAGGTTGTACAATTGTAGTATAAAAAAGGGGGGATGGTACGAGTAGTCCGTATCTAAGATGGTGTATACGGGGCGTAGACGGCTGAGTTTGGGCGGCGGGCGGCGAGCAACGTTCGCAATGCGCGCGCGCCGCTCGGCGTCCGTCGTCTGTGGTGTGAGTTCGGGTCGCAGCTTTAACCCTCCGCGGGCGCGGCTTCCTCCTCCTTCTTTGCGCCCCAGCCGTCGCACATTTTCCGGAGGAAAGCTGGAAATGTAAACAAATATGTAAGCTGGTGTAATGATGGGTTAAGATGTTGTTAATAAACAAGTACGTTAACGACTGAACACAATGAAAGATACTCACACCCATGTTCACAAACAACGCTTTATCTTGCTTCCACCCTAGTGCAAATGCCGGGTATAGATAAGTAATAAGTTTTACTTAATATGTTTTCAATGTATGTTCGGTGCATTGTACGTATGTGCATCTATCTTGATGAACCCACGCACACTGTGATTTCAAGTATTGTTTGCAAACATAGGTGACAGAAAACAGCTCGGTTGCGGCATAAGAAGTCGTTAAAATGACAACATTGAAGCAGACAGTACATGATTCCAGATTAAAACCCTGCTAAAAGCGAGAAGAAGTTTGCAGTAGCGTAGATATCCTGTTTTGGTTCACTTACGACTTATAACTAAAGATATGACGAGATGAGGTCTTCTACGCCATCACCTTCTTCAGGAATGCTGTAAAGGTATAATCAATAAGATTGGGGACATGCAGAATGGAAATATTTGGGCCCTCGTGCTTTGTATAATTTACTAAATTGGATAGGTATATCTACTCACATTCGACTGTGAAAAACAGTGCATTACTCAAAATTTGGGGATGTGCAGTTTCACACAGCTAAAGGTCTGGTGATTCAGATATTAGGAGTCATGCTAAAAGTGCTAAAGGTTTGTTCAATTTACATGGTTCATTCGGTTTCAAGTCATCTACTCTACGATCAAACGTTTTTGAGGGTTGCCAAGGGTTTCAAAATAAGTTTAATGGTTTTGCTAATGTAATACTTACGTGCGTAGGGGATCATGCCGTCGTCATCTTCAGGGTCCATGCAGTCCTTGACGACCTCGTCGACTTCTTTGTCTTCCAGCTTTTCACCTAAAAAAATAAGATAAAAGCATATAAATTACTTGCCGGCTCATAATCCTACTACTATTATAAAGGCGAAAGTTTGTAAGTATGGATGTATGGATGTTTGTTACTCTTTCACGTAAAAACTACTGAATGGATTTGAATGAAACTTTACCACAATATAGCTTATACATCAGAATAACATATAGGCTACAATTTTTGAGGTTTCTAATGTGAGGTCGTAAAAAAACACATTTTTTGCGCTACTAGACGGGACGAACCTGAAGTCCACGCGAACGAAGTCGCGGGCAAAAGCTAGTACTGGTATAATCGCAGTACCTAGCTTGCATTTCTGTTCCGTGCCAAGAGTGCTTTATCTAACTAACCTTAAAGTTTATGCGAACAAAATACCAAAGTTACTTTTTGACTTCATTAAATCAGATATTTAATCCACTTGTTAAAAGGGCCTTGAGTGAAAGTTGTCCTTAAGTCTTGAATAATGTTGTATAATATTACGTTTGAAACTTCTTCAGGCAACGCTGAGGGACAAAGATATAGCAGATATTTTGCTTGAACGCTCAACTTTAAGTTACCAAGTAATTCTTTGGTTGTCTCGTAATATTAATTCTACATTAATTAATACAACCAGTACAACAATAACATACCAAAACTAGTTAGTACACAAATAAATATTAAACCTGACAACGATACGACATTCTCATGGTAACTAGATTAGTTAGATATTTCAGTTTTGTTGTTAGAACTTATTTATCAAACAATTCTTTCAAGTGCTCTTGAAATCTTTAGTTTCTTTCGAAATCTATCTTCATCATGCATTTTCTGACTTTTCATCATGCATTTTCTGACTTTTCATCATGCGTTTACGCTTTATGTACTTATTGTTTATTTTTCTTCTGAAAAATACGTTTTTAAATGTTACCTAAAGCGAGTAGGGTGTGTGTGAGCTCAGCGCCAAGCATGAGGCCATTCTCGTTCTTGTCGTACAGTTTCAGACATTCCAAGAAGTCCTCGTAGCAACCCTGGTCTTTGTCTTTCTTTGCTTGGGCGTAGATGGGAAGGAACTCTTCGAGCTGAAACAGAAAAGGTTATAAGTCATTTTAATATACTACAAATGGAGCTTAGTAACTAGTTGGTAATGGCGAAACTGGCATGTCTTTAAGCCATAGCTTTAAGATGATAGCCCATATTGATGTAACATGAAGATCGAGGTCTCTCGCACCTAACCACTTTTCAGCGAAAATATATCATTGGCGAATATAGTTTGCACACACGGAACCAAAATAACCATATTAACAGCCAAAATCGCTTAAACCTCGCACGTTCTGGTGCCGTGTACGAAAACGTTTTTAGCTCTTAGTGCGCCTTCACATTATAGCGACAGCAGCGCGTTGCTCTAATGTGAAGGGCTTACTGCTGTCATTTATGTATGAAATTGACAGCAGCGCGACTGTCGCGCTGCTAAAGTCGCCTAATGTGAAAGCGCTCTTAAGGTGGTTAAGCGGCTGCGGCGACATAGTGTATACTCATGCTGTAACTATAAAAAATATTTCCCAAAGCCGGTCAGCAATCGAAATGATTGTACCTTTTAGAATTGTTTGCATAAGTAATTTACGATTACAGCGGTCCTGCACATAAAGTGAAGTTGAATTCTGAATTCAAATTTTGTGGTAAAGTTTTAGCATCTTTTAGCTTTTAGTATTCCCATTTTCTAAGCATTTCGAGTATTTGCAAGAGATTTAGCGAAATATATCCGACTTGCACATCGACCAGTAAAGATGGTGCCAACAATTGCTCCATTAACCTTGACGCAACAGTCGATAAATATTTACTTCAAACGTTTGTGGGTGAGAGAGAGAACCACATGATACAAATAGATTTTGTTACCGACTTGCCAAAACCAATGATCAAACATCGAATAATGATCAAGTATTTATTTTTGATTACTTTTATTATTTTATGTAGAGAATACTATAACTAGAAAGTGCATGTCAAATAAATAGATTAAAACCTTCTGGGTAACGTGTGCATTGCAGGCACTCGATTGGAATGAACCGTGTGAATATCGACAGTCTTACTAATAATAACATTGCTAACAGAACAAAACACATATTTATTATGGTATTATTACAGTCAGTAGTATGTCATAACTTGTATCAACTCGTTCACAAGCAAATGTTCTTTATTGACGATAGTAATTCAGCCTAAAGGATTTTCCCTACCGCACCGTTCCATACCATGACCGTGCTAGGCACGAAAATCAACACAAAACGCTCTACCTTGCCCACTGAACGGATTGACAGAGCTGCAGCGTCCTATCTTACCGTTATATGGAGCGAGAGCAAGAGCAAGCGAGAACGTATTTTGCCGGTGTAGACTTGCTCTATGCATGGCACGCGACGGTGTTGGTCAGTCACGGAACGCTAAACGATCGGGCGAGGTGGCATAGTTTTTAATACAAAGTTTTCTTTCCTGACACGCTTCTAGCATGGTCATGGTATGCTTCGGCGTAGTGGGCAAAAGCCTTAATGCACATTCCGCCTACACTTTAGAGCACTTTTGCTCTGCTCTACTTTTAAACTATGCATTTTGACCCCCACAGAATTAAAAGTGGTAGTTACCGAGAGGGTCTTCTCTCCCTTCTTCTTGGTACCGCCGAGTTTCTCGATGGTGGCCAATGTGGGGTTGGAGTTGAGCGCCCTCAGGACATCACCAAGGTTGTAGGCATCGATCTTGCCGGAGCCGTCGAAGTCGTAGATGGAGTAGGCGAAGGTTGCCCCTGGGGTGAAGAACATGACATATAATTATATATATACACCGTGCTCTTTTAACCGTCTTACACCCGAAGCCCACGTAATGTAACCATCTTAATAAACCTCTAGGACATGTTATTTTTTTTATTAAACTCCACATAATTTTGGTGTAAAAAATATCTAATAGTAATGTTACGTAATGTATCATCCTGTTCATAATGTTTACATTTTCAACAATGCATTCCTTGACCTTGCCGCCTCCACGCGTTCCGCCCCGTAGCCAATCTAAGACAGTCCACGTGGATCTCTAACCAATCATGCGCTAGCGCAATCCTTTGTGACGCCCACCGCCTCGCCCCTTTCTATTCGTGCGTAAAATAAGGTCAGTAGTGCTAGACAGCCGAGTGAATGACCCGCGCGTAGTGCTCGTTACAGGATGTTTCGTACTAAATTGTGCTGATATCTTCTTTAATATCTTAGGCTTTGAAATCTTAATAATAACCAAGTTTTATTTAACGAATGACATGTAGTTATTGGATACTTTAAGTGGCCTTCGGCTGTAAGACGGTTAAAAAAGCACGGTGTATATAAATCCAAATGATTGAAGAGAACACAAAGTTGAAGCAACCTTAAAGGTTATGAATCGAGTCGTTGCGGGTAGATTGCTATAGTAATAGTATTAAACACTCGCTTCCTCTGTGACCATAATCTTATCTTATCGATACCTGTGCAGAACAGTGCAACACTACGCCTCGCCTTGAGGCCTTTAAGTGTGAAAGGTATGCGCTATCGCAGTCTCGTGTTTTTTTGTGCAGGGGAAGCGATTGCTTAATATTAGTATGATCTAAAACTAACATGTCTTTAAATATTTTTGGAATTAAAATGTAGTATAGCTAGTAAAAAAATAAGAATCTACTAGCTTAGGTTATAGCAGCGCAAATAGACAATAAACTACCTACTTATTTGGCGAGTGAAAGTTTCCCAAGCGAAATGAATGTGTACACAAAAAGTTTGTGTAACCATCTTCCATTATTAGTGTCCTTGACCACTATGGAAATTGGTATCCCTTTTTCTATATCAATAAATAACAAAATTTAGTAATGTGCAGTACATTACTGAAAATATTAAGAACCAAAAATCTGAGATTTGAATAATGCGTATTAATAAAACTAATGATAAAAGTAACGGGTTGTAAAAATTTTTAACGTTTTGACTAAACTAAAACGCGATGAATTCTGTAAGCTTAAAAGTTATTTTTGATTTATATTTGTTTGCCTCACGCGAATTCTCTCGAAACTTTCAATGCTTCAAACAAAGATTAAAACAATTAGTAAAGTTCTTGCGAAGTTTTGAATTTCCATTTGCACGATAACTTATTCAAATGAAGAGCGAACTTAAGCCCAACCGAATTAATAAACTAACTACCGAAGATGTCAGAGCTCTACATTCGCTAGTAAATGATCGTAGATCTCCAGGTGCCTCTATACCATTACGATCACGAACCTATATGAATAAACGATGAAACGCATTCAAAAACTTCATGTTTCTTATTTATTTTCAATACTAACTAACCGTTTCCCATTCGCACATTTCACAGGTACCGCGCGTAGGCGGCGCGTGGGCACACATTCTTCGCCGAGAATAATACTTTCCTCCGCCAGTTTCAATATATTCACTGCAAACTCGTGAGTCACATTCTAAATATACCCCGATTGTAACTCCGCCCTAATTTTAACTGGGTGCCAAACGTCCGATATTTTTAAATAGCAATAAGTACCTTAAATATAGAAACAATACCAACGATTCTTGGTCCTAGTTTAGACAAACTCAAAAAAAACTATGTTTTAAAAGTTTTTAAGTGGTTGCTTTTGAAGTAAGTTACTAATAATTGAAAGTTATTAATCGTTATAATTAATTGCTAAAGTCGAGATCGCTTGATAACTTAGCAGAGTCAGTATGATTAATTTGCAGTCAGCTGGCTAGAACCACATGATGACCTTGATAATGACAGTTGATTTATCATATCAACAACTTCAATTACCCCAAATAATATGACGCATACTGCATGTAAACATCTAACAATTAGCTAGATAATTCTCATGCCAAAAATGATCGGTGGCTTGCAGTGAAATCTGAGCGGAGTTTCTCTGTTTGGGCGGGCGGCCGAACAGATCACGTGACGTAAAGTTTAAATTTGGAACGGAGCGCGCGCGCAGCGTGGCCCTGCCACTGGCGCCGCAGCCGGCTTCTCTTTGGAACGCACGCCTTTTATGAGAATCGATCTAAACTTAGATGTTCACTCCCATTTCATTTATGTAATGCCTCGTAGAGTTGGTTGATACTACCGCATGTTTGCGAGATGCATTTGATTTTATGAAATTAACACAATCTAATCATATTAGCATTTTAATAAATAAGTAAGTCATAAGTTAATGTGTTTATTAGAAAGGATAAAACCAATACTCACTTTCAACGTCGATTTTGCTGAGGTCGCTCTGAAAATTACCAAAAACATAACGTTACTTTCATGTTTTAAGTCTTACCATATCTACGTATCTACGTGTGTGTTTTTGGTTAATTTCAACACTCCGGGTGCTGGTGTAAGGCTGCAAAGGTATACGATACCATGTTTCCTCACTGTTTATGCACATCACTATTATTCTAAGGCAGGTGCTGTAGCTCCATGTCGCTCGCGACTTTCCGGTCTGCGGAATCGTTTCACGAGATATCAACACGTTCCCTAAACCACTTTTTGAACTAACAGTCCTCATTTTTCACTGAACACCTTTTCACATTTCACTGTCGTCGTGGATGACTCACCATTTTGTGTGGTGTTAGTTGGTTCCCTCCCGGTCTTCACTGGCAGACGTTCAGACAAGAAGTGGGGCTCGGTAACTTTTCGCGGGACTGTTTTAACTGGCTTAGATGGCGCACCCGTCTGGATATTTGAGATTTAGCCCAGGAATCCGCGACTGTTCTATTTTCGGCGAAGTTGGTGCGTGTGAGCAGCGTCTTCAAACGCACGTCGATCATATAGGCGCGAGCGAGACGAGAAGTTTCGCGCTTTTCCCGTGCTTGTGCTGACTCCGATTCCAACGGTATATCTACATTTACGCTAAACTATTTTGATCGATCTGTGTGATATAGGTGAATACGACCGCTCTTGGAAACCAAGGTGTCTCATATATTTACATTGGCAAATGGAGGCTCCGTCATCAGATTTATGAAGCTGTATGACATCTGCGCCAAGTCGTTTGATAAATAAAACTAAAAAAAATATTTTGAGATATTTTATTTTACCAAAGAAGCTGCCTAAATTATCATAGAACCAACAATATAATCAGTATTCGCCGCATTCGTCAGGGTTGACGTCAAAAGTGTAGTTCTTCCAGCGGGTGGAGTTAACAAGCGCCTCACTGACGGTGTTGAACTTCCATACGACGTGCTGCGCGGGCGGCGGGGTGGAGCACAGCTTCCGCTGGTCTAGAAGGCTGGCGGCACGGCGTCTCGCATCTGGAGATAGGGGACATAACCCACGCATCGATCCTGGGACTCTAGCCTCCTGCAAAATTACACAGATTTAAGCAATAGCAATAAAAAAAATCTCTTCAAAAAATAACTGAATATCTATAACCTTGCGCTTCCCAGGGGTCTTACGTCGCCACCAGCCACGAAGGCAGGACAGAAGCCGTGCACCCTGCGAACGGCATCGCTGCACCAGGCTACTCTTTCGCGACCCGCTTGCTGAAGCTGATACGGCTGATACTGCAGTAAACTCCTTGCTTCTTTTCTGTAAAAATACCGTCAAACGTGATTTAATAAAATTACACAGACTCGAATTTATTTAAACTCTACTTCTGAATATAAGTAGTTCTTCAGCACTTCTTTGAATTATGAATTGGGTAGATAGTTAAGTTGGTTAAATTGACTCAAAGTAACCTCCAGAGGTTCATCGACTCGAGGTGTATTCTCATCAGATGTTTCTGCTGCCATTAGCTCCACTTCTTGCATTGACATCCCTTTAGGGTCTTGTAGAACTGGGTCGCCATCATCATCAGAACATTGATCATAGTCACCTGAAACATTTCTTTTTAGTTATTTTTTGAATAATTTGCAAAATTCAACAAATTATATTACACAAATTTTATCTTTTGAATAATTTGCATGAAAACATAGCTCACGATTCAGTGTCAGGTAGGTATGTTCGTAAAAAGCGACGTCATCCTTTTTAATGACTTCTTCATCAACCGTTAGATCAATGTGCTAAAGAAAGATATTTTATTTATAAGTTACAAGTTGCTGTTGCTGGAAATGATTCAATACACAGTACCCTTTTTTACCTCTATCAGTTCAGTAACAACCGCTGGTGTTGACTCAATATCTTTATTACTGAGTTCATTGTCTACACAAAATGCCATGTCATTGTCAAATACAGCAGTGTCTGCATCAGCTAAAAATGAATATCCTGAATATTCAGTACTGGGGGACTTATTTCCTGTTGTTGCTGGCTCATCAGTTGGGACATTGTGCTCAAAAGCTAATGCAAGGGCAGTATTAACATAAGATTCCATTATTTTTGTCATTGCTTCAGTTATTAAATCTATGGAGTCATTTTGAACGATCTCAGTATCATCACAAATAATCACACGCTCTACTTCACTCATATCAAATAGGTGATTAATGAACATAGATGTGGAATTTGATAACTCAATCCGTCTCTGAAATTAAAGTATGTACATTGTTATTCAGTTATCTTTTGTTGATTTCATAGTAACTTTAAAATAGTTATAACTTTACCAAATCGGATTCCTCATCGCCTTGGCCTATAATACTTGTTTCATTATCTGGGTATACAGTCTCATCTGTAACATTAATAACGTATATTTGTATCGGACTTAGATCATTCGACCTAATACGAAAATTACACTTTTTCAATTACTACTACTACTACTACTACCTGTAACTTTTTGGGGTGTAGACGTAGCAACGACGTTATCAGCAGAAACCATGTTTCCTTCTGCTGTGTGAGCTGTGTCTTCGTCGCCTTTAGAGGTATTGAACGTCTCATTATTTTCCTCGTCAACTTCAATTATAGGATCGCCTCGAAGACTTTTCAACATTGCCAAGTAACGCCACGGTTGACCTAAGATAATGAATCCTTTTAAATATTTTTAAATAACTTAAAACCTACTTTATTTAGCGAAATTAATTAAATGCTATCTGCGCCTTTAACTTCGAACAATTTTAAGAAACGTTTGTAAACAATAGTAACAGTTAAAGTGACAATCGGAGGATTACACTGGCTGCAGACCGCTCGCAAGGAGTCGCCGTGAGAAACCTACGGAGGCCTTTGTTCAACAGTGGACGTCCTTTAGCTGATTATATTGATGATGATATAGTAGCAGATTACCTGATTCTGTAGCTGCATTTGCTATGACGTAGGCCTCATCCAATACTTGGCTTACAAGATGCACAGCCAGCAGTCCCGCTATACGTGGGTCACAGTTCGAATCGCCCTCGTCTAAACATAAACCGCGTGATTAACTTTACATAAAAAACAGTTAAAAATACATATCCAAGAAAAAGAATAATAAATCAATATCTAAAAACACACCTTCCTTGTTTGTCATTTTGCGGATTTTTTGTTTGACATAAATTATAGGACGTATGCTGTCATTTTTACTCTATTTATTTATTTATTACGCGAGCGCGATGCGAGAAATAATATCAGCCAGCTGCTTAAGTGCAAAAAGTTTTCATGAGTTTTTTTTTTTTTTTGGACAGACTGAAAACTACCTACAGAATCTGAAGATGGTCATTGCATTCGTCCTATTATGGAAAAAAACTAAGAATGGTTGTCTTGAAGAAAGTATTTAAAGCATTAAATCTGCCATGTGTATTTTGTTTTGTTCTTGGACTATGGTGGATTCAGTCATGTAACTACAAAAAAATATTATAATTTATTTCAATTTTACGAGACCATTGATTGTTTATTATTTTTAAACATTAAGTATAACGATAACTCATTCACAACAGTTAGTGAGAAATCTCAAAAATTATAACACCGAGTGTATTTAACCTTGTAAGTACTTTTATTGTTTGTAAGTATTTTACTTACAGGAATATTTCCTAAATTAGAATCATCTCATTGAGAAATACTAAAGTTGAACTTCAAATATTTATAACCAGTAATTAGGTATTCTTACATGTGCGTATTATTTTATGTACAAAATAAATATACTGTTTGCTGATTTTTCTAGAAACTAAAACAGTAATGAAAGAATAGCTGCGACATTGTATGCCCACACATCAGTAGAAACAATCTACAAAGTGGTAACTGTTTAGTACGGCCGCTCCTACCGCTCTATTTATAAATTGCCGCTAAGTGAACATTGATATCGACGCAATCTTGTTAATTCAACACCGTTAGTAGCTGGGCTAATAAAACGACTCTTTTGCGGTGACACATAGTAATATTCTTGAATTTTGAGGATTTACACTGATCAATATTAATTAATCAATGATAAAGACATTCAGTCAGTAACGAACATGGTGATAGGTATCATATTTTAGCGCTTTTGAACTTTTGATTATGCATTAGCTTCATAGATAAAACTTGAGCGATATTCTTAATTTTCATCAACAAAAAATGATTACATGATCATTGGTATCGATTTTAAAATGTAAAAAGTTCACTTTCGATTTCAATAATTTCAGGAACTTTTCTTGAGTAAGAAGAAAACGACAACGTTTTCCTTAAAATCTTAGTTTTATTCAATCAAAAAAACCACGTTTCTATCTATGTATTCTTTAGATACCTTCTCATGTCCTTTTCCTGTCCTGTAACTTTAAGTATTTAAGTACTAAAGCAAATACGTAGTTTACATAACCTAACAAACTCGCCGATATAAATAAATATGACCTAATTTTGTGGTGATTTCTCTAGTACAGCCGGCAGCTGAAGTCTCCATAACAACCGGAGGCTGGGCTGCGCGAACAGATCAATGAGATTCGCTAGGGCTGCCTCTTACTTATTTTACGGAAAACTAGGTACTTATACAGGGTTTTCTTGTCCATGATCATAATATTATGGAAAGTCATTCCCTTTATTATATGTAACTAGCGGTCCTAGCGAACTTCGTGTCGCCCCCAGCCCCGTCTGTTTTATGGATAATTCTTTGCTATAAACCTCACGGAACCCGAGACCTTTCCAACGAATGCAAAACCGTGGAAATCGGTGCGTGCGTTCTGGAGCTATAGCGTCAGGAAGGAAAACCCGACTTATTTTTATTTAGTAGATGAATGTTTTTTTGCCTCGGTACATTTGATCTTGATTCTTGGTTTAATAAAAGCTTGGTTGTGCCTTTTACTGACTTTTTCCTACATCTAACCGACAGCTATGTTTTTCGTAGTCGGGTTACAGTTTTTTTAATTAATAAAGTATGTGTCTTGTTCGTTTTTACATTTTGTACAGTCTCCTTCTCGGTCGATCCTATTCAGTAGTATTATTATTATTGTTATTAGCCGATGTACGTCCACTGATAAGTTGTTGTAAGTTGTTATAATGTGATAAGCTTATTAATTATGTGCTATAAAGAATATTAGTTGATGTGTAAATTAACCTTTTAACAGTTAAGGAGTACTACTCAATATCAGTCTTAAAAAAGTTTAGAATAAAAAGCATCTAATCTGAAAGTCATCTGAAATCAGCATTATTGGATTGTATGCATAATTGTTTTGAACATAGTGACTTCTGTAATATTTTTTTGTTAAGTACCTACTCGTAATCAGTAAATAGACTATCAGGGAAAACCCTCTTGTATCATCCCTAACTTTTCGTCTGGATCCAACTGCGCAAAGCCTCACTCTGGCCCGAGCTTCCCTCCCGTGAATGCGCGCTTACCTCCGCGCCACCGGTTCGCAACCCCTGCCACATGTAAACAGTGATCGGCAACCTTCAGAAAATGTGACCGCTGCTTTCCGCTGTTTTCTTCGGTATGTAGAGTAGCCTGCTTTTCATGTGTGAGTATTTAAAGTGGATAGGAAATTAATTAAGTGTTTAACTTAAAGGTTTGCCACCCCTGCCTCAATTTGTAAACAGTGACTGTCAACCGTGATTATGTAAATTCACAATACATCTGTGTTCTGATTTGAACTAATGCAGATTTTTCTTAGAATAAAATATTTATCAAAGGGTGTACGTACAAAATGGCGTCTTGAAGGCTTAATGTACTACCTAAGTTTTAAAATGGATGATACATGTTCAGTTCCGCCTTTCATCTGACTGATTACAAACATTTATGAGAAATAAGGAAGAATAATGTTCATGTTTCTTCTATTCGTTTACCATGCTACTAATTTTTGTATTTAAGTACCTTACAATGCCTAACTAATGGAACACTTAAGAAAGTGGGTGATTACTAGTCGTTTTGCAATTTCTTAAAACAGTTGGTACATACCTTCTACTTATAAATAATACTAAATAACTACCTAACTTCCATAAGAAGTATCTAGTTAAGTTAGTAGGATAGACAGCTGTCTAACTTAGCTAACTAGCTAAGTGCCTGGCAAAATATTGCCCGCAAATTATGTCATCAAAGTGATAATATCTCGTAAGATTTCCGGAGATGTAAGTGGACATGAATGACGTCAACCTGCATTGAATGCACATAGGCACTTATTTCTTTACTTTACCTTTTTAAATTCTCATTCTTACAATCTAAACCTATTTCCCTAGACAAACTCTACCCGTCAAAAATGAAGATGAAGGAAATATCTGAAGAAGACCCAAACGCGGATGACGTGGTCCCGATCCCTGTCCAGATCTTCCTTTGGCGACTAACAGCTCCCTTCGTCAGACCAAGGCTGGGCAGAGTACACGACGATGACTGCATGGTCAGTATTACATTACAGCTCTTGCTTGTAGAGTTACAACATAATAACATTTAAATTCAAATCCATGGACTTCAATGTACGTCAAGCAAAACACAACGTTTTGATGCACATAATTCGAGGAAACGAGGTGAAATCACTGAATAGTTGGGTGAAATGAACCACTTTCAACTAACACAAAGAAACGCTACAAGTTCGTCATCAATGAAGAACGAGACCTTATAATATTTCAGCAATATAATAAGAATTGTAATTTCAAATCAACCCATATCTCCCGTATGGTCTAGTGGCTAGGATACCTGGCTTTCACCCAGGAGGCTCGGGTTCGATTCCCGGTACGGGAAAAACCTTTTTGAACTTTTTACGCTGTAAATTTTTGTAAATAACTACTGTAAAGTAAATTATCTATCACAGTTCTGTCAGAGAGCTCCAGGGCATCATGTGAGTATATTCATTAAAATGCGTGCTCGTAGTTTTTTTATACAAGAGCAGTTATTTTCCATAAATATATGGTATTATTTTAAAAGATAATTTATTTTATGATAATAATTTGTATTAGATTGCACTTTCACTTTGGTTTACTCGTAGAACACAGCATCAGAAGCATGATTTATTAATTTTTAAAAGTTCGTAAAATAAAAGCTCTACAATGAGTTGACATCAGGATAAGCACCTAGTTTCTATTTATATTTGTTTGCAGTTGCACTTGAATATTAAAATTTTTAAGTTATTACTATGATTTTGTGGTCTTTTTTACACCATGTACGTACGTACAAGTAAGACTTACTCAGTAAGTGTTATATGCGTGCGTGCAAAGTGCATTAATTAAGGACAATATTATCTAAGTAGCTTTGGGCTTTGAGAACAAAAGTATTTAATTAAGATTGAGCCAAATAAGTGTTTTTACATGAAATCTTTTTGACCAGTTGGTATTATTAATTTATACAGCCATGCTATGACCAATGTAGATACTCTTCTTTTCCTTTAGCTAACAAAGATATGTTTCTTTCTTAAGTTCTTGTGTTAAATAAAACCTTTGTTAAATAAAAATAAAAATATCGCCACAGCTCACTGGCACAAATATATGCATTGAATTATAATTTGCATAATATTTATGCAAATGAAAAGACAGTTTGAGTGAATTTGAAATGAGTACATTCATTTCATTTATAAAATAAAAAAAAATATAAGAAAAAAGCTAGTTGAATATGTGTGTGTTAATTATTTCCTTGCGAAAAATAAAAACATAAAACGTCATTCAGTCAAATGTCAATGTCACTGTCAAAAAATTGTAAACAAACAAAACTTCTGTCTGTGAGTTCTGTGACTCACGGAGTTTCGGTCACCAGGGCTGCCAGATTGTATAATTGGATACAAAATCTGTATAATCGGACCATAAATTGTATCCCTGATAATTTCGTATAATACGATACAAAAGCATGCGGCATGAAATTAAACGGGAGTTCAGCTATTACTTTTCTCGAAATTGTCCACACAAATTGACACTCTGCAAAGATATATTTAAAGTATCATTGCCAACTTAACAATTACGATGAAGTAAAATTATGTTTCGTGTGGTTATAGTTCCTGCTGATTGTAAGCACTGAGTGGGTTGAGCAAATCACTACGTTTAAGTTAATGTGTCGTTCGGTAGTCTGTAAGTGATGCTTTTATTGTTTAAAGTTGTCGCTGACACTGATTGTTACTGTTTTATTATTTATTTTAATTGTTATTATCTCCAGAGCAGCCGCTCCCCGTGGATTCAAAAATTATCGTTACACTAAATTTTATCTAAATCGGCTCAGCAGTTTGAGCGTGGACAGGTTGGCTACAAACGTTTTATATTGAACAACTTTAGTTTTTATCACTTTAAAAAGCAAACTATAATTTGTAAGCGCTCGCTTCGCTCGCGCGATAACTTTAGTTTAATATCACAAGTGAAAGCATTACAGAAAGACCATGTTTAAAGGGCTCGCTGCGCTCCCGCAATGACTTTGGTTTTATCACTATGAAGAACGTTAAAAACCAAAAAATTTAACCGCTCGCTTCGCTCCCGCAATAACTTTAATATCACTAGTGAAAGCATTACAGGCCAAGTTTGAAGCCGAATGACTTTGATTTTATCGCTATAAAGAAGTTTAAAAACCAAAAATTGTAAGCGCTCGCTTCGCTTAAAATAATGAAACATAAATGCATACTCTTACTAATCTGTGCATAAATGATAAAATTGGTTTAGACGTTTCTGACATTAGCACAAATATACAAAAAAAAAAAAACGGCCCTCAAAAAAGCCGATTTCGACTACGGTGGCCAGTCACAACGACCAACCGACTGCGCGGGACATATTATAGTGCACAAGTGTGTGCGCAAACACAGGTGCACTCTCTATTCCTTTCACTCTCATAGCCCGATGGGACAGCAATCTGACACGACCGGAGAGAGATCAGGCGTAGGACCAACGGCTTAACGTGCTTTCCGAGGCACGGGGGTGAAACACCAACAACTTCCAAACTACGGGCTACCCTGAGAATTTCTGAACAGAAAAACTCCGGTACATATTTTTAGCCCGACCCGGGAATTGAGCCTGGGACCTCCGGCGCAGCCGTCGCTTTAAAAATGCGACCCTCTCACCGCTGCGCCACAGCGATCTCAGTTACATTTATATGTATAAATTTAATCATGTTAGTTTTATGAAATTACGAAAAAATATTGATTTATGTATAATGCGATCAAAATTTGTATAATTTTGAATACTAAAATGTATAATCGAAATTTATTTGCTGGCAGCCCTGTCGGTCACAGATGAATCAAAGAGGATAGAACCACTATGAGATGAATAATATATGGGTGCCCCAATTCTGAAAATACCTAAGTCCAAATTTTAACTTTTAAGTTATGGGCAAAATAAGTACAAAAAAAAATCGTGAAACGAAACTAAACGGAGCACAGAAATAAAAATGCTATGTAATCAAACAACTCAAAATGAACTTTTAATCAGGTAAAAAAACTTTGGCAAAAGAGTAATGTAAACACATTTAAATTGACAAATAAAGTGATGGACTTATCGCCAATTTTCAGGACTTAGTCATTTCTTAGGGATATTTATAGGACTAAAGTATTTTATAAAAAATAAGATGTCTTCTTCTTATATTAATTTGTAATCAATAGTAATCAAATAACTTTTTCACTGTATATTATGCATGTGAATCATTCAATGTCATCATTGGAATCGCTTTCATCACCTTTAATGCATTTTGCTCTCTTATTCGGTCTTCGTAATACTGTCTGTGGTTTTCTGGTATGTATTGCATAAGTTTTTGAATATCTTTCATTTTTGCTGGTTTAACTTTAATCGCTCTATTATATTATATTGATATTTTTAGTGTAGTATTTTTTATAATTTTAAACTTCAGTTCTTCTAAGACTTTTCTCTAAGAAAACAACTTCAATTTTTTTCGTGTTGCGATTGTTCGCTACTAAGTTAAGATAACTCTCCGGTTCATATATTCTTTTACGTTTTAATTTTTGCCTTTCAACTAACGCAAAATCTCGATCAATAGGCATCATTGAATGCCTAGGAATAGGGTAATTTAAGTATATCAATTGTATGAAAAATGGCTTTAGCACACAACTGATCGAGATAAGTGAATATATATTTATTAATAAATTTTAAAATATATATTTATATATTTTTATTATATTTATTTATTAATGTTTTGTCAAAGACTATATTGACTTAGTTATTTTTTTGGATAAAAATGGTGGACTTAGGGATTTGTAGGACTTGGGGATTTTTAGAACTGAAAATGAAATTCTTTTTTGATATTTCTATTTTCAAAAACATACTTAGAGACTTTTTAGAAAATAATTAAAAAATACACATTATAGAGAAAAAAAAGCTGAATCAGATGGTGTTGTCAGTAAAAAAATCCCTAAGTGGGACTTAGGGATTTTCAGAATTGGGGCACCCATATGTATCTAGTTTCGGTTCGAGTAGCAAAAGTTTTGAAATAAGATTTAAAATGTGTATTTTCTTTTGTGCTTGCATAGGAAATAAAAAAGGCTGCTAAGGTAAGATATTACAAAATATATATTTTACGTATTTGCTTTCCAAAACTCAGTGTTTTTCTGATTTTACATGTCCGATGTTAACAAGTTTTCCTACATACAATTTTCAGTCGTTTGAGAAGGCTCTGGTACAAAATCTTCGCTTGGGTCTTTCGATCAGTTTGTCGGAGTCTGAGGCTATAGAAGCTATACCACGATGGCGCCTGATACAAGCTGCTTTTCCTCATGTAATGCATTCTCTAGCAGCTCTCTTACACAACAGGTAAAATATTTATTTACATTACTATTTTTTGGAATTATAATCAATTTCAATAGGTTTACTTCCATTAAAGGTTAAAGAAAAGTCTTATCAACCTATTTATATTTATATATTTATTTATTAAGGTACAGCAACAAAATACAAATTAAAACATAAACTAAGTTACATTTTTACAGACATAAATTATGTACCTACATAAACAGACCTGACGAATGTTTTAAATATTTCGTACTACAGGCAAAATTCTTCATATTACCGGAATCTAGCTCAAATAAATAAGTACCTTTTAAGTTCCTGTGAAAAGATTAATAAATTATGTTTTCCTTCATATTTTTTAAATAATTCATATAATTTTTCTCATAGAGTGAAAGACAACATGCAGTCACTGGGAAATGTGGAAACCACACTCCTATATACATTACACTGGATCCTCCTTGATGCGTCTGACGAATGTGCTGACAATGACTATGAGAATGGCATCTTCTATTCCAACCCATTTCATTACCTGTTCTCAGTACCTTCCATAACTGTAAGTACCCTTTTACCCTACCCTATATTATATGAAATATATAATTGCAATGATTATGTTTGTAATTAAAATTTCAGCTGTTTGTGTTCCTCTTCGCACCAATCTCTCAACATTTGAAAGAATCCGATTTCACCAACAACTATCGCCTGGAAAACGGACTGAAGTTGTGGCAAGCAATGTGGGAGTTCCGGCACCCTGATGCTGCATGCTTCTCAACATTGGTCAAGCCCAAACCGAAACCTTTGGGTGGGAAATTTTCTAAACGAAATCAGCATGGCGACGTGTTTTTAGGGCGTACGTTTAACAATTTCCCTTACATTTTCCACTGAAATGTCTCTCTGTAGCCTGCTTCAATCTTTCAGTGAGCTTTAAGTATACGTAAACAGTAACATTACGTGTACTTACTACCTTTGCTTCTAGTTTCCTGCTCGTACTAATTTTCTAAGTCACTTCTACCGGATAATGTTTGTCAATTGTAATTTTGCAATACACATTCATATTTCAAGGCAAATTCTCCAAAGAAGAGGGGACGGTGAATGGCAGTCCTCCAAGCCAGAATGTGTCAATGTCCCAGTCTGAGGTGCCGTCCAAACAACCAAGTACAGAAGAAGAGCCATGGCTTTCTTCTCCAAAAGACACAATCTTTCCAGAGACAATACCAGAAGAAAGTTCTAGCACTGAAGAAGAACATGTTGTAAGTATGAGCTCTATCAAAATTCAGTTATTTACAATTTATTTATTTATTTGATGACTTCATTGCACAAATAATGTTGGTCAAAGGTAGACTAAATGCTAGAATTCTCTTCCACTCAAACCTTAACACGTTCCGGGACAGTGACCGCCTACAGGCGTGAAAACAATAAAACATCTATTGTGTTTGGAATAGTGTCCCGGAACGTGTTAAGGCCATACAGATAGATTGCACCACTACCAATAAATTTGAGTGGTCGAAGTGGGAAACGCGGCGAGTGTTATGGGCACCTTTGTACCGGGGGCGACACGGGGCGGGTTGTTTGAGTGACCCAACCCTTTTACTTATTATTTATTTTCTTTTTATTTTAGGTTCTTGTAAATATGGTTATATTAAAAATTAAGTATTCTTATATTTACCACCCGATCAGTAATGGACAGGCAGAAAATTATGTAAAAAAACAATTAATATCAATAATATGACACCAACGTCAATTTGCTGCCTACCTAGCTGTTATAGTAAAACGCATACAAGAGAAATCACAAATTGTAAAGAAATAATTAATGCTTCATTTTTGCTGTAACAATTAAATGGGTTAATTCTCCCTTTTGAGTTTGGAAACTCGTGCCCGGGAGTGTGAATTATTAGTTTTCTTAATTTCAGTTTATTTATCGCCTGCCATCTGAACAAAATTATGGAGGTGCAGTCAAAGAAACTTACACAGTATATGCAGCTGATCCGAGCCTATTTCAACTTCGGAAAGCTGACCCCTCTAAGCCAGGTCTCCCTGGTATCAAACCCTTGCCCCCTGTTACTAAAATGAGGTGAGTAATGTCTTATAACATGAACCTAACTACATACAATTAAGGTCTCTTTTGCCTTACCACTTTCAATCAAGATCGCTTGCACAAAACCAGGCGTCACTTCAATCTAAAAATGACGCAACGTGCAATCAATTGTTTTAGCTCTTAGGGTGGTTAGGAGAAATGCTTGAAGTTACCTATTGTTTTTTCTCTCAAAAACTTAATAAATGTGATTGTATTTTTTAGTTCATCAGATAAAGAATCTCTATCAGATAGTGCTGGTGGCGGTCAGGGACAAAAAGGGACACCAACAGCAGAAAAAGCCACATCAAAACAAGTCCATGTAAGAAGACTTTTATTCAACCTAAAAAACTAATTATAGTTAACCTTATGGCAGTAAGAATAGTGTCGTATTTGGTGGTTTTAGGTATCAGCCGCCACTTTCCTAGACGTGGCGACTTTGCGCTGTCTGTTCACTTCTCAATGGCAAGAAGAAGGTGTCTATTGGGCTCTTCACTATTTGTACAACAGGTAAGCGGTTCAAATATAACCGGCATACCTTGTATAGGTAAACCGCTTCAATGAGACTTCGCCTGCGGGGCACGGCGGGTATATCCGTGCCGGCCGCACCCCTCACGCAGCCCGCTCTCGCTTCCTCCCGCTCCCCGCCGCCCCACAGGCGAGGTCTCAATGACGCGGTCTACCTATAGGTTCTTAATAATTTATTGGTACCAAATAAGTATACTTTTTTTTTAATTCTATATTTATTTGGAGGCTTTTACCAGTCTCTGGCATGTCAGCCCCATCGAATCTTACACAATCTGACACATTAAACAACAATAACCAGGAGAGTAGGGAGTCAATTGCGGGATATCATATTTACGAGGAACGTTGCCGCCTCGCTTGTTGGTTCTGCTAGGATATTATTGATGGCTCCTAAATTATGCGCACTGATGTTGAATTTCCGCATAATTAACTCCCTTCCCTCTCGGAATTTATCACATTCTACAAAAAGTATACTTACTAACTTAAAATGTTTCTAGATTGCGTGATATATGCGACGACATGTCCAAACAAACGCAGCCACGAAAACGAAGCAACTCATTGCCCATACCCAAAATTGAAGTCTCAGTATATCAGAGCCCAGAAATAAAAGAACGAGACTCCTTAAAGAACTTTATGGAAGTACCCGAATTAAAAGACATGTCACCAGTTACCGATATACCATTTCCACCATCACCAAAAGTGGAAGAAGAGACGGTGATGATCAGGCGATCCAGTGAGAAAATTAAACGCAAAATGAAAATGGCCGACCTAAAAGCGTTCGTTGAAACAAAATTACTATCAAAATCAGATAAAGCATTAGAAAAGATTGGACAAGACGATCACAAGTTCTCATTTTACACAGCAGTAAGAATGATATCTGTATATATTTTTTCTTTTCTTTCCTTTCGAATTAGTAGATACTTTTTTTAGATTATTCTATTTTCTTGACTCTTCCTATTGTTTTAGGAGTATCATAGAAGTCTTGATCACGCTGACGATAGACATAATTCTGCACTATCAAGCAACTTCTCAACTTTTACTCCTAGACTAACTGGCGATTTATTTCAGTGCAATCTAATCAAAGGGAAAAGTATGCCGAGCCTGAGGTTAGTAAAAAAACATTATTTAAAAGATTTAAATTGAATTAAAATATACTAATTTTATTATTACTTATAGCTATTTCGAAGCTCACATCTCTTATAATTTTCGATTCAGTAACGGCGATTTATAGTTTCTAGGAATATAATTAAGCTTAGCCAATTCAATTCTAGTAGAGGACTGATTTATAGTAGATTATTCACTAAGAGAATAAAGTGGTGTCTTACGGCACGGGCGCCAGCTTGAATTACAAGCAAAACGAAAGGATTAAAATTTTGGTACTTTATTATTAGTTTAGGTGATAGAGAATCCTGAGTGCAGCGAGGGATTCAAGCTCGCCCAAGACGAAGACACTTTTATTCCCGAGATGAATACTCTGCTTTTCACACCTTCTGCGAGGCAATATAAGAGATTAACTACAGTTCCTACTAACTTCCTGTTAACGCACACCACGCGCTGTATTAAAGCTTTACTAACTTCAAATTTCAAAAATATAATTTAGTTTAGTAAGTAGTTAGATCTTATTTTTTTATGAAACTACCTGCCGCCCTTTTTTTGTATGGGTTGGTCAACTAATCAAGATCATGTTACGCAACTTTTTTTCTAAACAAATCTTTTTCTTACAAGTAAATACGCAAAGAAAAGACATTCATTTCTAGACGCATACAAATTGTTAATGTTATTCGTCAGTTATCTGCATAAATTATTCAGTCATCTTTTTACTAACAAAACACTGTCAATTATTATTCTCCACAAACAAGGTACGTGCTCGCGGGGCATAAAGCTCGTGTTCGAAATTCAAATTCCATTTATTCCCTTGGGATAAAATTAATTTTCATACAATATTACGTCCCTAGAGATAGAATGAGACACTTTGAGTTCACCAAACGTGATATATAATCTTACAATGCCGAGTAGATGGTGTGAAAAATATTTTTCCTTTAAAAATATTCCGAACAGGTGATTATTGACCTATTTTCATTATTTTCTTTCAGTTTTTTTTTATTTTCATAAAAGCACAGCATGGTTTATTTTCTTACACATTGGGTGATAATCCTGTTTTAAAAATTGTATTTTTCTCTTTCTCCCGTCTTGATAACGCTTAAACCCGTACACTATTGTATTGGACGAACGAAATGGTCGCTAGCTGTTTGATTGATGAGCTAGCCTATAATGGGTAAGTGCGCAAGTATGAAAACGAATTAGATGCTTCTTAAATTAGATGCAAGCATTCTAGGCAGAAATACCACAACGGATCTGCACAGGCGTTTTTTTTATTTAGGCTAGTATTTAGTTTAATTACCATAGACGATTTGATATCCGAATTGACTGCTTTCGGTCGGAGATATGATTCGGGATTCGGGTCAGGTTACCTTATCGTCAGTAAAAAGTAACGAAAACAAAAAAACTGTTAATTTATCCCAATGATATCTGACTATCTATAATTAGTTGTGTCGCTATTGTCTGTGGGTGGCTATAATAAAAAAGGTACCTTGGCCCGAAGACACTGGCAGTCTATAAGCCGCTAGCTAGGCAAAGCTTCTTGGTTTAAAATATAAGTATCACGTCGAAAAGCACTCAAACACACATGCTTTGGAAACACAAGCAAACTTCAAATTGATCGAATGCACGTATCTTATGCAAATCATCTCTCACGTTACGATTAGAATGTCCTCGTAGTTTGACAAGTTGAACCGCTGTATCAATGCAAAGCTTAAGCTGAAATCATAAACTGCTACACTATTTATTAAATACTAACTATACTAGCTATATTTTAAAGTTGCGCAAAGTTTTATAGTCGTCATCGTCACATCACGTCACATGGCGTTATAAAAATATCATTAATTTGGTCGTAAAACACTCTTCCTCGTAAATCCTTTGATCGTCGTGAAAAGTGTCGTAACTAAACATACTTTGATAGAGATAAATTATTTGTCTGAATAAAACCTTAAGCAGATGTGTGCCTATCCGATTGCCAGGACCTTAAAATAGAGCCATGTAACAAATTCGTTGATTTATTTGAATTTTTGATCCGCCAATCCACGCAGTAGAGGTAAAGAGTGTTTTATACCCCGATGAAAAAATGTACTTAAACAATGATGGCATGGCAGTATTATAATCATTGAAAATTAAAAACTATAATAACCACAAACCACATTTGGGTTTAATTCCTACATTATGGTAGGTATAGATAGTGCCATCCACGACGGCGCGCCCCACCACTCGTCCAAATCGTTGATAGTACATGTGTGCAAACTTTTTCCAACATTTGAATTGAATTTGGAACATCATAATGACTTATGAATGACAAGCACACTACAAAAAATACACTCAAAGGGAAAGATGCTCTACTTAGATATAGTTTTAAGTAGGTATGGTTAGCTACTAGACGAGTAATATTTTTGTTGAAATTGCACCAGTAACATTTTTACTATTGAAGTAAACGAAACACGTTATAACGTTTTATAACATTTAAAAAGTAAAACAAAAAGTTTCTTTATAAGTGAACTATCGGTCCACCGGGACTTCATATGCGTGAATTGTTTTTTCTTCGTACACGTAGGTCCTAGCGTGATGTTTTATACCTTCCCCGATAAAGTACATCCCGGTAATAATATAAGTACCACATGTTTTTTTTTTTATTGTTTGTGTTACCGTTATAATTATTTAAGTAAATTTAATCATGACAGTAGATTATACCAGGTTTATTTTTAGTACATCACACTTGGTTTTCCTTGACATTTTAAAAATAATTTAAGTAGAACCACTTTCGTGACGAGTCTGACTATTTGAATGACGGCCGGCTAGCAACTGACGCGCGTGTCACCCCCCCGCACCCCGCGCCTTTCTCAATCAAAAAAAGAGTGGGGCGCGCCTTCATGGATGGCACTATCTATAGTCCGAACTATAGAACAAACACACTTCTTGCAACAAATCTTAAAACTCTGGTAATTAATTCTTTCACCAATTTTTTCATTAGATTCACTTACATTCCACACAAATGTGAATAACGGGACTAACTACCAATTCTCAAATGGCACTCACGTTGAGTACTTCTTATTTCACTGCCATTGTAATATACGCCATGGCAGAAGTGTTCATACAAGCAAACCAAGCAGTGGTTTGTAGGTCGACCGCGAAATGGAGACCTCGCCTGCGGGGCACAGGACCGCCCGCACCTCTCACGCAACTCGCTCTCTTCTCCCCCCGCACCCCTGTGCCCCGCAGGTGAAGTCTCAATGAAGTGGGTTACCTATAGTTACATAAACTGGAAGAACCACTCAATTCAGGTCAATTATCATAATGAATCTCATATACATAGTCCTCAACTCTTGAGTGTCATTTGAATATTCGAGAGTAAAAACCCTGACAGCTATTTTAATGTGCTGCAGAGTACAGGTACCAATTTGTCTATTTCAGATATATCGGAGAAGTTAAGACGGAGAGAGCTCATGGGCCGTCTTACACGTTGCCTTCGAACCTACAAAAGAAGAATAACCCTATCATAACGGTCACAGAACACACACCAACACCCTCGCCTGATTATCTCTCCAAAACAAGACAGGTATGACTTTAAGACTACTACTTCAAAACCAGCTTTAATATCTTTATTAAATGGTACGATTAGTTATCTAATCTAATACCGGCAGTGTTACACTGTAACCTAACCTGTTGTAACACTAAGAACTGGTTAGGTTACATTTACAGGTTAGGCAGTGTTACACTGTAACCTAAATTTAACACTAAGGTGTTACACTGTAACCTAAATGTAACCTAACCTAACCTAACCTAACCTAACCTAACCTAACCTAACCTAACCTAACCTAACCTAACCTAACCTAACCTAACCTAACCTAACCTAAATTTAACACTAAGGTGTTACACTGTAACCTAAATGTAACCTAACCTGTTCTTAGTGTTACACTGTAACCTAAACGTAAAACATAAAAAAAAATAGTTACAGTTTTCAAAAAATATGTATTTGCTGTAGCTAAGCAATCTTTTGCTTATCTATGTGATTATTCATCAAAATTTTTAGGGTTCTCTCGAGTCCCAAATCGATTCAGTAAGCATGCAGGGTTCTCAACACATTCCGACTCCAGAGCGAAAGCCAAGCTTAACGAGATCACAGACTGATTCAAACATCACATACGTCGTCGAAGAAATACAAGAGGCCCCGGGCTCCTTGCATTATATCACCAAAGATGGAGACATTGACTTTCAAGTGGTCCTCAAAGTAAGATAAAATACAAATTACGTTTTTTTGAGAAATATGTATCTTGGTTATTAAACTGAGGAGATAAAACTACTGTATTGTAAGCAAGATATAAAAATAATAATTTTTATTTTTAGGCTGTATACTCAGTATCCACCATGGACAGTTTCTACATAACCTTACGCGTTATGGAAGTGATGCTGAACTTAGTTGATACCCTCATGGAAATTGGCGTCCACAAAAATTGGCACAATAACCAAGTAGACGAAACGCAACCTGGCGGTGTTGATCCTTTGATTGACTTCAACAAAGACAAGGATAACAAGGTAAATAATATTTTACCCAGAACGTAGCATAGGACGTCCATCGTCAAGATGGACAGACGAAGTTGTAAAGATCGCAGGAACAAACTGGATGCAGACCGCTAGTGATCGGTCGCTGTGGAAAGCTGTTGGGGAGGCTTATGTTCAACAGTAGACGTCCTTTGGCTTTACCTTTGGCTGACAATGATGAAGATGATGACTCAGTATGTTACGTGTACTAGGTTATTATTAGGGAGGTTTTCATATAGATATAAATAATATCATTGCATATAGTTACTCATATTTCAGGAAAGAGACTCAGGACTGCCGTGTGCTCAGAGTCAAGACTCAACCAACACAAACATTGAGGGATGTGACAGCACGAAAGACAAATGGAAAGACGAAGAGAATCTAGACTGCCCATACTATATGATTATGCATATTATACTCAGGTAAGTCCAGTTGTCAATATCGGCGTGTTATAAATATACTGAGTCGTGTCAGTGTCATGTTTATCTCGCTTGCACTTACCGATAAAGCAGTGCAGTGCATATTCCTATCTCTATTGACTTTATGGCCTTACGACTCAGTTGTTAATGCGCCGACTATAGGCTCTTGATTGGATCTTATCTAATTATCACAATTATTTATACATATTTATATAAGCATATTTTAGTCCAAACACTGGCTGCATATTTCTGTCGCCATTGACATTATATGGCCTCAGGACTTAGTTGCTATTGCGCCGACTTATCTAAAGTGTGCTCTTGAATTAATCTTTTTTAATTACCATACTTTTTTTCTATTTTTGTAAACATATTTTGGTCCATACTGGCCACTTAATTTTCATCATATCATAAAGTTATTCCAACTATTTTCTAGGTTGCTTCGTCAGCTAGGCTGTTCTCATGGTTGCATGACCGCCCTCCGCGGTCCCCAAGCGGAATGCCTCAGGGTTCAAGCGCGGAACTCTTTACGTCAACTCCGATCAGCCGCTATTCCCAAATTCACAATGCGACTAAAGGAGATGACCAAGTATGCACCCATTAGAGAGGTACTAGACAATCTTCACGCTACTGTTGGGTTCTGCGTTGAGCCTTCCACTTTGGTGTCTCCAATGAGTAAGTATTACTTCTCTCCAGACGTTGATTAAGATAAGTGACTTTAAAAAGAAGAAAGAAAAATCGTTTGATTAAAACACTACGCATTGATTTCGCGCACATTTATTTGTAATTAAAATCATTTATTCAGCACCAATGTTATTATTTTTTTTGTGTCTTATAAACTTAACAATAAAACTTAAGACATTAGGCACGAAAAGCAACACGATACGCTCCACCTTACCTACTGAAAGGATTGACAGCGTTCTGTCTCACCGTTATTGAAGCGAGAGCGAGAGTGAGTGAGAACAGCGGTGCTGACACGCTCCGTGCATGGCGCGCGACGGTGTTGGTCGGTGACGGAACGGTCTAGTGGGCAAGGTGTCATAGTTTTCAATACAAAGATGTGACGCACACGTTCCTAGCATGGTCATGGTATGCTCCAGTGTAGTGGGCAAAAACCGTCAAAGCCCAAAATGTGATCGCTATTAAGTCACCCCTTTTTTTTGTAGGCCAACAAAAACGCAGCACAAAATCTCCAGAAATAAGCCACCTCCAAGCCGGCTACGCGACAAACTTTGGCGCGTCGCAAGGCGCCAATGCAAACAGAGCCATAGAGACATTTATCATAGAGTCCACTTTCCGTGTGCTGGTCACTAGATTTGCCCTTATGCATAAGGAGCTCAAGATGCTCGATAACTCTGTAAGTGAAATTAGTGTTTTTTTTTTCATTATTTTCCGTAGCTAAACATAGTTGATGGAAATCGCACTGGCCACCGCGGGACTGGGGAGTGCCACTCCAAGGTGTGAACACACTTCGGCAGGTCTCGGTTGACCTTGAAAAACGTTGCAAATAATAGATTGTTATATATACAAGGGGGGAAAGCTACCCATTGCACCTGAAATGTTTAGTTATCTGTTTATTTATACTTGGCCATTTTCTATTTATTTGATAATAAATAATAAAATAAAAAAATAAAATCCATTTATTTCAGACAGAGTCCATAAAATATTAAAATAATCAGTATCAGAACATAAGGAAATGAAATTACAATAACTTTAGAAATAAATTAAAATCAAATTCAAAATTAAAATGCTATTGCAAAATTACACCTTATGCCCTTCTTAATCCAACATATGGAGTCAAGAGCAAACCCATACTAAATAAAAAAACATAATAATTTAATCCTTACTTCTATTTGTAATTTTGCATTTCAGTAACAAATAATTTATTGTGTTCTTCTAGAAACTGTACATGGAAGTCCGTCTTCTCCTAAGCTACGTGCGTGAAGCCCACGGCGGTATATTCCGAGTTGTAGCGTTTAGCGGTCTCATGGACACCGCTGAAAGACCTGACAGCCAACAGAAAGAGTCAAATATGCAGACTACACGAGTCATCAGGTTTGTGAATCCTCTTGTGGTATTAGCTTATTTATCACGTTATACAAAATCTCGATGTGTGAATCACTTTTTTGGGTAAATGTTAAATATCTTACCATACAAAGATTAGGACCACTTTCAAATATTGATGATAGGAAAAGGCCTTTATGCTATATAGATCAATTTGCATTGGAAAAGCAGCTCACACTTCAGGCTATTTTTGAGAAATAAACGTTTTTTTTATAAAACTACATAAGCAGCGATCTGTAAAAATTGCACTTGTAATAAAAAGCACCTGTGTCAGACAAGGATTCCTTGTCTCACATAGTTTCTTTTTACACCTGCAATTTGTAATATTGCGTTTTTATAATGACAAAACGCTTTAAAAACTAAGAATAGACAAGCAAATAATCCACAAAGAGCCTTGTCACCAAAACCGGGAACAATGGTAGGTTCTTTGAACTTAAAGCTTTATTTTTTAGCCAACTGCTAATTTTTACTAAGTATTTATTTTGACCCAGACATATCCCACGCCCCGCCGATGATGAAAGAGGTTCGGACACAGGCGCAGATTCAGGGTGCGCTGCAGACGAACGCATTCACAACAAGAAGTTCACTTTCAAAAAGAGAAGCACCTCGTCTACGGGTGCACATGTAAGTTTAATATGTAAATATTTATTTGAAAGTGGATTATTACGACAAACTTTATTATAACATCAAAAGATAGATAATAAAGTATAGAAAATAATATAATGATAATATAGTATAGTTTAAAGAGATAGAGATATTAGAGCAAAATTTTTAGTTAACTAAAAGCAAACTATTGTAAAATTATTTTTAATTGATATAAGTACTAAATAAACGTTTTTGCTTTCTTTCTTAAAGATTAATTTCTATGTATCATCTAATACCAACCTTTATCCATTGATATGTTTATGTCATTACATCATCAATATTGGTATGGAATAATGGAGTCTGCTGAGGACATTGGGTTATACATTTTTGTAGTAATCTAACTCTTATTACAACTGCATAAGATACCGCAGTGTTTATCTGGACGTGCTGCTTTTGTCCGTACCTACGTGCGCACTGTATGTTTAACTATTTAGTGTAATAAGAGTTGTTTTTGTTTACATTTTACCCAGCTTCTACAGCTATGACGTCATAATGTACTTTATCAAAAATTAAATCAACAAATGACATGTTATCAAAACGATTAACCCCAGGCAATACTTCCAGCGCAGCGGTAACTTAAAAGCTTATTTATCCGTAGTCTGCCTTCTTGCTGTTTCAGAGTCTGTTAGAGACGGAAGGGGGGGAGGAATCAGCAAGTCAATCCCCTCTCTCTGTGCGCACGCGACGGTACCAGTTAACTCCAAGACAATCTGAACGAACGATACCTTCAGCTTCGTCGGCTGATATCACGCCGCATCATAAAATATCTCATTCTAAGTCTATACCTTCGAAGTTTCATATTAGTGGGATTGGTAAGTAAACGTCCTATGAAATTTCCTTCCAAAACACGTCACATAAGAGAAAAACACGTTACATCTATACTAATATTATAAAGCTGAAGAGTTTGTTTGTTTGTTTGTTTGTTTGAACGCGCTAATCTCCGAAACTACTGGTTCGAATTGAATAATTCTTTTTGTGTTGGATAGTCCAGTTATCGAGGAAGGCTATAGGCTATATAACATCACGCTACGACCAATAGGAGCAAAGATATAGTGATAAATGTGTAAAAAACGGGAGAAAGAAGTCACTATTCCACGCGGACGAAGTCGCGGGCAAAAGCTAGTAAGAGATAAAAGTTGGTACTTGTATTCTAACCTAACTAACTTATAATAACTATATTTATTAGCTAAATAATTTCTGTATTAACACGTTCCGGGACAGTGAACGCCTACAGGCGTGAAAACAATAAAACATATTTTTTGTCTGGAATAGTGTCCTGGAACGTGTTAAAGCTGCTTTGCCTGATAAAACGTATTTTTTATCAGGCAAAGCAGCTTTAACACGTTCTAAAACTTTCTCAAAAAGCAGTATCTTATTAAATGTAACAACTGGTAGTGATATTCCCTAGTATTGTCTTTATAACATGGTTTGATGACTTATCATGAATGTTGCCTCTTGCGACACCTAACGTTGACCTGGCCCATCGATACAGACAATATTCTAGCTAACCTGTATTGCTATTGCTTGACAACTTAAATCTTTTTGTATATAATGACAGAGATAAACGGGTGTGTGACTTATTCCATAACTCACGGCCATAACTTAATAAATAAACAATATTCAATGCAGTAAAATATGCGCGGGATAACTCAATTCAATCAATATCGATCTCATGACAAAACGATATATCTGACAGGTCTATAGGTAGTCCGCGAAACTGAGACCTCGCCTGCGGGGCAAAGGGGCATGGGGGGAAGCGAGAGCGGGTGATGTGAGCGGCGCAGGTGGTTGTACTCGCGCCACCCGCATCTCTCACGACACCCGCTCTCATCTCCCCCCGCGCCCCTGTGCCCCGCAGGCGAAGTCTCAATGAAGCGGTTTACCTATAGTGCTGTCCATGCGTGCGAGTGTTGTCTACCATAGTAATGCCATAATCTATTATCCATCTAATCACATTTGTTTTCAGTAAACTGGTTCCGCCAAAAGCCACAGCAGTCCCAATCTCTCATCCGCAACGGTGGGGGTTCTGGCGAGTCTCTGCCCATCTCCGGTAGCATGATATCCTTGGCCAGACCGCCTCACGTCCCGCCACCGCATTCGAGTAGACCTGTACATGTGAAACGAAGAGTTGGATATACACTCAATAGGTATAGCATGTTTTTGTTGATTTTGAATCTTAAGTCAAAGTGTAAGGGTTAAAAATATGTAAAATGCACTAACAATATTATTTAATGTAATAATATGTTATGAAGATACTACAGTAAGCTTTTGACTTTACAGGGCTAGAAAGAGAGTTGAAGATCGATTAAATAGATTTGGGTTGAGGAAGATGGGAAAGAAGAGGGACGGAAGCATCGAAGAAACGAGCGGTGGATGTAAGTATTTAATTGATACAAATCACTATTATAAACGACTTGCTGAATACAGTTTACATGATGATATTCTTATTCGTTAGTGTATTAGTAATGGAGCATTTGGTATCAAAAATCCAATATACGTACTGTAGTTTTCAGTTTTTAATTTATCGATCATTTATTTATTTCTTTATATATTATTTACTGCACAATTAAAATGAAGTACAAATGTCGGACTTAATGCTTTAATTCATTTTCTACTAGTCAACCATTGGGTGAGGCAGGATCAGTACCATGATCATGACTTTTAATCATTCGCATTTCGCAGATATGTCAAGACGTGGTTCAGCGGAAGGGGGGTCCGGGGGTGCGGAATCGGAAGTTGTAGTACTAAAGCGAAGGAGATTGGTAGCTGCTGCCCCTCTGTATGCAGGCTTGGCAAGGTTTAACTTTTTATTGGACGCTACCCAACCTGGTGCCACCCCTGACGCTCTTTTCATGGCAGCTTTGTTGGATTTGGTAAGTTACGAAGTCTATGTATAAAAATATTCAGACAGTAATTACTAATGTACTGAAAACTTACAAGATTCCAACCCGTGGGTGAGCTCTTTCTACCGTTGATTAAATGCCTTTTGCAAGATTATCTTAATCTAGCAATGGACCGATTCAAAGATTTTGTTAATATTTGAGTCAAGAAAACTACAAACAATCATATGGTGTAAAGTGTAACCAATTGTTCCGTTATGTATCTGCCTTATTATTTAAAAACTCTTTTGTTTCAGCCTCATACTGTTGTCGTTGGACGAGCGGCCATAATATTGGAATGTGCCCACTTAGTTCACAACTGCAATAAGGGACAATGGCCGTATTGGCTCAAATCAAGCATTGCTAAGAACTCTGGTAAGATTTCATAACTTGTTACAATCGTGGCTTACTTAAGAATACTTATTTAGTACGTACATACATACATACATACATACGTACATACTAAAGTACTCAAATATCATACTTAAAATGACAAGAACCTTTATTTTTCAGTTTCATCGAGTCCTCAGTTGAGAAGACGCTTAGCTGGAAAATTATTCTATCAATGGGCTGAGGTATGATCTCTTCTTATGTCATTCCTATATTTATCTTATGCATTACTAACTTACTTTTAATTAAACCATAATAACGCAGGCTATAGGAAATAGACTAGAAGAGATGCTTATAGAAGACAAGAAGCATCTGGAAAATGTAGCCAGTCTCGTGACGGATCCCGATGGGCAACGAGAGCTCTTACAACAAGACGAAGAAGAAGACTTCCTTGATGAAGGTACACTTATTACTTTCTTGTAAAATTATCTGTAAGCATACATATAAAAATAAATAAATATCCTTGCACATTTCACACAGCGCCATGTGGTCTCAAACTAAGCAAAGCTTGTACTATGGTAACCAGACAACGGATATAAACATACTTAAATACTTTTTTTTTGTAAATACATATTATACATAGAAAACACTTAGACCACTACAAACAGACATGTTCATGCACACAAATGTTTGTAATGTGCGGGGATCAAACCCGCGACCTCTGGCGGAGTAGCCAATTTCTTAACCACTGCGCCAAATGGTCGTCAAATGGCAAAAGAGTAATTTTTTTGTTGTGTTTTACAACCAGTTTTCAATTGCCGGGCTAGTATTAATGGTGTGTAGTCAAGACCCTTCGCACATTGCGACTTTTAGCAGCGATGCAGTCGCGATGCAGCATCGATACAGTTGTAAAATGTCAACCTTTACGCACTGCGCTACTTTGAGCATCGATGCAGCCGTGATGCTAACGCGCATTAGTATCGATGCAGAAGCTGGACATTGACAAATTATGTACTGTATTATAAAGTCGCAGTGTGTAAGGGGTCTAAAGTAGTAGAAATTAATTTATTTATGATTTTCAGCAAGCATTCGTCTACCGGGCAAACCCATCGGTGCGGATTGCCCCCGAGCGCTAAGATTAGTCGCGTGCGTTCTCCTTTTCGAAGTAACTGCCTTCTTACGGGAAACGTACCAAAACTTACCGAAGTCTTGCCGCTCATCGCTAAAGGAAAGAGGACCTTGGGACAGAGTATACAGGTACGAATTCTCATTAAATTGCATGAAGATTTATTTGGTAAGTAATATTTATTGGGTGTAAATTGATTTATTTTTTATTATCATGTTATGCGAAGATGGATGGAAAAACGACGTTTTTTGTGTAAGACTAAGTGAGTTCATTATGTTCCGTTCGTTTGAAATGATGTGTTAAAGAGTGCATATATTTGATGAAACTTTTATTTTAACAGGGCTCTTAGCAGTCAACACACATTAATGCCAGTCGAGTATGTGTTCTAAAGAAATAATGCATGTTTCCTTGCATTCAGCACTATGCGTGCATGCGTAAATAGACTGTACATACGTTGAATAATGTACACCTTTAAAACTAAGTGCAAGGCACACGACAAATCGAATATACTTAGATTTTTATTCACCTATCGACAATATTTGGCACTTAGGGGCCTGTGCAAACGTAGCTATTTATGGATGTCTTTGTGTTAATTTTTGTAACAATCATCTGTAAATATGATATATGATATGATATATAATGGTTCATGGAGATAGACATTCACAAATAGCTATACCCCTGACAATAGTGACACCCTAAGTGGCTACGCAAGCGGCCGTCTAATATTCACAAATTATACAAAAATAATGTACGAACACCTAAAACGAGTTAACGGCTAACTAAACTGCATGGTATGTTGTAAAATACCCACGTAAATTTGCTAAACACGACTAAAGATAAAAATAATGACACGAATATTAAAACGATTTTTTTCGAACACCCTTTAAGATATCAGATTTCCAATAGTCTTAAGTGCAATAGTTTAGAAATAGAATATCGAAGTATATAAATTGCTTTGCTACATTGGCATGCACAATAACGAACTTAAAGAGATTTAAATAGATCAAGAATAGAGCTACTAAACTTCTATAGCTAAAGAAGAACCATAGAGAATTTTGTTTGTGGTATGCGGTGGTAAAATTTGTTATGTATGTGATACAGGGAAGCGAATCGGCGTTGGAGTATGGCACTGTCGAGTATGGGTCACTCGCAAGCGTCGGCGCAAAGTCTACAGTCTATAGCTGGTGCTGAGACAGAGAGGAAGATATCTTTTGTTTTACACGAACCAGAAAACGTGTCTGGAGGAAGTAACGTTACTGTAAGTAGTTACAACTTTGTTGCTAGTTTTGACATCTACCAGGCTTAGATCGGTACTAAGATATTACCCGACCAATTTAAATGAATGTCCTAATGACATAATTAAATAGTAATTGTATACTTTTTAATGGTTCTGGTAACCTTAATCTTGGTTTGAACCTGGTGCTATCTTTGTCGTAAAAATGAAGCTGCTGTCTATTCTAGAATTTTCACATCCTTCTGCTATGGTAAATACATAATGGCTCATATTTATTCTTATTTAACAAAGATGGAAACTCCTATCTGCATGATTTGCATCACGATGTACCATGAACTCAATGGAGCTCTCTACTAACAACAATATTATATTTTCAACATTGTTCCACCTAAGATGATGACGAATAAATGAATTTGTATCTGTTTATTATCTTTCCCTCAGTTAGCAGATGCCATACCTCCAGCAGTTGACGAGAAAAAAGGTCGCCTTGGCTCTAGAGGCAAAGGCGCAATGCATCGAAGGAACACACAGCAAACTCATTCTGCTTATGGATCCATCAAAAGACGGTCAATCAAACTGCGTCAGAAGGATACGAGAGATGTTGATGAATGTAAGCCTAATAAATAAGCCTGCTACGGCACAACACACAGAAATTGTTGAAAAATTTATTTAGATACAAAAGCAAATAATGTTTGAACAACGAACTATGGATAAAATTTCCCCAATTTTTTTTTAATTAAAAAAATACCATTTACTTTTCCGATTCGGTATTTTATGAATTTTCATTGTGTGTTGTGCTACACTTAACAATCAATTTTGTCGAGTATGTAATAAGTAAGCAAGGCTATTTTTATTTAAGAAGTGTCGTTGCACGATGCAACGTTGCTTGTTTCAGTTCTGAATCGAAGGTCTGACTCCATTCAGAGTAGGAGAAAAGTTTCTTCACTATCTGACAGAAGCGACACATCTGAAGTATATCCTGCGACAGGTAACATTGCACCTACACTACTATGAGCCAGCGCGTTATCAACTGAGTCGTGAGTCAATAGAGACAGGAATATGCAGCGTGCCGCTTTACCGCTAAGTGCAAGCGGGATATACATGACACTGTTATGACTCAGTTGATAACACGTCAACTTTACTGACACTCAGCAATTATGCATTTTCAGAGTTGTAAGTTTACACTACAGTCATGCTAAAACTTGAAATATTAGCCACTGGAGGTCCACCAAATTATACCAAGTTAAATAGATATTCCCGGAACAGGCCGGGTTTCGCGGAGGATATGGCACCATAGACCACATACACACAGTGAGGCAGATTATACAGAAGTCCGAAGAGTATAATCAGCCCTTGTGTCTAGCCTTCGTGGACTATGAGAAGGCCTTTGACTCTGTCGAAACCTGGGCCGTTCTGGAATCCTTACAGCGATGCCAAGTAGACTATCGTTATATCGAGGTGCTGAGATGTCTTTACGACGCCGCCACTATGAGTGTCCAAGTACAGGACCAGCAGTCCAAACCCATCCAACTGCGCAGAGGAGTGAGACAGGGGGATGTGATATCCCCGAAACTGTTCACGAGCGCGTTGGAAGATATGTTTAAAACGCTGGACTGGAAAGGCAAGGGCATCAACATAAACGGCGACTACATCTCACACCTGCGATTCGCTGATGACATAGTCTTAATGGCGGAGTCGTTGGAGGAGCTGAGCCGGATGCTGGACGACCTAGCTTCAGCCTCCCGACGCATCGGTCTCGGCATGAATTTGGATAAAACCAAAGTCATGATGAATGGCCTCATTGATCCGGGACCGGTTGTTGTACTAGGCCACCATCTCGAAATTGTTTCCGAGTACACTTACCTTGGGCAGATTCTGCAGTTAGGTAAAAACAATTTCGAGAGGGAGGCCAAGAGGAGGATCCAGCTGGGCTGGGCAGCGTTTGGAAAACTACGTCGAGTCTTCTCGTCATCCATACCGCAATGCTTGAAAACTAAAGTTTTCAATCAGTGCGTCCTACCCGTCATGACCTATGGAGCTGAGACGTGGACACTCACGATAGGACTGGTCCGCCAGTTCAAAGTCGCTCAGCGAGCTATGGAAAGAGCTATGCTCGGAGTCTCTCTGAAGGACAGGATTCGTAACGAATACATCCGACAGAGAACCAAAGTTGTCGACATAGCTCAAAGAATTAGCAAGCTAAAGTGGCAGTGGGCCGGTCATATCTCGCGAAGAACCGACAACCGCTGGGGTAAACGAGTTCTTGAGTGGAGACCGCGACTCGGCAAACGTAGTGTGGGACGCCCTCCGGCCAGATGGGATGACGATCTGCGGAAGACTGCAGGTAGATGCTGGATGCGCCAAGCCGAAGACAGGGCGCTATGGCGCTCATTGGGGGAGGCCTATGTCCAGCAGTGGACTAATATAGGCTGATGATGATGATGATGATGAATAGATATTCTATAATATTATTCAGGTGGAACAGTAATAATGCCAGGGGAAGTAGATAGTGGAGGCGAGGAGAGCCCCGGTGTCTTATCTGACGACCATGACCACCCTCCGGATAGCCCTGACAGCAATTCCACTGATCCCCCTGACAACAGTAAAGGATTCCCTTGGCTGAAGGTACATTTACTTTTTATAACTATTTATATTTCTACACAAGTGCATAATCACACTTTGGGAGTAATGTATGTGATTAATGTCCATGTCATTATTTATTTACACATACAACACTAGTCAAATTTGAATGTTGACTTTTTACAATTTTTGCAGGTGATAGTAAAATTCCTAAATTCCTTCAACTACGTGTGCTGCCACCAAAACTTCTGCCATCCATACTGTTTCCGACGCAATATGAGAGCTAGCGTGAGGCTCATGAAATCCGTTCATAAGGTAACTTAATACTCTCTATTTCTTTAATAATAAGGTCTACATTTAGGGCCTGTTTCACCATTGAATAATTCTAATATTCATTTCGCATGAAGTATTGGACAGATAACACTAACCAGCACTTATTTAAGACATTGTGAGCAGGCAGTTAAACTCTTGGTATGGAAAACTAAAAGAAAATTCCCCTTGATTTATCTACTGAATATTTGTATTGTAGATTTACGGAGAAAAGTTCGGCCCAGAAGTGAACACGTCGAGCTCAGACGATGCGGTCGGTGGGGGTCGTCGTAACCGTCGCACTCGCAAAGCTTCCGATCATAGCACTGACAGGTTAGTACATAAAAGTCGTTCTCTGTTTCTTTTATTTCTATCAGTTCTACGATGTACCTAAGAATCAATGAATTTTAATAATTAATAAACAATTTATTTATTTATTTATTTATTTACATATTCGTATTTATAATCATCCGCCGTACGAGCAAGTCAGACCTCAATTAATATTACTGAAAACCGCATCATAATCGGTCCAGCCAATCGCGAGATATTCGCAGACAAACATACATACATACAAACATACAGGTCAAACTGAGAACCTCCTTTTCTTAAGTCGGTTAAAAAAGTTACAGGAGGTCAAGGTGATGTAATGGAATATAGAAAAATGAAAAAAAAACTATTGTCAAGAGCACAGGTCTTAAATTAAACCTATCTTACACGGTAAACGACAACACATAACTGTTACAGTCGGCGCGTTAGCAATTGGTCTTGTTGAGGCTTAAATGTTAGATGAAGGAATATGGCAGCGTGCCGCTTTATCGGTAAATGCATGCGAGATAGACATAAAACTGACAAAATACAGTTGGTAACACGTAGACTAAAACATACAAACCGTATGGTCTCTCCACATCCTTAATGAATCAACGTGATGACATTTACTTGCGTTTACGAGTTCCAAAAAGACCCTATTCAAGTGTGTATCCAAAGCCTAAACTTTGAAGACGAAAGAGATAATTAATATACATAATTCTTTACAGGATCGACCGTTCAGTAATAGAATCAGCTGGACTAGCGTACCGAGCAGCAGGCGTAGAACAATCTATGCATCACGCAGAAATTCCTCCCATCACCAAGCCCGGTGCTATGCCGTATCCACCGCCTGATCCGCCGCCGATACTCAAGTATTTAAAAGGGCAGGTTAGTGTTATACTTGAACCGTGGATCAAAAAAACGTGGTATAAGATTAGAATGATTATACTGTGTTTTTTATGTTACTTTCTGAGTTTACTTGCATAACTGAAATGTCTTAATGAGACAAAACATTTCACGGTAAATATAACAAGTAGTATTTTGCACAAGAGCAGCTCAACAGCTGCTGATGATGACACGTACATCAATAATTACGCTATTTGAGTCATTATTTACGCTATCCATATAATTTGAGCACGCAAAGTATTTTTAGTAAGTCTCACTCTCTCTCTCTTTCCGCCTTTCACTCTCCTTCCCCTTTCACTCTCTTTCTCCACTCTCTCTCTCCCTATCTCTCTCTCCTTTTCTTTCTCTCCCTATGATTATAAGAAAGTTTTTTTTTATGCACAAGTAAGTCACAGTTTATTATACTTTATCTAGGTGCGCGACGCCCACCACACAACTCTAGCGACCCTCATCAAGGGAGCCACCACGATGAGCGAAGAGCTATTCGCAGAATCGGCCCCAGTAGCGTGGCAGTTGCTCCTAGAGTCGGACCGCGAGCTGAGCTCGTGTGCGGCCGCGCTGTTCATATTGGCTGCCGTGAAGACGCCGCAGACCGCTGCTGAGATCATGCATAATGATTTGAAGCATGCTGAGCCGGGAGTCAGGTTAGTTTTATTAAATAAAAATTACTAATCAACCAATAGGTCTTATCAGAAAATATATCTAGTTAGGTATTTTAGAAAGCTAGCAAGGCAGGGCTCTTCTTTATGTATTTTAAATCGGCTGCCGTGTTTCAAATGTTTTATATATCTTCAAACCATATGCCACTTGACACTTAAAGGTCTGAGCCCACTACACAGGATACGCTCTACTATGCCCACTGAACGAATCTACAGCGTTCTGTCTCACCGTTATATGGAGCAATATCGAGACCGTATTTTGCCGGTGCTGACACGCTTCGTGCATGAACCGCAATGGGGTTGGTCGTTGACGGTACGGTCTATTGGATATTCTGTGCTATTAGGAAAGGAGAAATATTTTTTACCTGAGACTAACCGTTCGTCCACAGTTTAGTGATATAGTGGAGCATAAAAGTATGATCCTGATAGAATGATGCATATAGCAATACTAAAAGAAGTATAACAGTTGACTGTAGTTGTCTAATACTCGTATTACCTGTTTGGCTTGAAATTGTGTCTCAGGCAACCGCAGTCAAATGAAGCATCTGGCGTTTTATAGTATCCTAAAATGACAGCGTCATTGCAAATTAAGATATGTACTGTGATAATTAATTCCAGAATAAACGCCATCCTCCGCTTCCAAGTGATGTGGAAACTGCGCTACCAAGTCTGGCCGCGAATGGAAGAGGGCGCGTCTATGACCTTCAAAGTGCCTCCCCCGGGCATCGAATTCACTCTCCCATCGCCGAAGATAGGCATCGAGTCGCTAGCTGTGGTTGATCCTCCTTGGAGCCCGCAAGTCAAGGATAAAGATATGGAGATGACCTTGAATCAAGAACGACACGTAAGGAAACACTTCCATCGCGTTAGTTTACTTTAAATTCACTTATTAACTATATTGCACGACAGTAAAGGCCTCGATTATGACAAATCATCATGGAATCAACGTTCCGAATGTCCAATGATATGGTTTGACGGCCGCTACGCAAGTACAACTGATTTAACGCTTGACTTTAGTCTCACCTTATAATTGTGAAATTATCATTGTTCTAACATACTTCTAACACCTTTTTCTGTTTTTGTTACTTTTGAAATATCTTCAACACACAAAAAACATAAAAAAACACGTTTCTTTTTTACCTCGTGTGTTCATAAGTTTTGAGACGAAAAAAAAGAGGCATAACTTTTTAAATAATTAACTTATATTTCTAAAATTTACAGTGAACACTAAGAAGATAATAATCAACAATAAAATATATCTATTATTCAAAATGTCCACCCTTGTTTTTAATACAGGCCCTTAGACGATTTGGCCAATCATCAATGGCGGCACAAATCTTTTCTAGCGGGATTCGCTTTGCTTCTCGAACAAGAGCTCGCTTCAGTGACTCCAAGTTTGGGTGGGACTTCTGGCAGGCCCTGAGCTCTAACTCAGTCCATAGAGAATAATCCAGCGGGTTGAGGTCGGGGCTGGAGGAGGGCCATTCGTTCGCCGCGATGAAGCCGGCACATTTTCCCTCAACCAAGCTTGGGTGGTTTTTGCTTTATGGGATGGTGCTGAGTCTTGCTGGAAAACCCAAAATTTGTTGTTAAATAAAGTATGAGATAGGGGTTTCACAACAGGCTCTAAGATGTCATTTTGATAATTCTTGGCTTTCACCTTGACGCCTTGTTGACAGAAATGGAGCGGAGTGACACCTTCATACGAAACTCCCCACCATACCATCACACTTGCCGGATGATGAGTACGCGAGACATTCCGTGCTGAAGCTGGGACATCCTTGCTACTTTTGGCATAGACTTTATTGTTTTGTCGGTTGAACTTTTCTTCGACATTAAAAAAAATTCTCATCGGTGAACAGTATTTTCCTCGCATCGTGTCTCCTAAGCAGTAATGGACAACGTTCGCGTCGCAATTTACGAAGCCGATCGTTTAAAAAGTGAACTTTTCTACGGCTATACGCCTTTACCTTAAGATCATATTTCAGTATTCTGTTGACTGAAACGCGCGAAATTTTAATCTGCAGAGCAATTTTTTTCTGAGTGCGACATGGATTTCGGCGAAGTCGCTCTCGGATGATTTTGATGTTCGCAGGCGTCCTTACAGAGCGTGGCCGACCACTCCTTTGGAGTTCTTGCAAGGAACTTGTCTCATTGTATCGTTTGATAGTGTAATACACGAAGTTACGTCTTACGCCAAAAGTTTTCACCTCACGGAAAATCTCCATTGGTTTTTTTCCCGCCTTAAATAGCGATATCACGGTCGCACGCAATTCTTTAGTCCCCTCCATCACGATAAAATTGACAGAAATAAATTTGAAAGTCAAAGGTATTAAAAGTAAACATTCCAATTTCAAAATTGGAAAAAGGATTAAATAGCAGCCAGTAATATTTAATTTATTTTTTTAACTACCAAGTTTGTCTCAAAACTTATGAACACACGAGGTAGATATAGTTGAATGCATCTCACCTAGTGATTGCTGTAATAAAAACAAATAATTTTTCTGGTAATAGGTTTTCTAAATTATCAATTTCTGTGTCCAGCGATCACTAGTCACTGCTACGAAGACTCGGAAGAAGCAACAGACGGAAGCGATCAAGAGGGCGTTGCAACAACGGAATGATAAGAAGAGAGCGGAACGAGAGAGCTTCCTGATCACCACCATCCCTATCACTAGACAAGCAGCGAGAGAGCCTGCTCTAGATCACGCTGCCGATGACCATATTGAACGTAAGCGCTTGATTATTTTAGCGTGAAGATAAATAGATAGATAACTCTTTATTGCACATCATAATGGTCAATTGACGACGCGTTTGGTATATTGGTTAGCGCTCCTGACTATTACGCCGTCCGTCGCGGGTTCAAATGTTTGTATGATGAGCACAAACATTTGTACCTTTATCATAGATGTTATATGTATTTAAGTATTTATGGGAGACGCCCCCGTCATAATCGTTGGTACTTCGTTACACAAGAAAGCAAATTCCTTACCACGAAACCAGACAATTGGTGTGTTGTCTGGCGCATATTTATTATTTTTTTATTTATTTACACAGATCAATTACAAATTCATTTACAGCAAAGGTACAATTTATGCGGTCTTATCACTATAAGCGATCTCTTCCAGGTAACTTTTGGGTTAAGAAAGTATCAGTTCAGTAAATTTTGTGCATAGAAAATCAAAATAGTTAATTAAAATTAAAATATAAAAAAACAATCTTAAGTATATGCAATAAATGAATCTTTCTTTTTAATTTACTCTGCTCTTGTCGGTGGAGTTTTCTCCGTTTATCTTTATTCAGAGCCATCTCCTTGACCTCTTGGTACGACTCGACGTCCAACTTTTCCCTTATTTGGGTCATATACGCTCTAAATATGTAAAAAATTAATACTTGATTTGAATTGATTTGAAATCAATAAAACAGTTGATGTTTTTTTCTAGCTCCAGTAGACGAAGAGCTGGCGGAGGGCGTGCGCGGCTCGCACCACACGCAGGTCGCGTCGGCGCTGTTCCCGTCGGTGCTGTGCTCCGCCGTCGCGGAGATAGTGGCGCTGCTGGACGACGCCGCCGTGTCGAGGGACGGGTGCTCCGTCTACGAAGTTGCTTATCAGGTCGGTTGGAACATAATGTACTTCTTATTAGCTCCAGTGATCGACCATATACACACTGCCCACTAGACAATAACTGGTGATCGATGTCTGTCAACGTATATGAATTATAGAGCAGATAACACGCTGCTGCGTTCAGTTTCAACCAGTTCCGTGAACCGTGACCACGATTGCGATAACAATGGACCAATTAGAAACAGCAAATTACTTATGAGGATCAAATCATACGTCTACTTATAGTTGACGCGTTAGCAACTAATTCGTGAGGACATACTGGCGATAGAGATAGGTATATTCAGCACACCGCTTTATCGGTAAGTGCAAGCGAGAAAGACATGACACTGACAGGACTCAGTTGATAACACGCAGACTATAGTAGTCAATGACTCCAGTTTTCTTGAACAAAGTAATCTGACCCTCAAAACCATTAGTAGTGTCACCTGACAACTTGTACTAAAACTGTAAACATGGGCTTATTTTGACTGAGAATAAAAAAAAACAAATAAATTTTTAAAATTAATTTTATTGTACAGGTGATATGGGGATGCCTAGTAGAAGACTCAGCCCTCTTCCTACGCCACGTACTAGAGCGGCTGACCCGCGACCACCAAGACGAGATGTTCAAACTGTTACGTCACTTGATTCGATTTATACCGCGGTTGCCGCAACAAGCCGCTTTCGCGCTATACAACTATATCATAGGCTATGTGATGTTCTATGTAAGGTCGCCTCATGAGGATGGGCAGAGGCTGATTGGAGCCGCTTTGTCTATTTTGTGGATGGTAAGTATTTGCAGTGGACGTCCTTTAGCTGTTAATAATGATAATGACGTATTCTCATATTCTAATTATAAATTAAAATAAAACTGTGCTAAGTTGACACAGATGCTGTAATCGAATCTCAACTATTAAGTACGCAATGATCTTTAAAATTTTCTAGAAAATTGCCGCTCTATTCATTGCAATTTCTAGAAAACAGTATAGAAAATTTCTAATATCACTTTGACTTACATACTTAGATTTGTACCAGTGTTCAAGATGGTTAGCTAATCATCTACATAATATTTGTGATTTCAGGTCGTCCACAGCGTACATGGAATTATGTTTAAAGATCTCAAACAGATATTACGGAAAGAGCAATGCGATGCTTCCATATTGCTGACAGCCAACGTTCCTGCTGCTAAGAAGATCATTGTGCATGGCCCATGTTAGTAATTCTATAACTATAAATAATTATTGTCACATTTAAACTGTCAGATTAGATGCCTGACATGTTATTTCGTTTTCAGCTGACAACGAAGGCAGTATTCCATCTCAATTTCCTGTACAAGAAGACACAGTCTTTTCACAGATTCTAAAAGAATCGCTTGACTTCTTTGGCATTCCCGAGCATCAACACCGCGAACATTTCTTGGTCGATTTCAAGACGCGTAAGTTGTCGCTCTATTGCTTTACAATAAGACACATTTTTGGTTAATAATATATTATGAATTGCGCTTGTCAAAAGCAACTGTGTTAATCGAACCCTGCGTCTTACGCTACGATATCATGAATTGCGCATGTCAATTGAAACTTGGTTCAATAGTAACCTGCGCCCTCTATGCTACCCGGGCGCATGTCTATACCACTCGGCCATCGAGGCATTGGCAAGTCTGTTGAATTTTGCAAGTGCTTTCTTTTAACAAAAATGCTTAAGCTGCGTCACCGCAGAGTGTTCTCGCAACATTGATGAGGATACGCTTCGTTATAAAATTATTGTAGTAAGTTTGTATAATGACAAAACAATGTAAGATTGTATATTTACTAGGTCAAATCCACAACCCTCAAAACTACGTGCGCGATCATTACTTCTTCAAGCGGTCTCAGTATCCTCAACTAGGGTTGGTCCACATGGAACCGACTGAGGCATTCCATAAGCTGCAACAGCAAGAATTGTTGCAGAAGTTTGTCGAGATCGGAAAAGTTTTGCTTACTTGGGCTATTCTGAAGAATGTCGATATGGTAAGTCGATACATTTTTACAAACTAGCTGATCCAAAGATCCCCACTATGGTGGCTGCATTGGCTTGTTGAATGGCAATAAAAAACTGCTGAACCAACCAGGCCCCAGAGCGGGGAACGTTTCCCTTTTCCTTTCAATAGTATTACACATACTGAAAAGTACAGCCAGCACATCAGGTTTTTTTTTGTTGTTAAAAAAGTTACTCTTATTACATCTGCCTAAGATACCGTAGTGTTTACCTTGACGTGCTGTCCGTACATTGCATTCCAGATGCGTTAATTCCCGAGTGTATTTACTTTTTCTAAGGTTAATAATACTTATGTGTACAACAGGTTGTTCAAAGAGTGGTATTCTTACACGATGAACTTATGAAACTGCCTTCGTTCCCACGGAAGGCGCTGGAAGCCGACTTGACGTTATACAGCCATGGTCCGTTGGGATCTACCCTTTTGGGACTGGATGTTTTACATAAATTCATGTAAGATCCTCCCTATACTATAACATTACACTTCATTTGTGTCCATGCTAAAGACATCATTATTTCACGAATATATAAATAGTATACCTAAACTGGCGCTGGTGTTACAAACTAGACCTTATTTCTTAGGTGGGTGCGTCTAATTGCACGTATGTTTGAAGCCATGGCCGGCAACTTTACGTCTTCAAGAGATATTCACCTATTTCTGAATGTACTGAATGGTGCCTTGATGCTGCATAGCGAAGACTCGTTGATCCTTAGATACGTTATAGCCACGTATGTGAATGCTGCATTCAATTTCAAAAGCATCTTTTCTACTAATGGGTACGTATTACATGACTTTCCATTCTTTGAACACATGCAATGTGTAGTATGTATGTATAATATGCATAATTGAAAATGAAAATGAATTACAAAATTTTCGTATTGTATTTTAGGTATCTTCTGATCATGCCAACACTTCTGCAAATATACTCAAACTTCCAAACAAACAAACTAGTAACAACAACTATTGAGTACGCCGTCAAACAGTTTTATCTCCTGAATAGGAAGCCTTTTATACTGCAAATGTTCGGATCCGTGTCCGCCATATTGGATACGGACGAAGAATCAACGTATGGAGATGCCAGCAAGGTAAGTAACAGTTAGTTACTGACGTAATTTTCTTGTCAAATCTACTGTCATGCGCCTGGATAGCGGAAGACACCGGGTTCGTTCGACACTTAGTTCTTTAGCTAAGGCTGAACCAATCACGGCAATCGATGTTTCATCGTACAAAACGATTATTCAGTATTCTACTCATTTTCAGGTCCAATCAAGCTGCCTTTTCAACCTACTCCTAAGTTTGGAGACTCCCTCACCGGATCCATTACACATAGCCGAACTGATCAAAGAGGAAAAACCGCTAAAACCAATTGACTTCTGCTACAGAGATGAAGAAGAGATGGTCAATGTACTAGACTGTATTAGCCTTTGTGTTATGGTGGTTTCCTATTCCGCTGAGAGTATGAGAGGATATCAGATGCTTGTAAGTACCTAACAGAGTATGTAATGGAAATTTGTACCCTAGTTTACAGTAATAAGATCCAAACTCCTTTGTGTTTCCAAAGGTATACCAATCGATATATCTCAGTGATGTATTTACCAATTTTCACTTTATGTATATTGTACTTCTTTTTAGATAATACTTGAAGCAATCCTGCCATGTTATGTAAAGCAAATACAACTGCCTTCTTATAACCGAGAAGGAAAAACTGAAAAAGAGATCATACAGCAACTAGCTATTGCTATCAAAACACTGGTCAACAACTGCGAAGGGCTTTCCAAGTAAGGTGTTATTTGATTTAGAATAGAATATAATAATTATTTATTTGACACACACAAAAAAAAATATAAACTTACTATTATCTAAATAGCAGAATGGATATTGCAAATTATATTTCAGACAATATTGCAAAAATACAATATTGTCTGAAATACCAGCTTCGAACCAAGGTTACCGGACCAAATAGAAGAGTGTCATTGAATGCTGTCATTATGACATTCTTTTCAAGTTGGTCGGGTAATATCTTGTAATGGTTCTACGCTATAGGATGGGGAATAACTTTTTTAATGGTTTCTTTTTTTAGTTTTTTACGTATGTTTTAGGTCGTATAATGGGCCATACAGAACGTCTCCGGAACACAAGGGGTCATCCCAACGAGCGGTCCCGCGTTCAGCTGCCACTAACATTATCTTTGACGATTCTCATTCCAAGTTTGACAACTCCAAAATAACTGTTCCCGAGTTCACTGGCGCTGAAGATTCTGAGGTACTATTTAGCATTTTTTTTTTTCAGTAAACGCACATTAAATGATCAAAGGTTAAAAAACTTCTAACATCGTTTATAGTGGTGTAGTATGCTATCAACTGAGTCCTGACAGTGTCAAATGTATCTTGCTTGCACTTACCGATAAAGCGGCTTGCTTCATTTTCCTATATTGTCATTCTGACCTCACAACTCAGTTGCTATTGCGCCGACTATAGTCTAAAGTATGCTCTTGATCATTTCTAATTACCACACTTTTAATTTTTTATAAACATATTTTGGTCCAAATACTGGCTGCATATGTCTATCTCTATTGGCATCACGGCCGACTATAGTCAATTCAATACTAGCAATATGTAGCCAATCTTTCATTGTCAGCAATATTGTTGCATAAAATTAATTTTTCCGTAGAAACAACAATAATTTACACATAATCTTTCAACAGTTGGTGCGCGCCGAATACCGTCGTCCTCGCGATGTTCTCTTGTCTCTGGTTGGGGAATTCATCGGACGAGCTACAACTCGGTTACTAGACCTCAACGGATCTAAAGGCAGCGGTGGTAGCGAAGGCAAACCAGTAGAACTGTTGGACTCCAAGTCGCATGCTGTAAGCTGTTATATTATTTACTCATTTACAAAGGTTTCTGCCTCATCATCATCTATAATTTTTTTTATTCATTTTGACGACGCGTTTGGTGTGGTGGTTAGCGCTCCTGACTACTACGCCGGCCGTCGCGGGTTCGAATCCCGCAAGAGGCAAATGTTTGTGTGATGAGCACAAACATTTGTACCTAAGTCATGGATGTTATATGTATTTCAGTATTTATGGGAGATAATCGTAATCGTTGTCTGGTACTTCGTAACACAAGGAAGATAATTCCTTACCACGAAACCAGACAATTGGTGTGTTGACTGGCGCATATTTATTATTTATTTATATTAATTTAAGAGCTAAGCTCTTGTCGGGGGATTTTTTTCATTCTTTACGCTCTTCCGCCATTCTCTTGACCTCTTGATACGACGCAACATTCAACTTTTGCTTTATTTGATGCATATAGCTTTTTCTTGGTCTTCCTCTCTTCCTTTTTCCTTCTATTCTTCCCTCTATTATCGTTCAAATGAAACTGTCGTGTCGTAACAAGTGTCCTAGCACTCTCCCTCTTCTACTCTCAATTGTTTCTATTTGTCTCTGTTTGGTTTCTTCCTACTACACCTATATACCATAACCGTGCTAGGAACGTGTCGGGCAATAACAAATTCTTTGTATTAAAAACTTATAGGACATTCCACAAGACCGTTCCGTCACCTACCAAAACCCTTGCGTGTCATTCACGATCGTGTCAGCACCGGCAAGACACGCTCTCGCTCGCACTTGCTCTCGCTCCATATAACGGTGAGACAGAACGCTGTAGATACGTTCAGTTGGCAAAGTAGAGCGTTTTGTGTTGTGTATCGTGTCTGGTACGCTACTAGCATGGTCATGGTATGGTACGGTGTGTGGTTTTTGTAAAAAAAGATTCCAAACATAAATAAATTATCTGACATACATTTTCATCATACTACCTCACATTTGAGGTAAGGCCTTTGCCCAGCAGTGGGATGCTTACAGGCCAAACTAAACTTTTTTTAACATTATCATCCTGACACGCTTCTTTTTAACAAAGCATCGTTAAAGACGTTGGATTACTTTTCTTTACACATTTATCACCTTACAGCGCTTAGCAGAAATCGCCCACTCCTTACTAAAAGTATCCCCATACGACCCGGAGTCAATGGGATGTCGTGGACTACAACGATATATGACTCAAGTGCTACCAGCGGCTGATTGGGCGGACGACGCCCTCAGGCCTTCCTTGATAATGATCTTGAGAAGACTTGATAAGGTGTTCTTGAAGATTGCTAAAAAACCTAGCATTCGGGTAAGTTATACACTTTACTTTTTCTAAGGCATGATTTGAAACTTTGCAAAGATCTATGCATGTAGATTTCATCATGTAGTTGTAAACAGAGATACAGAAAAAGCCCGTTTCATTTTTCAACAAGGCCACACTATTTATGCAAGTTTAAATATTGTCTAGCTTTTCTGTAAAAGTACTTCATTTGTTTAGATTTAACACTGAAAAGTTTGATTTATTGATTGTTATTTGTAACAGCGCAACACTGACTGGGATTCAGCAGCGGTTCTACTGAAAGGTGTATACGAAACTATGGTGCGATGCCCGTACATAATGCATTGGCAACAAGTCAAGACTCTCCTCAATACTATACAGGTAATTATTAACATTTTTAATTTACAATCGTCCTCAGAGCCATTCATCATTTATCATATCATCATTCATCATTTACTTAAGTAATATTTTAGACAAGTTTTATTTCACATTATGACATCCGCCAGTCATACTTTAATTTCTTGTGTTTGGATTACTTATCCTTATGATTTTACCTATCCGCCATTTTGAAACATTTGAACGTATTTTCAGGCATTGATTGTATCAGAAAACAATCCAGGCGAAAATCTGTCATCGGCAACAGCGGCTCTTATGTCTCAACCCCCTCCACCGCACTTCTGTAGCACTGTTGTCAGACTTATCGCTTTACAAATCATTAATACTGGAGTAAGTATATCAAACGTCCATATCCAAGCCACTATTGAATTAAAAAACTCAGATTTGCTTAGTCCTAGGATTAAAATCATCATTCTCTGATAGAGAAATAATGATGATAAAATTCAGAACTAAGCTTATCCTGACTTCCGCAAGTAAATGGTATTTAAGCAAGTAAGAGAGGAAGAGGAACCTAGCGAGTTCTTAATGTGTAACTGTTGATTTCAGGATAGTTACTCGCTAGAACAAATGTGTGGAGGTAGTGCGATTTTCCAATCAGCAGAGAAAACTGAGAACATGTTGATGAATCTATTTATGCCTCTGTGTCTACGAGTCGGCAGTGGCAGAAAGGGTAAGAATCTTATTTATTTATTAAGTCTACTTAATTATCAAAAAAAAACTACAGTACAACTGGATAATAGCTCATATAATTAATTATTTTTTTATTAGACTCATTCAAACCATTTAGTGAAAAAGCTTTTTCACTTTTCAACCTATTTTATAGATAGTGCATTAGATGGATCTTACTATTAATATTGTACCATCAATTCGCTGTCGCCTACTGTGCGCAGGTGACAGCGGATTGTAAAAGTACAGAAAGTCCGTCCAGATTTTTAGCTACACTATGCTGCGTACAGTACCTATTTTTATTCTTCCAGACGTGCCACCGCTCCGCCAATCGGACGTCTCCTACCTAGTGTCAGTGGTGCTGAACGCGCTGTGTCCGCCCGCGCCGCCCGGCCAGCTAGCGGCGGTCAACGCCAAGCTGAACGCGGCCGACGCGCGCGTCAACTCGCTCACGTTCACCGGCAGCCGAGACACGCGTAATGTCACGCGACTTTCTAACCAGCTCTATAGGATCGCCTTTCTGGGTGAGCTTTTGTAATATCTGTAGAATCTAGATAGGCCATAGTGTATTTCTAGCTAGGTGTTCATTATAATAGGTTATAGCAGCCGTGAACGCGGCCAACGCGCGCGCCAACTCTACAGAATCCAGTGATAACAAAGTGCAAATCGCGTGTTATGCCGTCCACGAGAAACTCTATCTGAGTTTCTCGTGGACGGCATAGGTAGTAGCTGTTAGTGTGTTTTGCAGAGCTGACTGTACCAGTGCAACAAATATTGAAAGTGTGCGGTTAGAAGAACATATTTCATCAAATCTGCGCACCAGCAAACGATGCAGAGTGAACATAGCTATAATGTGTATAATAGTCCCCCTAGCCGATTTCGACTACGGTGGCCAGTCACAAGGACCAACCGACTGCGCGGGACATATTATAGTGCACAAGTGTGTGCGCAAACACAGGTGCACTCTCTATTCCTTTCACTCTCATAGCCCTATGGGAGAGCAATCTGACACGACCGGAGAGAGATCAGGCGCAGGACCAACGGCTTTACGTGCTTTCCGAGACACGGGGGTGAAACACCGCCAACTTCCAAACTCCGGGCTTCCCTGAGAATTTCTGAACAGAAAACTCAGGTACATATTTTTGGCCCGACCCGGGAATCGAACCCAGGACCTCTGGCGCAGCCGTCGCATTAAAATGCGACCCTCTAACCGCTGCGCCACCGAGGCAGTGGATAATGTGTATAAACTTTCATCATTTCTATTATAACATCTAACTGACGAAGTCAGAACTCGTAGTTTAAACTCTACTTTTGTTCACAGCCCTAAAAGTGATGTGCGCTTGCTTCACGAGCGAGCTGTGTTGCGAGTGGGGCCGCATAGCGCGGGCGATGCGCGACTTGGGGCGAAGGAACGAGGCCGCTCACCATCTGTGGGACTTCTTGGAACACGTCGTCACGTACCGCACGCCGCTCTACATATTGCTGCAGCCTTTCATTGTGCATAAGGTTAGTATTCACAAGACTCAGATTAACTTAACGAGCGCATAGCATCGCTTTGACTAGTACGATTTTCACCATACACCACCATATACCATACACATTTTTGAATACAGTCACCACATTAGCCAAGCCTGGCCGTCTTTCCTACAGAGAGAGACAAAAGATCTAACAGTTTACCTATTGTCAATGTATTTACTTACGTAAGCTACTATGGTTTTTTATTATAAAGAACAATCTGTAATCAGTCAGGTATCAAACGACTCCCGGGAGTCGCATAATAATGGAATTTCTATTGTGTCTCGTTCACACATACTTGACGAGTTAATGCACGTTAAACATTGTCACTGTGTATATACAGTAAATAAACATAAATTTTTAGGATTTTCCTATCAAAAGAGTAAAAATGGAACCCTGTTACTAAGACTTCGCTATCTGTCTGTCCGTCCGTCAGTCTGTCTCTCACCAGGCTGTATCATTTGAAATTTTCACAAATTATGTATATCTATACTAAACTAAATTAAAAACTCATACAAAAATCCTGTTTGCTCTTTTCGTTCGATTTCAATTGTTTACCTAGTGACTAGGTAAAACAAAGTGTTACGTACCATTGACTAGGTCCTATTCAATGGTACGGAACTCTTCGTGCGCAAGTTCAACTCGCCCGTGACCGGTTTTTAAATAAAAATTGAGTTCGCTCTTGTCTCTAGACTAGCCAAGACTTCGCATTACCACAAATACACATAACATTCAATTCCCAGCTATCCCAACCGCCGATAGGTGACAACGAGCGTCACATGCAGTTCGTGGTGCGCGAACGCGTGCGCGGCTTGAAGCTGCCCGCCGCGCGCGCTCGTGGCGCCCTCTTGGCCGAGTTGGCGCGCGAGCTGAGAACTATGAGGGACAACCATGATCAGTTTAAGTTTGGTCAGTATACATGTTTCTGATGTTTAAGCGAATACTAATCATTAATTAAAAAACAATTTTCGGATATTTTTCATGAATAATTAATAAATTTTACATCCCGACGTTTTGACTTAACATTTTGACGTTGTTCGAAACGTCAGGATGTAAAATTGAATATATAAAATTTATTATATTGTGTTAAATTAATTTGGTCAGTATGACGGCTAAACTTTCCAGTCTCAAAAGAGGTGATAGTTGTGTTTGCAAAAAGTTACAAACAAGTTTCATCACTTATGTAATCATATACCACTTTTTGATTGCTTGTTGTTTTTTTTATATACTCTACTCTGGTATTTATTTCATATACTCGTAGTATTACATGAGATTCGGCAGATAGTGCCAGATTTTACATTACCGCATAGCAAGATATTTATTACGTATTTAACATACTCATTTAGTTTATCTAAAAATTTCTAAAAATTCACTTAGCTCCGATTTTGATTCGAAACTTTTTGAAAACAGAACAAATAGCCGAGAACCTCGGGCAAGCTGCAGGCAAGAGGGCGTCCGAGGTGTTCCCGCGCAGCGCCGGCCTGCCAGACAAGCACCAGCAGCACCGGCCCTCGCTCATATCGATGCTGGTGGGCCGCGCGGGCGCGATGCCGCGGACGCCGGACCATCCTTCCGCGCCCTTGTCTGCTCAGAGAGGTAAAGACTTACACACTGGGACTTTTAGCCCTAGTTCAGACACGGCGGAATCCACGCGTATGCGATCTTGTTAACATTAGCGCCTATCATTCGTCCATACCTGACCGCGCAGTTACCGCCACTCGACCGCTAGAAAAATTAGTTCGTGTGGACGCCGCGCGGATCTATTTACTTGAAGTTCCTAGAGGCGTTCAGTTGCTCCGCGAAAGCCGCGCGTATTGAACGGTGACAATGGATCGCTTCGACACCGAGACATTCTTATATTGGGCTCAAAATTCTTCAACTTTGGGTATAAAGTGATAACTGACCATGGGTGAGCCGATCACGCAAAATTGGATGCACCCAACAAGAAAAGAAAAGCTTTTCTTTTCTTTTTTAGGAGTAAATACACACATAATTATTCTACGACTTCCAGTGTTGAAATGAAGTTGCTGTCACCCTACCCCACTCTTCACACTACCGCGCGTGTCTGAACACTTTTTAATCCTCGCGAATCGGAACCACGCGATTGACATCTGCGCGGATTCTGCCGTGTCTGAACTAGGCCTTAGCATCGACACTAACGCGTGACAGCATCGCTACTCACGCAATAACCAGAATTTAATTTGGCATCGTTGCAGTCGCACGTTAGCATCGATGCAGAAGCGCGACTGCATCAATGCGAACGCGCGTTAGTATTCGCCAATATACAGTACATAATTTGTCAATGTCCAGCTTCTGCATCGTTACTAACGCGTGTATCGATGCTAAAAGTAGCACAGTGTATAAAGGTTGTCATTTTGCGACTGCATCGCTGCCAAAAGTTGCAGTGTGCAAAGAGTCAAATAGTTAATAATCTTAGCTGTTATGAGAATTAGACATGACGGGTCTAAACACTATTAAAATATTTGTATATTGCGTTGAAATTGTAATTGTAACGTCGAGCAGTAAGTAGAATTTACTCATATTAATATTTCGTTAATATGTCGTGTTTAGACCCGTCATGTCTAATTCTTAATGTAATGCAACGCGAAATCTCAGCTGTTACCGACCACAATCTTATCAGAGATCATATTGGCACGAGAGCACTCTCTGTTCCTTCGCTCTCGTATTCAAATAAGATGGCAGTCTGTTCTGACCGCAAATAATTTTGGCTTAATTACTTTTTGTAATGATAGCCGGCCATTTGTCATTTCAAAGTCCCCCAATAGTTTGTGACACTGTCGTCGCGCACGGTCGCAATAGCACAGTCGCCAGCACATTATATTACCCACTTTTGTTGCAAACTAGCCCTTATTACAACTGTATAAAATACCGCAGTGTTTACCCTGACGTGCTATCCGTACTAATTTGTGTTTTTTTTTTCAGAGTCTGTATCGAGTGGATCGACTACCAGCCAGCACATGCAAGCGTTCGATGCGGTGAACAGCAGCGGCCGCCTCAGCGACAACAGCAACAACCATGGTAGCAGTAATAACTCGCATATGGGTATGATATTTTATTTATTTATTCAAAACATCGGGCACAAGTTGTTATTGTGCTTATAACGGACTTAATGCCAGGAGAATTATCTGGATGTCAACCATAGGTTAACTAGATAACATAGAAAATTTTATGGGTTTTAATAGGTTTGAATCTATCAATCGAAAAATAAGTTAACCCTGAGTCTCAGCGTTGTCTAACCTTGTGAAACCACTTATTTTGGTTCCATCACTGTGCAAAGTGGCTTGCTTTAATCATAAAATGCAGCTTTTGGCCGAAATTTCGCCGTTAGACGTATGACTACGAGTCTATTTTACTCGTACAATACAGGTGATGAAAGTGGTATCTGCAAATCACTTTGCGTATTTTTCTCTTTGAGACCCGTTGAGCCAAATGTTTCGGAAAAATAAGATTAAGTCAAATGACGGTAAATATGCTTTAAAACAAATGAAACCACTTTTTTGTCAATAAATAGTGAAGCGTTAAATTACACTGTGTATAAGTTTTTACTACTCGTGATGTTCTTAAAGTTTATCCTTGGTATTCTAGGGTCTACTATCTTTGGAAGTGACACAAAAGCGGCGGCGAGCACCCCGTCATTCGGAAGCACACAGACTAAACTGAGATTTGTACCTTCTGTTGAGTTCAAGCTCACGTCAGGTATGTGGTTAGGTAAATATGAGCAATGAAATATTTTTTTCCGGTATTCTTCATTTATTTACAATCGATCTGAATTAACGCACTATTTAATGTTGTTCACGGCACTTATAAATTGCATAAAGCACCCAATATTTTTCTTTGCTTGGCGAATATTCTAAATAATTTTGGCATTCCTTTTTAACGAAATTATTAATTTTTTAAAAAAGTAAACACACATAAGACTTAAAGTTACAAAAAGATTGTTAACGCCAAGCAAATAAAAGCAGACTATATATTCACTTCAATTTTCATAGATTAGTGTGAGAAACTGGCCATAAACCTCGTCTTTTGTTTTCAATTTCCTTAATCTTACCTCATTTCCAGGTGAGACGTCAATGTCTCCTCTATCTCCTCTCTCACCGCGCGACCCGAGAGAGAGCGAGAGCGAAGGCGGCGCCGCTTTAGCGGTACGAAGTGAACCCGAACAAGACAGCGAACCTGGGGACAGACCGCGCTTGCAACGAGCCCATGGACCTTCGAAAAAAACTTTTAAGTTTAGACGCAGTAGGAATACTAAGCCTGAGGTTTGTAGTTGAATGTGAGCTTTTAGTGATAGTAGATACAAGAAGGTATATAGTATCTTATTTCTTCTTATGGAATTTACCACTTTAAATTCAGGTGCGTCTCTCGCGTAGGTACTCAGATATAGTTCGTTAGTGTCAGTTGCCATCAATTTATAACGCTATACCACTCCTTCGCTTCTTCTGTTACCCTCACGGTGTTTAATACTGTCTTGTGGCCATATCATAAAAGCTCACGTAGAAGAAGCTTGTTTGTTAAGTTATAAATTCTCAATGATATTTCGACACACATTTTAAAGAGATCCAAACTGCAATACATACAAATTTATCTTGTTCATTCACAGCCCTCGCACGCTCGCCTAGAATCGGACGAGTGTTCGTCTCCCGGGCCCGACACGACCCCCCTCCGCCGCGCCTGGCCGCCGGCGCCGCTGCTGCAGCCCGCCCACATCAACACCGACACCTCCTACGACAGCGAGATCTCGCAGACCTCCTCCACGTCCGGATACAGGCTAGCTAACAAATATCAGTAATCAGGCATAATCACATAATGGCGTCCGCATGATCCGTCGTTGGCGTTCATCTAAGTTTCCGGGTGACGGGAGACTAACTATACAGAACTGTTCACTATCATGTCGTGGCATGTTTATTATACCTAGAACAGCGAGATCTCGCAGACGTCTTTAACGTCCGGATACAGGCTACTACGACTATCGGTAAATAGGTCGACCGCTTCATTGAGACCTAGTCTGCGGGGCAGCGGGGCGGGGCGCGGGGGGGAGGCGAGAGCTGGGTGCAGGCGACGCCGATATACCCGCCCGCGCCGCTCACGCACCGCGCTCTCGCCTCCCCCCCGCGCCCCGCCGCCCCGCAGGTGAGGTCTCAATGAAGTGGTATACCTATAGATATAATTAAAAATGTCGATCCGTCCGCATGACCTGTATTCCGCGTTCATCTGAGTTTTTGACATGCCACTAGCAACAGAAATGACAAAACTATTCACGCTCATCTCACGGCATGTTTATTTTTAATGTTGTGTTTTCATAAATCATTTGTTCTCATAGTTATAATCATTTCCATAATTCGATGTTTTAGTATGTGTTTCATTGTTTTCCAAATTTTGGTCGGATAAGATTCACGTTTTTTTCCGCCAATCTGCCATTGCCACAAACGTTTAGTTTAATTTTGAGAAATTTTTGTTACTCCCTGTTATTGATACAACTCAAATTTTAAACGTACACATGTCATAGATACTCAATAAAATGCGTACCACAGTTTACCACTTACAATACATGTCAAAACATTTAAATAACCCATTCATTATGCTTAAGTCTTCAACCCTAAGTTAGAGGAATAAAGTTCAAATTACGGTAACTTCTTTGCCACCCTTAAAATGCTTAAGGCTTGTATCACGATCGCTAAGTGAGTCTCGACTAGATTCATTCATCATCGAGTGCATACTTTTCGACTATAAAACGGGCCGTTTAAAATATTTAATTTCTATTGATAGATAAATAAATATAAATTAATATGCGCCAGACAACACTCTGGTTTCGTGGTAAGGAATTTTCTTCCTTGTGTTACGAAGTACCAGACAACGATTATGACGGGGGCGTCTCCCTTATATACTTAAATACATATAAAATCCATGACTTAGGTAAAAATGTTCGTGCTCATCACACAGGGGCAAATGCCCCTTGCGGGATTCGAACCCGCGACGGCCGGCGTAATAGTCAGGAGCGCTAACCACTACACCAAACGCGCCGTTAAAACATTAGTGAATTTACAAATTGGTTTATAGGAAATGTACAATTTAGGCGGTCTTATCGCTATAAGCGATCTCTTCCACCAATTGTCTCTTCAACCTTTGGATAAAGAAATTGTATAATTTATTTATTTATTTAATTTCTCCGGTCTTGTTTATATTTTTGCTATATCTACTTACAGAGAAAGCTACAGCCTGCAAGCGTCGATGACGGAGTCCCCCGGCGGGTCGCTGCGGGCGGCGCTGGCGTCCCCCGACGCGGCCCACAGCGCCACGCCGCGCGCGAGCCCCGACGGTAATCACGCGTTCGTATGTACCGCACGCTTTTACGCTCGACCGTTCGCTTGCGCTCTACCTGTCGCTGGGGGAGTAAAAGTTTTCTATGGACTGCGCGGATTAACTACAGAGAAACGCTTGTGTGAAGATATAGAGCTCTTTGGCGCAGACTCGGACTAAGACTGAAGTGGCAAAGTGAATTAAAGAGCTTAGATTTGATATTTTTATTATTCGACCTGTTCGACATGAGTACTTAACGCGTAGATAAGAGGCGTACCATTCAAAGTTGTCTCATGTTTAGTCTTATGTAATTTTATAAGTACACGTCGTCTCCTATCACGTAATGGCTACTTGAAACTATTTGTTGCTGTATGATTGCAATGCGTCTTGAAAACTTTTACTGCTGCCATACTAAAGCACACTACTTATTTGCTATCGGCAAAAATATTATCTATTATGTAAGTAGCTAATTGGCTACTAAAATAAATATACAATATTGGATATAAAATTAATTGGATTTAAAATTTCATCTTAGTTTGATTATTTGCCATAGTAACGTAGTGTGTATTGCACATTGTGCAAAACATTTCTCTTTTGATTTTTTCATCATCTTTTCTAATCGTTCTTGTCAGTAAAATGTTAATTTCCTTTTGTTATAAATGAGCATTATTACTACTTACAAAGAAAACTAAATGAAGCATTTATATTCTTGTTCCCAGCCTCTCTAAGCTACGAATCCGGAACATCGTCAGCCGAACGCACAGCGTTACTGGGTGCGGCCAGCCAGCGATCGCTTTTGCTTAGCAGCGACCTCCGCGACGAAGATACATTACTTTAAAAATAACTTTTACACGTTAAAATATGCCTAGATACTGGTTCACTATGTGTCCTATAAACCCTTTTTTAAGGGAAGTAGATGCAAATGTTTGTATGAAGACAAATTGTGATTTCTTTATCATCATTATAAATTGATACACTACTAAGTATCACTGGCTAAAGAGTTAAGAGAGTACAAAATGGAGTTTACTGGTGGAAACGGGGAGAGCAAAAATGTGTCAAACTAAAAGAACTGAGGAATGTTGAGGTCATATTTATCAATTGGTTGATCCATTAGCAGTGAATTTAGAAAAATATAATCTGTGACCCCTCGAATGTAAGAGAAATCAATTAGAATGGACAGGAATCCATCAAGGAAGATACAGTTACTATATCCATGTAATCACCATTAGCTCATTTAGGCTTTAGGTGTTGGATGTCGTCTACTAACTACATAATTAAAATAATATCTTAATGTTGGTAGTGTTGATCACTAGACCATGTATGGTAGATTAAGTTTGTATGGTAGTTGTAATTCATCTGAATATTATACACCCAAGAATCTTTACCAACTTTTTTAAATGGGCCATCTTTGATTTCTAGGAGCATAGAACAATAAAAATTCTAGTCACCATGTGATATTGTAGGCTAGTTATACTTTATGTGATTTTGTTTATCATAATAAATATACTTTATTGGATGTTCCTAATTATTATTGTTGTTTTATTTTTAACAAGATGTTACATACAGAGAAACAAAGGTTTAATAGTAGGAATAAGAAAATCTATAAAAATAAAAATCAATCATTTATTTTAATCCTTACTTAATTACGACTTAGTCAAGCTTCTTTACACACTAAAAATGGCTGCAGAGCAATTTGCACTTCAGGATCAAGAGGAATTTCATGAATGTACTTCGAAAAAGTTATTACAATTTTATAAATGCTTCTTTTGACAGATGATATAAGTGCAGATTTAATTTTTATAGCAAACAAATCATTGAGTATGTGCTTTCGATGAATAAGGCCTGGTTTTGTTAGCTTGTCTATGCTATGTTTAAGATTAATCATAGTCGAGATCACAACTGGCAAATCATTTTGCACCACACCATAGTTATCTTCTTTCAGTGAGGCTGCTGCAATAAATGCAAGCCCTTCACAAGTCCACATAACAGGCTGTGCTTGCATCAGCAGAAATTTTAACTTTGTGTCAGTAAGTTCTCCAAAGAAATAATTTATTCCAGGTTTTTGGCATAGTTTGTGTAGAAAATTGTTAAATTCATCCTTGGCAACATCAGCAAAGGTTTCCTCAACTTTGTTTCTGTTGTGATCTTTGAGGTGCATTAATTCTGGTGACTGTGCCATGTTTCTCAAATTGCTGGAATATAGACCAACACGAGGTGATACATTCAAAATGTTTCTATTCACAGTGTTCTCCATATCCACAGTTTTCCCATCTCCATTAATGTTATCTAATTCTTTGCTAAACTGGCTAATAATTATCAGGCACTTTTCAAGTAAATTGTTCCAGTTTCTGGGGTGTCCACCAGGTTGAGATAGAGTAAAAATGTGTTGACGCCTTACAGCATCAGTCATGGCCATCACTCTTAGATCATGGGCTCCCAAGTACCCATTAAATTGGAATCTTTGTGCCAATGCGTTACACAATGTGAGATCAGAGTCAGATTCAATAGGAAATTTCATAGGCTCAGTTAGTACAATATTGAAAATTGTTCTCATGGTGTACACAGATATCAAAAATAGGCTAGTGTAAAACCAAAGTCCAATCCAGATTCCAGAAGAGATCAAATTAAATATGTTATCCAGTGGGGGATCTTCCAAAAACAAGCTATAGACTTCAGATACCACACTTCGTGGCTTATGACCCCATATGTAATAAAACATGCTGAAGTAAATCACTGGAGTAACAGAATGACGAAAACCCATTGACAAAATGTTACTGATAGCAAGCTTTAACTGCTGGAATTTATCTTGATAAATGTGTGGAAACAGTAGAGCTGTGGTTCCAAATATGTGGCCATTTAGAAAATAATATAAGCCAATCCACATGCCTCCAAATTGCAGAAATAAACTTTGTTCCATTAGGCATTGACCATCATAGTTTTCACAATTTTTTTTCAGAACATTGAAGTTACTCTTCGCCAGTGATGAATACAGACTCATGGTAAAGTAACCACTCAAAGCATATAACACACTGAATGTAATATTCTGAACAGAAAACATATTCAAGAACATTGAAAATCGTGTGAAATATTTAGGCATAGGCATCATATAGTAATTTCCATAAATGTAAGCTTGAAAAAATGATACAAAAGCTAGGAGCACAATATTTAGCCCCATTTTCCAACCAAAAATGTCTTGGATGGTTGAAGATATCCATGACAAGGGGTGCAATATATCAATTTGAATGATGAAAACCAGTACAACTGCGAGAAGACTTTGTAGACACAAATTCCAGATCACTGCTACAACCAGTCTTTGAGCAAATATTTCACTTTTCGTTTCCATACCGGTCCGTGTGAGGTTATCAATGTAGAAATTGGTAATTTTCTGAAGCAGACACCAACAAAATTCGACACAACAACTGCAGTCACAAATCTAGTAAACAAAGTAGATTCTTTAAGGAAATAGATTGGAACAGTTTAAGCAACCCTTTCATTTTCTGTTTTGATCAGTTTTGATTATTTATTTCTCCAACGGTCGCTTTCGTTGCTTGCTTGCTCCACTCATCCATTTGACATTTTATTAATATCCCGGCTGTCATGGACAGAGGTCTCAGTTCAAGAAGTCAAGCTGCTGCCTATTCACTTGGAAATACATTTAATCGAATGTTGTAAACAATCTTGACATTCCTTTTTAGTGAAAATATTCCTTCTAAAACAATATTAACACAAAACTTACAACATACATAGCTAATTCATCGTTAAACATTAAGATCTATTCAAATTAAATTGTAAATTATTTTTATTTGCTAATATTATTTTTAAAAGTTACAAAAAGATTGTTTACATTGTTGTACTAGCAAAGATAAAGAGAGTGTACAAGACAAGGTCGTCTATAGGCCGCTTAAAAATATATTTGTACTGGCAATAATAACCAAATGTCAAAAATATTGATAATGATTTTTTTTTATCTGTGCTGTATTATTTATCGTCTCCGGAGGACGTGCAATTATAGATGGGCGCCTACCCGGATATAAACCCAGCCACTGGATAAATATCCAATCCACGCTATTTTAACCCACCCGATTCCAATTGATACCGGGTATAAATTAAAGCATGTTTATAAAAATTAAATGAAATATTTTTATTGAAGTTTGTCACTTTTATGGTGCGATTCAATTTCTTTTCAAGTAGTTTATAATACTGAACTATAAAAATGGTATATTTTTATTTAAATCCATTAAAAACTGTCATTTAGTTGCAAATACAGTGCGTACCTGCATATTAGCAATTCCAAAGGGGAAGAGGGATACTGTGTTAAAGGTTAAACAGTTTTACAGGACAAAATTTTATTCAGTGCAGTACATTATGCGTACCTATTTGTATATCTAAGAATTAAGTACGAACTAATTTTATAAATACATATGTATGTATAATGTGTAATGTGGTTGAAATTTAAGAAAGCTTATCGACAACATTTACTGCAATAATGCAGCCTAACGTATCGATGTGTAAACCATAAAGCGTTTTACGAAAGGTCACGTCAACGAGTTATTCAGAAAATACTACGAGAGTATTTAACACATTAATGAAGTGCTCAGTAAATTCATTACTTGTCAGCTCTACGATCACACAATGGCCATAGTCACACAAGCGATAAGTATGCAAACAAAAACAATAGTTTTACTACCCTTCCCTTTATCTTTTTATCTACCTTTTGGATTTCCACGTGCGCAGTTCTATCGCCGTTGGCTATAACTTGCCAGTTTTTAATGTAATGTCGCTGCGCGTAGTCTTTTTTGTAACTATTTTTACATTATAACTATTTTTACAACTTCTCGACCGACGACGGATTTAAGGTAGTACTTTCAAACATTGAGTTACAAATCTTACAAAAATTGCGTACTGTGCATTTATTGTTATGTAATACTTATAATACAAGAATGCTTTAGCAATTAATGAATGATATGTGTGTTAAACGTGCTCAAAATATATTAAACTCAAATACTGATGCAAAACAAAAAAATACGTCGAGATGCAGATTTGCATTAGGTGCTGTCACCGCTACCAAGTACCCCGTCATCAAGTGCAATATTGCAAAGTTGAGATAACTCCTATTGTCTCTGTCCTTTTGTAAGTTATGCTCATTAAAAAAAAAACAGTTGTTCATACTACTCAACATTATCCGATTATCTTGAAACGAATAATATAATTTATGATTTTAAGTGAATATGATGACTGACTGTATATCATAAACGATTTTTCTAATCATATTGTAGGTCTAGGTATTCATACACAGCCAACTGATACTCAAAACAATGAGTATTCAACGTAAATTTAATAAATACCCAGCATTCTTAATAAACACCTGGGTAAATTAGGTAAAAATCAATTTTTACCTAACGGGTGGGAATAAATTGGATAAATATCCACTGGATTTCTACCCACCCGCCCATCTATACGTGCAATGCTTTTACTTTTCATCGTTTTTCCTAAATAATTTAAGGTCTATATTCAATTTCGAAGTATTTGCTTAGAAATGCACTCGAATGTTGTAAACAATCTTGACATTCCTTTTTAGTGAAAATATTTCTTCTAAAACAACATTAACACAAAACTTACAAGATACATAGCTATTTCATCGTTAAACATTAAGATCTATTCAAATTAAATTGCAAATTAATTTTATTTGCTAATATTATTTTTAAAAGTTACAAAAAGATTGTTTACATTGTTGTACTAGCAAAAATAGTACCGTTTTTCCCCCGAAGGGTAAAAAACGGATATTTTGGGTCTAGCCAAGGCTTGACCCTCGGAGATTACACCTTACCTTTCATCAACGTATAAACGACCTAAATGCTCCATAGCACCTGCCCACGCGCGGCCATAGACTATGACAGGATGTGGCGGCGCGGGGGCAGCGGGGAGAAGTACGTCTCTTGAGCCGCGAGGCGCTGGCGATATTCAGTGCCTGACCGAGGGGAACCAGAGGCGGCAAGGCCTGACTCGGGTCAAGCCTTGGCTAGACCCAAAATATCCGTTTTTTACCCTTCGGGGGAAAAACGGTACTATTTTAGGTCTGCCTTCGGCTTGACCCTCGGAGAAGTGTTTGGTTTCTGCCGGCTCAAGAAGCGCACTGTGATATAAAGTGGAACTGAAGAGGTTTATAAGAAAAAATAAATAAAAGTACCCAGTAACACATAAGTTAAGAGATCCTTTAAAGTTAAAATTAAGGAGGTAACAACTATTCTTCTTCTTCTTCTTTTTCTTTTGTGGCGACGAACTTATAGTAATGTCAGTAAAACATAAATAAAATGTTAACACTTACTGTCAGGTATTCACGAGTAAGTTTATCGACATGATCAAATAAATAATAGAACATCTCCTGAAGTTCCGGCTAGACTGCTGAAGGCTCAAGCTTATGCTTAGCTTATTGAGTGAGGCCGTACATTCAATAATCTATTTTAAACGCTGCTCGAGTCTAGCCTGCGAGCACTGACCTTGATGCTGAAGATGGATTCGAAGAACATTCCTCTTTTTATCATGCAACCAGCCTGACTAAAGTTGTCAAATCATGTCTTGGAATCGTAACCAGCCACTAGAAAAAGGAGTCCTCTGGGCTCCTTATCATATTTCTACTCAAGGAAAGTATTACAAGCAAGGCCACGAAACGTAAAAGTTAGAACAATATGTCGTCTTTGGAAGAGAAGGTTCGCCGACGCCCCAACATCGCATACCGCCAATTTATGTATGTGTGCCCTTGAGGCAGGACCATAAGAAGCTAAAACTCGCGCTAGACTTTCTTAATAGCCTTTGTTCATTGGTCCCACAGATTATTGTTGAGACTTCAGAGTTGAAGCTATCTGAGCAGGCTGTACTAATGTGACCCTTTTTTCAACCAGGTCTTCCACTCCGGACCTTCCAGGCCTCCAGAATTAATTTGTCTACTTAAGGAGGCGGTCGACCTGTTGCCAAATCCATTAGGTGGTGATGAAGATTCCGTATTTCGAATGGTGCTGTCTTCGCTCTCGACTTGAGATTGGGTCTCTAGAAAACTTTGTCCCACCGAGGGACAATGAGAATGAAGTTTCCTGTTGCAGAGTTCAGGTGGCTTAGTAGTCTCGGTATCAGTTGTTGATGGGGGAAAAACCCAAGCTTGATGGTAGTTCCAAGGACGACCAAAGGCGTTGATATAAAGTGCTTCTGGGTCCGTTAAGTCGTTGCTGCCATAGGGCACTACCGCTGCCGATGGCCTGGATGAGAAAAGGTCGATTTTAGGAATTTCTCACTTTTTGAACAGCATTTCTTTCACATTTTGTGAGAGACACCAATCTGGAGGTGCTCGATCCCTAGATAGATGGTCGGCAATCGCATTGAGGCGCCCCGGCAGTGTGGTTCCAAGGTGATGGTAGTGCATGACAGAGCTGTAGTAGCTCTCTGGTCATTTCAGGGAGCGGTTGAGACTTTGTCCCTCTTTCTTTTCTTATGTAAGCTGCGACCGTCCAATGCAGCCTGTCTGTCTGCAGCTGGATTAGGTGATTTTAGAGACGCTGCGTTGGTCTTTATAGTACACAATACAGCCCAAAGCTCCTTTCGATTGGAGTGCCAATTAAATTGGTCCACGTTCCATTGCTGCGAAAACTGACTGTCGTTGAGAACTGCTCCCCAACCCCAATCGGACTCGTCAGTTATTAGAAATGACCTGTGTCCCGTCAGCCAAATCTTTGTATCCAGATCAATGTTGTCTAACCACCAGAAAAGATCGTCTAACGCTCTTTGAGGTACCTTGTAGTTTTTCTTTGAGAACTGAGGTATGCCATTGTTGGCAATTTGGATTCTTCGACAAAAGAGGCGACCGAGATGGACCACAAATGAGGCAAAATTCAGTCTTCCTTTTAATGATTTCGCCTTAATCCAATTCCAGACATCCTTATGAAGGGATTTTTTGATTTGGTGATGGATTCTGTTGAACTTCTCGGAGGACAGATGTTTCAGAATCCTCTTGGCATCCCAAAATATACCCAAGTATTCTAACCTTTGAGTCGGAGAAGCTGAAGTCTTTTCAATGTTTACGACGAAGCCTAAGTCCCAAAGGAGACAGATCGTTCGTTTCACCTGTTGTTTTAGGAGGACTGGGTCGTGGTTGGCTAGTAGGAAATCGTCTAGGAAGACGACTACTCTGATCCCTTCTGCTCTTAGTAACTCCGCTATCCAGTTTGTGATTCGAGAAAATACTTACTGTTGCAATTCCGAATGAAAGGCATGTCATGTTACAAATATGATTTTTGTTGCAAAACGCTAGAAAGCGTCTGTGGTTTTCCTGGACAGGCACATGAAAGTAAGCGTTTTTTAATTCGACTTACATCAGGTTGTAATTTTCCTGAACAAAATTAGGAATATGTCTGTGGTTAATCAGACGAAATGGTTTTTGGTTTCAAAGACTCGTTCAGCCTTTAAAGGTTCAACACCGGTCTTTTCGTTCTATTTTCTTTCCGTATTAGGAAAACTGTCGATATGAAGCCTAACAGAAAGGTGCATTTTTGAACAGATCCATAATGCAGCATCTTTTCTATTGCTCTGTCCATGTCTGGAAAGGTTTTGGTTTGTACCTTCGCGAATATTGAGCCCGAAAGCTTGATAAGCTGTGGAACTGCCACGAATGGAATTCGGTAGCCTTTTATTGTATCCATTATGTACTGAGGTGCCCCTTTTTCTTGCCATTTTGCGTAATTTCATGACTGACCTGCTTGAAAATTCAGGTAGTAAGAATTGTCACCCATTTGGTTTCGAAGGGAAGGCTGGCTTTTATTTTGGTTTCTATTTGAAACATTCTTCTTTCGGATGGGTAGTCTGTTGTCTTTCCCGTCTAGAGGATACTGGCATTGAAGTTTAGACGCCTTTTGATTACGTAAGATCTGTTGTAGGAGCAACTCTATGTTTGATGAACGATGAGAGAGCTCTGCCACAGAATTTTGCGTGGCTTCAAGCCTTCTCAGCTTTGCCCGATCTCTTAAAATAGATGAGGTCTTTCTCTTTCTTCCTCTGACATTCTCTTTCTCTCTTAAAGCCGTGTTGATTGATTCTCTTGAAATAATTGGGTCTTTCATAATGATATACTCTATAGCTTTGTTAAATAATTCGTATTGAATTGCGGTGCCTCGTATTCTCGTTCCGGTCGCCACTGGATGGATTATCAAGGCCCTTGTAAAGGGCCAATCAAGCAGTTGCAGCTTTAGTTTCTGGTAAGCTTTTTCTGATAAGTATACCGCCTCCGGTTGCATGATTAGGACTAAGTCCAGCATTGGAAGCGCAAATTGAAGTCTGTTTAAGCTAACTGCGTCTAATTCAAGATCCTCCTTAGGGAGATTGATCACTTTCTAATTCCTCCAATGTAGCGTTATCGTTGTCAGCTCTCTTTGCTGTGGCTTTCGCTAGCTGGCCTAGCAGTATGAAATTCCCTCCCATCGCCATCCCTGTAGAAGAACAGGTTGAGATGACTAACAGGACTTGGGACAAATTTTAGATTATAACGATAATCTGTCAGTGTGTTCCGTTCGACGATCCCAAGATTTATTTAACTATGAGCCCAAGTTGAGACATCCGACGGCCCTGTTGTATCCGACCGACGGCCTAATAGTGTCCGTCCGGCGGCCGCCAGGCTCATGGCGGGCCAACAGTTGATTTAGTCTGTCTATAGATTTTGGTCTGTCCGAAGGCCCAAAATCGTCCGACCTCACAAGTTGGGGTCGTTTGACGGTCCCATAGTATCCGTCTCACTATCCTGTAGTGCCGTCTGGAGGTCTGGCTTAAGGTTTTCTAGCCGCAGGTTTCGACTGCCTTAAGGCCCCTACCCGACAGTTGGAGTTGGGGTGTCTAACGGCTCTAATATGTCCGACCGACGGCTCGGAGCTGGAGGCCATCTCACAGCCCTGAGTTCGAGGCCATCCGTAGTAGCCAAAATTCAAAGTAGTACTCAAATATGTTCATACGACGGCTCCGGGTCGGTTTCGTTATTATAAGGCTCCTATTAGAGGCCGTCCGAAGAAAACAATATTCGAAGTCGTCCCCCACGCCTCGAATATAGTCAGTCATCCGATGGCTCCGAGTTGGAGGCCGTCTGGTGACGGCTCCTAGTTGGAGACTGACCGATAGCTCCAAGTTGGAGGCCGTCCCATGGTTCCGACTTGGGGGTCCGTTCAGAGGCTCTGACTTAGAGGCAGTCCGATGGCACCAGTATTCGACATATGTTCCTCAGACGGCTCTGAGTTGGAGGCCGTCCGACGTCTGGAGGCTGGCCGACCAGCTCCAAGTTCGAGACCGTCCCATGGTCCCGAGTTGGGAGTCCGCCCGAAGGCACCAAGATTTTAAGTCGTCTGAGCGGCTCAGATATGTTCGCCCGACGGCTCCGAGTTGTGGGCCGTCCGACGACGGCTTCTAGTTGGAGGCCGTACTTCGGCTCCTAGTTGGAGTCTGTTCGAAGGCTCTAGGTTAGAGGCCGTCCGAAGGCTCCAGAATTTGGGCCGTTTCACTGGTGGCTCCGATTTGTCCTGACTGTTTTGTGCCAGCCAGGGCTAAAGACCAGTTAGAACGATTGGGTTTCCATCGGCCGTGGAGTGGAATCTGATGACCGAAATCAGGTTTACGGCAGGTCATAACTAGAGCCCGTTGCCATAATGGAAGGTACGCTAGCCGTGAAAACATGGCGTCTTACTGGTCGCGTTCTTAGTTTCAATTATAACCTATCACACAAGGTAAATACAATAAAACAAAACACTCGGATTGAGCTCCGAACTACGAGATGATTTATGAAAATCATCCTAACTGCAAATGTGATAATTAAGATAGGTAATTAATTAACGACACAATTAAAGGATCTCAAAATTAATTGGGTACTAACCTGAGGGTGTACGCCAATCCTACTACTATTATAAAGGCGAAAGTTTGTAAGTATGGATGTATGGATGTATGGATGTATGGATGTATGGATGTATGGATGTATGGATGTTTGTTACTCTTTCACGTAAAAACTACTGAATGGATTTGAATGAAACTTTACCACAATATAGCTTATACATCAGAATAACATATAGGCTACAATTTTTGAGGTTTCTAATTTGAGGTCGTAAAAAAACACATTTTTTGCGCTACTAGACGGGATGAACCTGAAGTCCACGCGAACGAAGTCGCGGGCAAAAGCTAGTTTACAATAATTTCGAGCCAACTTAAAGTTCGGCTCTCGAACAGTAACACTGTTAAACATTATAAAAATTACCGAAATTTATGGAGCACTAGGTGTTCACACGCGATCAAAGAAAAGCGCACTGAATATCGCCAGCGCCTCGCGGCTCAAGAGACGTACTTCTCCCCGCTGCCCCCGCGCCGCCACATCCTGTCATAGTCTATGGCCGCGCGTGGGCAGGTGCTATGGAGCATTTAGGTCGTTTATACGTTGATGAAAGGTAAGGTGTAATCTCCGAGGGTCAAGCCGAAGGCAGACCTAAAATAAAGAGAGTTTACAAGACAAGGTCATCTATAGGCCGCTTAAAAATATTTTTGTACTGGCAATAATAACCAAATGTCAAAAATATTGATAATGATTATTTTTTTATCTGTGCTGTATTATTTATCGTCTCCGGAGGACGTGCAATGCTTTTACTTTTCATCGTTTTTCTTAGATAATTTATGGTCTATATTCAATTTTGAAGTATTTGCTTAGAAATGCACTCAGTGCAATAAGTGAAACGCTGTATAAGTGCACACCTAACGGCATATTCGGTCGCGAATTTGTAGTGCCCTACATTTTAAAAGTTTTTACTCAAATGGAAGAAAGTAGTGTTTCTGAAGCGTTACTTTTTATACGAGTGACTTAGAGATTCGTTTGTGATGGAATACAATCTGCTACGCTGTCGTTTTTCATTAAATTGAGAAACTCTTGTGATGTATACTTTAGTAGAGGTAGCACTAAGTATAGGGGTGCTGGTCACCCTTGTAACAGTTCTATCACTATGTGTTTGTGGATGCAAGAACTCCAATCAGAAGTAAGTATCTAAATTTTATTTCATTCACACATACTATAACATTAACAAAATTGAAGAGATAAGGTAAGCAGTAAATAAGTGTTTCATAAACTGATGAGAAAGTTTAAAATGTACACAGCAATCAATTACAGATCTGATTCATGACATTACAGTGTATTCACAAGATATTTTTAATGGTATCTTACAGATTTTTGTTCAAACATCTTCAATATTGTCAATATACTTTGCTAGAACGAAACTTATAAGTCTGCATTTAAATAGTAATTCTAGTATAATTATTCGAAGGCTTAATTTATTTACTATGTGACGTGTGGTCCTTGGTAGTTAATTTATTCATGTTCATGAGTCCTCGTGTAAGATTATTTGAAATTGCATTCTACTGATAGTCCATTCTATTGTTTCAAAGTGACATCATACAAGCAGACTCATTAAAGCTGTAATTGGTATTTTATAGTCTGTATCATGTCCAGTTTAAATAGTTCATTGGAATGTAACTTGACTCTGCTAGCTATCTGTTTAGTCTCATAAGTGCAGTTGGTATTTCAATGAAACAATTTATAGGTAGTCCAACATTATTAAACATTCACTTAGAGTAATAACTAATAGATTTACACTTTTAACAGAATTAGTTTCCTTATGACCAGCACAGTTAAAGAAATTTTCCTGTATCCTACTATTAACTGTGTTTTATTTACAGATAAAAGTAGTATATTGTTTCTTTTATGTTATATGTTTACCAGTTTGTTCAATTTAACAGAAATGAGTTGGTGGGTACTGCTGGTGTAGTCAAAATACATTTTGATGAGGAGGTTCCGTCTCCAACGCCCACCACTCCAGCTTCTATCAAGCGGTTTGTTCTAGACCAGCTACAAAGCATGTTTAGACATACCTAACCCTTGGCTACTGTGTCATAACATTTTTTACTTAAATGTTTATGTAGATACATATACTTACATTATTAAATTGACTAATTAATTATACTGTCAACACATTCATTAACACTATTAACAATCTATTTGTATTTTATGTGGTTCATTTTTAACATTTCTTAACATGCTCAATATTTGTATTCAACTTCTTCCTAGAACTGAGATTTATTATTTAGTACACTATTTTATCATAAAGTTACGTCATCTATGTAACACTATAATTTTATATTTGAAATTAAACTTTAGTCTAAATGTGCATGAATTTAACAATCGTTATTTAAACCAAAGTCATAAGGAAGTTTTGACAACTGAATTACGTTTTTGTTTCAATAAATATTTCAATAATTTCCAAAGGTTTGTAAGTAAAAGACCAAATAAGAACAGTCCTTATCAGATTTGGATATACAAAAGTTTTTGACATCTTGACATCATACATATTTGGTATTAGATTTCAAATTTGGTACCTATGCCACTTTCGCAAACTTTTATCACCATTGCCTGGCTTATAAAAACTCCTTAAATTAAAAGAAGTCCCAAATATATTACACCAAAGTGATATTTTCGTACTTAGGTACTTGTTTGTAGAACTGTATAGTTATAGTAAATTAACATTCAGCATGTTATAATATAAGTGGGTTATTAACAATAAATGTTATGAAATGGTATATGACGACCTCTTTGATATGAAGTTTTTTAAAAATATATTATAGAGCATCAACTCAGAACAGTCAACGGAGCCTGCCAGAAATACCTCATCCAGTGGGCCGGCATGATAGTGGGGACACAGCATCAGAAATTTATGCCACCGTCAACTTAGATGAAGGTGAGATATTAAAACGCTTTTATTTATAATCACTGCTATGTACAAGTAGTCAATGTAAGTAACTTAATAGTAGGCATAGTGTGTCTTAAGAAAAAATACATATGTTAGGGGCATAGTTTTTTTCACGTAAAATTTTAGACAAAGCTACTCTTTTTAGATTCATTTCTTATTACTTGGCAATATGTGATGATTTGGAAAATCCAGCCACCATTTATGTAGTTCTCGGTCCCAATTTGTGTGTACTAGTTATGGATGGCAGTTGAGGACTCTAAATAAGTTGAAATGAACACGAATGACGAGTACCTTATTATAATTAACCGAGAAGTAGCTTTTCCTTCCTTGTGATAATTAAAATCGAGAATGATGCCTTCATAAAATATTTACATAGGCAATTTTTTTCAAACAATCTAACAAAATGCATTTATCATAGCAATAAACGAAATTGTTGGTTATTGTTACATTATACAGCATATATTGCACTATTGAATGTTGCAAATAATTTCTAATTCGGAACATTAACCGATTTCATGATAATTTATACGATAGCGTTTGCGACGATCGTCCCATTTGTTACTACCGCACGCACAATCAGTAAGTTATCAATTAAGGACCAATTCATTTGATAAATTGCTACTTAAATCTTTTAATTGAGCTTACAGATATTAATGTTTTTTATTTATAAATACAAGGGAATGCATACGGATGAAAGTGTGCTGCCGCAAACTTTATTTAATGTCCCCAAATTTTATACATAGTTATGTATAAGCTGTAAAATCAGGAAATGTATGCATAGTTATGCTTACGTTTCCTGAACCTAACAGAAGGTTTGATAGTACTGACTGACCTAACTGATCTGTTTGTATGTTTGTTATCAGGGAATAAAGCGGTTGCAACTGCGTCTACTAGCCGCGACCATCCTTACGAGCGGGCCTATGCGAAACTTCAGAATGAGCTCCATAATGTGTAAGTACTCAAACCAGCGACGACCATTATGTTAGCTATATATCGCAATTTAACAAATAAATATATAAAATAAATATAAATATGCACCAGATAAGTAACACGTTACACCAATTGTCTGGTTTCGTGGTAAAGAATTTTTCTTCCTTGTGTACGAAGTACCAGACAACGATCATGACGGAGCGTCTCCCATAAATACTTACATACATATAACATCCATGACTTTGGTACAAATGTTCGTGCTCATCACACAAACATTTGCTCCTTGCGGGATTCGAACCCGTGACGGCCGGCGTAATAGTCAGGAGCGCTAACCAATACACCAAACGCGTCGTCAAATATCGCAATGTTTTGAATTGAATACCTAGTAACTTTGTACCAATTTAATAGTTTTAGTATGAGTCATAATCACGTTAATGTGTCTCTCTCGTGCCTAATAAGTAAATAACTTTTCGCTTGCACACACAATACAATACAAAAATAGGCGTCACCTTAAACAAATGACGACGCAAAGTGCAAGAGATTTTGGCTCTTAAGCTGGTTAAGCACGAAAGACCGCGTCTGTACCTACTTTAGTTCTGAATCTTGATGATAAAATCAGTTTATTATCCCTTCACCATAGGAAACTCAACTCTAGTACCAGTCTGACATTTTAACCTAAGCACAGCGTTAGGATTGAAACAAAAAACAACATAAAATTGAATTTTTATTAAGCATCACTTGTTCAGTGACACCTAAACGAGGTAGGTAGGTACATAAATAATGTATGTATGTGGCTATGTTATTGGTATTCTATGTGTAGTGATTTGCATTTCTTGCTGCAGTCGACAATATGCTTATAGTTAGAAGAAATTAATTATCTTGAGGTGGAAGAAAACTGTGTTTACTGGCGAAGTAGAATATTACTATACACAGCTACTCTTTATGAAAACGTTCAATGTTAGTTATCCTGTAAACATCCCATTGCTGGGCAAAGAAGACCCCACTTCAAATAATGAGGTGGTATGTGCCATACTCAACCACGCAGGCTCAGTGCAGATTAAGGGAGGCGTGTTGCAAAGCAAGCGACCACCCTTGCTGTCAGATTTTATCAAGCCGCCCATAGGACTTCTGACTAGGCGTAACGACTAATATCAACTGATATTAGCTGGGACCAACTGCTTATCGTGCCTTCCGAAGCACGGAGAAGCTCGTTATATACGTTACTTAAATGGTCTGAAAGTTGTTTAACTTATCACTGCGCCAAAGCACAAACCAACAACCAAAGCGCTGCCACCACTGCGCTACGAGCACCTCCATCAATACTACAAAATACAATTTAAATAAAACATACTATTAATCTAGCCTTGAGAAAAGTATATTCCTCTAGGCAAATTCCGGAATCACAAAAATCTTTTTTTATTGCAGCACTGTAGAAATCACTCCGGACCAAGCATCTGAGGACGAAGTTCAAATAGATGAACGGGATGCCACTACATCAGGTCCAGGTCAGTACAAAATATTTACGTTTTATTAAAACTCAACGTAATCCGAAAGGCAGACTCCAAAAACGATGGCGTGACCATCTAGGCTAGGGTTTCCCAAAGAATGGGTTGCGACCTTGGATGAATTATCCAAGTTTATTCGTCCAAGGCCCCACTGGTAGGTTGCGAACTAATGTTCAGTGGGCCCTAGCTGTAGAACAACACACCACCAACCGACCGAGCCATACTCATATTGGTAACGGTCTAATTTCCTAGAAGTGGGTCCCGATTTTTTAAACTTGCATTCGCTGAGTCGGAGCCTAGACAACTTTTCGAACCACTGAATGCCACTGATTTAGACAAAACCACTAGGACTGAGGGAAGAGGAGGATTGCTGTCCCACAGTTCGGCAAAGGCTGCCTCCAAACTTGGACAGCAACGGCTAGTAATAAACTCAACAGTACAAAAATTTATGCGATAAAGTGGCGAATCATTGCTCTAGTTCTTTATATGGTAGCCTGGTATGTCTTTTGAATAAAACTATACTATGTCTGCCATTTCTCTTTTATCTTCCTAGTAATGCAGTTCTTAATTACTTACCTAAACTCTAAAGTAAGTAATTACTTACCTACTCAAATTCGTCACATAAATCACGTCCCACATTTAGCCAGCTTCACTGTAGCCGAGATGGGAAAGTAAATTCGTTTGTTCCGCTTTCACGGCTCAGTTGCCCATCTGATCTCCATAAACTCCGTGTCACGTCGTTCGAAGGTAGTAGGTATGGCATTTCACACCGAAAAATAAATCTCTGATGTGTACGAGTATTTGCATTTGATTTAAAACATCTTACATAAAAATTATAGCTAGCCTTATCGTAATCAGTCAGGTATCAAACGACAGCCGGGCGCCGCATAACAATGGAATTTATATTGTGTCTCGTTTACACATACTTGACGATTTAAAATACATTCAGCTGTATGTACATTTGTAATGAATGAGTAATGGGTTTCCTTCTTGGACGAATGTTTCCTTCTACCCAACACACGTTATGTACTGTTGTGCCTTTGTTCCTAATTTAATGTTTTCTAGAAATTATGGTAATAGGTTTCGCTTTCCTATTTTCTGATATAATAAATAATTATACTTAGATAAATATCTAAAATCACAATATCGGTATCTGATATTGTGATCCGTCATAATATAGGGCAGTTCGTAAATCGTAATAATATACTACTGCTTTGATATGGCCGGCTCATTTATCACATTTTATCATCTATATTTAGCGTAGTGCGGAAGCCTTAGCTCCATGATAAGCATTCGATTGTTGTCTTAAATTTTTAAACCTTAATTAAAACATTAACCCGTTTGTTTGAGACATTCATTCCCCATGTTTTTAAATATTAATTTATTACTTTGAAAAACGGCGTATTTTCTAGTACCTTTATATTCTTTAGAGTTTTCCTGAAACGCTAGCAGAGGCCCTGTTAGCGTAAAATAGACACAAATGGTGTGTAGATAATAATAATGCTAATTGCAAACTCGGATGCGATGCTTCCTTTTCTTTATAGCTAACGGCTAAACTTTTAATGTGTGAAAATAATGCATTTATTACGTATCTTTTAAGGAATTTATATTTACATAAGTTTGTCTCTCCTTTTAAGTACCGCACTTTCTTAAGGTAGCTGTCGGTAACTTTTTGGGTTTATTGTGTGCAATTAAGTATGTATTATTGTTACTTATAAAAATCTCCTTTTGTGTATTATACCTTCATGAAAAATATCGGTAGGTAGTTTAAAATTCGAGGAAGTGAGCTTGCTAAAACTATATTTAATTATGACTATTTATTCTCTAGAATCAGTGGTGATATCGGCGTCGGTGGCAATTAGTGGGCAGCTCCCTTCGAGCCAGGAGCTGCCGTACATCACACCGCCATCGCCGCGCCCGCTCGCCGATAATGCGGTCCATTTTAGCGGAGACTCTACTGATTCTGCCAGTGAGTATTGTGTGTCTTTTGAAGTTTAACCGCTCAGAGAAACGAAAGAGAAAACGAAATCCATCAATACGATTATCGTTTTGCGCAACGAAGCAGTTTCGTAGTAAGGATTCCATACTAAAAATGCTTCGGATCTGCAAAACGTTGATCATTGACGGGTTACGTTTTTCGCAGTGTGCCATCAGATACCTCAGCCGTACCTTTCAAAGCTGGTTATTAACGTTCAGATAATACAACTGGTAGTGAATGAATCTCAAGGTTGAAGAGGAAAGCTCGAAATCATTCCTTGCCTCCTTATTATAATAACACGGGTTAAATGCAAATGAAATCTGTAAAACAAGTAATTCAATTTATACAAACCTAGTCATTGTAGTATTAAAATTATTTAATTATCTTAGGAAATTTTTGCATAAAATTCTGAAATTTGTCTGATACGATCTGTGTAGACCGATCGAATTATGTGGAAAAAATCGGCAGTCAACATAGGACGTTATCATCGCTTGTCGATTCATATCTGTGAATTGGAATCGCTTTGGTTTGTTCATTTACATAATTTTTGAGATTGAGATAATTGGTTAACGTGGAACCATAATGATAGTATTCAATAATGGAGGTATGATTTTTAGGGTTCCGTAGCCGAATGGAAAAAAACGGAACCCTTATAGTTTCGTCAAGTCTGTCTGTCTGTCTGTCTGTCCGTCCGTATGTCACAGCCACTTTATTCTGAAACTTTTAGCATCACACCGCTGAAACTTGGTAGGTAGGTGTATCCTCTTTACCGCTTCCCGATTCAGGTACAAAAAAATTGAAAAATTATATTATAGGTGGGGCTCCCATACATGAAACTAAAACCAAAAAAAAATGTTTTACTCAAACCTATTCGTGTGGGGTGTCTATGGATAGATCTTTCAAAATGACATTGAGGTTCCTAAAACCATTTTTTCTAAAAGTCTAACGTTTGAGATATAGACGCTTCCAAAGTGGTAAAATGGGCGTCCGTCCCCCCCCCCCCCCCCCCCCACATCTAACTTTTGAACTAAGGAAGTGAAAATTTTGAAAAAAATATGTAATGTAGATCTCAACATAAACTTTCAACGAAAATTGGTTTGAGCGAAATCAAACTAGCAGTTTTTGAGATATAGTACATTTTTATCAACCGCAACTATAACTTTGTCTTTCATACAAACACTATGAAAAACAAAGTTATATTTGCGGTCAACAAAATATTGTGGTATTTTGGCTAAGTGGAAGTAGGTAAGAATCCCTAATTCAGTTAAAGTTGGCACGGAACCCTCAGTGCGCGAGTCCGACTCGCACTTGGCCGGTTATTTTAATTGGTCAGGTGATCTTTCTTAGTCTTGTTTTAATCCTGGTGATTTTTTTTTTATAATACGGGGGCTAAGCTCAGAGTAATAACTTATTTGATCGTATTTGTCTTCAAATACGATCTATTGTGATACTAATATCAACGTAAGGTGTCGACCACCTTACGTTGATATTAGTATCACAATAAAACCAACCTTATACTGATAGTATTCTATAACTCACCACTGTATCTCCTATTAAGTTGTAACTTTTTTTTTATCTTATGATCTAACTCAGCGTTTCTTAACCTGTGGTCCGCGGACCCCTGGGGGTCCTCGTGTATATGTATGGGGGTCCGTGGTGTCATCTCTGGTTCATACATAAGTCGCTCATTAAATGTAAAAGGGCTGCAAAACGGCTGTTTATATTATTATGGGGGTCCGTGAAAACTGTGCTTGATTTCGTAAGGGTCCGTGGACCGCTGATCTAACTTATGCCTTAGCTAGCCTATTTAATAATACCGATTGTGCTTCATCCAAAAATGAAGCACATAACACATGGTATACGTTTCGCTAATTCACAATTCTGTTTGTGTATTTTCAGAGGGCTACACTAGCATTTCGGTGCGAGAGCCGCTGAGCAACATTCGCGCGCAAAACACCAAGCCGCCGACGCAACCGCACTACGCCACTGTCTCCGATGATTCGGGTAAGTTGATCCGGTCATAGTAAAGTTTACCCACCCAGAGAATGCCAATTTGTAGGTTTCAATTTTGACACAATATTCAAAAACCCTACAGCCGTTTAGGAAACATTAGTTTGGAAACTGGTTTCCTATAAGTATTTTTTTATACTTATACGTAACTGGTTTCCTAAAAGGATTTTTTAATACTTTTAAGTAACTGGTTCCCTAGAAGTACTATGCACATGTTGACAGCCACCTACGAAACTACTAACCATTTTGGCTTTTGTTGTAATTAATAAAAACCGTAATTGGATCACTTATGTGGTTATTTAATCAAATAAATAAACCCCTAAAACATAAAAAGAAACCCCTAAAATTTTTTTTGGGCCCAGTAGCAACTTGTTGCGTCTAATAATGACATTGCACACTAAATTAATAACTTATTTTTTTAGACAATTAGACGAAAGATAACGTTTAAATGAAACCGGAATAATAAAATCAAACTAAAAGATGAGTTGTGTTAACTACTTTTCATCACGCCATTCCTCCTTTACAAATACGTGTAAAGGAACGACGGGCTGGTCAATATAAAAACAATATCAATTATTTCACGTACGTGATTTTGTTAAGATCACGTTTTTTCTACTTTTATTTATTTTAAACAATTGGAATCTCCGTTTAAAATATGTTTATTGCTTTTTTAAGATTTTTGCATAAAATGGTTATCTAGTAAAGCCGTGGAACGGATAGCAACTCTGACAGCTATCACTGACATTGACAGGAATGGCTGGAGTGTCATTTGTCACACTTTCCGTTTGGCGTTTGGCTTTCCGTTACCTTCCGTTTGTTTTGGTTTGTTTTGAATTGAGTGTTTGTTTTCTCCGCATTTTTAATGAAAAACTAAAGCATAAAGCATCAAGTACGGCCCCATTCCTTTAAACCGTTATTGTGTAACTGTGCAGTGAGATTTCAACGACTGTGATTTTCAGAAACGACTGAAAATGTGCGTCAACTGGTACGTGTGTCGATTTAAATTATGATGAATTTTCAAATATTCCCGTTAGATAACGAAAAACTAATATTGTTAATGTTTTTAAGACATTATAAGGAACAATTGAATATATGTTTCATTACTAGACGTCACAATTTATGGGTGGGCCCATCCTCCATACAAGAAAAAAATGTCTCCTTTTATTATCTATTTCTTGGTAACCTTTACTTTTTTGCAGTTATTTTTAAAAATAATAGTAACTTTAGTCTCCTTAATCAAAATTTCTAGTAAATTGAATTGGCTACTATAACATTTTTCTTGCCAATGTATCTGTTAATTCGGCTATGCCAGCCTTCCAAGTTGTTCGTTGTCCTGGGGGCCAATTCCACTATTTACAACACGAATCGTTTGACTTTAGTTTAGGTAGCAGTTCGTTTGCAGTTACGCTTAAAAATATGACACAAAACCGTATTCCACTATTCATTATACCGAACGTAAGCTAAACGCAAGACGAAACGCAGCGTAAACAAACAGGCAAGCACAGATTAGTAAGAGTATGTCCATAGACAGATACTTAGATTGGAAAGCCCTTTGAGCGTTTAGGACCTTAAGAAAGATTTGAAATGCAACCTGTGGTGTCGCTAGCGTCGTTTTATTTATATTTTAGCAGATTTTGTGCAGATTTGTTTTTTTATAGAATTGTATTTCTCATTAATAACAGGATTAGATTTTAAATAACACCCTAATTGAAACTAAAAAATGAGCTATATTAAATACTTGTAACTTGCAGATTTAAAAAAAAATGTGTACAGTCGATCATTAACATAATCTAAATAATTTGAGGCAGCAATGTTTTCGACGGCTCTTGCTTGAGGTATTTAAATTATTTAAACTTTTCAATATTTCACTTGATCCTCCCTCATGATCAAGTATTTGTCAGTGACTCGACTGTTGGTAAATATTTTTCTTTTCTTATTTTAGTTACAAAGACATTCATACATAGTTCAGTTTGACAAAACTGGCCGGCTACAGGAAACGGCGCTAGCGTGGCGCACGTGGCAATCCCAGGTAGATAAAAATACAAAGGGAAGGGGTTAAAAGTTATTGTTCTTGTTTGCGTACCTTTACCGCTTGCGTGACGTTGCCAATCTAGCTAGCTATTGTGTTATCCTAAACAGCTTTACAGCTGGCAAGTAATAAGTACCCTAAACATTCCGTTATCTATTTTGAAAAATACTCACGTGCTATTTATAGAATAACTTACCTATTGACTTGGCAGACGGTAAAATCAGTGAGCAGTTTTCTTGTCATTAGATGTTTATATCATCGAGAGATGGCACTAGCGTTACTTTAGGAAATAACTTTTAGAACTTTATTCAAGAATTATAGCAAAGGGCTATTGCTTTTTGCCAACGTAAATAATAAACAGTAAAACAATATTAATGTGAACTTTTAGTACATAAAGGACATATAAATGGCAAAAAAATTGTATCCTAATTAATACATAAGTCAAGTCATTAACGCATTTTACAATATTTCATTACGCACTTTTATTCTTTGTCCATGGTTTTCCGCCAACGTGAAAAAAAAAGTTCCTAAACTGACCATAACGCCATCTAGTAAGAGCTGTAAAACGGTGGCAGAAAAGTGCTCGCTCATTAAAGGTTTACACATCAAATCGGCTATGGTTCTAAAGTCGTGTTGTCGATAATTATTGATTGATTCATATCTATGGTATGATGAGCGGTTGTTTAATATGGTTACTTTCTTGCTTCTCATTAATGGTTTTTATTTTAACATTGTAAATCGTAACGTGATGATTCGATTCATTACAAACTCGATATATTTTTTTTAATCTATGCTTGCAACTTTCGATTTATTAAAATTACATCGGAGCACCACTAACAGACGTTCAATGATTGGTTGAAATAATCGTCATCTATTGGTGTATTCGTAAAGTTCTTCTTCAGTTGCGGTTCGGTCGACCTAAACGTCAAAACATTAGTAGAATATGAATCGGCTAATGTTCGGTCGAACGATAAAGTTGAGCTAAACCACAACCGAACCGCTTTAGTGGAATAGGAAATGTGACGTTTAGTTGATTATCGTCACCGGTTGAGTTTACGTTAAGTTCGATTTTGATAGTGGAATTGGACCGCTGATCTGTTCCTTACTACAGCAACAAGTTTTCTCAATGACACTTTTGTTTAACCACTCTTTTCTAAAATAGGTATTGTTTTTTTTATATCCTCACCGGAAGGAGACTTTTTCATCACGTACTGATTACCACTTTCTATGAAATTTCGTGGAAATCGTGCGATACCGGCACACCGTGAAACATAGCGTTTAGAGATTAGTTATACAGTTACGTATAAGTATTAAAATATCCTTTTAGGGAACCAGTAACCTAAAAGTATTACAAAATCCTTTTAGGAAACCAGTTACGTATAAGTATAAAAAAATACTTATAGGAAACCAGTTTCCAAACTAAAGTTTCCTAAACGGCTGAAGGGTTCAAAAAGAATTTTGACTTAGGACAGTGACGTCATTCAGGGTCAAGAAGACGTTTGACTTAGGACAGTGATGTCATTCAGACGCCACAACTGTTTGTGTTTTTGAGGTCTATTTGAATTGGATTTAAAATCGTTATTCAATTGTGTGTTGTTTTTTTTTTAAATAACAAGGTATTTGTAAATTGACTCAATATTTTTACTAAGGTTAAGTGTTAGACGGTGTGCGTACGTATCAAATATTGTACAAAAACGTTTATTTGAAATCACTCTATATTTCGATGTCGTTGCGCAATTTTAAAATATCTAACCGTAACAGTGTAGCGTTATTAAATAAATATAAATAAATAAATATGCGCCAAACAACACACCAATTGTCTGGTATCGTGGTAAGGAATCGTCTTTCTTGTGTTACGAGGTACCAGACAACGATTATGAAGGGGGTGTCTCCCATAAATACTTAAATACATATAACATCCACGACTTAGGTACAAATGTTCGCGTTCATCACACAAACATTTGCCCCTTGCGGATCTATGCCAGCTTTATCAATCGGTTGCCTATTTTTATAGAACAAGGCTATTAGTCCCCAGTAATAAAACTACGAGAACCCAGTAATATTCCCTAGTTAAGTATTTCGTGCTCATCACACAAACATCGCCCCTTGCGGGATTCGAACCCGCGACGGCCGGCGTAAAAGTCAGAAGCGTTAACCAATACACCAAACGCGTCGTCAATTCGTCGTTATTGATGTATACAATGTATCTGTTACGGCAGACGAGATGTACGCAGCGATCGAGGAGGCGAGCGTGGGCGAGGGCTCCGACACGTACGCGCAGATCGCGCCCGAGCCGCGCCGCCGCGTCGCCGACGCGCCGCCCGCGCACGACCACGCCAGGTACGCACTACGCACTCGTACCTACTGCGAGGCCACGTGTGTAGGTACGCACTAGTACCTACTAAAGGCCACGTGTGTAGGTACGCACTAGTACCTACTAAAGGCCACGTGTGTAAGTACGCACTAGTACCTACTAAAGGCCACGTGTGTAGGTACGCACGCGCGGTAATCTCTGTTTTTCTTTGTTTGTCCAATATTGTAAACACTATAACCGCCTCGGTGGCGCAGCGGTTAGAGCGTCGCATTTAAAAGCGACGGCTGCACCAGAGGTCCCGGGTTCGGTTCCCGGGTCGGGCCAAAAATATGTACCTGAGTTTTTCTGTTCAGAAATTCTCAAGGGAGCCCGGAGTTTGGAAGTTGGCGGTGTTTCACCCCCGTGCCTCGGAAAGCACGTAAAGCCGTAGGTCCTGCGCCTGATCTCTCTCCGGTCGTGTCAGATTGCTGTCCCATCGGGTTATGAGAGTGAAAGGAATAGAGAGTGCACCTGTGTTTGCGCACACACTTGTGAACTATAATATGTCCCGCGCAGTCGGTTAGTCGTTGTGACTGGCCACCGTAGTCGAAATCGGCTAGGGTGACTATTATTAATTGTAGACAATCTTGATTTCCCATTTTTACGAAATTATTCATTTTTAAATAAAATAAACACAAAACTTCAAACATACATAAATAAGTCATCATTGAACACAGAGATCTTTTCAAAACAAATATTTTACTAATTTTGTTCACTGATATCATTTTTAAATTTATAAAAATATTGTTTACATTGTTCGACTAGCGAAGAAAAACAGACTTATATGTATTTTATACTAAAATGAATTAAATTAATGAAACCACAGACAATTTAACTCGGTAATATAAGCACTCACCGAGCGTGTTAATGCCTATTTTACTACTGCGCAAGAAAGAGAAAGTGATAATAGTTAGCCGTCTGTCCAAATCATTTGCGTCCAATATCAGTTTCTACGTAAACAAATTAGATTTATTGATTTATTCGGTCACAAGCTAAATTAAATCTATTATCTGGTGACTTAACAAAAATGATGTCCAGTAAGACGTTGATCTATTTTCATATTGCGTACACTCGCATCATCTACTAAGATAAATATTGGTGAATGGATCAGTCAAAAATGTAAAAATGGTTATAAATGTTATTTCGCATTTTACAGGAGAAGTGCGCCTCCTGAAATTGGTGCTTCTACATCCAACGCTACACATTCAAGACAAGGTAAATAAAACAATTCATTAATATTGGTATACAGGCTGATTTTGTAAATTCTCCATACTAATGTAATCGTCAATATAGCTGTCAGATTTGTAAGGAGCATGGAAAATATTTTTTTAGCTAGCTACCATGATACCCCATAGAAGTGAAATGTGTTAATGAAAAAATAAATACGCGCCAGTAATTACACCAATCGTCTTGGTTTCTAACCAAGGAATTTTCTTTCTTGTGCTACGAATACCGATTATGACGAAGGCGTCTCCCATAAATACTTTATACATGTACTACACCAAACGTTTCAAAAAGCATTCACTACCTAAAAATTTGGCAATACCTTGTAAAGTAACGCTGTATTTAAATATTCATAATTATACCCCGGACTACTCAAATACTTACGCTATTTCACCTTTCAGCATCGTCATCGTCGTGCTCCAACTCGACGGGCGCGCTAGGATCCCCGAAGCCCGAGAAACGGCAGGCCAACTCCCCCCTCCCGCCCCCGCCGCACCCCGCGCACGCCGCACACGCCGCACACGCCGCACACACACACAACACGCACAACACACATTCACACGCTCCACACAACACACACGCACCACACAACACACACGCGCCACACAACACGCACGCGGCTCACCCCTCCACCACTGATGTGTTGCAGCGGCACCATCAACGCATCTCTAGTACGGGTGAGAACAACTTATTATATTGTTTACAATAATATTATAAAAGCGAAAGTTTGTAAGTATGTTTGCTACTTCTTCACGCGAAAGTACTGAACAAATTTTAGAATAGCACATATGTAGGTTATAGTTTGTGAGATAAGATATTTACGCGGATGAAGCTGTAAGAAACTATAATTGTTTTATATATTCCAGTGTATTAGCTGTATTCTTGTTTCATTAAAATGAATCCAGTAAATTTAGCGTGAAGAAGCAACAAATGTCTATACATCCTCACAAACTTTTTTTCATTTATATATTCGTAAGATATTTATAATGTGCTCAAAAGTCGAGCATTACCTTCGAAAATAGAGTGTCTCTATGTCAACTCGCTGTGTTTCAGGCGATCTCATCAACCACGACAAGCTGCGGCGGAGTCTCAACGAGAAACACCAGCGGAACAACAGCTGCGTCAGCTCGTCCGACTTCTACGGGTGCAACTACCCCGTCGAGAAGCACCGCTTCAGCTCCGGCGACCTCATCCGCCCGCTCGTCGCCAAGGAGCTCAACTTCGACATCGACCGCCAGCCCCCCGCCAACCTCTACAACTCCATCGACGCGCCCGACGCGACCGACCCCGAACGCGCCACCGAAAGCCCCTCCCGCAACGTGGAAGAGATGTACGCGAAGGTCAACAAAAAAACCAAAGGGAAACCCGACGCGGACACCGCCCTCCGCAGATCCAAAGACTACACAGACGAACTCGCCCCCAAATTCCGCGACGACCCCGGCTACGAGACCATCGACCGCAAAAAATCCAACCACGGATACGAGACGATCGCACGCAAGGAGCGCAAGACCTCGCAGAACCAAGATCCCGGGTACGAGACCGTTCGCGACATCGGCAAAGCTCCGAATAGCAACTTCTCGAACAACAACCTCCTGAAGCCGAACGCGGACAGCGGGCCCGACAGCATCGTCAGCAGCGACGCCGGCTACGAGCACATCGCGAAGACGGACAACAACGCCTCCGACTCGGACCCCAACTACGAGGTGCTCCGCAACCAGCCGCCCACGCCGCCATACGCCACGATCGCGCCCGACTACGAGCCGCAGCCCACCTACTCCACGGTCAACAAGCGAGCGAACAAATACGACGACTGGCCGAACAACAACGACGAGCCGACCGCCGAGCCGAACTACGAATCTATGCCGCACGAACCTCTGTACACGACGGGCAGCGAATCGGACCCGAACTACGAATCGGTCCGCCCGAAGGATCCGAACTACGAGAGCGTGCGGATGCAGGATCCCAACTACGAATCGTTGAGGTGCAAAGATCCGAAGTACGAGTCGGTGCGGTCGAAGGACTCGAAGTACGACTCGGTCAGATCTAAGAAAGATCCTAATTACGAGAGCGTGAAGTATTTCGAGCTGGCTCGAAAGGAGCCGCCTTACGAAAAAGTGTCCGCCGGGCCGGCCGGTGCGGCGTTGGAGCGGTCGGACTCGGCGGCCGGCTACGAGCGCATCCAGGCGCCGGGCCGGGCCACTATGCCGAACGGCACGGACGCCACCGTCGGCGATTACTTTCAAGTCTGAAGTATTAATTTGATTAACATATACCCGGTATGAGATTGAGCGCTTTTATTTATTTACACGAATGACCCGCAATTTAATACCTCACTGACAGGATGTTATTCCGTAATATCTTCCTTAGGTATCTGTGATATATATTATGATTGAGGTTCGGATAGACAATTTTTTATTTTTACCGTAATGAAGTTTCCTTATAACGAAAGTTATCTATAGACGATCGAAATACATGTATTTTTCTGAATGAAATACTGGTTAGTATTTGTAATCTCCATTCATAAATGTGTTCATAAGTATTTTTTACAATTTTAAGTAATGTGTGTATGTAATTTTGCATACATTTTGTACAAAATGTAGATTGTACATAATTTTGCTATGTAGGTAATTTATAATAGCCTTTATTGTGAGTTAAGTGAAAAGTATTTTTTGTAAGTTAACTAGGTATTTTAATTATTTTTTTGTTTCATAAGACTGTTTTTATGTCGCAAGAATCATCGAAATTGTAAGGTAATTAAGATAAACTTTACCGTGATAAATAAAATCATAAAGGTTGTTTTTATAATTTTTATATGATTGAAATTATTAGTAAAATAGAAATGGTTTTGTTCAATGTGTGTATAAAGGTTGTTTTTATAATTTTTATATGATTGAAATTATTAGTAAAATAGAAATGGTTTTGTTCAATGTGTGTATTGAAGTAGGGAGAATATCAAAGTTGGCGCAATAAATAGATGAATTCGTATCTGCGTAGGCAGGTTAAACACTAAAAAAGATTTATAACCATGTAAAAAATATAAGGTTTTTTAAAATAACATTTCATTGAATATTTCGTTTATTTATGGGGGCGAATATTACAATGTAAGTACAGTACTTTTATGTTGTATGATTTGTGACTAATGTTATACGTTATTGTAAAGCATTTCTGTCGTGTAATAATAATGGTTTGAGGTTAGTTCGTATCCATAGTACCTGAGCTGTATTCATTTAAAGTACTTCCTATCCAGTGCTGTCTTATTTATCTGTAATTCAAAGCTATCTTTAGCTACACAACTGGAGAAATGTATTTTTTTATTATGAAGGTTTACTCTGTATAAATCTTAATAATCGTCGGATAAGTCGCAATTTTTCATGAAAGGGCGTAAGAAGAAAAATACCTAATTCACACTTGACTGTTTTATTAGTCGGTCAATAATGTATGTAGGTAGGCGATAGGGAGATTTTCTGGGTTAGTTCAGAAAGAAGAGTCAGAAGCCAAAAGATTGACGGCAAAAAACAAATGATAGATTGATCTATACAGGGTGTAACAAAAAGCTTAACGTAGCCTTAAACCTCGCATTCAGTACATCAAACCAAATCGTATGTAACAAAAATAATCGCTAGGAAACAACTTTGCTTTTTCGGCATTAAAATAAATAATATGTTTATTATTATACGCGCGCGGAGCCCTCAAGCGTAGCGACGCGCGCGCACACAATAGACGCGATTAGTTGAGTGCGTGCGGGCGCTAGATGTGTGCGTGCGCCCGCGCCAAACCGCGCGATATATTGCGTAGTGCACGGCTTATAGTCTTTTTAAGAAAATAGAAATGAAAAATTTTAACACGTTTCTTAGAGAAAAACACTTGTTAGCACAAATTTTTATTTAATAAACTCTGAAAAAACGTTGACTGACAATATCTCAGTAACGCGTCATTTCCCAGGTATGGTTACTTCGGGAAAAATTATGGTATGAATGGGTATACGTGGTTTTCGGCTTCGTTAAGTCTTTTGTTACACCCTGTATTTAATTTTTGTAAATTGCTATATGGCACTTGATTGTAAATACGTGTAGCATTTAATGAACTGTAAAACTAATGAATGTATGTTTCTTCAATCTTAAGTCATAACGAACTTGTACACAACATAATAATATTATTCAAGAAACAAAATGGAACCATTCCATATTAATATTTCCAATGGTAAAAAAATATTTAACGAATAAAGTATGCCATACATTAACATGCCTTTTAATCAACGGCTGCACAAGATGTCATGAAACATTTTTAAACATTACGTTATAGAAATCTCTTGAGTGCATTCGTATTTTGTAAATCAACCCTTTCCTGTTTTTTTCCTTCTTCTTCATCACGGTTCGCGTACTTTAGTAGCCTGTCGTGCGTGAGGGACGATTTAAAATCGGGACCTTTCGATAGCTCTAGGTCTAGTCTATGCCGGTTATGCAGATTGATCAAAAAGTTTATTTTTGCGTATTTGTTTGTACGAACCGCAAAACTCCTTGACCCCAAAAATATAGTATTTGATGACTTAGGCTTTCTCATGTAACCCACCGAGGTCTGTACAATATCTGTCCTTAGATAAAAGTCTAATGAATATTTTCATCGCCCATTCCTAGACCTTAATTCTTGTGGCGATGCACATGACAACTGAACTTAGCTCCGGAACGGCTAGATGGCGCTGAAAGCCGAACTCTATACAACATCCGAATCTTCATACAATCCTGAACCGCGATAGGTTAGTTTTCTATCTGACTAACTATATATAGAACACTCAGACGATTACCATAGGGCTATAGTCCCCGACTACTAACACCTCGGTCGGCAAGAAGCGCTTTCCTTTAGCTATCTGATTCTCTATGCGCCAAATTCTCAATTATCTCGGAAACGGTGCGTCTGTATCGTAAAAGTAATGAAATTTTCGACCACCCCCTATCGGAATACACCCCCGGAAACCACCCACGAACCTAGGTCTATCAAATTTTGACCTCAAAAGTGTTCCAGTGGTCACTAATTATCTGACCTCAAATTTAATCAAACGCAATTAAAGGTAAACCGCATCATGGAGACTTCGCCTGCGGGGGGGAGTCAAGCGGGTGGAGTGTGAGGGGTGCGAGCAGAGAGGTATCCGCGCCGCACACACCCCTCACGCTCCCTGACTGCCCCCTACGCCCCGAAGGCGAAGTCCTCATGATGCGGTTTATCTTTAAATCGCGTTTGATTGAATTTGAGGTCAGATAATTAGTGACCCCTGGATCACTTTTGAGGTCAAAATTTGATAGACCTGGGTGGGTTTCCGGGGGTGTATTCCGACAGGGGATGTTCGAAAATTTCATTATTTTTACGATACGCACAGTGGATCGACGCTATACTAGCAATGGGACATAGGCAACTTAAATATACAAGTGTCAGTTTTTGAAAAACAAATCATTCCATCGTATACGCCTACTTATAAGCTGTAAAAAAGATAAGTAGCATTTTCTTATTAGAAACTTATTTTGAGAGCTATGGCACCAAACGTGATTTATTTGTATGGGAAATGGCATAAAAAATAGTGTAGCTTCCGATTTTCTTCGTGTTTCGATTTGATTTTTTTATATGTTATTTAGGCATACATTTGCTACATTTTCTCCAAAGGGGCCGTCCATTAATCACGTGAGGTCGTTTTTCTCATTTTTTGACCCCCCCCTCCCCCCTGATGATATTTGGTGAGGTTTGGGACCACTCCCCCCCCTCCCCCTGGATCACGTGTATTTTTTTGGAAGTCTATGTAAAGGCTATTTATGACTGGAAAAAAATATTCAACAAATGGCGTTTTGATTCGAAAAACATTTATATGTATTTGCAATAAAATTAATGAATAATTAATTAATTAATAATAATTAATTAATGTTGTCTTCGTCCCACGGAGTTGCAAGACTTCCATTTAAGGTTACAACTGGTAAAGCTTCTTCTTCACTGGCAGTTGTTATTGGCAAAAAGGTTTGTGACATATTAACTTCGGTTTCGTCAAGCCACTCGGCATCATCATCCTCGCGCACTACGCAGAGAACCTCCCTCCCTCGTAGCGTGAGGATACGCGTGAGCGTTTCGTGGATAGTATACTACAAATCGTTCAAATTTTCGCGCCGTTCAAAATTTCGGTTCAGAAATAGCGCTTTTTGAAAAAAATAAAATCAAATTAATACACGTGATGTCTAGCGAGACCCCCCCCCCCTCCCCCTCGTGATGTTTTGTGATGTTTTCCGTACCCCCTCCCCCCCCCTTTTGAGCCTCACGTGATTAATGGACGGCCCCAAACAAACATGGTGCGCCACACGCACCCCTTAGGAGGTACAAGCGTTGACCGTTTTTAGGGTTCCGTAGCCGAATGGCAAAAAACGGAACCCTTATAGTTTCGTCAAGTCTGTCTGTCTGTCTGTCTGTCTGTCTGTCTGTCTGTCCGTCCGTATGTCACAGCCACTTTATTCTGAAACTATAAGCATCACATAGCTGAAACTTGGTAGGTAGGTGTATTTTGTTTACCGCTTTCCGATTCAGATACAAAAAGTAAGAAAAAATAATATTTAAGGGGGGCTCCCATACATGAAACTAAAACTTAAAAATTTTTTTTTACTCAAACCTATGCGTGTGGGGTGTCTATGGATAGGTCTTTTAAAATGATGTTGAGGTTTCTAAAACCATTTTTTCTTAAAGTGTAAGGTTTGAGATATAGACGCTTCCAAAGTGGTAAAATGGGCGTCCCCCCCCATCTAACTTTTGAACTAAGCAAGTGAAAATTTTGAAAAAAAATATATGATGTGGATCTCAACAAAAACTTGCAACGAAAATTGGTTTGAAGGAGATCGAACAAGTAGTTTTTGAGATATTGCACATTTTTATCAACCGCAAATATAACTTTGTCTTTCATACAAACACTATGAAAAACAAAGTTATTTTTGCTGTCGCAATATATTGTGATGTTTTCGTTAAGTGAAAGTAAGTGGACCCTGAATTCAGTTAAGGGTGGCACGGAACCCTCAGTGCGCGGGTCCGACACGCACTTAACCGGTTTTTTTCATTCTTATCTACAAATTGATTCATAACATATTATATCTCTGAATCTCACTTTAATGGTGACTTACTGATAAATGGTCAGGCCATAAATCATCGGTACACTGATAACATATTCCCAGATTTTTTTATGGTACCTAATCTCTAGAAACGATTGTGTTAATTAACGGTGTGTAATATATATGAGTCGTTAAGCTTATTAGCTAAGCTTTAAATAAAAGGCTTTTTTGATCAAGTACGTAAATATTGTATTGTTACGGTTAATCTCCAAGTAATGTATAATAAATAAAATAAAATCTTAAAATATCATTTATTTGCTACAAAATAATCTTGCTATCAACTACACAAAAGACAATAAATATACACCAATTAAACAGTTTCAAAAACACAGTACTAACAACATCATACAGCAAAATAACAAAAAACAGCTATACAATAAATTCCGAAAATAATCTGATGGATCAATAAAAAAGACAAATTCTAAGTCACAGAAAATATCATCTTCAGATTCTACTTCAGATTCTTCGGAATCGCTATCAGGAATTAAATTTGTAACATCACAAAATAATACCTGGTTGTTTTCTAAAACTAACATCTCATAAACTAAGGTAAAGTAGTATTTCAGCAACATCTTTTTTTCCAGAAGATTTCAGGCTGGTTTGAGCTGAGAAGACGATTTCTTCCGTACTGCTGGTACTGCAAGTTGTTTCTGTACGTCTTCTTTTTTGTTTGTTTGATAGGTCTTCGAAAGATCTATCGAAGTTGACGTAGATGCGTCGGAAACCCGACATGCTGGGTTCATTATAATATTTGTAAAAGAATCTGATGTTGTCGCAGCTGGTTCTTCAGACGATTCATTCATACTTTCTTCGGGAAGAGCACAATTCTCTTTCCAATTTTTCGGCCATTGAATTTCTGTCTGCAATCAGGAAGAATTCTTCTTTATAAACTTTTCCTGGCTTCTTGAAGATTTTGTCCACTTAGCATACATCCGATAACAGAAATTACGGCACCATTCTTTTACTTCTTTATCAACACTGTCACTTATCTGAATATTACAGTTTGTTTTTAAAGATGTATATGATAGATTATAGTCTCGGAGATCACCACCATCACGTAGAGAAACGTAAAGGTCGAGGTAAGTACCGAAACCAGGGAAAGACATAATGACAACACTCGGGTGAGGATGAAACTAAAACTGATGCACTTCAAGTAATGCACCATTTTATATGGTTTGAAATTTGGCACTAATGAGAAGGGTGTAACAAAAATATAACAGATTAGTTAATTAGCTTATGATCGATTCTTTTATAATGATGGTCAAGTTTGACTTTAAAGAAACAAACCTTTCAGAGAGATTAGCTAGTAGTTAGAATTACAACGAAAAGATAATTATTACACAAAAGGTTAGCTAATCAGTAATTATAAGGGGACCTCAGGAAATGGCCTTATTAGTAATAAAAAATATAACAATAGATTTACAGAATTTAACAAGAACCTATAGTAAGGTGGTTAACAACACAATTGATTCCAGAAATTGGGTAGAGTTAAACATCTTTTGACAGTGCACCGATGATTTATGGCCTGACCATTTATCAGTAAGTCACCATTAAAGTGAGAGCAGAGATATAATATGTCAAAACAATATGTTATGAATCAAATTGTAGATAAGAAAGAAAAAAACGGTCAACGCTTGTACCTCCTAAGGGGTGCGTGTGGCGCACCATGTTTGTTTGGAGAAAATGTAGCAAATGTATGCCTAAATAACATATAAAAAAATCAAATCGAAACACGAAGAAAATCGGAAGCTACACTATTTTTTATGCCATTTCCCATACAAATAAATCACGTTTGGTGCCATAGCTCTCAAAATAAGTTTCTAATAAGAAAATGCTACTTATCTTTTTTACAGCTTATAAGTAGGCGTATACGATGGAATGATTTGTTTTTCAAAAACTGACACTTGTATATTTAAGTTGCCTATGTCCCATTGCTAGTATGGCGTCGATCCACTGTGCGACGCACCGTTTCCGAGATAATTGAGAATTAAGGTCTAGGAATGGGTGATGAAAATATTCATTAGACTTTTATCTAAGGACTGATATTGTACAGACCTCGGTGGGTTACCTGAAAAACCCTAAGTCATCAAATACTATATTTTTGGGGTCAAGGGGTTTTGAGGTTCGTACAAACAAATACATACTCAAAAATAAACTCTTTATCCTTCTGCATAACCGGCCTAGACTAGAACTAGAGCTATCGGGTCTATACAATCCATGTTTAGATAAAAGTCTAATGAAAATTTTCATCACCCACCCCTAGACCTTAATTCTCAATTATCTCGGAAACGGTGCGTCGTATCGTAAAAATAATGAAATTTTCGACCACCCCCTATCGGAATACACCCCCGGAAACCCACCCAGGTCTATCAAATTTTGACCTCAAAAGTGGTCCAGAGGTCACTAATTATCTGACCTCAAATTCAATCAAACACGATTTAAAGGTAAAGTTCATCATGGAGACTTCGCCTTCGGGGCGTGGGTGGGTCACCGTTTCCGAGATAATTGAGAATTAACGTCTAGGAGTGGGTGATGAAAGTCTAATGAATATTTTCATCACCCACTCCTAGAAAACTCTTCAAAACCGCATTCCAACCAAAATCTAATTGCTAGTAATTGTAGGAAATTCTTTCGAGTAAGGACGTTATTTAAAACATTTACAAATTATTTTATTTCTTGTGAGTTGTAACAACTAAACGAACAGCTGTTTTAAAGATTTCTCTAACAGTGCCTACTTTGGAGCCTCATATGATTAAAAACACTAGCTTGTTTGTTTTAGAAACAATAAAATGTAAGTAAATAAACATGTCCTAATCTAAGGAAGTTATTGAGGTTTTTTTTTTATTTCTGGTCGAAATGGAAGATATGAGTCATTGACCAAAGTGGAATTCACAAGAAAAAGCACCATCTAATGTTGCAGTTTTTCAAATTAAAAATGCTTTTAAAGGAAAAATAAAGGTATATTGTATACAATCATATCTTTTCCAACACAAAGATAAACAAAAAACAGCTAAAATACGTTTTTTTCATTAATATTAATTCAATTCAAAAGTGCTCAATAACTCGGTATACGTATACGTCGGATTTCGTCCGTTATTATGAACTTTGTATGGGAAATGGGGCTGACAAGTCAAAGCTTATTACAGATGGCGCCACTACCGCACCGACCAAAGTATGGCAGCTTTTGTTGTTGTATTGAGTTGTTGTGTTTTGGCGTGTGTGTCTACAGTTAGTTTTTCAAGAATTTTCAAGATTGATGATGTATTCCTCATGGAAAATAACTCAACTTAAAGAGGAATTAAGAAAAAGAGGCGCCTCGTTACGTGGAAAGAAAGCAGACCTCATTGAAAGGTAACATACATTTTGAGAATTTCCTTATATTTTTGCCATTTTTGTGGTCATTTTCATGGATTCACATGTAATTAATGGTTTTGTGAGATAGTTTAGTGTATAATAATAGTAACTAATCATTAAAATAATGAACTTGAGAGGACGATACTCAGTTTTTTGCCGCAATATAGGTTTGAGGTTATTTTAGTTTTAGTTTTGTAATTTGGATGATAGCTACCATTTATGTGTTGCAGGTTGGAGTCTTATGACCAAAATTTCAATTTCGGTCAAGTTGAACTTGTGGATGATGAGCCTGCAATGGATCTCCCACCCACTGAAGACTACAGAGATATTAATAGCAACACCAAGCTGCCTCACCTAAACAAAACACAAATAAGGCATTTCTTGTCCATGTAAGTCCAATTTCTTTTGATAAATTTGTATTAAAGGATTGAACACTAGATAGCATTCCACTAGGAAGATACCTACCAACATTTTTTATACCATGGTAGGTTAAAAAAAAACTATTGTTAGCGGTGCATCTATGTAGTAAAAATATCAGTGTTGTAGTCTTTGACTTCAACACATGCTGATTTAGGACCATTTCAGACCACAGCACATCCTAAACGATAGAAGAAAATTTTTAATTTAGTCGGTTCCTGCTCTGCCTGTATTTACTTGTTTTTCATTTCCGTTGTGTGGTATGCTGTTTAAACGCATTTTCTTTCAATATGATTACCAAGCATTTTTTTTATCTTCTTCAGCTCTGACAAGAAGATGGAGAAAGTGATGCAGCTCTACGAGTCACGCCATTTGGTAACAGCACGCTCACTTACTGCTGCCAGCAACACATATATTAAAGGAATATGTAGAAAAACTATGAAAAACCTTCATTATGAAGTTGACATAAAACTGGACGAGCATGGCAGCATTGAAGAGGCACACTGTGAATGTCCAGCCGGCAGTGGCAACGCTGCTACATGCAAACATGTAGCTGTTTTGTTGCTAGGTGTTGAACAAATGGTAAATGAAAAATTTATATTGTTATTTGAAACCTGCACACAAAGACTGCAAACTTTCCATGCCCCCAAGAAGCCGTACAGTGGCACCCCTGTGCGTGCAGAAAAATTGCCAAGGAAAAGAAAAAACCTCTCAGTTTTGTATACCTTACCCAATATTAAAAATCTTGATAAAGAAAACTACAACTACAAAGTCCGAAACTTGATTCTTAATTATCCGCATAGTAGCACAATGCCATTAAAACAAATGTATCCACCAGCGAACCCCTATGGGATTGAAATAGACCATGACTACTCTGAAGTGAACCCAAAAAATAAAGTTCAACAAGATCTACAGCTCTCATCAATAACAGCAGAAGAGATTCAACGCATAGAACAAGTTACAAGAGAACAGAAAAGCAGTGAAGAGTGGCTAATTCAAAGAAAAAAAAGGTTAACTGCTAGTATCTTCCACACAATATGCCATTTAAGGCCTACTACGATGAAAAGCTTTGCAAAACAGATTCAAGATCGCAAACAATTCAGTTCTCGAGCCACCACCCATGGCATAATAAATGAAAAAATTGCTCTTCAAAAATATTGTGAAGCAAATGACCTACTAGCATTGCCATGTGGCCTCTTCGTAAGTCAGGAGCGACCATACCTTGCTGCCTCGCCAGATGCACTGTTGGGCCCAGAGACAATAATAGAAATTAAATGCCCATTTGCTAGTAGGTCTCAAATAATTGATCCTACAACTGTCCCATACCTAACATACCACAATAATGTTTTGTGTCTGAAACCTGGTACACCATACTATTATCAAATTCAGGGCCAACTGTACTGCAGTGGCAGAAAGTACTGCAATTTAATAGTGTACACATACAAAGACATGAAAGTGGTATATGTATACAGAGACGAGCCTTTCATCCAATACATGCTGTGCAAACTTGATGATTTTTATAACAATTATTTTAAAGAGGAAATTTTCCTAACATATCTGTACTATAACTATGATAGCTACATCAATAAATAAAACCAAGTTTTAAATTATGAAATATGTTTTATTTGTGTACTATACCTTCTCTGAAATTACAAAGCATGAGGCAAATAAAAAAGATCTTAGAAGCTATAGGCACATAATATTGATTTAATTCAGTTGTTAATATTTTATATGTTTTGGTTAATCCAATTAACCTCTCTATATGGACTCGTTGACTAGCTAATTTCTGATCATGTTTCAACAAAAGACCTGGTATTTGAGCCTTGCCTTTTAAAAAGTTTGGTATATTTATTCCAATTCCTTTAGCTGCAAACAAATCCTGAACATTAAAACCACGATCAGCCATTATACTGTCTCCTGGGTCACACATTTCTGAAAGATTACTACGTTCAGCTATTTGACGGTCACTGACTGACCCGGCAAATCCTCCAGAACAATAAGTGAGCAGTCCACCTGGTGAAGACCCAACTAGAAATTTTAATGTGTTTTTGTGTTTGTATTGGCTAAAAGATACTTTTTGAGCATCAGGCTGGCTAGGCTTTTGAATAGGAATTTCAGTACCGTCTATAATAACTCTGGTAGAAGGATAGTTATTTTTAAAACTTTTTGGCATGTAAAAGTTTACTAGCTCACGGCTAGGCCAAATGTCTATCAAACTCCATATGTCACTGACAAAATTAAGCCATGTTATAACAACATTCGATACTTCAGTCCTACTTACACCAAACATTTTTGATATTTCAAAATCAGGCTTGTTTCTTCTTAATTTTATTAGAAGCATTAAAAATTGATCTTCTATAGATAAACCAACAACTCTACTCCATCTATATTTGAGATCATGTGCCATTGGCAGCAGGGTTGACAGCACCAAAGTAAATTTAGCATAGGTTTCAAGACCTGTATAATAATTAATAGTTTCATCATCAGTTAACAACTGCTCCGTTGAGAATAATCTCAAAATGTTAGGTGTCTGTGTTCCTTTTGATAAACAGTTCTGGTCTTGCACAACAGGAACAATGGGAATCGATGGCTGGATTACTGGAATATCGACAGTATGAGAAACATTGGAATCATCCAATGCTTCGAGTGGCTGGATATCACTGAAGCTATGAGTTGAAGAAGTTTCACCTTGAAACAAGGTTTTTCTATATTCGCGTTTTCTCAGACGTTCTTCTCTCGGAGTTTCGGTTGCAGCTGGGTTAACATTCCATGGAAATATTGAAGGGATGGCAGACTTTTTCAAAACTCTTCGCTGATTTACTATACCTGTAATAATAGTATGTCTCTAAGAACAATAAAGTAGATACATTTATACAATGCATTTATAGGTAAGAAACTGCTTCTACTGTTGTAGAAACCTTAGTGTTTGTTAAGTTTTTAGATCTCTAAAAATATCTTGACTCAAGTTTGAGGTTATGTTAATTTGTAATTGGTAGAGAAAGGCTTTATTAAAGTGAAATATCATCAAATTAACGTTAATAGGTGTGCATTGTTCTTACCTGTGTATTTCCCAATCTTTTCATAATCGCTTTCCTTGAAATGTTTATGACACACTCTCGCCCCGCTTTTAGGCTCGAATTTTACTCGTCGTATTGCTTTGAGCCACGATTTCTTTATTTTCTCCTCTCGAGGAAACTGGTGGCCTCCAGTTTCTTTGCATTTTGGTACACAACAGCTAGGCATGTCTTCAATAATTGTCTTTAGCTAAGATTTTACAGCGATTTTCATAATAAAAATGCTTTGTTATTGGTCTGTGCGATGCTAGCGCCTGTTTGACAGTTGCCCGCCCCATTGAAGCGGCGGTGGATGATTTTGGTCTTGAAATAATTGTGGAAGTCCAAGAAAGGTTTAATCGGTTTAAAATATAGGAAACGGGGACGGGGCCGCCGAGGGGCTACGAAATGAAGTTCGCCGGGATCGCTAGTTTATTATATTTTCTCAGGCCCAGCCAGCATAGTCAAAAGGCACCTTGATGCCGCCGCCTGACAGACAGTCAGCTGTGACGTGTAACGTCACATTTAACAATTTTCTGTCAAATTGAGGAGGATTTGTTTTTGAAATCAAAAATTTTGAGATATCAAGGAATATGGCCAACTTTAATCAAAATGAATACGCGTGGCAAACTCAAAATCAAAATAGTCAAAGTTACTCATTTGATACATCAAATGCCTTCGTAGATCAAGCTCAAACCTTGGGTAAGCCTATTTCTATGCCATGTTCAAAGTTACTTTTCTCGATTAGTCTTCTAAATCTAATAAAGTCTTACTAAATCTTTCGTGTTTTAAACTATATTTTGTCTGTTTCATTGCAGATTTTCAAACATTTCCTACCGATCAACAGAGTTTTTCATTAGACCAAGGCCATGGTCAGATGCAAGCTAACAACAACCAATACTACAATCCTAACTTATTTACGCCCGCTCCTATACCCGGTGAAGGTGTAGCCGACACCACAGACTTCGATGAACCGCCTCTGTTGGATGAATTGGAAATTTATCCTGACCGAATATTGGAGAAAACACTTGCAGTGCTGAATCCTTTTCATGGACAATCCAAAGCTGATGATGCCAATTTCTTACTTCGAGATACAGACATTGCTGGTCCAATTGCATTTTGTCTAGCTTTAGCTGTTTGTTTGTTCCTTGCAGGGAATAAAGCACATTTTGGCTATGTATATGGGCTATCTGTAATGTCTGTTATTTTGATGTATTTCTTACTATCTTTGATGTGTCGCACTGAAGGGGTTTTCACTGTACTTAGTGTTGCTAGTGTCCTGGGTTACTGCATGTTGCCCATGGTAGTGTTAGCAGGATTAGGTATTTTTGTCTCCCTCGAAGGGACTGTAGGAATTTCTTTATCAGCAGTTGCAGTGATTTGGTCTGCTTTATCAGCTAGTAGGCTATTTGTCACTATGTCAGGGGACTCTGAACAAAGGCCTCTCATAGCATACCCATGTGCCTTAGTAAATGGTGTCTTTGCGTTACTAGTTCTTTTTTAAACATGAACATAGACTTATTTGTAAAATCATGTCAACTAACATTAAAACCCTGAAAAATATTGTATAATTTGTCATTTTAGAGATAAAAAAATGTCTTGGACTTGCAACATTAAAACATACCTACATTAATTTTGTCAATGTAAATAATTTTATATACTCCTAAGAATGATGCATTAATAAAAGAAAACAAATAAAATGTAAATAAACAATACCAGTTTTAATAAATATCCTATGTATTTTATTCACTATTATTACATTCGATTATATAATGTTGGTCGGTCACTGAAGAAGTTTTTAAGGACCATAACTTGCGCGAATGCTACACAAACTATTGCAACAGTTTCCCCTATGGACCACCAGAATACTCTTTCATTCAGGTCCTCTGCCCTTTTGCGACCTTGAGCCTCTCTGAGTCGGTGGTGTGTTTGATGATCAATAATTTTGTTCAAGGCAGAGTGAATTTCTTCAGCAGAAGTCTCCAACTGTAAACATAATTAAATGTTAATATTACAGACACAATCACACAAATAAATGAAACTGCACATTTTCACTTCATACAGAAGTATTACATCTCATTTCATTTCCTAAGTGACCAAGCATTACCTGTGTGAGTACTGTAGCATGGTCACCCATTCCTGGAAGAGGTTCCTCTGGACCAACATTTAGTTCCATATACACAAGTTTGTGTGAAAAAGTGCTGAATTCATTACTGAAGCACACCTTGTACACACCTGGAATATAAGATATCAGTTTTGAACTATTCTAATTAGAAAATTTTCAATATCAACAAATTAGCACCAACCAACAAGTCATTCAAATATGGAACAGCATTTTATATGAAGTATTGGACAGATACTGATAACCAGAACTAGGATATCGTGAAGCAGGTCTTTAGTGTCATAATTTGTACATCAGCTTGTTATCAACTGTGTCCTGAGGCCCTAATGACAATATAGATAGGAATATCCAGTGGGCTGCTTTATCGGTAAGTGTAAGCGAGATAGACATGACACTGGCAGGAGGACAGAACTCAGTTAATTTTATGCCAACTACAGTTTGAATGACAAAATAGTATTTAAGGGAATGCTTTATAAAGCTAAGGGCTAACTAAGCAGTAAACCAACATTTAATTCAAATTTGTATAGAACATCATTTTCTATGAAGTATTAGGCAGATAACATGAACCATAACAAGGACAATGTGCAATGGTTGGCTGCTATTACTCACAAATTATTTTTAAGTCAGTAAAGCTAAAAGTTCTGTAGAAGTTTTTAATACTGACCTGTTTGTTGGGCAGTAAATTGATGTGAATCATACTGCATTTTCTGCTGCTGATAGATTATTTGCTTATTGGGTCCTTCAACCTTAACATCTACATCATATTGCCCACCAGTGATTACCTGTAAAGTGGATATTGTTGGCAAGGTTATGAGAACTTAGTATATAGGATATTAGCAATGATGTTAAGTTTTTATGAACGTAGAGTGCCATCCTAAATGTTATCTTACCTGGTATTCCAGCGCGGCAGAGGTATTTTTCTCAATTTCCTGATAAAAACATTCTACAGCACTATCGGGTAGTTCAAATGTTAGTTCGACACTTTTAGAAAATATTCCATTGATTATTGATACTATAACGATTAATGATAAAGGTCGGATAAGCATCTTTATGTAATTTTTGTAATTATTATGAATAAATCTTAAAAATAGATTTGGAAAAATATCATCGATTGATGATTGACTGACAGACAGATGACAACTTGACACTTTACACCACGTAATTGGCTGCGTTCTCGAATGCGTTCATAAAAGATAACATTCGTTTACCGAATCGTTATTTTAGCCGTTCAATTAGAATTATTTAGGACCTATAGAGCAAGAGTTATGAGCTCCCTTACCTAGCAAGGCTGTTTTTCTATTTTTCCAATTTTTTTATGGTATAATTGATTATGATATAATATAATATATTTATTTATATGAATGTTTTTTTTTATACCGAGATATATCTTTCCCCGTTTATACTATGGGATATACAGGTTGTAAAAAAAGAACGAACCAAATTCAAGGAGGTGGTTGTCAAACGAGTTTGGTATACATACAGGTAAAATATAAATATATTTTTTTGGAAAATAAAAAATAAACAAGTTTTGACGTGACAACGTCTTATAAATTGGTTTGCCGTACTTACTAATCTGTGGTTTGCCGGGTGACACTTCAAGAAACTGCGTTACGCTCCGCTCACGTTATGCGGTCCACAATGAGAGCGAGTGAGAGGCACGCGTCCCTTCCACTCGTGTACATCCGGGCGTCTGAGCCAGACGCCTAGAGAGATCTCACCTATCTAGGCTAATAACGAATCGTAGGTGACGCTGGTATATCCAGGTTTCATCGTAGGTGACGCAATAGTTTTCTTGTAAAATCAAAAAAACTTGGCTCAGACAGCCAGAATTTCACATTTTCTGACACTCTGGATCTCAGCTCACAGAGGGTTTCAGGGCGCTGTTTCTTATAAAAAGGAATGTGACGCGTAGGTGACGGCCATCTGAAGTAGTTTCATCCATTTTAATCCAATACTTTTCGAGAAATCATGATAAACGTATGGCTCAGACAGCCGGACATCCGGTCGTCTGAGCCAACTTGTTTTTCTCTATATTTCACGAAATACTATGCTGCGGACAAATTTTTTAACGACATACTGATGTGACGACGTTAGTGACAGCTCTCGACCAGATTTGAACCTTCGTGACGCACGCGTTTAGGAGCTATTGAGAAAAAACTGCTGGCTCAGACAGCCGGATGCTGGCTGTCTGAGCCACCCAGTTCTACCACTTCCAAGTGTTCAACGAAGCTGGAAACTCATCTAATCTGATGTGACGCGGACTCTGAGTAAGTATAATCGTAAGTGACAGCTCTATATGCCGGCAATCAAAAGTTATAAGCAATTCAATTGTTTTCCATACATTGATGCATTTGGGTGACCACACTTCGCACTTTTTATGGAAATGAAAATACAATATAGTAGAAAATGTAAGTAAAAGCCCCCATTTCAAGACAGATGCTTTCTCCTGCGTTTTAGATATGCAATTATGTAGTTAATAACTTCATCGATGAAAGAAAATTTGGTAATTATTTATGGTCTCAGGTATGACGTACTCTTTATTTAAAAATAACCACTAGTTTCAGTTAGGTACTACAGTTTAAGAGTATTTCAGTAAGGAACTTCATACTCACTCAATCCTCATCTCGTCCCATGTGAATACGGTACGGCCCACTTGGGACAAGATGCAAAAAATCAAAATTATTACTAACTTCATTCTGCAAGTCATCTCCTGTTATAATGGCTGCAAAATAAAGTCATTTATCAACTCGTCCCACCATGCCTTCAACTTATATGGGACGAAATGCAGAAATCAAAGAATTAATTTATTTCAGCAATTCGTCTTTCCTCAGTAAATCTTAAACTTTCACAACGATTGAAATGAGTAATTTTTAATAACTTCTGATATAAAGAAGACGGACTTACTTAAACGGGCTCATAATATTTTGTACACGATTTAAAAAATTAGGAATATCTTATCAACTTTGGGAAAATACGTTTAATTTAGTTTAAACCACCTCTCAATTTGACTAAAAGTTGACTATACCCAATACCCGGGCGCGCTATGTGAAGACGCGAAAAGATCCGAATTAGAATCTTTTACCCCCAGTCGGCGAAAAGCGATACAACGAGTGTGACGTCTCGGTTCGTGATTGTGAATTGGTTTGAATCTCCTTTATATCAGAAACTAGCTTTTGCCCGCGACTTCGTCCGCGTGGAATAGTGACTTATTTCTCCCGTTTTTTACACATTTACCACTATATCTTTGCTCCTATTGGTCGTAGCGTGATGTTATATAGCCTATAGCCTTCCTCGATAACTGGACTATCCAACACAAAAAGAATTATTCAATTCAAACCAGTAGTTTCGGAGATTAGCGCGTTCAAACAAACAAACAAACAAACAAACTCTTCAGCTTTATAATATTAGTATAGATTAGTATAGATTCCTAAAAATGCCTCATTTCAAACGTTGTGAAAGTTTAGGATTTACTGAGGAAAGACGAATTGCTGAAAGAAATTAATTCTTTGATTTCTGCATTTCGTCCCATATAAGTTGAAGGCATGGTAGGACGAGTTGATAAATGACTTTATTTTGCAGCCATTATAACAGGAGATGACATGCAGAATGAAGTTAGTAATAATTTTGATTTTTTGCATCTTGTCCCAAGTGGGCCGTACCATATTCACATGGGACGAGATGAGGATTGAGTAAGTATGAAGTACCTTACTGAAATACTCTTAAACTGTAGTACCTAACTGAAACTAGTGGTTATTTTTAAATAAAGAGTACGTCATACCTGAGACCATAAATAATTACCAAATTTTCTTTCATCGACGAAGTTATTAACTACATAATTGCATATCTAAAACGCAGGAGAAAGCATCTGTCTTGAAATGGGGGCTTTTACTTACATTTTCTACTATATGTATTTTCATTTCCATAAAAAGTGCGAAGTGTGGTCACCCAAATGCATCAATGTATGGAAAACAATTGAATTGCTTATAACTTTTGATTGCCGGCATATAGAGCTGTCACTTACGATTATACTTACTCAGAGTCCGCGTCACATCAGATTAGATGAGTTTCCAGCTTCGTAGAACACTTGGAAGTGGTAGAACTGGGTGGCTCAGACAGCCAGCATCCGGCTGTCTGAGCCAGCAGTTTTTTCTCAATAGCTCCTAAACGCGTGCGTCACGAAGGTTCAAATCTGGTCGAGAGCTGTCACTAACGTCGTCACATCAGTATGTCGTTAAAAAATTTGTCCACAGCATAGTATTTCGTGAAATATAGAGAAAAACAAGTTGGCTCAGACGACCGGATGTCCGGCTGTCTGAGTTATACGTTTATCATGATTTCTCGAAAAGTATTGGATTAAAATGGATGAAACTACTTCAGATGGCCGTCACCTACGCGTCACATTCCTTTTTATAAGAAACAGCGCCCTGAAACCCTCTGTGAGCTGAGATCCAGAGTGTCAGAAAATGTGAAATTCTGGCTGTCTGAGCCAAGTTTTTTTGATTTTACAAGAAAACTATTGCGTCACCTACGATGAAACCTGGATATACCAGCGTCACCTACGATTCGTTATTAGCCTAGATAGGTGAGATCTCTCTAGGCGTCTGGCTCAGACGCCCGGATGTACACTACTGTGAAGACAGTAAATAGGTTTTATCCTTTACTGTTCTAGATGTACATGTAACTGTTAATATTAATTAATAATATATTTTAGTTTTTAGGTTAATTTTTTTTCAGTCTTTATATTTTACTTTGTGCTTATAAACTGTAATTTCCTTTTATAATAGATATTTTCTCATTACAAAAAAAAAGTATTCTGTAATGATGTCAAAAAGTGTGACAC